>LR738711.1:653928762-654116481 GCA_902687465.1 Secale cereale
GATAGGGGTGGTGAATCGGGATGGTAGCGGTGCAGATCGGGGCGGCAGAGCAACGATGGTGCATCATCGGAGCGCCATTCGAGGCGGAGGTATGAGGCAGAGCGGCGTAGGGGCGGCAGCTGTGCGGCTCGAACCCGACGGCAAGGGGAGCTCAAATCATACAACAGCGAGGCAGCGGAGACGCGGCCAATTCAGTTGATTTGGAGGCGAACGACAGTGAAGCAGCGGCGAAACCATAGGCGGGGGCGGTGGAGCAGCCGGATCTGGAAGTGGGGCGGTAGCTGCGACAGCGACCAACCGAGGTGAGGCAAAACCGGGGCGGCGACATGGTGGCAGAGGCGGGATTGGGGACGGTGTTCGCGCTGGCGAAGGCCCCTGTGGGGTGGGCAGCTGCGGCGGGTTCGTCGGAGTCGACCATGGCCCGGGCGGCGGGCGGGCGACTGGCGGGCGAAGGGAAGGAAAACGAAAGCGGTTGGGCAGTTGGCGCGCGGCCACCGTTTTTACATCTCATGTAGGTTGAGATGTGTATTTGCATCATGAAGTGTTGTATTTTACATCTTTGTAATGCTGGGATGTATTTTTTTTGCATCTACATCGTGTGTTGGAGAGGGGTTTTTGGACCTCGGAGGTGCAAAAGTTAGTTATTTTTACATCTACATCATCTATGGGAGATGCTCTTAATTAAGAAGGTATTGGGTTTCGTCGATTTAGAGATGAAATTTTAAAATTAGGGCCACATGAGAATTCCTATCTAGATGGGCGAAGCACACCAACGGTATGTACAAAAGGTAAAAGCAACGCCTTTCCACAATTATCGATGACCTCAATAAGATCGCAGAGACTTGCACTTTGTGTCCACGACGATTAATACAAAATTCAATCAATGAATAGATTGCACTTCTTTCGTGAGAAGAGGAAATCAATGTTGTCTCAAAGATCCAAATCCCAATTCATTTTGGAAGGATACAATAATACACGATATTTTTACATGGTTTCAACGAGCAAAAAAAGGAAGAAAACTATTTTTAACCCCCAACAAGATAAGAGAAGGATCAAAGGTCCCGTAGAGCTCAACGATATAACACAGCATACTACATATCTCTATCAGGACCTCCAGGTGAAGGGAACTTTACCCTTGATGAGTGTCCAATGGAGGCATCCCACAAGTCACAACAGAAAAAGAATAATATCATTACAACACCTTTCCTTGAAGAGGAGGTGAGAGCTAGGGCGTTTCAAATGGAATATAACAAATATCCTGGCCTTGATGGCTTCCCTGCCAAGTTTTACCGATACTTCTGAGATATCATCAAGACTGACCTAATGGAGCCATTAAATCTTCTTCACGTCGGTCAATTTGACCCATCCAAGCTTAATTTGGCAAGATTATTTTGGTGCGAAAGATTATGGAGGCTGAGTGGATCCAACAATATAGACCCTTAGTGCCAGCTTCAAAAATTTCACCAAAGTGGCTACTAATAGGCCCAATGCGGTTGATGACTGTGACGCCCCAAGACCGAGGCTCCAGAAGACTTCCAAATATTCCGGATTTCATCGTGTGTTCATTTGTTCTTGCTCTTTTTATTTTTGCATTGCATCATGTCATCATGCCATCATGTCATTATTTTTTTGCAACTCAACTAAATAAATTGTATGGATCTTCAGTCCATTTAAATCGAGGGAAGGATGACTTCTCTTTATAACATATCCTCCCGACAGTAGGGAGCTATTATAATATTCCATTTATTTGGAATCACCAAACACACTTGCAAATATTACTCATATTCTTTTCTACTTCAATTATTGACTCTGTAACCTTCCTCGAAATTCTTTTCCTGTTTATCGAGGTTCCTCCAAAATCCGAACATTTTTGGGCACTTCAAAAACCAGTCCTAGTTCAAACCTTTTTAATTAAATTCAAAGGAATTTGAATTTAATCTTTCAATCTTGGCCATTCCTAATTTCTTGGACCTACACATTTTTGTGTGAGTCCAAGAAATTTAACCTCTTGCCCAAACTCTACCACTAACCCCCCTTTTTCTTTTCTTTTGATTCTCTGTTATTTTTCTTCTTTCCCTCTCTCTTAATATTAGGGAGAGAGAGAAGCCTAGTTGGGCCTCCCAGTAGCCCTACTGGGCCTCCTAGCCACCAGGCCGAACCATCCATTCCCGCAGCCGGCCCATCCCAGCTGTTAACCCTAGCCGACCGACCCCCTCTTCTCATTCCTGCCCGCCGCCGCTCCTTCACGCACGCACACGAGCCCTCGCTCGATCCCATCTTCCTCCTCTCGATCTCCCCTCTCCCTCACCGTTGTGCCCCCGCACCTCCTCCTCGCTCCCCTGCCTCCTTCCTCCTCATCGAGCTGCGCCACCACCTCCCTCATCCAGTGCCGCCTCTCCTTCCCCGTCGCGCCAGGAGGACGAGGCCACCGCACGCCCGACCTCCTCCTGCGAGTGTCGGCCAGCCTCCGCCTCGCCTGGGCCTCCCCGTCGTCCTCGTCGGCGACCAGCCAAGGCCGCTGCAGAGCGCCGTCCTCCGCGCGCCTCCAGCGCCCGACTCGACACCGCGTCGTCGTCCAAGCTCACCTGCATCCTCGCCTCGGCCTCGATGCCTCCACACCACCGGCCGGCCAGGATATCGCCGCCATCGCCGCCAAGTTCCCCTCCTCGAGGCCCTCGTCACCAGCGCACAGGCCTCCCCTGCGCCAAGTCCAGCCGCCACCGCCCTGGCGAGCGCCGCCCCGTGCTCCCCTGCGCCTCCCCGTCGTCCACCGCCGTGACCACCTCTCCTCTGCAGTCGTCGCCCCGCCAAGTCCCCGCCGGACCTTCTTCCTCCTGCGCCAGATCCAGGCCATCGTCCATGCCGCCGGCGACAACAGCATCAGCAGGTCCCCTGCTTCACTCGGTTGGATCCAGGCGCCCGAAGTCAACTGCTGCTGGAGTCCCCTGGATCCTCTGCCGCCGCTGCTGGTGCTCGGGACACCTAGAACCACCAGGTCCGGCTATGTCCCTGAGCGGCTACAGGACCCTCTCCGTGTCCAAGTGACACCAAGATGCAACCATGGAGTTTCGCCAAGTGCCGAGACGACGGTGTACGACTACCATCGCCGAGACCCGAGAACATCAAGTACCCCGTTGGGTTCGTCGAGATCGGCAAGTCCGAAGACCCCAAGTACATCTATTGACGACCTCGAACATCTAAGAAAACGAGTACCACTACCGTCGCCGAAGACCCGTGTACAACTACCATCATCGTGTACAACTACTTCCACTACCGTCATGTGAACGCCTACTTCCCTCTCCGAAACGAAACGTGAACGACTACTTCCCTCGACGACTCGTTCCACACCGAAATGTACGCTACTAAGTTATAACCGCCGAGCCGATGACCCCGTGGATGAATGTTGTGTGTTGTATGAGATGTCCTCCCTTGTTTGCACCGTGTCTGTTGTGCCCCTCTTTTGTCGCCGACCCGTGGGAACCCGGTTACCGGGATCACCCCACATCTTTTGCATGACATGCTCTCCGTCCTTCTTTTGCGCCGATCTCTCAAAGAGTTACCGGAACCGATATGTTGCCGTGGCATCATTTTTGGTTATCACCGTCGTGGCCCCTTTCCTTCCACCACGGTGACGAGATACTTCATATCCCTTATGTCAACTTTTAACAAATTGCATAAAACTTGAAAATGTCATCCACATCATGATAACAACATTAAAATGTTTAAATTGTTGTTTGCTTCAATAATTGCTAAATGACATGGGGAGTTTCCGGAATTGTTGTTGTTATTTCCGGCCTCATTTAAAATGACTAGATAGTGTAGTTTTGCTCATGCTTCACCTCTTGCCATGTTCAAAAAACATTTAATATTGTTGGGTACCTAACCGAGATCAAACTAAATATGTGAATGTGGTGTTTTGTCAATATGCAACTCGTTACATATTGAGCTCCACTTAATTTGTAGTATTCTTTGAGCACCTTTCCATGCCATGCATAATTAAACCAGACATGCATCATACTTGGATGTGCATCATATGCCATGTTTATGCTTGTGTGTTTACCATGTTGTTTGCTTCTTTCCGGTTTGCTTCGATCGTTAGCTTCGGTTTCGCTCCGGAGTTGTGAGGATTCGTTCGACTACCTCTGTTTGTCTTCTTCATGGACTCGTTCTTCTTCCTAGCGGGATCCCAGGCAAGATGACCATTCCCCGATATCACCTCTATCTTTGCCTATGCTAGTTGTCTCGCTCTTTAGATATGCCTCGATGCCTATTCCTGTTTGTCAGCCTCCTATTGTTGCCATGAAACACTCTAAACCGCCTCCCTAGGAAACCGTTGATTGGCTAAGTACACTTTTGCTCAGCCCGTCTTATAGCATTGTTAGTTGCAGGTGAAGTTTGAAGATCGCTCCATGTTCGGATTTGTTTTATTGGGATAACACAATATGTATCTGTTTATATGCACCTATATATTGACAATAGGTGGAAGGCTTGGCCTTCTGCTTGGTGTTTTGTTCCAGTCATGCCACCTTAGGACCCGATAAACCGGTGCTATGTCCCTTGATTTTTCGTTCCTAACATGGTTGGGGTTTATGGGCCCCCCTTGATAATTCACACTGATTAAAGCTTTTCTAGCAAGGCCCAACATTGGTTTTAATTTGCCTCATAATAAAAAAATTAATTAATTAATTGCATAGGGGGTCATGTCCCCGGGTTCTTAATTCTACATAACAGGGGGGCCAGTGCTGATGGTGTTGGTCCCAAACGGGCAGACTGCGGGGCCGCCACGGGGAAACTCGAGGTATCTGGCTCCCGTAGGCTTTCCCATCCGGTCGTGGCCTGAGACGAGATACGTGCGGCTACTATCAAGGTGTCGGCACGCCGGGAGGTCTTGCTGGATTAGTTTTACCTTTGTCGAAATATCTTGAGCACAGGATTCCGAGAATACTCTGGTCTTCCCAACATGGAGTTGCGACTCCGCAGATCGTGAGCTTGTGATGGGCTAAGTTGGGACACCCCTGCCGGGTTTTGAACTTTCGAAAGCCGTGCCCACGGTTATGTGGCAGATGGGAATTTGTTAATATCCGGTTGTAGATAACTTGACACCATATCCTTAAGAATACACTACCTGTGTGAGTAACTGTGACGGTCTCTTTTCGAAGGGGTTTCGGAAAGTGAACACGGTGGGGTTATGCATGAACGTGAGTAGCTAGGATCACTTATTGATCATCTTTGGCGACCGTTGGCACATTTCTCTTCTCGCTCTGTATTCTTAAGCTAGTTGCTTAGTGCTTGCTATAGCCACTTTATAACCTCTCCACACCTAAAGGCTTTGTTAGTTTTGATACCCGGGAATGGGATTGCTGAGTCCTTGTGACTCAGAGATTACAACACACACTAGATGTAGGTACAACTGAGAACATTGCAGGAGATGGATCAGGACTTCACTGGGAGTTCGATGAAGAATGTGGTCGCATGTATGTGCCGTATTTCGACGATCAGTAGTGGTTCCTACTAGGGGCGATCAGGCCTTGTGGTTGTGGTTTCATTTCTCGTTTGGTTTCGTCCATAGTCGGACCCTATGTTATTTGGATGATGTATGTTATCGTATTCATTGTGTGATGTGGCGAGTGTAAGCCATCTATCTCTTACACTTTCATCCCTGAACTTTTACATGAGATGTGCAAAGATACCACGCTTGAGATCATTCCAGAATGCGCTTATGTCTCTAAGTCGTGCCTCGACACGTAGGAGATATAGTCACATCCTGGGCATTACAAGTTGGTATCAGAGCCTTCTCCGACCTAGGAGCCCCCTGATTGATCGAATGGCTGTCGGTTGAGTCTAGGCACACACACAAAATGTTTTGAGTCCTATATATATATATATATATATATATATATATATATATATATATATATATATCGGAGAGTAGGATTTCTTTTTACTGCTCATCCCCTTCGTCGCTCTAGTGAGGACTCCTGACGTTGTTTTATCTTCACTATTCTCAAAATTTCACCAATTGTTTTTTAGGATCACGCGGGTATTGTTTGGATTATTCCGATATCTTTGTGACGAGAACATTGTTCTCGATGCCTCCTGTCATTTAGGGGTTGTGGCAGTGTCCCGGGGAGTTGAGCTCCCAGGTGTTGTCGTCACAAATGTATCGTAGCGGTTCTAGAATACAAGAGGCAGCCGACATCGAAAACTCTTCTATGCGGTTAGTGGTGAGATAACCCCGACGTCACCCAGTACTGGCGGGATAGTTCGGGAGTATTGCCACAGCTTGTATAACGGATGCGTTTTGAAGGTTCGAGGTAAATGGTTTCCGAAGATGACTGGTTATGTGTTGGCGGATGGATACAGCTGGATGTAGGTTTAGAGTTGAGTGCGCGGTGCTTACCTTGTATCCCCAACACCAGATGGCATAACTGGAAAGCTTCAGGAATTAATAGGTGGATTTCAAGTAGCTCATAGGTAATCTTCCAACGGGTGCATGATATGAGGTTTGGGGTTCAACATCTAGTGAAGAGGTTTCATGGGCGCTGTTCCAAATGGGAGTTGCATCTTAGAAAATCCTTGGCTATGCTGATCCGGGGATTGCAAGGCCCTTTGTAACACGTGCCATGGGGCATTTAGCACGAACATGTGGGACGAAACCTCTATTATGTATTTGTTCCATCTGTACCTTGTTGTTTTATTCTATCATTTTGTTCTCCCAAGTGGCTTCTCGACAAGTTGTTGTACCATTAAGCTATGGAATTCATTTGTTCAATTCTCTATTCGAATGATATTGTGAAGATTATGTTGCAACATATCTATCCTTTGTTTTTGTTTGGTATCCTAGTTGCTTCGATGTTAAATGTTGATTCCATACCTTTCCTAATCGGTGTTCTCGTATTTTTATGGGAGTGCTAATCCTTCTTGATCATCGAGATTGTTATGTTAAATTCTTCTCAACCGGTGCGCTTCTCTTCAAGTTAACCCGATCCTTTCAATTTGTGCAAGACCAATTCTTGGTTTTTCTCAATGGTGTCTGTTTTTTCATCCCAAGTTGTCTTTGTTTTCCCCACCCTCCCACCCTTCTTATTCTCAGAGCCAGAAATTCTCAAATGAAGTATCCATTTTATTAATGTGATGTTTCTTCATTCTTTTCGTTCAATTTCATTATCCATGATTTCTCAGGATGATGCTCAGGAGCTTCAAGTTTTTCATTCTCCGTTCTCGTTTCTTCTCTGGTGGATTTAATTCAAGCTTTGGTGTTGATTATATCCTTCCTCTTGTTTCACATGTTTTCCCATGTTGAATTTCTTATTCGAAGTCTCTCTTATTTATTCAACTCTCTCTAACTCTTCTCCGGAGTGCAGAAGATATCTCGGAAGATTCCAATTTCCATTCTTAATCCGTTCAAGCTATTTTGAGGTTGTTATCTTATTCAAACCATTTAATTCAACCGGTGCACTATCTCTCAAGCAATCTTTCCCAACGATGTTTCTTTTCAATGGGACCTAACCCACAGGGTTTTTCCGAGGATCTTACCTGACTCTTCTAATTTTCCGGAGTTATACTCAAATTGTTTTCAAAGTGTGACGTAAGAATGATTTCCATCAGTCACATGCTTTCTCTATGAGCGCTTTCAAATTCTTTTCACCATTGGTTCAACCTTTTAATTATTCATTCCGGAGTGCCTCAACAATTCATGGTGGTGTATCTCGTTGTCATTCTCAGGTTTTGAAGACCGAAGAAGAGTTCCTCTTGAATCCTTACCCATTCTTCCAAAGATTCATGGTTCCAGCTTCATGCCATCCCCATTATTGTTCCAATTGTGAGGAATTTTTTTTATATACTCATCCGAAGCATGTCATGAATTCTTCCCATTGTGATCCTCCGAAAGCCATCATTTTAGAAGATCTCTTCGTTCTTAGTTTTCAACTTCATCCTCCAACTATTCTTAATTGATGCCTCTTCGTTCGTCTCCATATTCTTACGGTGGTTCATTCAAGATTACTCTTCCGTTGTTATCGTATCAATTCATTTGTTCTTCTCATAATCCTACCGGTGGTTCGTTGAAATATTTACCCAAGTTTGGGCAAGATCTCTCTTTAATTCTTTGCAACGAGAATAAGTAGTATGCTAAATCCATTGCTTCTCATCGATTTAAGTTGATGAAGGATAGGCATAACATAATTTCTTATTCTTGTTTTCCTCAAGGTTATTAATTCCCTCTTCTGAATTTGTTCATGCTGAATAAACTCTTGGTTCGAAATGATCCATCTTTCTTTTCCGAAGGTCCAGTCTATGTTAATTATCTCGTCACGAAGATCCATCTAATCTTTGCAAGGTTTCTTCTTGTTCTTTTCAACTTCCACTCCCTACCATTTCTTTTGTTACCGGAGTTCTTCATGGTGGTTCATCATGAGTTAATTCATCCTTGAAGTCTTCATCAAGATTCTTGTTGGAGCTCAAGCATTCTTCTTCTTGCATTTCAAAGTGCAATTCGTACTCCCTGTTTCTATTGAGGTGGTGTTATGTCATTCTTGACAATTTCCTTCACGTTTCATGATTCACAAGTTATCAAGAATGAGACATTAAAACCATATTTTCTCTTTCTTGAGTAGATCTTTCGACCCTTCAATCTCTATGTTGGAGTAATCTTGGGTTGTATTTCACCTAAAATCTTTCCCTAAAGATGGTTGCTATTGTGATGCTTATCAATGATCCAAGTTATCTCTTTATCATCTTGGTGGAGGAAAATTTTCATCTCTTTGGTGCTTTCAGTCAAATCAATTGTTTAAGTTAGTGGCAGAATTGCACCTCAAGTTTTGAGATGTTTTCCATAAGCCCACATCAAGCTTATTTTTTCGTTGTTGAATTTCCAACAACTCCGTTCAACCCTTCTTCGTAAGGATGATTTTCAAATTCATTCATGGGAGAAGTTGTCATTTTCTTCTCCGTTCTTTTCTTTCCAAAGATCTAGCATATATTCTTTCATTCCGAAGGCATTGTGATGTTGCTCTCTCCAAACCATCATCTCGTTTTGATCGAGATCATGTTCTTTCCTTTGCTTATGCATTTAACAGGAGTGTTGTGACCTCCATTCAAGTTCTCTCATCTTTTCATGTTTTGTCTCTTGTTAACTGGAGTGCTGTCTAAATCTTTCTTACCCCTTGTGCCATTCTTTTAATTGTTTTGCAGGAAGTGTGTTGCTAATTTCATCAAGTATCACCCCATCTTCTCAAGTTCATGTTCAATTCCTTCCATTGACAGTCGGAATGCTGTCCAAATTCTTTCGTTCTTATTCCTTCTCTAGCTTTATTCAACCGGAGTGGTTTAAATTCTTCCATCATCCGTGAGCTCGTGTTTCATGCCTTTCAACCTACAAGGTTCTCGTAATGTTCCTTGTTCCTTTTTTCTAACGGAGCGTTTTCATCTTCGTTCATCTCCGTTGTATTCTTCTTTCAATTTGGTCAACCTCTCAAGTTCGTGGTTTCACTCGTTTGTCAGAGAAGCAACTTTGGGTTACCTCTTCCTTTTCCTCTTCTATCCGGTGCCATCTCCAGGATCTCGGGTCGAGATCCCCTGTTAGTGTGGGAGAGTTGTGACGCCCCAAGACCGACTTCTAAATGTTCCGGGTTTCACCGTGCGTTCATTTGTGCTTTCTCTTTTTATTTTTGCATTGCATCATGTCATCATGCCATCATGTCATTAATTTTTTGCAACTCAACTAAATAAACTGTATGGATCTTCAGTCCATTTAAATCGAGGGAAGGATGACTTCTCTTTATAACATATCCTCCTGATAGTAGGGAGCTATTATAATATTCCATTTATTTGGAATCACCAAACTCACTTGCAAATATTCCTCATATTCTTTTCTACTTCAATTTTTGACTCTGTAACCTTCCTCGAAAGTCTTTTCCGATTTAGGTTCCTCCAAAAGCCGAACATTTTTGGGCACTACAAAAACCTGTCCTAGTTCAAACCTTTTGAATTAAATTCAAAGGAATTTGAATTTAATCTTTTAATCTCGGCCATTCCAAATTTCTTGGACCTACACATTTTTGTGTGAGTCCAAGAAATTTAACCTCTTGCCCAAACTCTACTCCTAACCCCCCATTTTTCTTTTCTTTTGATTCTCTGTCTTTTTCCTTCTTTCCCTCTCTATTAATATTAGGGAGAGAGAGAAGCCGAGTTGGGCCTCCCAGCAGCCCTACTGGGCCTCCTAGCCACCAGGCCGAACCATCCATTCCCGCAGCCGACCCATCCCAGCTATTAACCCTAGCCGACCGACCCCCTCTTCTCGTTCCTGCCCACCGCCGCTCCTTCACGCACGCACACGAGCCCTCGCTCGATCCCATCTCCCTCCTCTCGATCTCCCCCTCTCCCTTACCGTCGCGCCCTCGCACCTCCTCCTCTCTCCCCTGCCTCCTTCCTCCTCGTTGAGCCGAGCCACCACCTCCCTCATCCGGCGCCGCCTATTCTTCCCCGTCGCGCCAGGAGACCGAGGCCACCTCGCGCCCGACCTCCTCCTGCGAGCGCCGGCCAGCCTCCGCCTCGCCTGCGCCTCCCCGTCGTCCTCGTCGGCGACCAGCCAAGGCCGCTGAAGAGCGCCGTCCTCCGCGCGCCTCCAGTGCCCAACTCGGCACCGCGTCATCATCCAAGCTCACCTGCATCCTCGCCTCGGCCTCGACGCCTCCACACCACCGGCCGGCCAAGAGCTCGCCATCGTCGCCGCCAAGTCCTCCTCCTCGAGGCCCTCGTCACCAGCGCACATGCCTCCCCTGCGCCAAGTCTAGCAGCCACTGCCCTGGCGAGCGCCGCCCTGTGCTCCCCTGCGCCTCCCCGTCGTCCAGCGCCGCGACCACCTCTCCTCTGCAGTCGTCGCCCCGCCAAGTCCCCGCCGGACCTTCTTCCTCCTGCGCGGGATCCAGGCCGTCGTCCATGCCGCCGGCGACAACAGCATCAGCAGGTGCCCTGCTTCACTCGGTTGGATCCAGGCTCCCAAAGTCAACCGCTGCTGGAGTCCCCTGGCTCCTCCGCCGCCGCTGCTGGTGCTCGGGACGCCTAGAACCACCAGGTCCGGCTATGTCCCTGAGCGACTACAAGACCCTCTCCGTGTCCAAGTGACGCCAAGATGCAACCATGGAAGTTCGCCAAGTGCGGAGACGATAGTGTACGATTACCATCGCCGAGACCCGAGAACATCACGTACCCCATTGGGTTCGTTGAGATCGGCAAGTCCGGAGACCCCAAGTACATCTACCAACGACCTCGAACATCTATGAAAACGAGTACCACTACCGTCACCGAAGACCCGTGTACAACTACTTCCACTACCGTCACGTGAACGCCTACTTCCCTCTCCGAAACGAAACGTGAACGACTACTTCCCTCGACGACTCGTTCCACCCCGAAATGTACGCTACGAAGGTATAACCGCCGAGCCGATGACCCCGTGGATGAATATTGTGTGTTGTATGAGATGTCCTCCCTTTGTTTGCATCGTGTCCGTTGTGCCCCTCTTTTGTCACCGACCCGTGGGAACCCGGTTACCGGGATCACCCCACATCTTTTGCATGACACGCTCTCCGTCCTTCTTTTGCACCGTTCTCTCAACGAGTTACCGGAACCGATATGTTGCCGTGGCATCATTTTTGGTTATCGCCGCCGTGGCCCCTTTCCTTCCACCACGGTGATGAGATACTTCATATCTCTTATGTCAACTTTTAACAAATTGCATAAAACTTGAAAATGTCATCCACATCATGATAACAACATTAAAATGTTTAAATTGTTGTTTGCTTCAATAATTGCTAAATGACATGGGGAGTTTCCAGAATTGTTGTTGTTATTTCCGGCCTCATTTAAAATGACTAGATAGTGTAGTTTTGCTCATGCTTCACCTCCTGCCATGTTAATAAACATTTAATATTGTTGGGTACCTAACCGAGATTAAACTAAATATGTTAATGTGGTGTTTTGTCAATATGCAACTCGTTACATATTGAGCTCCACTTAAATTTTAGTATTGTTTGAGCACTTTGCCATGCCATGCATAATTAAACCGGACATGCATCATACTTGGATGTGCATCATACTTGTGTTTACCGTGTTGTTTGCTTATTTCCGGTTTGCTTCTACCGTTAGCTTCTGTTTCGCTCCGGAGTTGTGAGGATTCGTTTGACTACCTCTGTTTGTCTTCTTCATGGACTCGTTCTTCTTCCTAGCGGCATCCCAGGCAAGATGACCATTCCCCGGTATCACCTCTATCTTTGCCTATGCTAGTTGTCTCGCTCTTTAGATATGCCTCGATGCCTATTCTTGTTTGTCATCCTCCTATCATTGCCATGGAACACTCTAACCGCCTCCCTGGCAAACCATTGATTGGCTAAGTACGGTTTTGCTCAGCCCCTCTTATAGCATTTTTAGTTGTAGGTGAAGTTTGAAGATTGCTTCATGTTCGGACTTGTTTTATTGGGATAACACAATATGTATCTGTTATAAACTAATGCACCTATATATTGGCAATGGGTGGAAGGTTTGGCCTTCTGCTTGGTGTTTTGTTCCACTCATGCCACCTTAGGACCCGATAAACCGGTGTTATGTTCCTTGATTTTGCATTCCTAACACGGTTGGGGTTTATGCCCCCCCCCCTTGATAATTTGCACTGCTTAAAGCATTTCCAGCAAGGCCCAACATTGGTTTTAATTTGCCTCATAATGTCGGATTTAGGGCTCCGCAAAACCCAAGAAGTTTGAACACAGGGGCGTGAACAAAGATCTCTCCCGCTCGCGTCTACCTAGCGCCTTGCCCTCGTCTGTGAAGAGATTCAAGCAAACAATAGATAAAACACGCAAGAGTTTACCCAGGTTCGGGGCACCTTGTGGTGTAAGACCCTACTTCCTGCTTTGGTGGATTAGCCTCAGGAGGGCTGAAATATGAGCTAGTACAGTGGTTCCTGAGCTCAGGAGGGGAGCTCAGGAGGGTAAGGAGGCAAGTGTTCTTGCTCCTTACATGGTGGCAGAGTGTCTTGATCGATTCCCTTCACAGTGGGAATCCTAGCTACTTATATAGGCGGCCACGGTCCTCTTCCCCCAAAATGTTTAGGCGGGAAGGGATCCCACAACGGCCATTTTTGAGCGGGAACACAAGGACGTTCCTACCCTGACAAAAGCAGTCTTCGCCTGCAAAAGGACCAGGCGGTGACGCGGTGGTGGGCTCGACGGTGACATCCTCCTTGTCGTCCTTGCGGTCTTCTGTCTTGTTGCACCAATGGGGAAACCTTTGCCCCGCTCCTTGGGAACATGCAGCTACACTGTCCCCCTTGCACCAAAATGGCAACTGCGCCGCCGGCGAGCGCTGTCACCCGCTGGCGCGGTGCGTCACTGCTGACATCGCTGCCTCTTCCTGAGGCAGGCTTGGCCTTGGATTCTCCGCCCCTCTAGAGCACCTTGCTGAGGCCGCTCCTGCGGAGGTCTTGACGCCGTTCTCCTTGCGAGGCTTAGCTCCCTCGCGAGGGTCTTGGGCAGCTGGTTGATCAGTTGGACCGTACCAGGCCGTTGTAGGAGCGCGTCGCGGCCTGCAGAGAGGCAAGTCTGGGTACCCTGGTTCCCAGGACGCCGACAGTAGCCACCGGGCCCAAGGCGCCCGCGGAGTTGGTTTCGGGGCGAAGCCTTAGTTGAGGACGAAGCACCGCGGGCCCCAAAGGCTGCGGGCCAGGCTGGCGTGCGACGGTTGGATGGGACGTGGGCGGCCCTGTCTCCCACGCAGTCTTGGTAGTCGTGTGCCTTGCCAATCGCACGGCCAGTAGGGCTTCTTGCTGCCGCCTCTGCCTTCTGCCCTCCAGTCGCTCCCTTTCTTCACTCGCCTTCCTTGCCCCTTCCTTCCTTGCTATCATGCTGCGCAGGGCGAAGAACAGGGGGGACGTCGAGCCCGCCGTGTCACCATCGACGCTCGAGCCGGTGCTGGGCCGCTCCCTTATAGTGAACCAAGAGGGTCGGGACAAGGTGCGTCGCGCCTTGGCCGACGCATCTAACGAGTGAGGGCCGACCCGGGTCTGGCTCGCTTCCCGGCCGGTGGCGGAGCTTAGCGCCAATGACATCCAGCTTCATCTCCACGCCATCTTCGGGGGTCTCCTCCCCCCTTTCCCCGCCTTCTTCTATGCGGTACTCACACATTACCAGATTCGGGCGTTACGCCTGGACCCTGGGTCCATCATCCTTCTTTCCAGCTTCGCGTTCCTGTGTGAAGCTTTCGTTGGTGTTTCCCCGTCTGTGGCCTTGCTTCGCCACTTCTTCGCCCTCTCCTTGGTTGATAGGGGGCAACGCTCGGGGTGTGTGTCGTTGCACACGGTGGAAGCGACTGCTGCCTCTGGAATTGACTTCTCGCTTCATCCAACCACAGAAGGGTTTCGAAGACAATGGGTGTTCGTTGATGCTGCTATGTACAGCCCCCAATTCCACCTTCCGGATGCACCGGCGGTGCCGAACTTGGGCTGGGGGCACGAGGTCCTTTCAGATCCACGGGCGGAGCCAGTTATGCGCCGACTGGCCAACCTGAGGAGAAGCGGATTGACCCTGACGATGGTGGTGAGAGACTTCCTTGTCCTCCGCGTCGCCCCACTCCAGCGCCATTCTAGCCCAATGTGGGTTCTTGATGATCGTGCACGTCTCCAGCGGAAGCAGCTCCCTCCTGATACGCTCCAGGGGCTGCTGCGGCTGCTCGTCGGTGGAGTGCCTGAAGCTCGCCCTGGCTCCGCGACTCCCTTGTACTTGGCTCATGTAGCCGGAAGGGCTCTTGCTGAAAGGATGCCCCGCTTTGATGCGTGGGGACTGTTGCCGGGGGGCACCCCTGATCCTCATGATGATCCCTTGGTGGTGGTATTAGGGCTCGCGAGGCCGTCCTTCCCTTCCGGGGCGGACGCCCCTGGCGGAGCCCTTGGCCTGGGGTCGACTCCGTCCTTGGAGCAAGCGGACGAAGCAGAGGCGCCAGTGTTGATGGAGGTGACGGAAGGAGCCGAGGCACCGCTGGCTATTGAAGCGACTGAAGGGGAGGTGCAGCAGCCTCCGGTCAAGGCGAGTCCGAGGATCACTTCATCAGGGAGCGGGGCACCGACCGCGAGCGCCTGCCGCAACCTTGCCCCGGGTCTAGGCACATATGCCTCAAGCGGCCTCCAGCCATCCTTCGCGGCGCTAGGCAAGAGGCAGAGGTTGAGGAGCGTCTACGGCCCTGCCCCGAGGGCTCTGAAAAGGATGAAGCTGGCTCTACCAAGCAGGTGCGTGTCCTTCGGCTCTTCATGTCTTTCCCAACATGGTTCTACTGACCCCCTTGCCCCGCAGGGTCTCCTCCGATTTGTCCTCGAGCCGCTCGATGAGGCCCGCTGGAGCCTCCGCCTGCATCCCTCCTCCGGACCATGCCGGGCCTTCGGGAGGCCTCACGCGGACTCTTGAAGCCGCGCCCGGGTCTTATTGCACATGTCGTGCTCCCAGCCCCCGAGCGCTTCTGGGGCAAGGCAGCTCTTGGTACGTTGGGAGCCCGTCCCATGCCCCGAGTCTTGCCTTTACTGTGGGTCAGCAAGCTCTTGAGGCAGCCCGAGCGGCTGTCCGCCCATCAGGACCACGCCTGCTCCTCGTGCCAGAAGCACTGCGCGCCCCCGGGGCTAGCCCCGAGGTGCACGCTGAACGAGTGGGAGAGGGGGAGCCCCCTTTGGGCGGCACGGATGTCGAGGACGAGCCCGGTTGCCTTCTGGAACTTGCACTGCGCAGGAGTGTGGTCCGTCATGATCTAGTGCGGGAGGCGTCGGACGCCCGGAAGCGTCTTGAAGTTGAGGTTGCCGAAGTGGATGGGCGTGTTGAGGCTGAGGGTCTGCTTCTGGCGAAGGGTTGGCGCCAGCTGAGGACCATCGTTAACCTGAGCCAGCTGCAGCATGAAACCGCCCTAAGGAAGGCGGAAGCGTCGGTCGCCGCGGCTCAAGAGGCTTGCGACTGCGCCCTGGAGGAGGCCCGAGACGCCGAGCGCCACCGCGTGGTAGCCAAGGAGCGTGAACGTGAACTTGAAGCCTCGAACATCATGCTCGAGCGCCAGGTTCGTGCATGAAGGGCGGTCCTTGCCGCACCCACGGCTGATGATGATAGCCCGGCAGGGCTTTCGGCGCGGGAGGAGGCGCTGGCACTCGAGGCAATGGAGCCAAACATGAAGCGCGAACGCCTAGAGATGATGGAGCGCCAAATAGCCGAATCCGAGGGCAACCTTGATGATCGCGAGGTTGTCGCAAAGAAGGCTGCCAAGGAGGCGGAGCGTCTTCGGAAGGATTACCGCGAGAAGCTGGGGCTTCACGAGACTCGCTTTGCTGATAAGCGCAAGGAGCTCCAGAAGGAGGTCACGGCTCTTAAGAGCAAACTAGCAAATGTCGAGCGTCTTCTGGAGGTGTCGGAGAAGGCTCACGCTGCAGCCGAGCGTCGCGAACAGGAGTAGAAGAAGGCATGTGCCGCGGCGGAGTGCCACGGGTGGGCGTCGGAGAAGGCTCGCGCTACTGCCAGGGCGGAACTGTCCTGCTTCCACAAGCAAGTGGAAGACATTTCCGCCCTCGCGGATCCAAATTCTGAGGAGGCCGCACGAGCCCGTGGGATGCAGCACACCCGCTCGGAGATGTTCGAGGCCCTGCGGCACCGGGCCGGCCGAGCCCTAGGAGAACTTCTTGGCTCGGGGGTCGACGGCCCTCTGGTTGCTGATGACGCCGGGTATCTCGGGTTCTTTACCAGGGTGGTGGAGCGTCTTGAAGGCGGGGTCGTGAAGGCTCGACAGCTTGTCGAGGAGCAGAGCCGCGGCGTCCTGAGGAGTGCGGTCTCCCGTATCTTTGGCAACTTGCACCGTCTTGACCCTCATATGGACTTCGAGGCCCTGCTGGAGCCTGCGCCTGAGGTGGTCGCCAGCCCCTCAGACGGATGGGTGAGCGACCATGTGGACACGTTGGTGTCAGAGCTCGTTCCTGCCATCGATGACGCGTCAGTGCTTGAGGGAGGCGACGCCGACAGTTCCAGCGAAGATGTCGATGCTTAGTCCAGCTCCTGCTGTAAATTTGTTTTCGGTTGTGGCTCCAAAGCCGGGTGAGACGGGTGTCACAAGGCTTAAACTCTTGATGATGTAATTGAACGCCATAAGGATAGGTTTTTAGGCACTCCCTTGTTTGTCCCTGAGGCTGCGGCCTTAAGCCCTTGTTGTGTGTCAGAGAGGAGCATCCGCCGGCCTCGTCTGGGCGTGCCTCGCGAGTACCTGCTGTGAGCGTAAGAGTGGTTGGCGGTCCGGGCGCGGATTAGACAGAACGTGCGCCCACGCCCCGGCCCCTGCTCGCGAGGAGCGATAGGGCGGGGTCGCGGACGTAGCCCGGCTCGGCTAAGCAAGGCGAAAAATGAACTGGGCGAAGAAAAACTCAGCGGAAATCGGAAATCACGAAAGACAGACAAAAATTCTCCTCCTTTATTCAAGAAACAAGTCGCACGGTTGCGGAATCGGCTTGAAAAAGCAGATTCATAGGGGGCAAATGCGAATGGCAAAAAGGAGGGGCTGCGTCCGGCCGGTGAGCATGTCTTCGGTCTTCTCCCCAGCACGGAGCATAGGGCTACCACCGGCGGGTGTGGGCATAGCCATTGGAGGGCAGTGTCGACGGCCAGCGCGAAGCATGGTGCATCCACTGGGGCGTGGGAAGGAGCCCCCGAGGTCCTAGGGCGACACTCCGGAGACTCTGGGCATGTATAGTCCCACTCATTATTACGTGAGAGTGTCAGGAGCGGAGATCTTCTGACGTGCCCGCCCCTTCGCTTTGAGGGCCCCGCCCTGCACTAGTCCGCTCCCGTCATGAACTCACCCGAAGGCGGCATTCATGAGGTGGGACACTGCGCATGATGGGGGGATGGGACCTTGGCCATAGCCCCCCCTGCCGAGCACCAGGCGCATCGCTCACGCGATCTCCGAGCGCGCTTCGCCCCTGGGGGCTAACGTCGTCCGGAGACGCGGCTTCCTAAAGTGCGAGGGGGACCCCGCCCTGCTCACGCTCCTAATGGCCCCTGAGCCCCTCCTGATCAGGGTTGAGCCTAGCGGGTACGGGATTTCGTGAGCAGGGGGACGGAGCCGCGGTCTTGGGCCCTCCTAGTGCACGTAGGACGGGCTCCCGTACTGCCTCCAGGCGCACCCTCCGCAGCCCGGGGGATGGTACGCCGGGAGGCATGGCGTCTTGAGGCTAAACGGAGGGGGAGAAGGCCCCTCCCCGCGCGCATCATACCTGCCGCCAGCGAGCCCCTGGCGAACTCCAGGGCGGGCTCATGCGCGATGGGTCACGCGCGGGGGGACGAGGGCCTGACCCGGACCTTCCCTTCCCTTTCTATCTTGGCGCGGCAACCAGAGTATTTCCCTGGCCTGCCGAAGCTTGGGGCCAGAGACACCGTTGGCCCGAGGTCTACGGCTAGTGCCGCTCGTGCCGGCCTCCGTAGGCACCAGCGCGCGTTTTCATTCATGCTCCATGGCTGTCGGTGGTGAAGGCGGAGGGTCGAGGGCTAGGAGCATGGGGTCGGCCTCCCGACCTTCCGCTCCTTAGCCCCCCGGTTCCGGCGCCTGATTGCACCCGGCGTTCGGCGTAGTCCTGGGGTCGCCTCCTGATGGCTCCTAGACGGGAGCGGTACCTGAGTACAAAGGGCTTCGAGGCAGAGGGGCGGCGTCATACGCAGGGTTCATCGGATCATACCCCATGTCACCCTCGTAGGTCGCCACGGGTCTTGACCATACGGGCGATCGGGCACGGCCGGGGCGGCACCCGGTCCCCGACGTCGTCGTGTGGAAGCAGAATGGCTCGGCTCCGGTGCTGGCGGCGTCGAGGAGCTCGGCCACCCTGAGGAGCAGCACGTTGTGGCCGCTATCGAGCAACCGACACCTTAGCAGTTCCCTTGCCACCAGCAGTGCGGCCCTCATGTTCGCCATTTCGCGCCGGCCCCGTGAGCTCGCTACTGCGTGCTCGGTGGCCCGCGCCGCCACGCGGCTTTGGCGTCGAGCGGGCGGTGGGTGCTGCCGGTCCCCCGAAGGCGGGTCGGTGATGCTCATCGTGCCGTCGGCCCCGATCAAGGCCGGGTGACGGCGAGTCCCACGGCCGAAGGGCGATGCCTGAGCGGCGCGGGCGCCAAGGGCTTCCGCACGCGTCTGATGCGCCTCTGCCATCGTGGTCGCGGTTTGTTGAAGCTGGGCGATGCGGGGTCGATGGACGAGAGCGGGATGAGGTCGTCGGAGAGGCGAGATCTTGACACGCCCCCTACCTGGCGCGCCAAATGTCGGATTTAGGGCTCCACAAAACCCAAGAAATTCGAACACAGGGGCGTGAACGAAGATCTCTCCCGCTCGTGTCTACCTAGCGCCTTGCCCTCGTCGGTGAAGAGATTCAAGCAAACAATAGATAGAACACGCAAGAGTTTACCCTGGTTCGGGCCACCATGTGGTGTAAGACCCTACTTCCTGCTTTGGTGGATTAGCCTCGGGAGGGCTAGAATATGAGCTAGTACAGTGGTTCCTGAGCTCATGAGGGGAGCTTAGGAGGGTCAAGAGGCAAGTGTTCTTGCTCCTTGCATGGTGGCAGAGTGTCTTGATCTATCCCCTTCACAGTGGGAATCCTAGCTACTTATATCGGTGGCCACGGTCCTCTTCCCCCGAAATGTTTAGGCGGGAAGGGATCCCATAACGACCATTTTCGAGCGGGGACACAAGGATCCCCCGAAATGCAAAAGGATCAGGCGGTGACGCGGTGGTGGGCTCGACGGTGACATCCTCCTTGTCATCCTGGCGGTCTTTGGTCTTGTTGCACCAATGGGGAAACCTTTGCCCCGCTCCTTGGGAACCTGCGACTGCGCTGTCCCCCTTGCATCGAAATGGCAACTGCGCCGCTGGCACCCGCTGGCGCGGTGCGTCACTGCTGACATCACTGCCTCCTCCTGAGGCAGGCTTGGCCTTGGATTCTCCGCCCCTCTGGAGCACCTTGCTGAGGCCGCTCCTGAGGAGGTCTTGACGTCGTTCTCCTTGCGAGGCTTAGCTCCCTCGCGAGGGTCTTGGGCAGCTGGTTGATCAGCTGGGCCATACCAGGCCGCTGTAGGAGCGTGTCGTGGCCCGCAGATAGGCAAGTCTGGGTACCCTGGTTCCCAGGACGCCGACACATAATAAAAAACTTAATTAATTAATTGCATAGGGGGTCATGTCCCCAGGTTCTTAATTCGACATAACAGGGGGGCCAGTGCTGATGGTGTTGGTCCCAAACGGGCAGACTGCTGGGCCGCCATGGGGAAACTCGAGGTATTAGGCTCCCGTAGGCTTTCCCATCCGGTCGTGGCCTGAGACGAGATACAAGCGGCTACTATCAGGGTGTCGGCACGCCAGGAGGTCTTGCTGGGTTAGTTTTACCTTTGTCGAAATATCTTGAGCACGGGATTCCGAGAATACTCGGGTCTTCCCAACATGGAGTTGCGACTCCGCAGATCGTGAGCTTGTGATGGGCTAAGTTGGGACACCCCTGCAGGGTTTTGAACTTTTGAAAGCCGTGCCCGCAGTTATGTGGCAGATGGGAATTTGTTAATATCCGGTTGTAGATAACTTGACACCATATCCTTAAGAATACACTACCTGTGTGAGTAACCGTGACGGTCTCTTTTCGAAGGGGTTTCGGAAAGTGAACACGGTGAGGTTATGCATGAACGTGAGTACATATTGATCATCTTTGGTGACCGTTGGCACTTTTCTCTTCTCGCTCTGACATCGTAAGCTAGTTGCTTAGTGCTTGCTGCAGCCACTTTATAACCTCTCCACACCTAAAGGCTTTGTTAGTTTTGATACCCGGGAATGGGATTGCTGAGTCCTTGTGACTCAGAGATTACAACACACACCAGATGCAGGTATAGCCGAGAACATTGCAGGAGATGGATCAAGACTTCACTGGTAGTTCGATGAAGAATGTGGTCGCATGTATGTGCCGTATTTCGACGATCAGTAGTGGTTCCTACTAGGGGCGATAAGGCCTTGTGGTTGTGGTATCCTTTCTCGTTTAGTTTTGTCCGTAGTCGGACCCTGTGTTATTTGGATGAATGTATGTTTTTGTATTCATTGTGTGATGTGGCGAGTGTAAGCCATCTATCTTACACTTTCATCCCTGAACTTTTACATGAGATGTGCAAAGATACCACGCTTGAGATCATTCTTGTAATGCCCCGGATGTAATACTTTCTCTTTTGGGTATATAATATATCTCCGGCTTCATCTATTTCCATTTCGGGTTCTTTGTCTTTCGGGCTTTCCTCGTTTTGTTGTGTGAGTGTGTGGCATTCATTCATATCATGTAGACATGTGCATTGCATTGCTTTTGTGTTGTGGGTTGCATCCGGTTCGTCGTGTTTCTTCCCGTTGTCCGTTTCGCGTTCCGGAGCTCCCTCACGTGTCCGTGACGTCCCGTAGGCCTACTTTGTTGTTCGGGCGTTTTACGTTACCGGTGTGCCGCGAGGTTGTTGTGTGTGTTGTTGTTTTGTTGTGTGCAACCCGCCTCTCAAATCTCGTCTCGTTTGGACTCCGTTGACTTTTCCATCCGTTGCTCGTGTGGGCCCGAAGTGCCTTTACTTCGTGTCCCGGAAACATCCTTACTGCAGTCTTTTATCTCCGTCTAGGCCCTTTTATTCTATCCCCGCAATCGGATCCGTCGGATCGCGATCGGAGGGCTCCTAGCGCCCCTAAATCCCCTCCTAACCCTAAAAACTGCTATATTTAGGCCCCCCTATGTCCATTTTGGGCATCCCTATCTTCTAGATCCCCCCTCCTCTTTTTCCGTGCTAATCCAACTCCCTCCTCCAGAAATCGCGCCGGCCGATCGGACCAGCCGACCACCGCCTCGTCTGGGTCGCGGTCGCCTCCTGGCGTCGCCTCACCGCGACGGGACCACTTCCCCGTCCCGCGAGTCAACGGCCTCCAGATCCACTCCCGAACGATCCAGGCTCGAAGCCAGAGCGCCGGCCGCTTCCCTCGATCGACCCCGAACCGGGTCGGATCGGATCCGCCGCCTGGGCGTTGACCCGCGAAGCCTCCTGGGCTCCGATCCGATCTATCGCGCCAGCCAGCCGCCCGACGGATCTTTGGATCCGCCGTCCGATCCGCCGTCCAGGGAAACCCTAGGCCCGCTTCAGACTACTTCCACCTGGGCCTCGCCTCTACTTCGCCGGGCTCTCCTCCCGGGCCTTCGGCCGCCGCATCGCCGCATCGCCGCGGGAGGGCTGCGCCTCACCAACCAGGCCGATCCGCCGGCCCGAAGCGCTCCTGGGCGCTCCTCCGCTCCAGGCCGGGAGCCCGAAGGCCGCCGCCCCAGGCCGGGCCGCCAGCGCCGCCGCGGCCCACTTCTTCCCCCCGGGCCGACCCGATCCAGCAGCTCCCCATGGGCCGCACCAGATCCGCCCGAGGCCCGTCTCCTTTTTTTTCCAGATCCATGAGGTTGTTTTTCCCCACTAAGTCCCCAGATCTGTTTATCTGAAATGCAAACTTTGAACTGCTCTAACTTTGTGCCTGTTGCTCCGTTTTGCGCGTGTAGCATGTCCAGATGTTCGTGGAGATGTCCTCTACGTTTTACCTGTTGTAGTCATGCATGTTAGATGTCATCTTGACACTTGTTTTGCTGTTGCAAGAGTGCATCATGTTATAAACTGCTGCTATGTGTTATTTTCATGCCACCTTTGACATGTGATATCTTCTAGCTCGTTTGTCCAAACGATGCAAATGACATGTCCACGTGTTCGTCTTGCCACGAACTACGTGTTGCTTGTGATAGGTTGCATGGTAGATTTATTATTGCCTTGTTATCATAATCGCAAAGTGCCATGTTCATATGAGGTGTTTTCACTTGTTATGAAATGCCATCTTGTTGAGCTTGTTGCAATCGTTGTGTTCACCTCTATGATGCATGATTGTGTGTTTCGGGATCACCTTCATATGCACTTTGATGAGGTGCTTACCCTTTGCCATGTTTAGTTTCGAGGTGACTTAAACATGCTCTTTTGTGTGCTATGATGATATTGCTGTTTTAGGACTTAGTGAAATTTCACTAAGTCTGAAATCTGTAACGTTCCGATGCCATGTTCGTGTGATGTTGTAGGACAAAGCATGATAGTTTTGGGGTGGATTTTGATTGTTCCTTGAAGTATATATTGTTGTCTTTCCATCCATGTCCTCACATGTCCATTTGAGTGGCTGTAGCATGTTTATCTTTTGCTCTAAAGTTTCAATAAAATTCTGCTGCCAGAATTTTATTGCAAAGTTCAATATGTCCAAGATCATTGCTATTGATCCGTGACTCCGTTAGGGGTGCACTTTGGACCTAGTTTCTGTACTATATGCCTAGTTTGTGTTCATGTCCTTTGCCATGCTTTTTGGGTGCTGTAGCTTAATTATTTTGAGCTCCCAAGTTGCTATGTTGCTGTAATTTTCAGCTTTCGCTCAAATCTTGTTTCGGGCATAACTTTTAGCCCGTAACTCCGATTTCAGCGAATCTTATATCAAACTTGGGTGATTTTCTGTGTAGATTAATAATATCAGATTGTTATCTTGTTTTGAGGTGTTTTGCTTGAGTGATGTTTTACGTGCTCCATGTGCATCCTTAGTGCATCCATCATGCATTCATGTTTTTCGAGTGCGCATTGCATCTTGTTGATTTTGCTTGGTGTGATTGTTTTGTTTAGAGCCGGAAGCTGAGACCGGGTACGAAGTTGAGCACGAGGTTTCCAACGAGGTTGAGCACGAGGACCCTTCTTACGATCCGAACGACTTCTCTTCAGGCAAGATGACCGAACCCCGATAACATTACTATCTTTGCCTATTGCTAGTAGTCTCGATCTATAGTTTTGCCTCGATGCCCATGTTCTTCTTGTCAGCCTCCTACTTGTAACCAATTGCCACGTTTAACCACCCTACCTATGCAAACCGTTGCTTGGCTAAGTACGCTTCGCTCAACCCTTCTTATAGCGTTGCTAGTTGCAGGTGAAGTGAAGATGCTTGCTCCATGTTGAAGTTTGGTTGGGTCATATCACACTATCTAAATACTTAAAATGAAATCACCTATATATTGGCAAGGGTGGAAGGCTAAGCTCTTTGCTTGGTGATTTGTTCCACTCATGCCGTTAGGATCCGTATAAGCCGGTATTATGTTCCTTGATTATGCGTTCCTAACACGGTTGGGGTGTATGGGACCCCCTCGATAAACCGCTAAGTGCTAAGTCTTTTCCAGCAAGTCCCAACCTTGGTACTATTTGCCTAAACAACTAAAAACTTTCCGAGGGAGTAATTAACCCGAGGCTTAATTAATTCAACCCCGCCTGGGCCAGTGCTCGACTTGAGTGTTGGTCCAAACCAGAGTCACTTGCGGATACTACCCAGTTCGCTGGGGTCTTCGGTATCTGTACGTAGCGCTCATCCGGACGTGTCCTGAGACCTAGATACGCGCGGCTACTATCAGGGTGTCGACACGCCGGGAGGATTTGCTGGATTAGCCTTACCTTAGCTCGGTATATCTTGAACACGGGATTCCGAGGATACTCGGGTCTTCCCACTTTGGAGTTGCGACTCCGCGGATCGTGGGCTTGTAATGGGTCAAGTTGGAACACCCCTGCAGGGTTTGAACTTTCGAAAGCCGTGCCCGCGGTTATGTGGCAGATGGGAGCTTGTTAATTCCGGTTGTAGAAAACTTGACACAATGTTACTAATACACTACCAGCGTGTGTTCCGTGACTGTCAATTTCCGAATAGGGATTCGGGAGTTGAACACGGAGGGGTTATGATTGTGAGCTTGTAGCTAGGATCACTTCGTGATCACTTCTCGCCGATGCCTTCTCTTCTCGCTCTCACTTGCGTAAGCTAGATGCTAGTTGCTGTTGCAGACTTGTTCTTTTCTTCAGCCTTTCCCTCACCTAAAGGCTTAAATAGTTCTGTTACCCGGGAACGGGATTGCTGAGTCCTCTGTGGCTCACAGTTACTTCACACACCAGATGCAGGTCCAGCTGTGAGCTATCCAGGTGATGGCACCGAGCTGGATTGGGAGTACGACGAAGAGCGTAGTCGGTACTACGTGCGCTACCCGGACGATCAGTAGTGGAGTCTCTTACTAGGATTCGATCCGCCTGTGGTTTATTTATCTGAGTTTGGTACTTTGACATTTGGCTTTTGCCCTTAGAGGGTTGTAGTGATCTTAATGTATGATGTTTGAGACTTGTACTGTAATTCTGTGACGTGGCGAGTGTAAGCCAACTATTTTCAGTTTACTATCCCTCTTTTACATGAGTTGTGCAAAGATTACCAAACTTGAGATCATTCTAGGATGGACTTATGCCTTTAAGTCGTGCCTCGACACGTAGGAGGTATAACTCCATCCTGGGCATTACAAGTTGGTATTCAGAGCCTTCTCCGACCTAGGAGCCCCCACTGTTTGATCGAACCGTTGACGGTTGAGTCTAGGCACACACTGAAAACTTTTTGAGTCCTATATTATATCGGAGAGTAGGATTTCTTTGCTTCTCATCCCCTTTCTCTCTGGTGAGGACTCCTGACGTCTACTCTTGTCTCTCCTATCTTCAAAATTTGCACAATTTTTTTTTAGGAATCCCGCGAGTATTCTGGGATTGTTTCGATGTTCTTGTGACAAGGATATTGTTCCCGATGCCTCCTGTTACCAAGGAGTTGAGCTTCGGGGTATCATTGTAACAAGCATATCGCAACAGTACTAAATACTTAAGACGGCCGACATCGAAAATCTCCCCTATACGGCCAGTGGCAAGATAACCCCGACATCACCCAGTACTGGGGAGGTAGTTCGGGAGTATTGCCATAGCTTGTTATAGTGGATGCTTTTCGAAGGTCCGAGGTACACAGTTTCCGAGAAAGACTGGTTATGTGTTGAAGGATGGATACACCTGGATGTAGGTTAGAGTTGATTGCGCGGTGCTTCCCGTGTATCCCCAACACCTGATTGCATAACGGGAATCTTTCGGAAAACTATAGGTGGGTTTTATCCAGTAGATCGTAGGCATTCTTCCAACGAATGCAGGTTAGTGAGTTCGGGGTTCGACATTGAGTGAAGGGGTTATATGACCGATGTTACTATCAGGAGTTGCATCTTAAAGGGTCATTGGCTATGCTGATCCGGGGATTGCAAAACCTTTTCGTAACGCGTTCATATGCTTTCAACACAAAGATGTTAGAACGAAACTCCTCTCTTGTGTTTGTTCCCGTCTGTACCTTGTTGTTTTTCTTATTTTATCCTTTTCATCCCTATGTGGCTTCTCGTGAAGACTGATGTTATCAATTAACTGAGAAATTCATTCGTTCCTCTTGTTCGGATGATTTCATTCGTTCTTATTGTTCGAATGATTATTGTGAAGACTTGTTGCAATTCATTCCATTGATTCAGCTTATTCCTTTTGTCAATCAATTGCTGATTCGTGGTCATCTCTTACAGGATGGCTCCGAAAAGGGTTCCGAATGCCAACCCAGAGGGTGAAGAGGTTCCAGAACGTCCTCCTTCTCCTCCTCCTCCGCCTGAGGCTTGGAGAGCAATTATGCAGACTACTGCTCAGAACACTCAGTTGATGATGAAGATGATGCAGATGATGCAAGCTAATCAAGCTAATCAAGCTAATCAGGGCGTTCCAATGAACCAAGGCAACTTCTTCCAGCAGCACCATGCTACCCTCAACCAGTTCCTGGCTAACAATCCTAAAGCTTTCAGTTACTGTGTCGACCCTCTTGATGCTGAAGATTGGCTGACCGATATCAAGAAGCATTTTGAGTGCATTAACGTGAAAGAAGATGACTATGTGAAGTTTGCAGCCTTCCAACTGAAAGATCAAGCAGCTGACTGGTGGCAGCAGTACAAAGACTCAAGGCCGGGTCAAGTGATCTCTTGGGAGAATTTCTGCAAGGATTTCCGCTCGCATCACATTCCTACAAGTGTTATCGAGGGTATGCGTGAGCAATTCCGCAACCTCAAACAGGGCTCCATGACAGTCTATCAGTATAATGTCAAGTTCCAAAACCTCGCTCGCTATGCAAAGCAAGACATTCCTGATGCAAAGAGTAAAATCTATCAGTTCCGTGGAGGTCTCAAAGATGAACTTCAGCTTGCTCTCACTTTGTTCGAGCCAGACGAATTCGATAAGTTCTATAACATGGCTTTGAAACAAGAAGCAGCTCAGCTTAAGATGGAGGCTTCTAAGAAGAGAATTCGAGATGCTGTTCACTCTTCCTCATCGTCTCAGTTGGCTGCGAAACAACAGAAATTCTGGCTTCCTCCTCCTCCAGTGATTCGAGCTCCATACAACAACTCCAACAGCTCCAACTACTCCAACAACAAGAACTCTAGTGGTCGTGGTTTCTCCCACCCACCCAACCCAAGCAACCAGTCGAAGAAGCAGTTTCAGTCTCAAGGCTCCAAGTCCAGTGGCTCTCATTTCCGTCCTCTCTCTGAAGTGGTGTGCAACAAGTGTGGCCAGAAGGGTCATTATGCCAACAGATGTCCGAATCCGAAGCGTCTTCCACCTCCTCCTCCTATGAGTTCAGCTATTGTCAAGCATGATCCAAAGTCTGCCAGGGTCAATCTGATGAATGCAGCTGAAGCAGAGAACTCTTCTGATGTCATTTTGGGTAACCTCTCAGTGAACTCTTTTCCAGCTAAAGTATTGTTTGATTCAGGTGCATCTTTGTCCTTCATTTCAAGACCTTTTGTTGCTAAGCATGAATTGGTTCCGGAGAGGATTCCTAGACCTTTGAAGATTATTTCTCCGGGCTTGCAAATGACTTCCAACACAGTTGTTCCGGATATTTCTATTCGCATGGGTGATTATCGATTTTTGGCTTCTCCGGTGGTTCTTGGTCATTCTGATATTGACCTCATTCTCGGAATGGATTGGCTTTCTCAGCATGATGCTCACATTGATTGCGCTCAAAAGGAAGTCAAGTTGACTCATTCTGATGAAGATGTGATTATCTTCGCCTCCAGGGATAATACTATTCGGCTTTTCTCTCTTAATGATAAGGGTGAAATTAATGCCATAGAGCAAATTCCAGTGGTGAACGAATATCAAGACGTCTTTCCAGAAGATCTTCCAGGCATGCCTCCACACCGTCAGGTGGAGTTTGTCATTGAACTCGAGCCGGGCACCGAACCTGCTTGCCGGCGTCCTTACAAGCTCTCTCCGGATGAATTGAAGGAATTGAAGAAGCAGCTTGATAAGCAGGAGAGTATGGGTCTCATCAGACCGAGTACATCTCCGTGGGGCTGTGGTGTCTTATTTGTCAAGAAGAAAGATGGCACGGAGCGTCTCTGTGTTGACTACCGGCCATTGAACAAGAAGACGATTAAGAACAAGTATCCGCTCCCCAACATCAACGAACTCTTTGAGCAGCTCAAAGGAGCTAAAGTGTTCTCTAAGCTTGACCTCCGAATGGGCTACCATCAAATTCGCATTCGCGAGGAAGACATTCCCAAGACGGCCTTCAGAACGAGCTACGGTTCATATGAGTATACCGTCATGTCCTTCGGTCTCGCCAATGCTCCTCCTACCTTTTCAAGGATGATGCATTACATCTTCAACCCCTATACTGGCGAATTCGTGCTTCTGTATCTGGATGATATTCTGGTGTTTTCCAAGAATGAAGAAGATCACGAAAAGCACTTGCGTCTGGTTCTTGATCGACTCCGAGAGCATAAATTCTATGCCAAGTTCTCAAAGTGCGAGTTTTGGCTTGATAAGGTTTTGTACCTGGGCCACATTATCTCAGCTGACGGTATTGCGGTTAATCCCGAGAAAGTTGAAGCAATTGTCAACTGGGAAGCTCCTCAGAACGTCAAGCAGCTCCGCAGTTTTCTGGGTCTTGCCAGCTATTGCAGAAGGTTTGTGGAGAACTTCTCCAAGATTGCCAAGCCTCTTTCCAACCTGCTTCAGAAGAATGTCAAATACTTTTGGTCTCCCGAGTGTGAAGTGGCATTCAAAACCCTCAAAGAGAAGCTTGTTTCTGCTCCAGTTCTGACTCCTCCGGATGAAACCAAGCCCTATGAAGTGTTCTGTGACGCTTCTCTTCAAGGCCTTGGTGGTGTGCTTATGCAAGATAAGAAAATTGTGGCATATACTTCTCGGCAGCTCAAGCCCAGTGAGAAGAACTATCCCACACATGATCTCGAGCTAGCAGCTGTGGTACATGCTCTGATTACGTGGAGACATCTGTTGTTGGGCAGAAAGGTCGACATCTTCACCGATCACAAGAGCTTGAAGTACATCTTCACACAGCCGCATCTGAACCTCCGCCAGACTCGTTGGGTCGAGATGATCCAAGAGTACAACCCCAGCATTGAATACACTCCAGGCAAGGCAAATGTGATTGCAGATGCTTTGAGCAGAAAGGCATATTGCAACAGCCTTCTTATCAAGCCATACCAGCCTGAGCTTTGTGAAGCATTCAGGAAGCTCAACCTCCAAGTGGTTCCGCAGGGTTTTCTTGCAAATCTCCAAATTGCTCCTACCTTGGAAGATCAAGTCCGTGAGGCCCAGCTCAGTGATACCATGGTGAAGAAGGTGAAACATGGGATTGCAAAGGGCACTCCAAAATACAAGTGCTTCCGTGTAGATGAGCGAGATACCTTGTTCTTCGAGGACAGACTCGTTGTTCCCAAAGGTGATCTCAGGAAGCTCATAATGGAAGAAGCTCATGACTCTCTCCTTTCCATTCATCCTGGCAGTTCCAAGATGTATCAAGACCTCAAGCAATCTTACTGGTGGACACGCATGAAAAGGGAGATTGCCCAATTCGTGAATGAATGTGATGTATGCCGAAGAGTGAAAGCAGAACATCAACGTCCAGCCGGTCTTCTCCAACCTCTTCCTATTCCTGAGTGGAAGTTCGACCACATTGAAATGGACTTCGTCACTGGCTTTCCGAAATCCAAGCGAGGCAATGATGCTATCTTTGTGGTGATTGACAAGCTTACCAAAGTCGCTCACTTTCTTCCAGTCAAAGAATCAATCAATGCAGCTCAACTTGCAGAGCTGTACACTTCCAGAATTGTGTCCCTACATGGCATTCCTCAAGTGATATCCTCAGACCGTGGCAGCTTGTTCACATCAAGGTTCTGGGACTCCTTTCAGTCCGCCATGGGCACGAAGATCAGGTTCAGCACTGCCTTTCACCCTCAGACTAGTGGTCAAGTCGAGCGTGTGAATCAGATCCTAGAAGATATGCTCAGAGCCTGTGTCATCTCCTTCGGCATGAAATGGGAAGACTGCCTTCCATTTGCCGAGTTCTCTTACAACAACAGCTTTCAAGCAAGTGCAGGCAAAGCACCGTTTGAAATTCTCTATGGCAGAAAGTGCCGTACCCCTCTCAGCTGGTCTGAAACAGGCAAACGCCATCTTCTTGGCAATGACTTGATCTCTGAAGCCGAAGAAATGTGCAAAGTCATACGTGAGAATCTCAAGGCCGCTCAGTCGCGTCAGAAGAGCTACTATGACGGAAAGCATCGTGATTTGGCTTTCGACATCGGTGATCATGTCTATCTCCGAGTGTCTCCGATGAAAGGAACCCAAAGATTCGGTATCAAAGGAAAACTTGCTCCTAGATACGTCGGTCCTTTCAAGATTCTTGGCAAAAGAGGCGATCTAGCCTATCAGCTCGAGCTCCCTTCCAACTTTGCAAATGTTCATGATGTCTTCCATGTGTCTCAACTTCGCAAATGCTTCAAGGCACCTGAGCGCATGATTCCGTTTGAGGAGATTGATCTTCAACAAGACCTTTCCTACCGAGAGCATCCAGTTGCAATTCTCGAAGAAACCGAACGCAAGACTCGCAACAAGTCCATCAAGTTTCTGAAAGTCAATTTGTCACATCACACAGACCGAGAAGCTACCTGGGAACGAGAAGATCATCTTCGTTCCGAGTACCCTTCCTTTTTCCAGTCCTAGATCTCGGGACGAGATCTTTTTGTAGTAGAGGAGAGTTTGTAATGCCCCGGATGTAATACTTTCTCTTTTGGGTATATAATATATCTCCGGCTTCATCTATTTCCATTTCGCGTTCTTTGTCTTTCGGGCTTTCCTCGTTTTGTCGTGTGAGTGTGTGGCATTCATTCATATCATGTAGACATGTGCATTGCATTGCTTTTGTGTTGTGGGTTGCATCCGGTTCGTCGTGTTTCTTCCCGTTGTCCGTTTCGCGTTCCGGAGCTCCCTCACGTGTCCGTGACGTCCCGTAGGCCTACTTTGTTGTTCGGGCGTTTTACGTTACCGGTGTGCCGCGAGGTTGTTGTGTGTGTTGTTGTTTTGTTGTGTGCAACCCGCCTCTCAAATCTCGTCTCGTTTGGACTCCGTTGACTTTTCCATCCGTTGCTCGTGTGGGCCCGAAGTGCCTTTACTTCGTGTAACATCCTTACTGCAGTCTTTTATCTCTGTCTAGGCCCTTTTATTCTATCCCCGCGATCGGATCCGTCGGATCACGATCGGAGGGCTCCTAGCGCCCCTAAATCCCCTCCTAACCCTAAAAACTGCTATATTTAGGCCCCCCTATGTCCATTTTGGGCATCCCTATCCTCTAGATCCCCCCTCCTCTTTTTCCGTGCTAATCCAACTCCCTCCTCCAGAAATCGCACCGGCCGATCGGACCAGCCGACCACCGCCTCGTCTGGGTCGCGGTCGCCTCCTGGCGTCGCCTCACCGCGACGGGACCACTTCCCCGTCCCGTGAGTCAACGGCCTCCAGATCCACTCCCGAACGATCCAGGCTCGAAGCCAGAGCGCCGGCCGCTTCCCTCGATCGACCCCGAACCGGGTCGGATCGGATCCGCCGCCTGGGCGTTGACCCGCGAAGCCTCCTGGGCTCTGATCCGATCTATCGCGCGATCCAGCCGCCCGACGGATCTTTGGATCCGCCGTCCGATCCGCCGTCCAGGGAAACCCTAGGCCCGCTTCAGACTACTTCCACCTGGGCCTCGCCTCTACTTCACCGGGCTCTCCTCCCGGGCCTTCGGCCGCCGCATCGCCGCGGGAGGGCTGCGCCTCACCAACCAGGCCGATCCGCCGGCCCGAAGCGCTCCTGGGCGCTCCTCCGCTCCAGGCCGGGAGCCCGAAGGCCGCCGCCCCAGGCCGGGCCGCCAGCGCCGCCGCGGCCCACTTCTTCCCCCCGGGCCGACCCGATCCAGCAGCTCCCCACGGGCCGCACCAGATCCGCCCGAGGCCCGTCTCCTTTTTTTTCCAGATCCCTGAGGTTGGTTTTCCCCACTGAGTCCCCAGATCTGTTTATCTGAAATGCAAACTTTGAACTGCTCTAACTTTGTGCCTGTTGCTCCGTTTTGCGCGTGTAGCATGTCCAGATGTTCGTGGAGATGTCCTCTACGTTTTACCTGTTGTAGTCATGCATGTTAGATGTCATCTTGACACTTGTTTTGCTGTTGCAAGAGTGCATCATGTTATAAACTGCTGCTATGTGTTATTTTCATGCCACCGTTGACATGTGATATCTTCTAGCTCGTTTGTCCAAACGATGCAAATGACATGTCCACGTGTTCGTCTTGCCACGAACTACGTGTTGCTTGTGATAGGTTGCATGGTAGATTTATTATTGCCTTGTTATCATCATCGCAAAGTGCCATGTTCATATAAGGTGTTTTCACTTGTTATGAAATGCCATCTTGTTGAGCTTGTTGCAATCGTTGTGTTCACCTCTATGATGCATGCTTGTGTGTTTCGGGATCACCTTCATATGCACTTTGATGAGGTGCTTACCCTTTGCCATGTTTAGTTTCGAGGTGACTTAAACATGCTCTTTTGTGTGCTATGATGATATTGCTGTTTTAGGACTTAGTGAAATTTCACTAAGTCTGAAATCTGTAACGTTCCGATGCCATGTTCGTGTGATGTTGTAGGACAAAGCATGATAGTTTTGGGGTGTATTTTGATTGTTCCTTGAAGTATATATTGTTGTCTTTCCATACATATCCTCACATGTCCATTTGAGTGGCTGTAGCATGTTTATCTTTTGCTCTAAAGTTTCAATAAAATTCTGCTGCCAGAATTTTATTGCAAAGTTCAATATGTCCAAGATCATTGCTACTGATCCGTGACTCCGTTAGGGGTGCACTTTGGACCTAGTTGCTGTACTATATGCCTAGTTTGTGTTCATGTCCTTTGCCATGCTTTTTGGGTGCTGTAGCTTAATTATTTTGAGCTCCCAAGTTGCTATGTTGCTGTAATTTTCAGCTTTCGCTCAAATCTTGTTTCGGGCATAACTTTTAGCCCGTAACTCCGATTTCAGCGAATCTTATATCAAACTTGGGTGATTTTCTGTGTAGATTAATAATATCAGATTGTTATCTTGTTTTGAGGTGTTTTGCTTGAGTGATGTTTTACGTGCTCCATGTGCATCCTTAGTGCATCCATCATGCATTCATGTTTTTCGAGTGCGCATTGCATCTTGTTGATTTTGCTTGGTGTGATTGTTTTGTTTAGAGCCAGAAGCTGAGACCGGGTACGAAGTTGAGCACGAGGTTTCCAACGAGGTTGAGCACGAGGACCCTTCTTACGATCCGAACGACTTCTCTTCAGGCAAGATGACCGAACCCCGATAACATTACTATCTTTGCCTATTGCTAGTAGTCTCGATCTATAGTTTTGCCTCGATGCCCATGTTCTTCTTGTCAGCCTCCTACTTGTAACCAATTGCCATGTTTAATCACCCTACCTATGCAAACCGTTGCTTGGCTAAGTACGCTTCGCTCAGCCCTTCTTATAGCGTTGCTAGTTGCAGGTGAAGTGAAGATGCTTGCTCCATGTTGAAGTTTGGTTGGGTCATATCACACTATCTAAATGCTTAAAATGAAATCACCTATATATTGGCAAGGGTGGAAGGCTAAGCCTTTTGCTTGGTGATTTGTTCCACTCATGCCGTTAGGATCCGTATAAGCCGGTATTATGTTCCTTGATCATGCGTTCCTAACACGGTTGGGGTGTATGGGACCCCCTCGATAAACCGCTAAGTGCTAAGTCTTTTCCAGCAAGTCCCAACCTTGGTACTATTTGCCTAAACAACTAAAAACTTTCCGAGGGAGTAATTAACCCGAGGCTTAATTAATTCAACCGCCCCTGGGCCAGTGCTCGACTTGAGTGTTGGTCCAAACCAGAGTCACTTGCGGATACTACCCAGTTCGCTTGGGTCTTCGGTATCTGTACGTAGCGCTCATCCGGACGTGTCCTGAGACCTAGATACGCGCGGCTACTATCAGGGTGTCGACACGCCGGGAGGATTTGCTGGATTAGCCTTACCTTAGCTCGGTATATCTTGAGCACGGGATTCCGAGGATACTCGGGTCTTCCCACTTTGGAGTTGCGACTCCGCGGATCGTGGGCTTGTAATGGGTCAAGTTGGAACACCCCTGCAGGGTTTGAACTTTCGAAAGCCGTGCCCGCGGTTATGTGGCAGATGGGAGCTTGTTAATTCCGGTTGTAGAAAACTTGACACAATGTTACTAATACACTACCAGCGTGTGTTCCGTGACTGTCAATTTCCGAATAGGGATTCAGGAGTTGAACACGGAGGGGTTATGATTGTGAGCTTGTAGCTAGGATCACTTCGTGATCACTTCTCGCCGATGCCTTCTCTTCTCGCTCTCACTTGCGTAAGCTAGATGCTAGTTGCTGCTGCAGACTTGTTCTTTTCTTCAGCCTTTCCCTCACCTAAAGGCTTAAATAGTTCTGTTACCCGGGAATGGGATTGCTGAGTCCTCTGTGGCTCACAGTTACTTCACACACCAGATGCAGGTCCAGCTGTGAGCTATCCAGGTGATGGCACCGAGCTGGATTGGGAGTACGACGAAGAGCGTAGTCGGTACTACGTGCGCTACCCGGACGATCAGTAGTGGAGTCTCTTACTAGGATTCGATCCGCCTGTGGTTTATTTATCTGAGTTTGGTACTTTGACATTTGGCTTTTGCCCTTAGAGGGTTGTAGTGATCTTAATGTATGATGTTTGAGACTTGTACTGTAATTCTGTGACGTGGCAAGTGTAAGCCAACTATTTTCAGTTTACTATCCCTCTTTTACATGAGTTGTGCAAAGATTACCAAACTTGAGATCATTCTAGGATGGACTTATGCCTTTAAGTCGAGCCTCGACACGTAGGAGGTATAACTCCATCCTGGGCATTACAATTCTAGAATGTGCTTATGTCTCTAAGTCGTGCCTTGACACGTAGGAGATATTGTCGCATCCCGGGCATTACAATGACCATGTTGTTTGTCCATCCCAAATGACTTTCATGCAAGGAAGGAACATACTAGATGGAGCAGTTGTTCAATGAGACCATTCATTCTTGCGAAGTACAAAATCACATCATTTGTATGGATTTTGTTATCCAAAGGTGGTAGATTTTTTTTCTTGTAAAGATTTATGCAACTCCCTCTGTTCTGATTATCCCTGGAGCCAAGCCGATGTCGTTGAACTGAAATATTTCGATAGTTTTGCGCAAAAATTTGGGCCACTAACTTGCGACGAGCATGTAGAATATATATTTGCTATGAATGCTCTCAATCATTTTGGTAAAAATTCAAATCAACGTGCTCCAGCCTCCAAAAGAATGCGAGAGGGGAAAGGTTGTGGCACCTGATAAGTCTGCTAATAGTGAGCGGCCCCGCACTCCTGGTAGGTCAGGACTGGCTAAACCTATTGGCAGTGAAAGCCGGGCGAGTGCTACAGTGGATGTACAAGATGATGCACAACCTGATGAGCCAATGCCCCAAAACTATGACAAAGATGAGAGGATGTACCCTGAATTGATTGATGAATTCAGCAAACAAGTAATGAAGGATGAATACCAGGAGGAGCCAACTGACCCTGCTAGATTTGATGACACTGATGATGAAGGGAAGGAGGAGAACATTGACATGTTGGTTCTAGACGAATATGTTGGTGAGGACATGCCAACAATTGAGTGGGGCAAGAACGATCCTAAGCTTACTCCAGGAACAATATTTGAATCGATGATGGCCTATCGAAATGCACTGACTACATATTGCATTCTCACTCAGAATGATTTTGTGATTGACAAGAGTGAATCGAGAAGGTGGAAGGTTCATTGTCCATATTAGAGGTGTAGGTGGAGGTTGGATGCCTCCCATATGCAAACAAGTAAATATATCCAGGTATTTAATTTTGCGCACAAGATTTGTTTCAGTGATGCTTAATCCCTTCTATTTGATACAATTGTTTCATTGAATTTCAGGTCACATAGAACCCACATACGCACACTTGCCCACCTGGAGGGGCGAAGGCCCAATCAGCAAAAATAGCAAAAACTAAGTGGGTGGCAGATACAACCACGGATTAGCTTAGGGAGACACCAACCCTTGGTCCTACATCACTACAAGTTGTTGTTTGAGAAGTATAAGATGAGCATACCGTACATGAGGAATTTTTATGCAAAGGCAATGGATCTTGATAGAATTAATGGTCTATGGAATGATAGTATTGCTTTGTTATACAGCTACAAAGTTGAAGTGGAGATGGCAAGTCCGGGTAGTGTTTTAGAGCTTGACAAGCATACTATAGAGTACAAAATTAGGGGGAAGACATTTGAGAAGGAATATTTCAATACGAGTTTTCTTTGTTTCAAGGCTTGCTCGAAGGGGTTTCTAGATGTTTGCAGGTCTTATGTTAGTAGCTGCTTGTGCAGTTGATGCACACAACTTGCTTTTCCCAATGGCATATGGTGTTTTGGAGATGGAGTCAGAGGAAAGTTGGGTGTTTTTTTTAAGAATTTGCACAACATTATAGGGAAGCCACCAGGATTGGCTATACACACAAATGCTTGCAAGGGTTTAGAGACTGCAGTAGATGTAGTTTTCCTCGGAGTTGGGAATAGGGAATATATGAGGCACCTAGTTACTAATTTTACAAAGAAATTCAGGGGCAAAGTGTATGATGAGAACCTATGGCCAACATCGTGCACTTGCAGCTTGAGGAAACATGAGCACCACTTGAGAGTTTTGTATGCTAAAAATTCTACTTAGCGGGAATACATGGAATTGCATCCTCGAAAGGTGTGGTCAAGAAGCAAACTCAATGAAATATGCAAGGCAAACTATGTGACCGATAACATTACCGAGTGTTCCAATTCAAAAATTAAGTCAGAGAAAGGGCTTATGTTGTAGCAAGCATTTGACAAGATTGGGCAGATGACCATGATAAAGATGGATTTGCATAGAAGAATTGGAGAAACACAATATGTTGGCCATGTCATAGTCCCGTCTGTGATAAAGGCATTGCATGCCGGGGCAAGAGGATTGAGGATGAAATGCATTAGACTATCAACACACGAGGCTGAGGTAACATATACTGACAAAAAAATAGGGAGTGGAGGTACCCAGTGAATTTAAGTACTGAAACATGCAGCTGTAGGCAATGGCAGATCCGCGTGCAGCCATGCATACATGCCGTGCTTTTCATGACACTCATCGGGGGTGAACTTGGTGAGGTCGATCAATATGTATCTGAATACTTCTTTGTTGTGAAGTTTAAGGCAACATATGTTGAGAATGTGCCTGCATTGTTGGGAAAAGACCAATGGAACATCATCGATCCATGTTTTAAACTTCACGGTCCAGTTTTGGTTAGACCACCAGGAAGGCCGAGAAAGAACATGATAAGATCAAGTGTAGAGGGAGGTACACGTAGGAGGCTCAAGTGCAAAATATGTGGACGGCTATGGCACATTGCTAGGATTTGTACCAATCCCATGGATCTATTATTTGGAGAGGATGGTCAATGGGGCGCCAAAAATGCAGAGGATCATGAAATGCTAGAAGAACGGGGAGGAGGACACGCAGCTCTAGAACAACTAGAAGAACTAGAACAAACACAACTTGAGCCAATTCAGCCACTTGAGTTATCATTGGTTGCAAGTACAACTTGGTATGTGTGCTTCTTTTCATTTGTTCTCATTTTTTTAAATAAAATTTAATGTTGGCTCTCTATGAACAACTTTAGGATAAGCAAAGTTAACAATATAACAAAGCCAAAGAAAGGGACTACAAGGAACATACCACAAGTTGATTTGACATCAACTAAAGGTGAACCAACTGTTGAAGCCACATCTGATAATGACTTTCAAAATATGGCTTACAAAGGTTTTCAAGCGCTATAAACCGAAGAAAGAGTGGTTCAACCCATGGCACATGTAGTTGTTTGCCCATTGGCCACATCACCTGTTCTATTACTAGAAGTACTCCTTCACCACCCCCACTACCAGAACCTGTTGTGAAGACGAAAAGAACAAAGTCAGTGAAGCTACTCAATAACCAAACGACGAACCCAAGGAGCAAGGTGGTGAATCCAGCAAGAAACACAATTTGAACTGTGCAATGATGTGAAACTGAGTTGGAACTTTGAAATTATGTGAACTTGAGTTTGAACCTTGTAGTGTTGTGAACCTTTCAACGGTCTGAACTTGAGCTTGAACTTTGTAATGTTGTGTACCTTTGGATGTTCTCAAGTTGAGTTTGAACTTTGTAATGTTGTGAATTTGAATTTGGTACTAATAATTTGATATTTGTCATTTTGTGTGATGTAATGCTACTTTTGTGAAGTACTTTGAAGACATCTCTTTTGTGAAGTACAACTCATAGTTATGAAAGATGTTCAAACTCATAGTTGTGAAGTACTATGGAGTTGTACTTCACAAATGAGCTCGGTTTGGATCGCTGTTCGGGGATGGTTTGGATCGTGCGCTAGGATTAGACATGGTCGATCCGCAAGAGGTGACATGATCGGATGGATTTGGTTGGGTTTTCCGTGGCCCACCTGGCAGCGGCAGAAGAGGGATAAGCAACAGATAAGCCGCACCCCCACCCAAATCTACTCGAACCCTAAATATCGATTGGGGCACAACATTGGAACACCACCTCGACGGCGAGTTCAACCCCCCTCTGCCACGCCTCATCGACACGTGTCCCACCATGTCGAGGCTATCCTTCTCGCCGCCTTGTGTGTTGGATCTGCACGGATCTGGGCGGAGCGTCGTGGTAAGGATATCCACGGATTTGGGCATGACATTGTGGCGAGGATCTGAGCGTTTGGCGCCAGTAAGTGATACGTCTCCAACGTATCTATAATTTCTTATTGTTCCATGCCGTTTTATTATCAATCTTGGATGTTTTATATTTATTTTATAGTCATTTTATATCATTTTTGGTACTAACCTATTGACATAGTGCCAAGTGCCAGTTGCTGTGTTCTGCATGTTTTTACATTGCAGGAAATCAATATCAAACGGAGTCCAAACGCAGCGAAACTTTTTAGAGAAATTTTTTGGACCAGAAGAAACCCAATGGGCCAAGGTAGCACCTGGGGGTGCTTCGAGGGGAGCACAACCCACTAGGACACGCCAGGAGGCCCAGGCGCACCCTGGTGGGTTGAGCCCACCTCGGGTGCCCCCGGACCGCCTCTTTGCTCTATAAATACCCCAAAATACTAGAACCCTAGGGGAGTCGACGAAATATTCATCTAGCCGCCGCAGAGTCCAGAACCACCAGATCCAATATAGACATCATCTCGGATGGGGTTCACCACCTCCATTGGTGCCTCTTCGATAATGCGTGAGTAGTTCTTTGCAGATCTACGGGTCCGTAGTTAGTAGCTAGATGGCTTCCTCTCTCTCTCTCTCTCTCTCTCTCTCTCGCTCTCTCTCTCTCTCTCTCTCTCTCTCTCTCTCTCGATTATCAATACAATGGTCTCTTGGAGATCCATATGATGTAACTCATCTTGCGGTGTGTTTGTTGGGTTCCGATGAACTTTGAGTTTATGATCAGATCTATCTTTTTATATCCATGAAAGTATTTGAGTTTCTTTGATCTCTTATAGCCTCGTATTTCTTCTCCGATATTTGGGTTTTGTTTGGCCAACTTGATCTGTTTATCTTGCAATGGGAAGAGGTGCCCGGTAGTGGGTTCGATCTTACGATGCTTGATCCCGGTGGCAGAAAGGGAACCGACACGTATGTATTGTTGCTACTAAGGATAAAACGACAAAATCCATATCTAACGCCATAGATAAATGAATCTTGTCTACATCATGTCATCGTTCTTAATGCACTCTCCGTTTTTCCATGAACTTAATACACTAGATGCATGCTGGATAGCGGTCGATGTGTGGAGTAATAGTAGTAGATGCAGGCAGGAGTCGGTCTACTAATCTTGGACGTGATGACGATGTAATGATCATTGCCTGGATATCATCATCATTATTTGAGGTTCTATCAATTGCCTAACAGTAATTTGTTTACCCACCGTTTGCTATCTTTCTCAAGAGAAGCCACTAGTGAAACCTACGGCCCCCGGGTCTTCTTTCCCATATATTTGCTTGCGATCTACTTTTCCTTTGCATTTTTATTCAGATCTATTAAACCAAAAATACAAAAAATACTTTGCTGCATTTTATTTACGATCTATTATTCCAATCTATTACAAATTTCTGGCATCGTTACCCGAAAGGGATTGACAACTCCTTTAACACGTCTGGTTGTGAGGTGGTGTTATTTGTGTGCAGGTGTTGTTTACGTCCTGTTGCTTGGTTCTCCTACTGGTTCGATAACCTTGGTTTCATCAGTGAGGGAAATACCTATCGTCGATGTGTTGCATCATCCCTTCCTCTTTGGGGAAATACCGACGTAGTCCTAGCAGACAGGAGCTTTTTTGGCGCTATAGTCACAGAGCAATCAGTAAGAATGTTATTACATCCCTAGTTTTATGACTAATGCTACTGCACATTGAGATAGTTTTTTACCAATGACGCACATGAGAAATTAGATGTTAACCCACACTTACCCCCCCCTTGGTGATTGACGGGCGGGGCTGGGGCCACTGGTCATTGAGATCATCCTGGGGAAAATCATCAAACCCCTGATAAAGTGTGGCAAATCATCTACCCCCTGCCACACATTGAGCTAGTTTTTCTCCAATGCTACTACACATTGAGCTTGTTTATCACCAATCCCACCCATTGAGCTAGTTTATCACCAATGCTACTGCACACTGAGCTACTTTATCACCAACGACACACATTGAGATAGTTTATCACCAATGTTGCACATTGAGTTAATTTATCACCAATGCTACTGCACATTGAGCTAGTTTTCCACCAATTCTACTACACATGGATCTACTTTATGGCCAGTGACATGTTGTTTGTTTAGTTTCATAAGTCTGCATAAAGCTAGGACATGTCTAGCTCTAGCGTCCAGAACACTGCATGGTACAACGGCAACGAAAAATCATCTTCCCCAATACCGTAGAGACAAAAGCTGCTAGACTATTATCTAGAAAAACCATGCAAGTGCAAAGAGAAGGCTTCCAGATGGATATCTTGGAGTGATTACAACCCAGGATGGGGATATTTCAGCTGCACAAGAGTTAGGGTGATTTCCTATTTCTTCTCATTTCCCTAGTTTTTTTGGCCATAAAATGAAAAATATAATCTTGACTACAAATAGTGTTAACATCATATGTTGGTGGCTATAAATTCCTCGAATGGGCTGATCCAGAAGTGACCGAGTTCTTTAAGCAGCAATGGATTGATTTGCGTGACATGGTGCGTCAGTTGAAAAGAGTAAGGAAAAGAGAAAACGATCCCCGAGTTTTTACTGAATTACATGCGTACAAAGCATAAAATCAAGAGTTGTTGTGGAAGAATGCTTGGATAGAAGATTTTAGGAAGAACAAGGATATGCAAATTGAGGTGTTATTGAGGAAAGATGGTGAAATTTTTGCTTCTATTAACCAGCTTAGGGTTAAGCAAAAGAAATTTGAGGGAGAGAAATTTGAGCTGAAATGTGTTTTAGTAGTAGCATTATTTGCCCTATTTGCTATGTTTGTCAAGGTGTTGTCTTGAACATGTTGGTGTAATCATCATTTGGGATACCTAAACATTTGGATGCAATGCTAATTTCAAGTGGACAAGTTCACATACCTTGATGTTTTCAATTCCTTAAATTTCCAATTTGTAGGCACCAAACACCAACTAGCATATGCTTTGTATTGAAAATGGATGTCGTGTGGACGCCTAATAAAAAGAAGGGAGCCATTAAAAGAAAGGGCATATTTTGCCTGAAACTTTTACAAATAAAGATGCATATCATGTTGACTAAATTCCAAGGGGTTAACAAGATGTCACATCTCACCCAGATTCCAACTTGCTCAACACCCCATCATATTTGGAGATATCTAAATTAATTAATTTCAATTTACTTTAACTACATAGTAAAGAGCTAGTAAAGATATGCCAACTATTGTAAGTGCCACCATGTATCTGTTTTTCTCCTCTGCCTTCACTTCAAGTCTTTGTATGACTCTTGCTTTCTCCTCTCCATACATTTGCAGCTCCTCTATCACATGATCACATATGGTCAGATCAGTCTCTAGTTTCAACTTATCGTTGCGAGCAATTCTCCTTTCTTCTGCAATAGTACGCTTCGGCTCAATAATCAATCTGTTTTTACAGGCTAATTCAACACCAAAATTAGTAACCACCTCCTCCAATTCCATCTTCTCTCTACCTCATTGGATTGACTCATCATGGTATGCAATATACCAAGGATCATCAGTCTACCTGTTAAACTGTAATAATCCATCCAGAAGTAAATTAATAGTACAAATTAAATAAGGGATTATTCAGATAGGACGTGAGCGCTAACTAGCTGAACCTCCTCTGAATCTGGTGTAGGTGAGCGTGGTCAAGACATGATCGAATCGGCACCCTCACCGTTGTAACCGCTGTGATCGAAGATGTAAAGTGAGGGCGCCCTTGAAATTGGGTGTTCAGACACGATTAAGGGAAAGGGTTCAAAAGCGCTTGATAAGGGGGATCAGGATCTGAGAGCTTACTAAGAAATGTCGCACTACTGTCGGTGGTTGTCTTCGACAGCAAAGCAAATCTAGATGGTGTGTGGCACAACGGCTCAGAGAAACCGGAACCCCCGTATTCCAGCACAGAGATCGAGGTGAAGTCTTCTAGAATACGGAAATTCTTAGCATAGAACAAACCAGCTTTCTATTACAACACGAATATGGATACAAGGTCTCCGATATTACAATGACTAACACCAGCACGGCGACACTACGCCCACCACAGTTGCTCTATGCAAGCAGCATAACAATTCGAGGCAGGGGACTCTGGCTGGAACGTTTATCCTAGCTCGCGAACACAGGAACCACACCAAAACAAGTAAGCAATCCAGGCACGACCTGCAAACTGGCATGACACGCCAGGTCAGTACATTGAATGTACATGCAAGCTCACAATAAACCAAAAGCAGTCAAGGCAAACAACAACATGGCATTAGCAGGTTAATTCAACCATGAACATGATACTAACAGAACAACAAGGCTGGCACAATTGAACATGATACCACTAGAACAAGCATAGCACGAACATACGAGCATGATGATACTACATGCAACATGATGGTACTACATGCACAAACTTACTCTCCTCGGGTTACCTCGTAACCATCACATGCACACACTTACAACGACGGACATCGCACGATCATCTCAGGATCAAATCAAGCTTGGTATAAACAATACCGTAGTAATCATTAAATGACCACAAGGAGCTTGATCTTTACCCAGATTCTCGCACAACATCACAAATATCCAACAACTCGATATCCTCGATACCACGGTGATCATTCTGGCGATCACAACCATGACCAACACTTGGTCTCAAACGGTGATCTTTCCGGCGATCACAACCAACTTATCTCATCATCGAACTAGGGTTATTATTAAGCAAGTTATTATTATTACTGTTGACTCACGGTGTGACCGACACGAACTAGGCCCTTATCCACGGGCACGGCTATCGATAGATTTGGACACACAAACTCTGCAGAGGTAGCACACTGTACCCACACCACAGAACCCATGGCCTCGCACTGCCATTCGGGTGGACCAACGGCGTTCCGACAAAATCGTCCTACTGCCATGACACTCTCCCTGCCACTCCGACTCACTCCCCATTGGGCTAGTCCTGGGTGGCCCCGGTGTCTACCAAAGACACCACCGACCACCGTCGTGGCCAAAACATAAACTGTCCCAAACGGGGACCCGGATCCATAACAACAACAACGGGCACACAAGGTTATGTCTGCCCACCTGATCAGGGTAGCGCGCGCCCATAACCTTCCCTCATTGGAAGCACCGGCGAGATGCATGAAAATAGACCCAGTTAGGGCCTTCACATAAAAGGGAAGTGTGGCTGCACTGGTCAGCTCGATTTGGTGGCACCATGACTCAGCCGACAGTTGTTCAAGTTCATTATTATCCGGTTAAACTTGAATGCAATAAGATGAGTCATAATAAAATGACATGATGCAACTATAATGCATGAACATGATATCAACATAAGTATGGAGGTGCACATAATCATCGAGCGTAACCATAATGAAATATTTAACCAAAGGAGCATGGCATACTGACGAGCATGAATATCACAAGTATAACGCTACTCATGGCATACATGACTACTAGCATCATCAACAAATATCATGCAAGAACATAGCAAGAACACTACCAAGTAATCATGTAACTAACTAGTTGCAACGGAACATACATATTAATCGGTACTTGACAGACAACAAACATGCATCAAGAGTACTACTAGCATGTACTTCTACTGCCAAGCATAACATGTGAACACGATACTAACAAGTAGTACAAGATAACAAGAAGTATCAGATCATAGCATGAAAGTGAACATGAAACCACGGGCATAACCGAAACAATGACACCAGTAGAAAACAAGCAGACATACAACAACAAGCTTTTATTAAATATTTAAGTTGAAAACCATGGCTACTGCATGACTATCATGCAAGTGGTTATTGTGGCTTGCCTGGGGTGACGGAGACTCCAGGAAGAAGTGCGGTGAAATGCTTCTCTCTCGGAGGGGGCTGATTAGGGGCAAGGGTATAATGATCATTTCCAGAATGTAAACACATGGTGAAAATGATACCAACGGAATGGGCTCGACAAGACGAAGGCGTGGGCTTTGGAATCACCTGATTCGGAGTTACGGTCGCGAAGTTACGAGGTGTGGAAGATCAGGGACTTATTTGTGAAAAATTCTTCGGCAAACAGGTCCCTGATGGTTAAAACAGAAAGCGCTTTCGGTAGAATACGTTTTTTGAAAAGAAAAACACATTTATAGCCGTAGTTGACAAGAATACGCCTTCTAGGAGGAAAAGCGTATTACCAGCTAGAATAGAGCAGGAATACGCTTACAGATAATTGAATACACATTTTAGAAAATGCGCCTCGACTTATCTGACTGGATAAGGCCCCGAGCCACTTACGGGTGGGGTCGGGGTCGCACGGGGCCCACCAGGCTTGGCTCATTCTTCCTCCTCGCTGCCTCCCTGATCGGGAACAGAGGAGCGAGGATAGAAGCGAGGCCGGCGATGGGGCGGGCAGCTCCGGCCGTCGTTGGCCGCGGCGAGGGTGCCGGCCGCTATGGCGGGGCTCGCTGCATCCATTCCCGACAAGAAGAGGCGCGAGGTAGGCTTGTAGCGGCTCAGGCGGCAGAGGACAGAGGAGATGACGGGGCTGGCTCGGCCGGCGTCTGGCCTGACCAGCTCCGGCCGTCTCCGGCCATGGGGATGGCTCCAGCAAGCGAGGCTTGGCCCACCGCATCCATCCAAAAGGGATTTAGGCACCGGGGAGGGACAGAACAACGGCGCTGCGCAGCAATAGCAAGCAGAGGAGGCGGCGACCGGTGGTGGCCCGGCCGGCTCCGGCCACCGGCGGGTGCACGAGGTCACGCCGCACCCATCCAGAGGGTTAACGGGCGCCGGGGATGCTTGGGATGGAGGGGAGTTCGTGGTGACAGAAGGTTACAGAAGCGGCGGCCATGGTGGCGATGGGGGTCGAGGAGAGCGGCTCAGGCTCAGGCAAGTGGCTGGGGAGGGCCAGAAGAGAGTGTGGAGGAGGCTGGTGAGCTCGGGAGGCCGCAGGGATGGCTATATATAGCCGGGGCGAGGAGGTTGAGCTGGATGCCGCCGTTCGGGTCTAGCCAAAGCTCTGGCGACGAGCAGCAGTCACGGGAGGGCATGGGAAGGCGACGACGGAGGTGCGGACGAGCTACATCGGTCCACTATGCAGGAGGGGCCGAGGGGCGTAGGGGAGAAGATGCCGCGGCGCGAGCAGAGCCGGTCGGCTACAGAACGTCCGTGGGCGCACGGCGACGAGCACCGATGGGGAAGCAGACAGAGGGGGCAAGGGCTCAGGGCGACACAGACGATCACGAGGAGGCCATTGGACATGGATGGAGGTCGAGACGAGGAGAGAACGGACGAGCACAACGCCGGGGTCGAGCCAGAGCATGTTTACTAGCACGCCAGGGCGGTGGTCACCACGCGCACTTGTGCACACAGTGCAACACTGGTTGCCAAACGTTGTCTAGTGGTAAGATCGTCCAAGATAGGTTTACACTGGTAACTTGGTGAAAGGTGATATGGTTAAATGAAAATCTACCTCTGAAGTTTACTGCAGTAAACTTCATCATGAAACAATGATCAACTTAGGTAATATTAGAGGCAAACAAGTTGTCTGGGGTGATTTGCTTAGGAAGGACTATAATCCTGTGAGTTTTGAGATGATTTGGACCAAGATTTAATATAGTTGCTTTGCAACTGCCAAATCTGGTCCAGAAACTAGATGATGAAGTAGCACTCACTTGGAGTAACCACTTGAGCTGAAATTTGGTTTAGTGGAGTTATTTGATCATATGGAGCTTCTGTAAAAGGCTCATGCCATTTGGAGTTACCAAAGTGGCACTTCCTTCACAAAGCTTCATTCTAACCAGAAACTTGGAAAATTTACTTTCTGAGGGTAAATGGCTAAGTAGATTGAGCCAAAACTTGGTGGAGGGAGTAGATGTAAATGTAAGAATGGCATGGTAAATTGGCAGCTCAAATGAAGCAAGGTAAAATAGGGTGGCTTCACAAAGTGAAAATTTTACCAGAAACCAAGATTTGGAGCTGAGCTCACATAGATGATCTCCATGAGCTCAAATTTGGTGGAGATGCATGATTTGGTCAACTGAAGGATATGACAAAGTTTCACCTCATTTTGACATGCCTAGAATATACTTCATTCACAAAGTTCTTTTCTGGACAAAAACGTTGGAAAATCATTGAAAAATAATTACTAGGCAAATGAGGTTGAAAATTGGCACAAGGCAATGCTATGGACATGAAAAGATGTCCAGGAAGTTTGGAGTCCATTGGGCCAAGATAAATAGCACTTGCTTCACAAAGTGCCATTTATGGCAGAATATGAAAATTATTATTGGAGGACTATTTTTGAACATGGCAATGAAATGTTTTGCCATATTTGATCAACATATGATCCAAACAAATTTATGAGAATTATTTGGAAATTTTTAGAATGACAGAGATATAGGTTGCTTCACAACCTAGAGCAAAAAGAATTGTTCCTTTAATAGAAAATGAATATTCATTGGAAAAAGAATTTTGGATTAGTTCAAGGATGGAATTGGCAGGGTCTTGGGATGATTATGAGGATGGCAAGCCACTATAAAACCTAGGAAGACATGATCTTCCCAAGTTTCAGAACCACAGAGCCACTGAAAAGCAAATAAAATCAAGAAATCCAAGAAAAATAAAAGAAAAAGAAAAGGGCAAAATTTAGGTTGTCACATACCTTCCCCCCTTAAAGAAATCTCGTCCTCGAGATTTGTGTGCTTAGGGAACAAGTAAATATTCTGACTTGAAGAAACCGTTTCCAACTCGGGTTTCTTTTATTCACTCTCACATTATGTTCCCATATAATATTTCCACTAAATTTTGATCTGACTGACTGCCTTGATCTGGGGTGGTTTGCTTACCGTACCTGAAATTTTGACCGGGCTTGCCTAATATGATCCTGTTCATACTGTCTCAAATTTTTATTTCATACGGCTGACTTAGCTGAGGTCTGATAGATTATCATTTTGACATATGTGTCCTTCTCGATATTGATCCTTGAGAGAGATATTAGTCTGTATCGAGTATCGAGAATATTCACGGAGTTGGGAATACCTTCCCGTGGAACAATTAATTCTCTTTTATCCAGGCATCGTGTCGCTCGAATATATATGCATACCTTCTAGTTTCAACACTGTGATGTGAACCATACCCATTCTTTTGATGGATTCTGACGTCTTGCGGGAGTTTTTGACTTATATTGATTGGCTTCACAGTCTCGAGTATCCAGAGGTTTGACTGTTGCTTGATGTGTCTGATAGAAAAATACACCAGCTCACTGATTCTTTATTTTGCCAGTATATCCATGGGGATGACTGTCTGTGCTATGCTTTTCAGCACAGTTGCTAAGGCCAAAATATTAAGCTGTACTTAGGTCAGGCGAGTATTTAATGCTGACCGTTCTGAGCATACTGTGGACTGTGCAAGTTGTCCTGATGCGAGATCCTTACTGTATTGTCGGTCTTGATCCTTCATTATTATTTTCTGTGTCTGGATTTTTAACTGAAATACTGGGCATTATATATCCTTGATTATTTTCGCGACCCTTAGTGTTGTCATATGCAATATTCTGCCATCATATCTTTGTTCCGACTGATTCTTATTTCTGACTTAACCGTTGCAGATCTGACACTTGAAATAAACTGTCGTATGCTGACAATTTATGGTTCAATTTCTTGTACCAGTGTCGTACTGAAGGAGACTAGGCAACTTGCACTGGAAACCACTGGGATATCTTGCTAAGGAAGACTGGATGGCTTGTGCTCAAAGCTTTTGGCGGATAGCTTGCTGAGGAAGACTGGGTTCCGTACCTCAAAAGCTTCCCCCTTAAAGAATTACTAGGGGAGATTTGGTATCTGATGCCAGAAGCTTGTGCAGTATCTTATAGAAGTGTACTGAATATCGTTCACGGGAATCCATTCATACCTTTCTGACGCAGACTGGGGAATCTTGCCTTGTACGCTTCGCTAATAATTTGTGAAGACGGACTGGACTAATTTTCTTTGGGAACCAAATAACATATATATTCTTGTCATTCCGACTGCTGATTATTTGTATGACAAGAATTATCTGACTGTACTTGCTGAATTCATTGCATATTTGGACTAACTTCCGGGTGTCGCATGTTTCAAAACTGACCCATAGCAGAAATAATCATTGTGTACTAACCATACCTCCGACTTGAAATGCACGGCTGGACTTGGATCCAGTTTTGTTCTCCTGCTGCAATAAGGGTGGATCTCTGACGGGTACTTGTTTCTGCCAGTCTGAGCAAGATATAAATTGTATCCAGACCGGATGTCTGCAATACAATGTTGTCGGATGAGAATCCCATTGCTTTTAGCTAAGCGCCTTGGTGTATATTTTTATTTCTCACTGGTTCTTCTGATCCGGTGTGTTGCTGGAGCAATTTCCATAAGGGGGTAATAGCGAAGATTCAAGACAAAGAAACACGAGAAAACGAGCGATTGCACAAATCACACATCAAACAAGCTAAATAAATCACACAACAAACAATCTACAAAACTAATCCACACAGGCACACACAAGCATAAACAAGCATAATACTACAACAAATGTACACGCACTACAAGCGGGACGACACCCTATGCTTGAGAAAACGCTCGGGAGCTGACAAAGTAGCTAGTGGAACGGCTGACTTCGAAACTCCGGAGGGACGAGGCGGAGGGGTTTGAGAAGCTGGCGGAGACTGATGTAAAGCGGCATTAAGCAATCTCCTGGCTTGAATGGCGTCTCGGACTAACTCAAAAATAAGAAGACACTCGGCCGTCATGTAACGAGACATGGCGAGGATAGCCGGATCATCTTGAGGGTTGACAGAAGGAAACTAAATTTGCCTAGGATGATGGTGGGATAATATTGATAAACACGATTCTCTTGCACCATGCTCTCTTGATGGCGAAGACTGGTGATTCCTGCCATTGCGGCAAGTTGAACGGCACGCTCGGGAGCAGCGTCGTAACCACCGTGGAAAATGTAGGTGTGCTTACCAATAGGAATTGGGGATGACAGATGAACATGAGCAACATACTCCAGGATTCTTCTTCCGAAAGAAAACTGGAATACTTGATACTGGGGTGGATCTCCGCGGGGATACATGCTACACCACATGTCTCCAATGAGAGTGGCAAAGCTGAGAGGTGCAGGAGTGGGACTGAATTCAACAGCACTGGAAACTCTGGGGATGACACTAAAATCATGGAAGTTGACCGCGATCTACGCACTAAATAAGGTTTAGTCGTAACTGGATAAGACTATATGCAGTAAACAAATGCAACAACCAAATGCAACAAGCAAGGGAAACAACCAGACCCTATACTACCTTTTTCTAACGTTCCAGCGAACTAGGACGCTCTACAGCCAGACCTGCTCTGATACCAAGCATGTGGCACACCGGCTCAGAGAAACCGGAACACCCCGTATTCCAACCCAGAGATCGAGGCGAAGTCTTCTGGAATACGGAACTGCTTAGCATAGAACAAACTAGCTTTCTATTACAACACGAATATGGATACAAGGTCTCTGATATTACAATGAATAACACCGGCACGGTGACACTACGCCCACCATAGTTGCTCTATGCAAGCAGCATAACAATTCGAGGCAGCGGAACCTCTACTGGCAGCGGAACAATGAATGGCGATGATGGACTCCAATCCACAGGGACTCTGGCTAGAACGTTTATCCTAGCTCGCAAACACAGGAACCACACCAAAACAGGCAAGCAATCCAGGCACGACCTGCAAACTGGCATGACACGCCAGGTGAGTACATCGAATGTACTTGCAAGCTCACAATAAACCAAAAGCAGTCAAGGCAAACAACAGCATGGCATTAGCAGGTTAATTCAACCACGAACATGATAGTAACAGAACAACCAGGCATGCACAACTGAACATGATACCACTAGAACAAGCATAGCATGAACATACGAGCATGATGATACTACATGCAACATGATGGTACTACATGCACAAACTTACTCTGCTCGGGTTACCTCGTAACCATCACATGCACAAACTTACTACCATGGACATCACACGATCATCTTAGGATCAAATCAAGCTTGGTATAAACAATACCGTAGTAATCATTAACTGACCACAAGGAGCTTGATCTTTACCCAGATTCTCGCACAACATCACAAATATCCAACAACTCGATATCCTCGATACCACGATGATCATTCCGGTGATCACAACCATGACCGACACTTGGTCTCAAACGGTGATCTTTCCGGCGATCACAACCAACTTATCTCATCATCGAATCGGGGTTGTTATTAAGCAAGTTATTATTATTATTACTATTGACTCACGGTGTGACGGACACGAACTGGGCCCTTATCCACGGGCACGGCTATCGATTGATTTAGACACACACACTCTGCAGAGGTAGCACACTGTACCCACACCACAGAACCCATGGCCTCGCACTCCCATTCGGGTGGACCAACGGCGTTCTGACAAAACCGTCCTACTGCCATGACACTCTCCCGGCCACTCCGACTCACTCCCCATTGGGCTAGTCCTGGGTGGCCCCGGTGTCTACTAAAGACACCACTGACCACCGTCGTGGCCAAAACATAAATGGTCCTAAATGGGGACCCGGATCCATAACAACAACAACGGGTACACAAGGTTATGTCCGCCCACCTAATCAGGGTAGCGCGCGCCCATAACCTTCACTCATTGGAGGCACCGGCGAGAGGCATGACAATAGACCCAGTTAGGTCCTTCCCATAAAAGGCAAGTGTGGCTGCACTGGTCAGCTCGATTTGGTGGCACCATGACTCAGCCAACAGTTGTTCAAGTTCATTATTATCTGGTTAAACTTGAATATAATAAGATGAGTCATAATAAAATGACATGATGCAACTATAATGCATGAACATGATATCATCATAAGCATGGAGGTGCACATAATCATCGAGCGTAACCACAATGAAATATTTAACCAAAGGAGCATGTCATACTGACGTGCATGAATATCACAAGTATAACGCTACTCATGGCATACATGACTACTAGCATCATCAACAAATATCATGCAAGAACATAGCAAGAACACTACCAAGTAATCATGTAACTAACTAGTTGCAACAGAACATGCATATTAATCGGTACTTGACAGACAACAAGCATGCATCAAGACTACTACTAGCATGTACTTCTACTAACAAGCATAACATGTGAACACGATACTGACAAGTAGTACGAGATAACAAGAAGTATCAGATCATAGCATGACAGTGAACCTGAAACCACGGGCATAACCGAAACAATGACAGCAGTACAAAACAAGCAGACATACAACAACAAGCTTTTATCAAATATTTAAGTTGAAAACCATGGCTACTGCATGACTATCATGCAAGTGGTTATTGTGGCTTGCCTGGGGTGACGGAGACTCCAGGAAGAAGTGCAGTGAAACGCTTCTCTCTCAGAGGGGGCTGATTAGGGGCAAGGGTATAATGATCATTCTCAGAATTTAACACATGGTGAAAATGATACCAACAGAATGGGCTCGACGAGACAAAGACGTGGGCTTTGGAATCACCTGATTCAGAGTTACGGTTGCGAAGTTACGAGGTGTGGAAGATCAGGGACTTATTTGTGAAAAATTCTTCAGCAAACAGGTCCCTGATGGTTAAAACAGAAAGCGCCTTCGGTAGAATACGTTTTTTGAAAATAAAAACGCATTTATAGCCGTAGTTGACATGAATACACCTTCCAGGAGGAAAACCGTATTACGAGCTAGAACAGAGCAGGAACACGCTTACAGATAACTGAAAACGCATTATAGAAAATGCGCCTCCACTTATCTGACTGGATAAGGCCCTGAGCCACTTACAGGTGGGGTCGGGGTTGCACGGGGCCCACCAGGCTTGGCTCCTTCTTCTCCTCGTAGCGTGTTTGGTTGGGGGTATTTGCAGCTAGGGAATGGGAATTAAAGGGGTACGAGACTTCAAATCTATTGTTTGGTTAGAGGGATTGGGAATTCATAAGGGAATAGTCATGGGACTTGAGGCTCCATCTCCCACCGTTTTATTAACAGGGGAGGGGGTGGGAGTTGGTAGGGAATTGTTTTAGTGAATCAATCTTAACCGTTCATCATAACTTACATTAACTTCCCTTGTCTATTCCCTCGTCAATTCCCACGAACCAAACAAGGGAATACAACTTCTCCTCAAATCCTCGCACATAACTCCTATCATGCACCAAACAGAGGATTGGGAATAAAACGACTCATCCCATGTCTAATCTCAATACAACTCCCTGCTCTAAACTCCCATTCCCCTTCCCAAATATTGCCAAACACGCTGTCGCTGCTACTCTGATCGGGAACAGAGGAGCAAGGATAGAAACGAGGCCGACAATGGGGCGGGCAGCTCCGGCCGTCCTTGGCCGCGGCGAGGGCGCCGGCGGCCATGGTGGGGCTCGCCGCACCCATCCCCGGCAAGAAGAAGCGCGAGGGAGGCCTGCAGCGGCTCGGGCGGTGGAGGACAGAGGAGATGGCGGTGCTGGCTCGGCCGGCGTTTGGCCTGACCGGCTCCGGCCGTCTCCGGCCGTGGGGATGGCGCCGGCGAGCGAGGCTTGGCCCACCGCGTCCATCCAAAGGGGATTTCAGGCACCGGGGAGGGACAGAACAGCGGCGCCGCGCGGCAACATCAAACAGAGGAGGCGGCGGCCGATGGTGGCCACCGTTGGCCGAGGCGAGGCCACCGGCGGGTGTGCGAGGTCACGTCGCACCCATCCAGAGGGTTAACGGGCGCCGGGGATGCTTGGGATGGAGGGGAGTTCGTGGTGACAGAAGGTTACAAAAGCGGCGGCCATGGTGGCGATAGGGGTCGAGGAGAGTGGCTCGGGCTCACGCAAGTGGCTGTGGAGGGCTAGAGGAGAGTGGGGCGAGGCTGGTGAGCTCGGGAGGCCGCAGGGATGGCTTTATATAGCCGGGGCGAGGAGGTTGAGTTGGATGCCGCCGTTCGGGTCCGGCCGATGCTCTGCCAACGAGCAGCAGTCACGGGAGGGCATGGGAAGGCGACGACACAGGTGTAGACGAGCTACAGCGGTCCACTATGCAAGAGGGGCCGAGGGGCGCAGGGGAGAAGACGCCACGGCGCGAGCAGAGTCGGTCGGCTACAGAATGTCCGTGGGCGCACGGCGACGAGCACCGATGGGGAAGCGGACGGAGGGGGCAAGGGCTCAGGGCGACGCATACGATCACGAGGAGGCCACTGGACATGGATGGAGGTCGAGACGAGGAGAGAACGGATGAGCACAGCGCCGGGGTCGAGCCAGAGCACGTTTACTGCACGCTAGGGCGGTGGTCACCACGCGCACTGGTGCACACAGTGCAACACTAGTTGCCAAACGTTGTCCAGTGGTAAGATCGTCCAAGATAGGTTTACATTGCGGTGGTAACTTGGTGAAAGGTGACATTGTTAAATGAAAATCTACCTCTGAAGTTTACTGCAGTAAACTTGATCATGAAACAGTGATCAACTAAGGTAAGATTAGAGGCAAAAAAGTTGTCTGGGGTGATTAGATTAGGAAGATCTCTAATACTGTGAGTTTTGATATGATTTGGACCAAGATTTAATATAGTTGCTTTGCAACAGCAAAATCTGGTCCAGAAACAAGATGATGAAGTAGCACTCAGTTGGATTAACCACTTGAGCTGAAATTTGGTTTAGTGGAGTTATTTGATCATATGGAGCTGCTGTAAAAAGCTCATGCCATTTGGAGTTACCAAAGTGGAACTTCCTTCACAAAGCTTCATTCTGACCAGAAACTTGGAGTATTTACTAAGGATAAATGGCTAAGTAGATTGATCCAAAACTTGGTGGATGGAGTAGATGTAAATGTAAGAATGGCCTGGTAAATTGGCAGCTCAAATGAAGAAAGGTAAAATAGGGTTGCTTCAAGAACTGAAATTTTTACCAGAAACCATGATTTGGAGCTGAGCTCACATAGATGATCTCCATGAGCTCAAATTTGGTGGAGACGCATGATTTGGTCAACTGAAGGATGTGACAAAGTTTCACCTCATTTGGACATGCCTAGAATATACTTCCTTCACAAAGTTCTTTTCTAGACAGAAACTTTGGAAAATCACTTGTCGGTGTACTAAGATAGGGGTACCTTAGTACCCCAACTTGTGCACGGGCAATAGCAGCTTCCCGTGGCAGGGCTTACCACATGCTCGCCAAGAACCGTTCTGGTTCCTATGAAGCCATTCAAGAACAAAGTATACAAGTCAGAAGATTAAGGCCCCGGCAAGAGGAGCTTGCCGGGAAGGCCGCACCAGGCTCAAAGTTATCACTTTAGCACAAGACCCTGGCAAGAGGAGCTTGCCAAGAAGGCCAAGGAATACATATCTCAAGAGGTGTCTCGGCGCATCATGCGCCCCGGCAGGACCCGGAGAGCGACAAGCTTCCGGGCCCGGCAAGATCACAACCCCGGCAAGGTGCTTGCCGGGGAAACCTACGCTGTGTGCCCGCGCTCCAGCTCATCTGCCCACGCGTCGCCCTGGGGTCCTTCCAGGGGCACGTGAGGCGGCTGTGCAGCCTGGGGCACACGGTGGCAAGCCACGGTGACGAGGCTACCGCCGTGTCGAACGGAGAAGCATGGACGGACGCTTTTGGGGGCGACGGCGACGGGCATTTAATGCCCTTGTCCCCCACTGTCAAAGTTAGGTGAAGACCACTGTTCATATACTGTTCATGCACTGTTGCAACTACCACCAAATTTACACTTCTACCCTCCTCTACGTCGACACCTATCGGTGACCCCTTTGAGCTATAAAAGGAGGCCCATGCACAACGTAGAGGGGGTTCGAAACCTAGACAACTCTCTCGCTCGGTGTAGCTAGTACTGTAGATCTTCAAGCTCCCGAGCTCAAGAACTCAATACAACCTAAGCAGGAGTAGGGTTTTACGAGTCCGCGCGGCCCGAACCTGGGTAAAACTGCCCGCATGCGCTCCTCGATCTGCTCTCCGTGCTCCCACCGCTCCCTTACCGCAACGTAGAAGGGGCTCCGGTCCCATAGGTGTTCGTGGGCGGACAGTTTCCCCCGACATCTTTGGCGCGCCAGGTAGGGGGCGTCGAGGTTGTGCGAACCTGATCCGGCGCTCACGCGGGCGCAACCTTCACCAACTTCACCAGCTTCATCAACCTCATCGACAGCATCAACATGCCTCCGAAGAAGAAGGCTTCGGAGGTCGGAGGCCCGTCTGCGTCGATCCCACCGCCACCAGAACCAACGGTTGGTGGAGGAGACGCCGGCGGAAGACAAGACGGACGACCGGGCGAACTCCAAGGCCTCGGTGTCTGTTCATGCACCACGTCCCTCTCAGGAGGTGCCAGACCAGCAGCGGCGTGGTACCGGAGGTACCATATGCTTGCTGGGGCGTGGCCAAGCCGGCGAATCACGGGACGCCCAAGGCCACCGCCCCGGTACGAGCAAGGCACGGTCGCCGGGACGGGAACATGCTCCTTCTAACGCGGTTAGAAGTCCGAGCGTGTCCCGCTCCTCGCACCGTTCGCCACCGTTTCCCTCCTCTCCAGCAGAAGCCCTGGCCAGGGCTCAGCTGCTCCTCGACTTCCCACCAGCGGCGGACAAGGCCGAAGACTGGAGGGCGATGATCCAGAGCCTCATCGCCTTTGCCAACAACGACGCGCCTCAGCAGCCGGCAACTTCGCGGCCGCGGCAAGTCGACCAAGCGAAGGCCGATGGCGACAAGATCGCCGGGGGTGCAACTACCGTGCACTCCCCACCGCGGAAGCAGAAAACGCCGCCCCGCCGGATCAACGTCGACGATGACTCTACGGCGTCGTCGGATCCGCGGGCTCGCCGCGATCAGCGCCAAGTCCTCGACGACAGGCGGCAAGAGGACGCTCGGACTCGCATCGAGCGTCGACGAGAAGCCCGAAGACAGTCAGATCAGCGCGCTGGGACCGCTGTCGACGCGCACGCGCCCGGTGAACCAGGCGACTTGCCGTACGCGGCAGGTTGCCCTGCGTTCACCCGTGAGCTGCGGCAAGTCCAGTGGCCTAGCATGAAGAATTTCAAGCCCGACGTACCCGAGAAGTACGACGGCAAGACACACCCCTCGGAGTTCCTCAGCATCTACACCATCGCGGTGCAGGCTGCCGGGGGACGCGACGAGAAGATCCTAGCCAACTACTTCCCGCTAGTGCTTAAGCCAAACATCCGGTCTTGGCTTATGCACTTGCCGGAGAACTCCATCTCCTCATGGGCAGATCTGTGCCACCAGTTTGTTGGCGCCTTCACGGGCGGCCACAAACCCCACGGCCAGGAGAGCGATCTCCACATCCTCGCCCAGAAGGAGGGAGAGTCCCTGCGCAAATACATCCAAAGATTCAGCCGCGTCCAGCATAACATTCCCGACGTCCACCCTGCCGCGGTTATCAACGCGTTTCACCAGAACGTGCGTAACCGCCGGATGAGGGAGGAGATGGCCATGACCAAGATCCGGGATGTCAGCGAGCTCTACGCTCTGGCTGACAAGTGCGCGCGCGCTGAAGAGGGGAGGAGACTCCCCGGAGAGGATACTGGCGCGGGAGGAAGCGACAGCGAGGATGCCGCCCCGGCAAGGAAAAACCGGCGGCGGAATAACAGAAAGAAGAAGAGCAAGGAGGTGCTGGTTGTCGAGCAGTCCGGCAAGGAGGCTCCCGCCAAGAAGGCACAGGCTGGCGGTTCTGGCAAGGAGCCCGCCCCTGTAGCGGCAGCCGACAAGCAGGACGGCTCCGACAAGCAGTACTGCAAGATCCACCGCACCAAGGGCCACGATCTTCAGAACTGCAAAAGAGTCGAGTACCTCGTAGAGCAGCAGAAGGCTGAATACGAGCGTCGCGACAAGGAGAAGGCCCAAGGAGGCGGAGGAGAACCCAGCAAGAAGCGACCGTTTAATGGCCGGGGAGGACGCCGCGGCAAGGCCAAGCAGCGGCAAGGTGACAGACCTCCCCGGGGCCGCGACAAGGATGAGGATGAAGACGACGATGATGACATGGAAGAAGGAGACAACAGCGAGCAGGAGTTCCAGAAGGCCACAGAGGTTCTATGTGTCGACGGAGGTGCCTCTCTGCACACATCCCACCGCCAGCTCAAGCAGTGGGTGCGAGAAGTGAATGCAGCTGAGCCGCCCGTCGAGTCACGCAGGCTGCTGAAGTGGTCCGGCACGCCCATCATCTTTGACCTTGAGGACCACCCTGACCGCACCACTGCGGTTGGATGCTTGCCGATGTTGGTCTCACCAACTATCCGCAACCTCAAGGTCACCAAGATGTTGGTTGACGGCGGGGCCGGCCTGAATTTGATCTCCTCGGCTGTGATCAAGAAGCTACAGATCCCAGACGGCGAGCTCGAGGAAACCGGGTCGTTCCAAGGGATCAACCCGAGAAGGAGCAAGCCAAAGGGGAAGATTACGCTGCCAGTGACCTTTGGCGGGGAGCTCAACTTCAGGACGGAGAGGATCACGTTTGATGTTGCTGATATCCCATTACCATACAATGGCATACTTGGCCGTCCTGCCCTCGCCAAGTTCATGGCAGCTTCCCACTATGCATACAACGTACTCAAGATGCCGGGGCCGATAAGCGTCATCTCTATCCCCGGCGACAAGAAGGACGCGCTTATCTGCGCCGACAAGATCTACCGGGATGCAGCAGCCGCAGCAGAGAGCAACACACTTGCCGCTTAAGCTCTCGGGGGGAAGACTAAGACCAAGTCCGGCAAGAGCTCTGGAGCCCACTCCGGCAAACGCACCTCCTCGGAGTGCTGCGCTGCCGTCGAGGACGCGCCATCGAGCTCCACCGGCAAGTGCAAGAAAGGAATGGCAGCTCCACCGGCAACCAAGAAGGTGTCCGCAAAGGAGGACGGCACTGGTGGTACCTTCACCATCAGTGCTACACTCGACCCCAAATAGGAAAGCGCGCTCGTTGCCTTCCTGCGGGCGAATGTTGACGTGTTCGCATGGCAACCGTCTGACATCCCCGGCGTTCCCAGGAAGGTAATTGAGCACAAGCTTGCTGTTTGTCCTCATGCGCGGCCCGTCAAGCAGAAGGTCAGGAAGCAAGCCGTGGAGCGCCAAGAATTCATCGCCGAAGAGATAAAGAAGTTGGAAGCAGCAGGCCTGGTTAGAGGCGTAATCAATCCTACGTGGTTAGCCAATCCAGTTGTCGTGCGCAAGGCCAATGGGAAGTGGAGACTTTGTATAGACTTCACTGATGTGAATAAAGCGTGTCCCAAGGATCCATTTCCCTTGCCGCGTATTGACCAGATTGTCGACTCCACCGCCGGATGTGAGCTGCTTTCCTTCCTTGATGCATACTCAGGTTACCACCAGATATTCATGGCCAAGGAAGATGAAAAAAAACTGCATTCATTACTCCATGCGGTACATATTGTTTCATACGCATGCCCTTTGGATTGAAGAATGCGGGCTCGACATTTGCAAGGGTGGTGCACACTGCTTTTGAGCCACAGATACACAGAAATGTAGAGGCCTACACGGATGATATAGTGGTCAAGAGCAAGAGCAAAGATACCCTGATACAGGACTTAGAAGAAACTTTTGAGAATCTGCGCAAAATCCAACTCAAGCTGAACCCCGAGAAGTGCGTCTTTGGAGTTCCCTCCGGCAAGCTTCTCGGGTTCTTTGTGTCCCAGAGGGGGATTGAAGCCAATCCCGACAAGATAAAAGCCATTGAGCAGATTGAAGCCCCGAAGCGCGTCAAGGACGTAAGAAGACTTGCTGGTTGTGTGGCTGCCCTCGGCAGGTTCATTTCAAAGTCTGCAGAACGCGCCCTGCCTTTCTTCAAAATTTTGAAAAAGGCAGGCCCTATGAAATGGAATCCGGAAGCGGAGGCAGCGCTGCAAGACTTGAAAGGATACCTGTCCTCCACTCCGATACTTGTCGCACCTAGGCCACAAGAGAAGTTGCTGCTGTACCTAGCAGCAACCAATCAAGTGGTTAGTGCTGCGTTAGTAGCGGAGAGGGAGGCAGATGAGGATCCCACATCCCCGGTAAGCGAATCCAGCGACAAGCAGGGGGCTTCCCCGACAAGCTCTGGCCCCGACAAGGACAAGTCTGCGCAGGAACAAGGTGAAGTGCGAAAGAAGATGGTGCAGCGCCCAGTGTATTTCGTAAGTTCCCTCTTGCAGGGGGCTAGATCAAGATACTCTGGGGTGCAGAAGTTGCTTTTCGGCCTCCTCATGGCCTCAAGGAAGCTGCGCCATTACTTCCAAGCACACGAGATAACGGTGGTCACTCTCTTTCCGTTGAAGAGGATATTGCAGAATCCCAAAGCAACAGGCAGGATCGTCGAGTGGGCACTGGAGCTGTCAAGCTTTGGTCTCAAGTTTGAGAGTACTTCAACCATACAGAGCAGAGCTTTGGCAGAATTCATAGCGGAATGGACCCCAACGCCAAATGAAGAAGTCCCAGAGACAAGCGTCCCCGTCCAAGAAGCGAGCAGCGAATGGATAATGTACTTTGATGGTGCTTTCTCGCTGCAAGGCGCCGGTGCTGGCGTGGTACTCATAGTGCCCACCGGAGAGCACCTCAAGTATGTTGTCCAGATGCACTTTCCCAAGGAGCAAGCGACAAACAATACTGTAGAGTATGAAGGTTTGCTTGCCGGCCTCAGAATTGCGGCCGAGCTTGGGATCAAGAAGTTGATTGTGCGGGGAGATTCACAGTTGGTGGTCCGACAAGTGAATAAGAGTTACCAGAGCCCTTTGATGGAAGCTTATGTTGATGAAGTGAGGAAGCTTGAAGAGCACTTTGAAGGTCTGCAAATGGATCACGTCCCAAGAGCTCAGAATGATATTGCAGATGGCCTCTCAAAGTGTGCTGCAATGAAGTTACCTGTGGAACCAGGAACCTTCGTGCTCAAGTTAACTCAGCCATCCGTTACACCATCAGTTGGGCAAAACAAGAAGAGGAAGTTGGTCTCCGGCGACTACTTGCCGGCGGACCTTCCCGAAGCCGCCGCCAAGGTCCCCAAGATCAACAGCCAAGATGCTGAGGAACAGTTTGCTCCTGCAGATCCAAGGGTCTGTACAGTTGAAGCAGGCGTTCCCAACAAGCCTTGCCCCGGCAGGCTTGCCGGGGGACCATCAGCTCCGGCAGAGCCGCTGGTTCTTGCCGTAGAAGCTGAGGTTTCCGCAGCAGCCCTCATGCCGTTAGCCCTTGTTGTTGAGCCTCAGGCTCCCGCATGGGCACATCAAATTGTTCGCTTTCTGCAAACTGGAGAACTTCCCGACGAGCCAGAAGAGATAGAGAAAATAACCAGGCAATCGAGTATGTACCAGTTCGTTGACAATGAACTGTACAGAAGAAGACTCAACGGTGTCAGGTTGAAGTGCATTTCCAGGGAAGATGGACAGAAGCTGTTGGCAGAGATACATGGAGGCATATGTGGCCACCACATTGGCCCAAGGGCACTTGCCGGGAAGGCGTTCCGGCAAGGGTTCTTCTGGCCAGAAGCCCTCCAAGATGCAACTGCACAAGTAACCAAGTGTGAAGCGTGCCAGTTCCATGCCAAGCAAATTCACCAGCCAGCTCAAGCTCTCCAGACGATCCCTTTGTCCTGGCCCTTCTCGGTCTGGGGGCTCGATATTCTCGGCCCCTTTCCCCGCGCAGTCGGGGGCTTTGAGTACTTGTACGTAGCAATCGACAAGTTCACAAAGTGGCCAGAAGTGGAACCAGTGAGAAAGGTGACAGCACAGTCAGCAGTCAGGTTCTTCAGATCGATTCTTTGCCATTTCGGAATCCCTAACAGGATCATCACCGACAACGGCACACAGTTTACAAGTCCCACCTTCATGCAGTACGTCCAAGACCTTGGCGCCAAGGTCTGCTTCGCTTCTGTTGCTCACCCGAGGAGCAATGGTCAAGCGGAGAGGGCCAATGCTGAAGTGCTGCGCGGGCTCAAGACAAGAACCTTCGACAGGCTGCACAAGTGCGGAAGAAACTGGATAGAGGAGTTGCCGGCTGCTCTTTGGTCAATCAGGACGACACCAAATCGAGCCACCGGACAGACACCCTTTGCTCTTGTCTATGGAGCAGAGGCAGTTCTCCCCACGGAACTCGTATACGGATATCCTCGAGTGCTCGCTTACGATGAGCTCGAGCAAGAGCAACTGCGACAAGATGATGCATTGCTCCTTGAGGAGGAACGTCTCCAGGCTGCTGTATGAGCTGCTCGATACCAGCAAGCCTTGCGTCGCTATCATAGCCGCAAGGTCAGGGCCAGGAGTCTCGAGGAAGGCGACCTTGTTCTTCGGCGTGTTCAGTCCGCCAAGAATTCCAACAAGTTGACGCCAAAGTGGGAAGGCCCTTATCGGGTGAGACAAGTCACAAGGCACGGCACTGTCCGCCTTGAGACCGAAGAAGGCTTACCGGTGAGCAACTCCTGGAACATAGAGCATCTTCGCAAGTTTCACCCGTAAGGCGCGGTTGCCGTGATCCGCTCCGGCAACCACCTTTTGTACAAGTCTTGCCGCTGTTGCATGTAAACCTTTGTACAAAGCCGGGCGCGGATCCCGTGCATCAGTAAAGCTTTTGTGCTTCGCACTATTTGTCATTTCCATGCTTTTCTTTGTTATTTGCATGCATCATCTGACACCTTGTGCAACGCACATCCCCGGTAAGCACTAGTAAGCCATAAGGCCCTATACTTGTTTTTCCTCCTCTTTTTCCCTCTTAAGCAGAAGGAGTATTCCTCGCGCACAAGTTTGCCGGGGGGGAAGGAGATGGAGGCATGAATCAAGTACTGTTCAAGAAAGAGAAGCCTTGTCGGGGAGCAAACAATCTATGAAAGCTAAGTTACCAAAGTTTGAGTAATTCAAATTTTTCAAATTTTTTAGTTGTCTTCCTTGAACAACCACACTTTGTATGGAAAACCTATGCGTGGAGGAACCTACCCGTGGCTAGCCGCACCCTTACTTTGTTTCGAGCACGCTCAACGGCTTAAGCGAGCTGCGACAAGTGTCGCGCCCTTACTTCATTTTCGAGTTCGCTCAGCAATCTAAGTGTGCTGCGACTAGCTGCGGCAAGGTTTCTTGCCGGCAAAGGTATTGCCAGCAGGCTACTAAGAGTCCAGCACTCAGCGCTCGCGGCAAGGGTCCTTTGCCGGCGAGTTCCCTAAAAACGTAGGGTGGAATACATACAAAGTGAAGGGACCAAAGCAAGGGAGATAACACTGCATTGGTTGCTCAAAATAAGATTGTGTATTACAAAGATAACTTGCCGCAATACTAACAGATTCTTGTCCATAACATGCTTTGCAGCGGCAAAGGAAGCAGAAAGAAAGGAATCTAATCTACGCGGTCGCCTTCACGCCTCGTGATCTTGCCCACCTTGGCGACGATGTGGGCAACTTGCGCCTTCAACGCCTCCTGGTCAGCTTCGGGCGGCAGGGTGCGGAGGACATTGACGAGGTTGATGCCAGGGTTGCGGTAGACGATATTCGACAAGACCCGCTCCATGGTGCCCATGCAGAGCCGACGCGCCTCGTCGGCCAGTTGCACGGGGATCTTCTCCCGCAGCCGCGCAAGCGCCGGCGCAATTCCCCTGAAGAACAGACTCAACTTGGCGCTGTGGGGGAGACTCTCGTCCGGGGAGTACACGAGATGCTCCGCCCTCAGCGCCATCATCTCCATGTCAATATTGGCAGCGGAGGTGACCAGCTCATCGGTCCACTGCTCCACTGCTCGGTTGAAGTTGTTCGCCGAGACGGCGGCGCTCTCCACCAAGGCCCTTTCCTTGCGGAGTTCGTCCTTCTGCTTCGTCTCGCGGTCCCGGGCGGCGTCGAGCGAGTCAGTCAAGGTGGAAACCTTCAGCTCTAAGTCAGCGATGGAGTTCCTGGCATCAGAGAGCTCTTTGCCCTTCTCGGAGAGACGTACCTGCAGCTCAGAGTTGGTGTGGGCATCTTTCTCCCGCTCCACGTTGAGCGCAGTGACCCTCTCCTCGCTCGCCTTCAGGTACAGCTCCGTCTGCGCCACCTTGGCCTCCAGGTCCTTCTTGGCGGTCTCTGCGGCGGCTGCGGCGTTCCTCGCCTCCTTCAGAGCCCCGCCAATGGCCTGCTCCCGGGCGGCGAGGTCGTCCTCGTGGGCATCAAGGTCGACCTTCCGCTGGTTGAGTACTCCTTCCCGCCAAGACAGCTCCTCGGCGGCCAATCGTTACTGCTCCTCGGCCTCAGCATTTTCGAGGAGGAAGGCTTGCTGCGCCCCGGCAAGCTCTTCACGTTCCTCCGCCAAGTTCCGGAGGGCCGCCTGATTGGCGGCGCGGAGCTCCGCGGCGCGCTTCTCCAAGTCAGCTCCAGCCTTGGCGGCGAGAGCCTCCCGAGACTCCAACTTCGCCTGCCTGGCCCGATACAAGGCCAGGAGCCGACGAAGGAGTCTCTCCTCTTCGGGCTCGTCGCTGCTGCCGGGCGCTTCAACAACCTTCAATCCGGCGGAGGCGAGGACCTCTCCGTCAAAGGTCTCTCCCTCCGCGGGTGCCCGAGACGAGGACGCCCACGGGACTTGAATAAAGACCCCGTTGGCGGCCTCCAAGTAGACGCCCGACCGGTCCGCGGAGGCGGAGGGGTCGGCGGCCGGTGCAGCGTCCGGCGCTCCCGCAGCCTCCGGGCCAGCGGTATGGTCGCCGGTCCCTTCCCCTGCAGCGGCATCGGCGGTTGGGGCGGTCTCCTCGACGGCCGGCTCGTCAGCTCCAGCCACCTCCTCAGCGGTAGTGGCGTTGCCGCCGTCGCCATGCACGCCCTCCTCGCCGGTGGTCTCCGTTTCCATCCGCTCCGGTGCAGGAGGATCTAGCAGAAGAAAAAGAAAAAAAAAAGATCGTCAAGCAAATATCCAAAAAAGACGAATTCGAGAAGAAGAAGAAGTTACAAGGGTTACCTTCACGGACTTCTTCGACGACGGGGTCCCTCGCCGGGGAATTCTCCCTTGGCGGCGGAGTAGTGGCCCCTACTGGCGGAGGGCCGCCTGCGCCCTCCCTTGGCGGGGTGCTCACCCTCGTCGGGCTGCTCACCCTTGGCGGGGTACTCGCCCTTGGCGGAGTGCCCGTCCTTGGCGGAGCGTTCTCCCTTGCCGGGGAGTTCATCCTTGGTGGGGAGGGTGGAGCAAGTGGCTCGTCGGGGGCGACCTCCTGGTGCTCCTGCGGCTGCGGCTCCACTTCTGCACAAGACAACAAGACATCAACCAAGATGATAACCCCAAGCGCACCCGTCAAGCAGAAAGATGAATACCAGACTTACGCTGGGGGCTGCGCTGGGGGCTGCTCCTTGGAGCAGCAGGCCGATTCGTCAAGCTCGTCGCCGGCGCGTCGCTTGTCGCCGCGACGGGCTCGTCGTCCTCAATGTTTACCACAGGGATCTTGGCCCTCTTCGCCATCCGCTGGGTCAAGGTCCTGCGAAGCAAAACAAAAGCAAGATCAGAACCAAGCAAGGAAAATCAAGACAAAATCAAAGAAACTAAAAGAATTGCAAGTACTTACTCCTCTTCCTCTTCGTCGGAGCTGAGGGCGGAGAAGTCAAACTCCGCCTGGTGTGCTCCCGCGCGAGGAGCTGGAGGAGAAGTGTACCGCCCCGGACACACCCGCCGGTGGTCGTTACTCCTGGCGGGATCTAGACTGGCCCCACATATCAATACTAGTCTTTTCTGCGCACTTTGTCCTCACTCGTGCGCACCCGGGAGCAACTTCCCGGTCGGTCACCCATCCTGAAACTACTCCAAGCTGAGCACGCTTAACTTTGGAGTTCTATCAGAATGGGCTCCCGGAAAAGAAGAAATTCCTTATTGATATGAGTAGTCTATCATCCCTAATAAGCCAGGCCATCACATACACCCTCACTCAAAGGAACCGACGTCCTCGTCGGGCCATAGGAACGTTCCCTCTTGGCACAACCGTCTGTGCTTCCAGGACAGCACATGTGCCATGCCGTGTGCCACGACGGGTCACAAACGTCATGCACAACATGACTGCAAACTGTCTGCAAACATCCGTGTAATCGCGAGGGTCGGCTCTGATACCAACTTGTACCGCCCCGGACACACCCGCCGGTGGTCGTTACTCCTGGCGGGATCTAGACTGGCCCCACATATCAATACTAGTCTTTTCTGCGCACTTTGTCCTCACTCGTGCGCACCCGGGAGCAACTTCCCGGTCGGTCACCCATCCTGAAACTACTCCAAACTGAGCACGCTTAACTTTGGAGTTCTATCAGAATGGGCTCCCGGAAAAGAAGAAATTCCTTATTGATATGAGTAGTCTATCATCCCTAATAAGCCAGGCCATCACAAGAAGGCTCCCTCGGGCGCTTGGCGGGCTCCGGGGCTGTGGGCTGCGAAGACCCGGCCCCCGTCGTCGCCGAGGACCGAGGGGCAGAAGGAGCACCCGTTCCGCTCCGGGAAGATCCCCCTCCGCTTGGCGCTCGAGCACGGGGTGCCTCCTTGACGACTTCGCTCGTCTTGGTGGCGCGCGTCGCACGGCGCGTCGGCTGCTGTCGAGGCGCCTGTGGCCTCGCCATCTCAGCTGCCTTGCGGAGGCGCTTCTTCGGCTGCTGCGGAGGGCTTGGCGGAGGCGGAGAGTTCTCCGAGGATGAGGAGGCATCGTCGTCAAGATTCAGAGATCCACCAGAGTCTTCATCGGAATCTCTAGCCTCGGCGTCCTCCTCCTCCTCGGCAGGCCCGCTGGACTCAGTGCCATGCCCGGCGGCCTCGCTCCCCCCGGCAACCTCGCTCGTCCCGGCAAGCTTCACGGAAGGCTCCCCGGCAAACTCCTCGGGCGCAATCTTCAGCAGCTTGAGGATTTCCGCCTCCTCTGCTTGACTCACTGCGTCCGCGGCCTCTGCCTCTTCCACTGTGTATCCAAATTCGCCCGCAGCTGCAGCTGCGGCGGCCTCCTCCATCGTGGAGGCGATGTAAGCTACATCCCGGTCAGTAGTATCCCGGGTGAGGCCCTTCTTCTCCTCGGCGTTGCGGGGCTTCTCGACCAAGTTGTCGAAGAAGGTCAGCACAGTCTCCGGTGGAGGCTCCAGCCAAGTGGGGACGACGCCATGGGAGTCGCACTCGGGCATCATCGCGCGTATGGAATCGCGAGCAGTGCTGTTGCACAGCGGCACCACTCCCCGGGAAGGTTTGAACCACTCCGGGAGGGCGGGGTCATGCTTGAAGAGCTCCCCAACCATCCCCTTCAACTCCAAGATGGTGAAGTTGTAGTTCAATCCAGGGCGCAGCCTCATGATGTCTGCCGCATTGCCGAATTCCCAGGCGGGCCTCTTCCTTTCTTGTAAAGGGGCGATGCGGCGGCGGAGGAAATCTGCTCCAACTTCTCCAACAGTCAGATTGGCGACCCGGAGACGAATGATCCTAATGAGGGCGATCTGAAGCTTGCTGTCCTCCGGGGCCAATTCACTCCAATCCCTGCCACGCACTATGGCAGTCTTGCGTGGCGAGGTAAAGGGCTCAGGATTAGCTTCCAGCACCCAGCACCAATCGGCTCTCCACTCCTCCCACTTGCCGCGGAGCTCTCCCTTCAAGTACGCGGCCTTCTTGTTCAGCCTGAAGATCCAGGAGATGCCGCCGGAGAGGGGAGCACCGGACTCTACCCTAGGCATGAAGAAGTGGCGGAAAAGAGCTACATTTGGATGAACCCCAACATAGTTTTCGCACAGATGTGCGAAAACGGCCATCGTAAGGATGGCGTTGGGGGTGAAATCTAGGAGCTGGAGGCCATACGTATTCATTACATCACAAAAGAACTCCGAGTACGGAGGGCACATACCACAATGGAAGAATGCGGCAAAGAAAAAATACCCATCGGGGAACATGTCAGCGGCGACGGCGGGGAGGACTCTGGTGCGGGGATGAGCTTTGGTCTCCCTCGCCCAGAACAAATAGTATTTGTCCCGCAGCTCGCTCGCGCCAAGCCTCGGCGCGAAGACCACACACTTCTTCCGCAGGGCTGCCAGCTTCGCCGCCTGCTCGGACTTCTCCTTCTTGGCCTTGTCACTCTTCGCCTTGTCGCTCCTCGGAGCCATGGCGGGGCCGGCGAGGAAAGAGGCGAGGAGGTCGACGGTGCCGCGGATGCGGGAGACGGCGGAGGAAGGGAGGGGCTTGGCTCTCTGTCGACCTTTGGGAGGCGGAGGGCGACGGGGGTTTCTGGAGAATCAAGGCGCAATGAAAACGATGGAGGGAACTGCCCCTGCTTCCTCTGCTTTTAAGGGGGAAGTGGGGGACGTTCCACATTTCCCATTAAAAAACAGGCCACGATCTCTCCCACGACGCCGCAATCGACGCGTGCCGTTAGGGAGGGATGCGGCGGATATGGAAGGGGATACGGCTTGCCGTGGGCCGCGTGTGCCCGTGCACTGTCTTGGACCTGGCCCAACAGCGCTCGGCACCGTGTGTGGCCCAGGCCCGGGGGCTCCTGTCGGTGTACTAAGATAGGGGTACCTTAGTACCCCAACTTGTGCACGGGCAGTAGCAGCTTCCCGTGGCAGGGCTTACCACGTGCTCGCCAAGAACCGTTCTGGTCCCTATGAAGCCATTCAAGAACAAACTATACAAGTCAGAAGATTAAGGCCCCGGCAAGAGGAGCTTGCCGGGAAGGCCGCACCAGGCTCAAAGTTATCACTTTAGCACAAGACCTGGCAAGAGGAGCTTGCCATGAAGGCCAAGGAATACATATCTCAAGAGGTGTCTCGGCGCATCATGCGCCCCGGCAGGACCCGGAGAGCGACAAGCTTCCGGGCCCGGCAAGATCACAACCCCGGCAAGCTGCTTGCCGGGGAAACCTACGCTGTGTGCCCGCGCTCTAGCTCATCTGCCCACGCGTCGCCTTGGGGCCCTTCCAGGGGCACGTGGCAGGCGGCTGTGCAGCCTGGGGCACACGGTGGCAAGCCACGGTGACGAGGCTACCGCCGTGGCGAACGGAGAAGCATGGACGGACGCTTTTGGGGGCGACGGCGACGGGCATTTAATGCCCTTGTCCCCCACTGTCAAAGTTAGGTGAAGACCATTGTTCATATACTGTTCATGCACTGTTGCAACTACCACCAAATTTACACTTTTACCCTCCTCTACGTCGACACCTGTCGGTGACCCCTTTGAGCTATAAAAGGAGGCCCATGCACAACGTAGAGGGGGTTCGAAACCTAGACAACTCTCTCACTCGGTGTAGCTAGTACTGTAGATCTTCAAGCTCCCGAGCTCAAGAACTCAATACAACCTAAGCAGGAGTAGGGTTTTACGCATCCGCGCGGCCCGAACCTGGGTAAAACTGCCCGCGTGCGCTCCTCGATCTGCTCTCCGTGCTCCCTCCGCTCCCTTACCGCAACGTAGAAGGGGCTCCGGTCCCATAGGTGTTCGTGGGCGGACAGTTTCCCCCGACATCACTGAAAATAATTACTAGGCAATTGAGGTTGAAAATTGGCACAAGGCAATTATATGGACATGAAAAGATGTCCAAGAAGTTTGGAGTCAATTGGACCAAGATAAATAGCGCTTGCTTCACAAAGTTCCATTTAGGGCAGAATAGGAAAATGATTATTGGAGGATTATTTTTGAACATGGCAATTTAATGTTTTGCTATATTTGATCAACATATGACCCAAACAAATTTATGAGAATTATTTGGGAATTTTTAGAATGACAAAGATATAGGTTGCTTCACAACCTAGATCAAAAAGAATTATTCCTTTAATAGAAAAGGAATATTCCTTGGAAAAAGAATTTTGGATTAGGTCAAGGATGAAATTGGCAAGGTCTTGGGATGATTATGAGGATGGCAAGCCACTATAAAACCTAGGAAGACATGATCTTCCCAAGTTTCAGAACCACAGAGCCACTGAAAAGCAAATAAAATCAGGAAATCCAAGAAAAATAAAAGAAAAAGAAAAGGGCAAAATCCAGGCTGTCACATGGTGGGGAGGGGGCGGGGCGGCAACTCTGCATACGATATGTTGGCCTGGAGGGACAATGCGGGTAGAGAAATAATGTTGGCGCCGTGGCGGACGTGCATCGCTATCGGCCGCTGGTCGACGCAGGAATCAGATTCAGTAATGCAGGCAAGCTGCGGCCACGGCTATGAAACTTGTTGTTTGACTGATCCACAAAACAATGTTCATTTCCAATTGTCAACTTTTATTTACTTCTATTGATTCGGGAATTAGGGACTTCTATTGATCGAATTATGAACTTGAATTTACTCGAGTTTTCAGTTTATCTCTGAATTAGATGAACATACAATCACTACATGCAAGATATGTACTCCTAAATATTATGAGACCCAGTGAATGTTAGTGTATATGTTTTCTAAACATTATCAGGTTGATCTTGTTGAGTCACTACATTTACCACATTCTCAGGTTTTCTGTTATTTTTGTGAGACCCACTGATTGTTAGTGTTAAGGAAGATGAAACATCAGGGCATCAATGTTAGTTCATCATGTAAACATTATGAGAATGATCAAGGGTTCAACAATAAGATTATAATTATGACCAGAATGGAGGAACAAATATCATGATCAGTGTAATGTAACAAATTCAAAAAATGGAGTTACTGTAGTTACTCACTTGAAGCAACCAAAGTAGAAACTAAAAAAAGAATAAAGTGTAAACATTCAGAAAAGTTACTATAGTTAGTGTAATTTAGGAAATACCAGAACAGAGGAACAAATCTAGAGTAGTGCAATGATAAAAAATTCAGAATTGCTCAGCAAGTGTGGTATTAATTTTCACCAAAATAAGCTAGACATCACATTGGACAGAAGCTTACAATTTCAGTAAGGAATTGACACGGGGGGAAATTCAGTAAGAAATTGACAGTAGATCTCTAGTATTGAGCACACAACAAAGGAGGATCTATGAAAGGAGCAGGCATAACCTGCCAAGAAGACACCACCGCTGTTGTATTCCTCATCAAGCTCGCAAGGGGGAGCCATTAGCTTGTGATGACGCACAAATATAGGGGATCAGTCATAGTCCTTTCGATAAGTAAGAGTGTCAAACCCAATGATGAGTATAACGAAATAAAAAGTGGTTTTCAGCAAGGTATTTCCTGCAAGCACTGAAATTATCGGTAATAGATAGTTTGATAGCAAGGTAATTTGTAACGAGCAACAAGTAGCAATGGTAACGAAGGTGCAACAAGGTAGCCCAATATTTTCTTGGCGACAGACATGTCGGAAAGTTTTCTTATATAAGGCAAAGTGCTCTCGAGGACACATGGGAGTTCTCATCAAGTTACTTTCATCATGTTAGTTGATTCGCTTTCGATACTTTGATAATTTGATATGTGGGTGGACCGGTGCTTGGTTGATGTTATTACTTGAACAAGCCTACCACTTATTATTACCCCCTCTCGCAAGCATCCGCAACTACGAAAGAAGAATTAAGATAAATCTAACCATAGCATGAAACATATGGATCCAAAAATCCTCCTTATGGAATAGTGCATAAACTATGGTTTAAGCTTATGTCACTCTAGAAACCCATCATATAATTACTACTCCACAATGATTTCTTACTCCCAACTATGGTTAAGTGTCATGGAGTCGACGTTCACATGACACCACTAAAGGAAACAACAACGTACATGTCATCAAAATATCGAACGAATACCAACGTCGCATGATTACTTATAACAAGACTTCTCCCATGTCCTCAAGAACAAAAGTAACTACTCACAAATCATATTCATGTTAAATATCAAAGGGGTATTGAATAACATTAAGGATCCGAACATATAATCTACCACCAAATAAACCAACTAGCATGAACTACAAGATGTAATCAAGACTACAAGTAACCCATAGGTACCAATCTGAGCTTTTGAGATAGAGATTGGATACAAGAGATGAACTAGGGTTTGATATGAGATGGTGCTGGTGAAGATGTTGATGATGATTGATCCTCTCATGTTGAGAGGGTTCTTTGTGATGTCGATGGCTTCGATTTCCCCCTTCCATAGGGAAGTGTCCCCGGCAAAATCACTCCGTCGGAGATCAAAAGTTCTCCTGCCCAGTTCCACCTCGAGACGGTGGCGCTTCATCCTAAAAGTCATCCCCTTAGTTTTTCTAGGGCAAAACCCCTCAAATAGCAGATGATGGGCACTGGAGGCCTTCCAGTGGAGGCACTAGGGTGCGCCCAAGGGGCGTGCCCTACTGCCTTGTGGGCAATTGGTGGGCCCCCTCTGGTATTTCTTTGCTCCAGTATTTTTTACATATTCCATAAAATTCTTCGTGAAATTTCAGCTCATTTGGAGTTGTGCAGAATATGTATCTTTGATGTGGCTTTTCCAGGTCCAGAATTCTAGCTGCCAACAATCTCCCTCTTCATCTAAATCTTGCAAATTAAGAGAGAAAATGCATTAGAATTGCATCACAAAGTGTTAAAATGATCAAAAACATTATAAATAAAGTAGGGAAAATATGATGCAAAATGGACGTATCAAACCCCCAAGCTTAGACCTCGCTTGTCCTCAAGCGAAAGCCGGAATCGATAATCATGACCACATATTTAGAGAGAGAGAGAGAGAGAGAGGTGTCGATAAAAACAAAATACGGACATAGTAGCATCATGGTCATTATTATAGTAGCAATATATTATCATAAAACTTCTCATGGTCAAGTAACAATTCATCACAATAACGAAGTATAATACATAAACTCTCTTGAAAACTAACAAACTATGTTATTAGTCAAGAAGAAAATTACAATTCATCTTATTCTCGGGAAGGGTCTCATGTAATAGCTTTTGTTTAGCAAGTCCACATACTCAACAATCATTTAGTCTTGTATGATTATTGACACTCAAGACAAATGTATGGAGCAAACCTTTCAGTCCGACACATAGAAAGATAGGACTTACAGTTTCGCCTCCCAACTCATTTACCTGAAGGGTAATGTCAACTATAATAACTCATGATCACTGATATCCAACTAGATATATGTGCCTAGATCTTTCCACCCCATGATGCTTGCAAAAATGAAAAAGGAATAGAGGATAACACTATTGACTCTTGCATAAAAGTAAATACAGAAAAGTTAAAGATAGGCCCTTCGCAGAGGGAAGCAAAGGTTGTCATGCGCTTTTTTTGAATATGCAAGCTCTTAATGTAAAGGAGCATTGCTACTTCCTCAGCTTGCGTTGATTTTTCTCCTGAAGAGGAAAGGGTGATGCAGCAAAGTAGAGATACATATTTCCCTCAGTTGAGAACCAAGGTATCAATCTAGTAGGAGTCACAAGTAAGTCTCCAACCTATGCACCTGCACAAACTAACAAACACTTGCACACAACATGGAAAAGGGGTTGTCAATCCCTTCATGGTCATGGACAAGAGTGAGATCGGATAGAGAGAGATTTAAAACAAAAGTAAAAAGCAAAATAAAGTAAACACAAAACAATTGCAGCAAGGCATTTTTGGGTTTTTGGTTTTATAGATCTGAAAATATATGATGGAAAATAGACCTGGGGCCATAGGTTTCACTAGAGGCTTCTCTCTCTAAGAAAGCATATGGTGCGTAAAAAAATTACTGTCGAGAAATTGATAGAAAAGCGCAAAGTTATGACGATATCTAAGGCAATGATCATGAATATAGGCATCACGTCCGTGACAAGTAGACCGACTCATGCCTGCATCTACTAGTTTTACTCCACTCATCGTCCACTATCCATCATGCACCTAGTGTATTAAGTTAAAAATAGAGTAACATCTTAAGCAAGATGACATGATGTAGAGGGATAAACACATGCAATATGATATAAACCCCATTGTTTCATCCTTAATGGCAACAATATAATACGTGCCTCGCTACCCCTACTATGTCACAGGGTGAGGACACCACAAGATTGAACACATCACAAAGCACCTATCCCATTGCAAGAAAAACCAATCTAGTTGGCAAAACCAAACCGATGGATCGAAGAGAAATACAAAGCTATCTCAATAATGCATAAAAGAGTCCAGAGAAGACTCAAATAATATTCATAGATAATTTGATCATAAATCCACAACTCATCGGATCTCGACAAAGACACCGCAAAAGAGGATTACATCGAATAGATATCCAAGAACATCATGGAGAACATTGTATTGAAGATCAAAGAGAGAGAAGAAGCCATCTAGCTACTAACTGTGGATCCGTAGGTCTGTGGTAAACTACTCACACATCATCGGAGGGGCAACAAGGTTGATGTAGATGCCCTCCATGATCGAATCCCCCTTCGACGGAGTACCGTAAAAGGTCCCAAGATGGGATGTCACGGGAACAGAGACATGCGGCGGTGGAAAAGTATTTTCGTGGATGCTTCTAGGGTTTCTAGAACATTTCTGAATTTATAGGCCAAGGAGTAGGGTCGGGGGACTCTCGAGGGGGCCACAAGCCCAGGGGCACGCCCCCTAGGGCGCGCCCCTATGGCTTGTCGCCTCCTCAGGGATCTTCTGACTTGAACTCCCAAGTCTTCTAGATGTCTTCTGGTCTAGAAAAATCCTTGCGAAAGTTTTATTCTGTTTGATATTCCTTTCCTGAAAAACTCAAAAACAAAGAAAAACTGAAACTGGCAATGGGCTCTAGATTAATAATTTAGTCCCAAAAATAATGTAAAATATCATATTAATGCATATAAAACATCCAAAGTTGATAATATAATAGCATGGAACAATGAATAAATTATAGATACATTGGAGACGTATCAAACGTCATTTTATATTGCCCCTTGTGATAGCAACCTTTATTATGCAGTCTGTTGTGTTTATTTCTTTACCATCGCAAGATCATACAAAGCTTATTTTTCCTTAAAATAAAATATCATACAAAATTAGGAGCAATTTTTATCGCTTTATGCACCGATGACAGTTACTTGAAGGATCTTATCCAATCCATAGGTAGATATAGTGGACTCTCATGGCATGAGACTGAGTATAAGGGTTTTGGATGCACAACTAGTATCTCTACTTGGTATGGATTTTTGGCTAGCAAATATATTGGGCAAGCACCACATGTTGGAGGATCCATGATAATATAAGATCTATGTGAATATAAGCAAACATAACTAATTACGTTGTGTTTCTTGTCCAACGTCAACAAATTGACATAGAATATTTAATGGGGGCTCACACTCATAAAATAGGTCCAAGATAGTATATTTATACGTGAATCTTCTCTTCCCTTATTAATCTTTCATGAATTGCATCGTTGAGCAATACTATGTTTGTTAACATCCACAAAATTTATCAATTATCCTTTTATTTACATAAAGTCATTACTTTGCATGGGATTAGCATATGATCTTTTATTATTACTTTCACTGCTAAGATTGAAACATAAAAATAAGAAGCAAAATCAACTACTCTTTATTATATAACTCTCAACTCGATTATATAGATAGATAGATCACGAAACTAGCACTCAAAAATAGATCATAATAAACTTTTATTCTTCTAAATCATTAAATAACTAAGAATCAAACTAAGGTAGCTAAAGATAATAAAAGTGATGGTGATACAATACCGGTGCACCTCCCCCATGCTTGGCACAAACCTAGGGTGGTGCTCGTGTACTGAAGTTTCTTTCTTTGGTGGTGGTGGTGATGACGAAGTGGTGGGCTTGTCCTCTGTCTTCCACGACATAGGTTCTCCATCATAAAAGGATGAACAATTTTTCGGTGTGTGGAAACTTGTAGCTAAACTCACACCTTTAAATTTTGCTTCATACTCAAAATTTTGTTTTTGGAGATTATAGACTTGGCCCTGGATCATTGAGATTGAAGATGGTGTCTCCAATCTCCATGTTTTCCAGTTTGTGCTCATGGGTGAATTCTGTGATCATGGAGTGGTTGGCGATAAGTCCACGTCCCACCACCCCCTGGCACTTGAAGGTCTCCTGCCCCACTACTTCGAGCCATGCCTCCAGGCTTCTGGTCTTCTTGGGCCCTTGAACATCACCAATGTGAAGCACACCCTCACGCATCTCAATAGCTTGAGGGTGTTTCATCACCTTCAGTAGGTACGGATTGATGAACTTCTCATAGAACTTGTCCTGGGACGAACTTGGTGGAGCTATAATGATCTAAGTCTATCAGAAAACAACACGAAGCAAGAACAGAGGAGGTTCTCATGATACGATGGTCAAAACATCTGAGAGTGTATATACATAATTTTTATCTTGTGAGAAAAGTATTCCAGAAGAAAACAAAGTTGGGAGGGCACAAGAGGGGCCCACAAGGCACCAGGGCGCGCCCCAGGGGGGGCGTGCCCTATTGCATTGTGACCTCCTCGTGGGTCCCCTCGGCTGCTTCTTATTTTGGTATTTTTTCTAATATTCCAAAACACATATGAAATATTTTTATGGAATTCATAGAGTCGGCTTTCTTATCATATCACATAAGTACTCCTTTTCATGTTTCTAGAGTACTGCAAAAGGTTTCTCTTATGTGTTCCTCTAGTGTCATGGTTTGAATAATATTAGTTCGGCATTAATAGGTGTGCCTGAGATATACTGTTTAGTTCTTTGTACATTGACCACCCTCGAATTAGTGCCCTTGGCATTATTGATCTTGATAGCTCCGGAGCGATGAACTTCTTCGATGATATACGGTCCTTCGCATTTGGAGAGAAGTTTTCCTGCAAAAGATATAAAACAAGACTTGCACAATAGAACATACTCTCCACTTTGAATTCCCATTTTTTGAATTCTTTTATCATTCCATCGTTTAACTGTTTCTTTAAACAACTTAGCATTTTCATAAGCTTGGGTTCTCCACTCATCTAATGAGTTAATATCAAATAACCATTTTCACCTGCAAGTATGAAATCATAGTTAAGTTCTTTAATTTCCCAATATGCTCTATGTTCTAACTCAAGAGGTAAATGACATGCTTTTCCATAAACCATTTTATACGGAGAAATACTCATAGGGTTCTTATAAGCAGTTATGTATTCCCATAATGCATCAAGTTTCTTAGACCAATTCTCTCTAGATCTATTAAAGGTATTTTGAAAAATTAACTTTATTTCTCTATTACTCAATTCAACTTGACCACTAGACTGAGGATGATAAGGGGATGCAATTCTATGGTTAATATCATATTTAGCAAGAAGTTTACGGAATGCACCATGAATAAAATGTGAACCACCATCAGTCATTAAATATCTAGGGACTCCAAACCTCGGGAAAAAAATAACTTCTATAAGTATTTTGATATATGTGTTATGATCAGCACTACTAGTTGGAATAGCTTCTACCCACTTAGTAACATAATTAACAGCAACTAGAATATGTGTATACCCATTAGAGTAAGGAAAAGGTCCCGTATAATCAAATCCCCAAAAATCGAATGGTTTGATAACAAGTGAATAATTCATAAGCATTTCCTGGCGTCTACCAACATTACCAATTCTTTGACATTCATCACAAGAATAGACAAATTTATGTGCATCCTTGAAAAGAGTAGGCCAGTAAAAACAAGACTGTAGTACCTTATGTGCAGTTCTGTCTCCAGCGTGGTGTCCTCCATATGCCTTAGAATGACACTTCCGAAGGATTTGTTCATGTTCATGCTCAGGCACACAACATCTAATAACACCATCTACTTCTTAATTATATAGGTGTGGGTCATCCCAAGTAATGTCTTAAATCAAACAATAACTTTTTATTTTGTTGGTGTGTGAAACTAGGTGGTATATATTTAGCAACAATGTAATTAGGATAGTGTGCATACCAGGGAGTATTACGAGAAGCATTTATAAAAGCTAATTTTCATCAGGAAAACTATCATCAATAGGCAGTGGGTCATCAAGAACATTTCCCATTCTAGACAAATTATTAGCTAGGGGCTTCTCAACTCCCTCCCTATCAAAAATTTACAAGTCAAATTCTTGTAGCAAAAGAACCCACCTAATAAGTCTAGGTTTAGCATCTTTCTTTTCCATAAGATATTTAATAGCAGCAACATCAGTGTGAAAAGTTACTTTAGAATCAACAATATAGGATCTAAATTTATCACATGTAAACACATATGCTAAAAATTCTTTCTCAGTATTAGCATAATTTCTTTGAGCATTATCTAGAGTTTTACTAGCATAACAGATAACATTCAATTTATTATCAACTCTTTTTCCTAGAACAACACCAATAACATAGTCACTAGCATCACACATAATTTCAAATGGTAGGTTTCGATCAGGTGGTTGAACAATGTGTGCAGAGATTAAGGCTTTCTTAAGTATTTCAAAGGCTTCTATGCAATCATCATCACAAACAAATGGAACATCTTCTAGCCAAAGATTAGCCAGAGGCCTAGAAATTTTAGAGAAGCCTTTATTGAATCTCCTATAAAACCAACATGACCAAGGAAGCTTCTTATACCTTTTATGTCTTTAGGACATGGCATTTTCTCAATTGGGCCAACTTTAGCTGTGTCTACCTCAATCCCTCGTTCATAAATTTTATGCCCAAGCACTATACCTTCATTCACCATAAAGTGGCACTTCGTCCAATTCAAGACAATATTAGTTTCTTCACATCTCTGCAAAACTCGATCAAGGTTTCTTAAGCAATCATCAAACAAAGTCCCCTCGACGGAAAAAACATCCATGAATACCTCAACAGTCTTTTCACAAAAATCAGATATAGTAGTCATACATCTTTCAAAGGTAGCAGGTGCATCACATAAACCAAAATGCATGCATCTATAAGCATAAGTTCCAAAAGTACAAGTAAAAGTAGTATTTTGAAACAAGTATTTGAGAAAAAACCACAATATCCATCAAGGAAACATAAGTGTGTATGATTAGATAATTTTTCTAACATTGGATCAATAAAAGGCAAGGGGTAATGATCTTTCCTGAAATCAATTACTATCCTACAACCAGTTACAATACTTTGTGGGATGAGTTCATTTTTATCATTAGGAACAACAATTGTACCTCCTTTCTTAGGAACGTAATGAAAAAGACTTACCCATCTACTATCAGCTATGGGATAAATTATACTTGCTTCCAGAATCATTAATAATTCAGTTCTTACCACATCCATCATTTTAGGATTCAACCATCGTCGATGATCAACGACTGGCTTAGCATCAGGTTTCATAGGAATTTTGTGCTGACATAGAGTGTAAATAATGCCCTAAAGATCATGAAGAGTATATCCAATAGCAGCATGATGCTTCCTTAGAGTTTTAAGTAATATCTTTTTTCATGCTCTGAAACGTTAACATTGATAACAACGGGATATATCGTCTTTTAATCAAGATATGCATATTTCAATGTATCAGGTAATTTCTTAAGTTCAAACACGGAGTCACCTTTTTGTGGAGGAGGACCTCCAAGAGTTTCAACAGGCAAATTATGTTTAAGGATAGTTGCTTCATCAAAGAATATCTTATCTATTTCATTTCTTTCATTCATATGCACATCATTTTCATGGTCTAGCAGATATTGTTCTAAAGGATCAGTAGGAGGTATGGCAATAGAAGCAAGGCCAATAATATTATCTTTACTAGGAAATCATTTATCATGAAGTTGTCTACGAAATTTAGAGAAATTAAACTCATGAGATACAACACTTAAATTAACACTGATTGTTTCCTTATTGCAATCAATCTTAGCATTAACTGTATTTAGGAAAGGTCTATCAAATATGATGGGACAAAAATCATCTTGTGGAGAACCAAGAATTAGAAAATCAGTAGGGTACTTGATCTTACCACACAAGACTTCAACATCTCTAACAATACCAAGTGGTGAAATAGTATCTCTGTTTGCGAGCTTAATAGTAACATCAATATCTTCTATCTCAATAGGTGCAATATGGGCACTCACACTAGCACCCAAATCACACAAACCATGATATCTCCTATTTTAACAGAAACAACATGCATCCCAATAACAGGTTTACTCTAATCCTTAGTATCAGGTTTAGCAATTCTAGTGGCCTCACACAACAATAAATAACATGTCCATCGATATAATCAATCAAGAGATCTTTAACCATAGCAATACTAGGTTAAACTTTAATTTTTTTAGAGGGTCTAGGTGTTCTAATATTACTTTTATTAACCACGGTTGAATCTTTAGCATCCTCCTTAATCCTAATAGGGAAAGGAGGTTTCTCAATGTAAGCAGTAGGCACAACTAGATCAACATAGTAAATGATAATTTCATCTTTAACTATAACGGGTTCCTCAATCTTTTCTTCAATAGGGGATGATTTTAAACCACTTCTCCTTAGGGAGATTAACATGAGTAGCTAATGAATCGCAAGGAAGCTACTATCTCAGAGTCAAGTCCATATTTAGTACTAAACTTATGAAAGGCATCGGTTTCAGTAAAAGAATTGACACAATCAAACTTAAGTTTCATACCCAGCTCTTTACCTTTGTCGAGTTCCCAATCTTCGGACTTGCATTTAATTCTTTCCATAAGACCCAATTTGAATTTAATAGTTTTCTTCATAAAGGAACCAGTAGAAGAAGAATCGATCATGGATTGATCATTATGAGAAAGTCGAGCATAAAATTTATGTATAATTATTTCTCTTGGGATCTCATGATTGGGGCATCTGTACATCATGTCCTTAAGCCCGCCCCAAACTTGAGTGATACTTTCTCCTTCATGAGGCCAATGTATATTTCAATCACGATGACCAGATGCATACAATAAAACTTCTGATGAAACTTCTATTTAAATCGGTTCCAATCCCACGTTCCAATATCATCACCTAGTCTATACCATGTCAATGCCTTTCCCTCCAAATATGAAGGGTAAACCTTCTTCTTAGCTCCATACTCGGATAAACCTACAAGCTTAAACAATCCACAAATTTCTTCCACATAGATTAAGTGTATACCAGGATGTATTGTTCCATCTCCTACATGAGGATTAGCTAGCAGTTTACCAAACATAACCGAAGGAATATCATAATAAATATTTTCAGTAGGTTTAGCAGGTTGAGCGGCAACTCTTATTGCTTCTGGTCGAGGTGAAGATACCCCAAATAAAGCCCTCAAAGGAATACTTTCCATAGTAACGACTGACAGTAAATTTTAGCACATAATATAAATGTTTCCTTACCAAATGACACTCACCAAAGGCGCTTCAATCCCTGGCAACGACGCCAGAAAAGAGTCTTGATGAAACAAGTATAGGGGACCAATCATAGTCCTTTGGTAAGTGAGAGGGTCGAACCGAACGAGGACCAGAAGGAAATGACAAGTGGTTTTCAGCAAAGGATTTTCTACAAGCACTAAAATTATCGGTAATAGATAGTTTGATAACAAGGTAATTTGTAACAAGCAACAAGTAGCAATTGTAACAAAGTTGTAGCAAGGTAACCCAATCCTTTTTGTAGAAAAGGACATGCTGGGAAGTTCTCTTATATAAGGCAAAGTGCTCTCGAGGACACATGGGAATTCTCGTCAAGTTACTTTCATCGTGTTAATTTGATTCGCGTTCGCTACTTTGATAATTTGATATGTGGGTGGACCAGTGCTTGGGTGATGTTCTTACTTGAACAAGCCTACCACTTATGATTACCCCCTCTCGCAAGCATCTGCAACTACTAGTAAACCACAGGTACCAATCTGATGTTTTGAGACAGAGATTATATACAAGAGATGAGTTATCGTTTGAGATGAGATGGTGTTGGTGAAGATGTTGATGAAGGTTGATCCTCCCATGATGAGAGGTTTGTTGGTGATGTCAATGGATTCGATTTCCCCCTCCCGGAGGGACATGTCCCCGGCAGAATCGCTCCGCCCGAGAGGAAAAGTGCTCCTACCTAGGTTTCGATTTGCTCTATATATGCCAAAAAAAATTCTCCTTGAAATTTTAGCTCATTTGGAGTTGTGCAGAATAGGTATCTCTGATGTGGCTTTTCCAGGTCCAGAATTTTAGCTGCCGACAATCTCCCTCTTCATGTAAACCTTACAAATTAAGATAGAAAATGCATTAGAATTGCATCACAAAGTATTATAATGAGCAAAAACATTATAAATAATAGTAGGAAAATATGGTGCAAAATGGACGTATTAGCTTGCTGTCATGGTCATGCTCGTCGGCTCTCGGGAGTACCTACATCTCCTGTCTTCTTTGGTTGGTGGTTGTCCGGACCCGACGCGTCCAGCCTCGGAGCCACCGTATATCAGACAACAGATTGTTGTGGGTCATTACGGCTTGGTGGCGGTCAAGGGAAACTTGATTTTAGTGAACTGAAAAACATGCTAGCACATCAACAGTTAGCCCACATGCACTGCAGCAACATTGCTAGTACTCCTGTTACTTCTGATAGTTGCTAGTTTTGGTGCTTATTTTCCAAGGCATTTCTATTCTTACAGAAACTTTGCCAACTTTTGTGTACTAATGCACTGAAAACATGTAGACATGCCTAAAGTTTCCGCTAGTCAATGGAAACAAATTCAGTTTTGCAGACCAATAATTTGCAACCAAGAACATATTTTCAAATCGAGTTAAAGTATGTGTCGTGAGAAAACATGATCACCTATGGGGCCATTGGCCCCTTTGTGGTTCGGCAAGGGGGAAGGGCACGTTGCACAAAGAGTGGAGGCTGTAGAGGCAGCACAGTGATGGTGACACAGTGGTTTTTACCCAGGTTCAGGCCGTTGCGAAGCGTAAAACCCTACTCCTACTTTGGTGGATTGAATGAGGGAGTGCGAGGAGCACGTGGCATTCAAGCTCGGTAAGGTGGCCTCAGGGAGAGCAGCTACACGCGTATGAGTGTACAAGGGTCCGAATCCTTTCTAAGCTCGCCTCGATCCTCCTGTTATAGTTCATGGGGTATCCAAAGTAGCGACATGATCACTGTTGGCTGATTGGATAGCAAACAATGCTATCATACCTAACTCTGCAGACACGACATGGTGCATTAGATGCACCGCTTAGTGTCACGTCGTGCAGTAGCCCAGCAAGCCTCGCCGCGCGACTTTATTTGTCTTTAGTCATATCCACCTGACACGCCACTCGACGGGTGTCATTTGGATGTAAAAAGCTTCCTGGGTGTCCGCCACGTGCTTGGTGGATGCCACCTAATCATTTGAGGGCTCGAGACCACATTAATAAGTGACCCGAGTCACTGTGCGGTGGAGTGGTGGTGTTTTGGCGGGACGATTTGCCCTTGGCGCTCCCGGCAAGCCTGCCGGGAGTCTTGAGACTTGTCCTTGGCGTGGCCTTGTCCTGGCTGGGCTCGCCTGCCTGGCAAGGGAAGCTTTTCCTTGGTGATATCTTGTTCCTTTGTCTTGCCTTGGTCTTCTTGATCCGCCCTTTGATTCCTCAAAGAGCTATATCTTCAGCTTGGTCTTGACTTGCCGTTGCCGCAACCTTGCCTCCGTGCGTGTGTATAGTCTGGGCAACATAAATCAAGGTTTGTTGCGCCGACAGAAGGCCCCGGTCCTAGTCCGAACGTGCTGCCGAGCGTCGTCGGGGTAGGCCCAATCAAGAACACTGGTAGAGGGCTCGTGGTAGATCATATTTGATATTTTCCTTGCTTCTTCATTCACATGTGCTTGAATGGGGGTAGTTTCCGTTTTTCCCACCCATCGTGCAACGCCAAATATGGTGGGAACCACCTTGTTATGGCCCGTGCATGACTTTATTTCATGGGTCCGTAACCGCCATTTCACTTATCCCATGACACTTATCCCTTCCGCCGCGTACCCTGCATGCGTCACGCGGGGTAGGTAATGGATGCGCGGATTGGCATATGAGAGCGGTCGATGAGCCCGGCCACCGCTCGCAGTTTTGACGGATCGGGTCCGAGGGAGCCTTTGGAGATGGGAGGAGCCCCAACTCCCAGTCCAGGCTCGCCTATAAAAGGAGAGCGCCATGGGGGTCTGATGCACCCACCCGAGCAACTCCCCCTTGCTTTCTTCTTATCATGTTGAGGGGAGGAGGCCAGGGGTAGGCCTCGAGACTCACCTTGGGAATGGTGACCCTGAAACTTGGTGTAACCCCATGGGGAGTGAGTCTGGCCCGGGTTAACAGCAGACACGTTGACCGCAGTGGAGGATAGTCATAGTCCGCGGCGATGTTTCCGCAAACACCGCATGGACCCTGGCATGGAGGATGTCACGCTCCTTCGCGGTAGTAGAATGCTTGTCTCTCCCCCGCAGGTTCGCCGCTTGGGGAAGAGGCCTTGTCTCTACCACAAGCTGCTGGAGCTCGCTGATCAGCCAGTGAAGTCTTCGTGGCTTCTGGTGCCCGCCCACGGGACCATGCTCGGGATCTTTGGCAATCCCAGCACCGCCCTCTTTGTTGAGGCCGGGGACCATGCTGAAGATGGGGGTGCCATCTTGCCCGCCGAGGTGAGCGACGGTGATGAGGAAGAAATTGGCGGAGATGACGAAGGCAGAGGGCAGCCCGTCAGGTCGGAGTATGATGGCACCGACGGCTTCGTCTCGTACTGCCGGGCGGCAACCCTGTCTTCCGGTTCTTCGCCACCCCTCCCCGGCACCATCATCACCAGCCTCTCCGGGTGGTTGCCGTGGGGATGCTCTCTTGGTGCCTTCGCCTCCTCCAGTAGTTCTCCAGGTGGGCCCCGATAGTCTTCCCCCTCCGGTTCCCATGCTGGAGCGTCCTGCTAGTCCTGGCGGTGGTGACCAGGGGGTCGCCCAGCTGCTCTCTCCGCCCCCTCCTTTGCAGCCTCACCACTCCCGATCTTGTCAGGCTGCTCCTAGCAGCCCTTGACGGGATCATGCTGGGCTTCTGCCTGGGCGCTCCTTTCACCCCCTTTCCCCTCCAACTGTAGTTCCTAGGAGGAGAGGGACAAGAAAGGGATCACATGGCAATTATTTTTTCAGTCTAAAACATATGTAGACATTCGCCAAATTTTAGTTTCAAATATGTAATCTCTTCCATCCATGTTTGTGTTCTGTAAGATCTGTACTCGCTTATCAGCATGTTAATGAAAATAAAGACGATCTTGTCGGGCACTTGTACATGTATTTTATCCACAGAGGGGGGAAAGACTCTATACTTTCAAGTAAACAAGCCCTTTCCCAGCAAGTTGTCTTGCCGGCGCCTTTCGCTGTTGCCACAGGGCTTGGCTTGCCGGGCACAATGCTGCGTAAGGAAACCAGCCCCCAGTCAAAACTATTCTAGTAATTGTAACTACAACCGCCTAGGACGAAGTGTTGTTCGAGCCATAGGGCGAGAGCACAAATGCTATGGAGGTGACGAGGTCTTTCAACTGCACAAGTTCTTTTTACAGAAACACAAACAGACAGAAAGAAATGGAACTTATCTATATTGCTTGCTAGGGATCGATATGTTGACTTGTTTCCGTTCCTTCTTTTCAGGACTGAGTCCGCGGCAAGAAACCTTCAGTTAGCGCAGAAGGAAACATAGCAGCATATGCCATGGTCTATATGCTCATGAGATGCTTGTGCAAAGCTATGCATGCATGCAGTTTTTGCCCCCCCCCCCTCCGGCGCTTCATTTATTTCTCTGCTGCTCAGGGTCTGCGCCTCGCTTTGTACAAAGGGTTACATGCATCATCAACAAGGCTTGTACAAAAGGGTGGATGCCGGGCAGGGCCCGACAGCCGCGCCTTACGAGTAGAACTTATGAAGATGCTCAATGTTCCATGAGTTTTGCAATTGAATGCCATCTCCGGTCTCCAGAGGGACTACGCCAGGTCTGGTGACTCATACTACCCGGTAAGGGTCTTCCCACTTTGGCGTCAACTTGTTTGCACCCTTGGCAGACTGAACGCGCCTAAGGACAAGGTCGTCTTCCTCAAGACCCCAAGCATGGACCCTGCGACTGTGATAGCGATGCAAGCCTTGTTGGTATCATGCAACATGTACAACAGCCCGGAGACAGTTCTCCTCAAGTAGCATAGCGTCGTCACGCCGGTGCTGTTCTTGCGCAACTTCATCGTAGGCAAGTACTCGAGGTGACCTGTATATGAGTTCCGCGGGGAGCACTGCTTCTGCCCCATAGACTAGGATTCTGGCCGGTAGCTCAATTTGGTGTCGTACAGAGGGACCAAAGAACCACCGACAACCCATCGATCCATCGCATGCCAGACTTCTGCAACTTATCAAATGTTCTTGTCTTGAGTCCTTGCAGCACTTTAGCGTTCGCCCTTTCAGCTTATCCATTGCTTCTGGGATGAGCAACAACGGTGAATGAGACCTTGCTTCCGAGGGCATGAACGTATTGCATGAAGGTGCGGCTTGTGAACTGAGTGTCGTTGTCGGTGATGACTCTGGCGGGTACTCCAAAACGGTACACCAATCCTTTCAAGAACTTGATAGCTGACTGTGCGGTCACCTTCCTCACGGGCTCTACTTCTGGACACTTTGAAAACTTATCGATGGCGATGTACAAGTATTCAAAGCCCTAGGCAGCACGGGGGAAGGGGCCCAAGATATCTAGCCCCCAGAACGAAAATGGCCATGACAAAGGGATCGTCTGGAGAGCTTGAGCAGGCTGATGTATATTCTTGTAGTGGAACTGGCAAGCTTCACATCTAGTGACTAGCTCAGTTGCATCTTGGAGGGCCTTGGGCCAGTAGAAGCCTTGCCAAAAAGCTTTCCCAACCAAGGCTCTTGAGCCAATATGAGATCCGCATACGCCTTGATGTATCTCTGTTAGTAGTTCTTTTCCTTCTTCCCGGCAAATGCACTTCAATTTCACAACGTTTGGGCTCCTTATGTATAGTGTGTTGTCGATGAACTGATACATACTGGCCCTCTGGGCTACTCTTTCAGCTTCTTCTTGCTTCTCGGGAAGTTCTCCAATTTGGAGGTAGTTGACGATGTTCTGCACCAAGTTGGAGCCAGTGGCTTGACAACTAGAGCTAACATCACCTCCTCACTCGGAGGAGAGCTTGCCTCGACCACAAAGACCTGAGGTCCCACGAAAGGGTGCGGCTCGCCAGGCGAGGTGGAGTTGTTCCCGGCTGCCTCCTTACCGGGGACCTCTGAAGGTGCTGCCGGTGAAGGCTTGCCAGAGTCCACCCTATTACGATCCTGAGCCTGGCAAGGAGCCCCTCATACTCTGCAGTGTTGTTGGTAGCTCTTTCTCGAAGAAAGTGCATTTGGACCACATACTTCAGGAGCTCTCTGGTGGGTGCGACGAAGAGCATGCCAGCGCCCGCACCCTGAAGTGAGAAGGCACCATCGAAGTACATGATCCAGTCCTGAGGCGCTTCCTTGTCGGGAATGATTGTTTTTGGTGTCTCTTCATATGCAGTTGATGTCCACTCCGCAATGAACTCCGCCAGCACTCTACTCTGGATAGTTGAGGTGCTTTCATACTTCATCCCAAAGCTTGATAATTCCAAAGCCCGTTCAACTATCCTGCCGGTGGCTTCAGGGTTCCTCAAGCGTTGTAGAGGAAAATGGGTGACAACTGTGATCTCGTGGGCTTGGAAGTAGTGGCGCAGCTTCCTCGAGGCCATGATGAGGCCGAAGATTAATTTCTGTACTTTAGAATACCTTGATCTTGCTCCCTGTAATAGGGAGCTGACAAAGTAAACTGGTTGATGCACTACCTTCTTCCTTGCCACGGTCTTGGAACTGCCTTCACTACCCTGCTCTCCCTTCTCTTGATCTGCGCTCGATCCTCCCATGACCGGTTGATACGTCTCCAACGTATCTATAATTTTTGCTTGTTCCATGCTATTATATATTCTGTTTTGGATGTTTAACGGGATTTATTATACACTTTTATATTATTATTGGGACAAACCAACTAACCCAAGGCCCAGTGCAAATTGCTGTTTTTTGCCTATTTTAGTGTTTCACTGAAAAGGAATATCAAACGGAGTCCAAACAGGATGAAACCTTCGGGAGAGTTATTTTTGGAACAATATCAACAGAGGAGACTTGGAGTACACGCCAGGAAGCGAAGAAGGTGGCCACGAGGGCGCGCCCAAGGGGGGTAGGTGTGCCCCCACCCTCGTGGGCCACCTGTTGCTCCCCCGGTGCCCCTCTTCAGCCTATATATACTCTCATACCCATAAAACATCGAGGCAACAAACGAAACCCTAATTCCACCATCGCAACCTTCTGTTCCCGTGAGATCCCATCTTGGAGCCTGTTCCGGAGCTCCACCGGAGGGGGATCGATCACGGAGGGCTGCTACATCAACACCATAGCTCCTCTGATGAGTTGTTAGTTGTTTACCATAGACCTTCCGGTCCATAGTTATTAGCAAGATGGATTCTTCTCTCTTTTTGGATCTTAATACAGAGTTCTCCTCGATCTTCGAGGAGATCTATTCGATGTAATCTTTTTGCGGTGTGTTTGTCGAGATCCGATGAATTGTGGGTTTACGATCAAGATTATCTATAAACAATATTGGATTCTTTTCTGAAATCTTTTATGTATGATTATAATATCCTTGCAAGTCTCTTCGAATTATTGGTTTGGTTTGGCCTACTAGATCTATAGTTCTTGCAATGGGAGAAGTGCTTGGCTTTGGGTTCAATCTTGTGGTGTCCTTTCCCAGTGACAGCAGGAGCAGCAAGGCACGCATAGTATTGTTGCCATCAAGGATAAAAAGATGGGGTTTATATCATATTGCTTGAGTTTATCCCTCTACATCATGTCATCTTGCTTAAGGCATTACTCTGCTCTTATGAACTTAATACTCTAGATGCATGCTGGATAGCGGTCGATGTGTGGTGTAATAGTAGTAGATGCAGAATCGTTTCGGTCTACTTGTCACGGACGTGATGCCTATATATAATGATCATGCCTAGATATTCTCATAACTATGCGATTTTCTATCAATTGCTCAACAGTAATTTGTTCACCCACCATAGAATTCTGCTATCATGAGAGAAGCCACTAGTGAAACCTATGGCCCTCGGGTCTATTCTCATCATATTAATCTTCCATCTACTTTACTTTGCATTGTTTACTTTCTGTTTCTATACCAAAAATAACAAAAATATTATCGAATGATATCTATCAGATCTCACTCTCGTAAGTGACCGTGAAGGGATTGACAACCCCTTATCGCATTGGCTGCGAGGTTCTTATTTGTTTGTCAGGTGCGAGGGACTCGCGCGTGGTCTCCTACTGGATTGATACCTTGGTTCTCAAAAATTGAGGGAAATAATTAAGCTACTGTGCTGCATCACCATTTCCTCTTCGAGGGAATACAACACAAGCTCGAGAAGTAGCAAGAAGAATTTCTGGCGCCGTTGCCGGGGAGATCTACGCAAAAGTCATATACCAAGTACCTATCACAAACCCTTATCCCTCGCACTACATTATTTTCCTCTCGTTTTCCTCTCCCCTACTTCACCTTTGCCTTTTCTTCGCCTCCCATTCGCTTTTCCTCCGCCATGGCCGAATTGAAAAGGGCTAAGGGTTCTCTCCCTGGTTTTATTACCTTGGACAGTCCCTCTGTCCTCTCCAAGCTCATAAATAATGATGCTATGGAAAGACCTACCAGGGTTATCAATGAGGGTTTGAATAATTTCGATGAGGATGATCCCGGAATATTTCATTATTTACTTGACGAGTCTTTGAAAGATGCTTGGGATATGCTGTCGGTGTACTAAGGTAGGGGTACCTCAGTACGCCAACTTGTGCACGGGCAGTCGCAGCTTCCCGCGGCAAGGTTTACCGCGTGCTCGCCGGAGACCTTCCTGCTCCTTATAAAACCATTCAAAAACAAAGTATACAAGACAGAAGATCAAGACCCCGGCAAGAGGAGCTTGCCGGGAAGGCCGTACCAGGCTCAAGAGTACCTCACTAGCACAAGGCCCTGGCAAGAGGAGCTTGCCAGGAAGACTAGAAGATTCCATCATAGAAGACCCGGCGAGGGCCCGGGGAGCGGCAAGCTCCCGGGCCCGGCAAGATCAAGGCCCCGGCAAGGTGCTTGCCGGGAAGGCTGCGCTGTGTGCCCGCGCTCCAGCTCGTCGGTCCACGCGTCGCCCTGGGGCCTATCCAGGGACGCGTGGCGGATGGCTGTGCAGCCTGGGGGACACGGTGGCACTCCACGGTGGTGGATCCATCGCCGTGGCGGACGGAGACGCTAGGGCGGGAGCTTTTGGGGTCGACGGCGACGGGCATTAAATGCCCTTGTCCCCCACTGTCAAAGTAGGTATAGACCACTGTTCTGTACTGTAGCTCCACTGTTCCCGCACTGTTACAACTACCACCTCTTTTACGTTTTTACCCCTTTCTCCTACGTTGACACCTGTCGGTGACCCCTTGCACTATAAAAGGAGGCCCATGCACAACGTGGAGGGGGTTCGGAAGCTAGATCACTCTCACGCTCGGTGTAGCTGCTTCTTGAAGCTCCCGAGCACTCAAACTCAATACACAACTAAGCAGGAGTAGGGTTTTACGCGTCTACCGCGGCCCGAACCTGGGTAAAACTGCCCGCGTGCTCGCTACGATCTGCTCTTTGTGCTCCCTCCGCCCTCGTACCGCACAGACAAGGGGCTCCGGTCCCATAGGTGTTCGTGGCGGACAGTTTCCCCCGACATCTTTGGCGCGCCAGGTAGGGGGCGTCGAGGTTGTGCGAACCTGATCCGGCGTTCACGCGGGCGCATTCTTCATCAACCTCTCCGAATTCATCAACTTCATCAGCAACAGCACCATGGCCCCGAAGAAGAAGGCTTCGGAAGTCGGAGGCCCGTCTGCGTCTCACCCGCCGCCGCCAGAGCCAACGGTGGGCGGGGGAGATGCCGTCGGAAAGGTGGTTGCCGGCGAGGACACTCACGGCGACACCAGATCCAAGAACAGGACGGACGACCGAACCTCGGTCTCCGTGGACGCGCCGCGTCCCTCTCAACACACAACGACCCAGCAGCGCCATGTCACGGGAGGTGGCATCCGCTTGCTGGGGCAAGGCCAAACCGGAGGCTCGCGGGACGCCCCGGACCCCCGTCCGGGCACAAGCAAAGCGAAGGCGCCGGCGCGGGACCCCGCTCCTTCTAACATCGTTAGAAGTCCGAGCGTATCCCGCTCCTCGCACCGCTCGCCCGCATTCCCCTCCACTCCAGCGGAAGCGCTCGCAAGGGCGCAACTGCTCCTCGACTTCCCTCCAGCGGCAGACAAGGTCGAAGACTGGAGGGCCACCATCCAAAGCCTGATCGCCTTCGCCAACAACGATTCTCCACAGCAGCCGTCGGCCTCGCGGCCGCGGCAAGCTGAGAAGACGAAGGCCGACGGCGACAAGACTGCCGGGGGTGCGACAAGCGCACACTCCCCGCAGCGAAAGCAGAAGACGCCGCCCCGCCGGAACAACGCTGACGATGGCTCCACCGCCTCGTCGGACCCGCGGGCCCGTCGGGACCAGCGCCAGGTCCTCGACGACCGGCGAGAAGAAGACACTCGGACCACAATCGAGCGCCGCCGAGAAGCTCGGCGACAATCAGACAAGAGAGCTGGGAACACTGTCGACGCGCACGCGCCCGGTGAGCCAGGCGACTTGCCGTACGCGGCAGGCTGCCCTGCGTTCACCCGCGAGCTGCGGCGCGTCCAGTGGCCCAGCATGAAGAATTTTAAGCCCGACGTACCAGAGAAGTACGACGGCAAGACGCACCCCTCGGAGTTTCTCAGCGTCTACACCATCACGGTGCAAGCTGCCGGGGGGCGCGACGAGAAGATCTTGGCGAACTACTTCCCGCTCGTGTCGAACGTCCGTTCGTGGCTCATGCACTTGCCGGAAGGTTCCATCTCTTCTTGGGCCGACCTCTGCCACCAGTTTGTTGGCGCCTTCACCGGCGGCCACAAACCCCACGGCCAGGAGAGCGATCTCCACATCTTGGCCCAGAAGGAAGGCGAGACCCTGCGCAAGTATATCCAACGCTTCAGCCGTGTGCAGCACAACATCCCTGATGTCCACCCTGCCGCGGTTATCAGCGCGTTCCATCAGAACGTGCGTAACCGCCGCATGCGTGAAGAGATGGCGATGACGAAGATTCGGGATGTCAGCGAGCTCTATGCTCTGGCTGACAAGTGCGCGCGCGCAGAAGAGGGGAGGAGACTCCCCGGGGAGGATGCTGGCGCAGGAGGAAGCGACAGCGACGACACCGCCCCGGCAAAGAAGAGCCGGCGGCGGAACAACAGAAGGAAGGGCAAGAAAGAGGTGCTTGCCGTCGAGAAGTCCGGCAAGGAGGCCCCCGCCAAGCAAGCGCAAGCTGGCGGCTCCGGCAAGGAGCCTGCCCCTGCAGCGGCGGCCGACAAGCCGGGCAGCTCCGACAAGCAATACTGTAAGATCCACCGCACCAAGGGTCACGATCTCTCCAACTGCAAGCGCGTCGAATACCTCGTCGAGCAGCAGAAAGCTGAGTACGAGAGGCGCGACAAGGAGAAGGCCCAAGGTGGCGGGGAGGAGACAAGCAAGAAGCGGCCGTTCAACGGCCGGGGAGGACGCCGCGGCAAGGCCAAGCAGCGGCAAGGAGATCGACCTCCCCGGGGCCGCGACAAGGACGAAGAGGACGACGACGAAGACATGGAGGACGAGGATAACAGCGAGCAGGAGTTCCAGAAGGCCACGGAGGTCCTGTGCGTCGACGGTGGCGCCTCCCTGCACACCTCCCACCGCCAGCTCAAGCAGTGGGTGCGTGAGGTGAATGCGGCGGAGCCGCCCGTGGAGTCGCGCAGGCTCCTCAAATGGTCCAGCACGCCCATCATTTTTGATCTTGAGGATCACCCTGACCGCACCACTGCGGTCGGGTGCTTGCCGATGCTGGTCTCACCCACCATCCGCAACCTCAAGGTCACCAAAATGTTGGTTGACGGCGGGGCCGGGCTGAACTTGATCTCCTCTGCTGTGATCAAGAAACTCCAGATTCCAGATGGCGAGCTCGAAGAAACCGGTTCATTCCAAGGAATCAACCCGGGAAGGAGCAAGCCCAAGGGAAAGATCACTCTGCCGGTGACCTTTGGCGGGGAGCTCAACTTCAGGACTGAGCGCATCACTTTCGACGTCGCCGATATTCCGTTGCCCTACAATGGAATACTTGGCCGTCCTGCCCTCGCCAAGTTCATGGCAGCTTCCCATTATGCTTACAACGTACTCAAGATGCCGGGGCCGATAAGCGTCATCACTATCCACGGCGACAAGAAGGACACGCTTGTCTGCGCCGACAAGATCTACCGGGAAGCAGCAGCTGCAGCCGAGAAGGACACTCTTGCCGCTGAAGCTCCCGGGGGGAAGAAGACGAAAACCAAGTCCGGCAAGTGCTCTGGGACCCACTCCGGCAACCGCACCTCTTCGGAGTGCTGCGCCGCCGTCGAGGACGTTCCATCGAGCTCCACCGGCAAGAGTAAGAAAGGAATGGCCGCTCCTCCGGCAACCAAGAAGGTGTCCGCCAAGGAGGACGACACTGGTGGTACCTTCACCATCAGTGCCACCCTTGACAGCAAATAGGAAAGCGCGCTCGTTGCCTTCCTGCGGGCGAATGTCGATGTGTTTGCCTGGCAACCATCTGACATCCCCGGTGTTCCCAGGAAGGTAATTGAGCACAAGCTTGCTGTCTGTCCTCATGCGCGGCCCATCAAGCAGAAAGTGAGGAAGCAAGCCGTGGAGCGCCAAGAGTTCATCAACGAAGAAATCAAGAAACTAGAGGCAGCAGGTCTAGTTAGAGGTGTGATCCATCCGACGTGGTTGGCAAACCGAGTCGTCGTGCGCAAGGCCAACGGGAAGTGGAGACTGTGTATAGACTTCACCGATGTGAATAAAGCATGTCCCAAGGATCCTTTCCCTTTGCCGCGCATTGACCAGATCGTTGACTCCACTGCCGGATGTGAGCTACTCTGTTTTCTTGATGCATACTCAGGCTATCATCAGATTTTCATGGCCAAAGAAGATGAAGAGAAGACTGCATTTATCACTCCATGTGGCACTTATTGCTTCATCTGCATGCCATTTGGATTGAAGAATGCAGGCTCAACCTTTGCAAGGGTAGTATACACTGCTTTTGAGCCACAGATCCACAGAAATGTAGAGGCTTACATGGATGACATCGTGGTGAAGAGCAAGAGCAAGGAAACCTTGGTCCAAGATCTAGAAGAAACATTTCAGAACCTGCGCAAGATACAGCTCAAGTTGAACCCCGAGAAGTGCGTCTTTGGAGTCCCCTCCGGCAAGCTTCTCGGGTTCTTTGTGTCACAGAGGGGGATCGAAGCCAACCCCGACAAGATTAAAGCCATTGAGCAGATAGAGGCCCCGAAGCGCGTCAAGGATGTCAGAAGGCTTGCGGGTTGCGTGGCTGCCCTCAGTAGGTTCATTTCAAAGTCTGCAGAACGCGCCCTACCTTTCTTCAAAATCTTGAAGAAGGCAGGTCCCATGAAGTGGACTCCGGAAGCGGAGGCGGCGCTGCAGGATTTGAAACGGTACCTGTCCTCCACCCCAATACTTGTCGCACCTAGACCACAGGAAAAGTTGTTGCTATACCTAGCGGCAACCAACCAGGTGGTTAGTGCTGCGTTAGTAGCGGAGAGGGAGTCCGACGAGGAGTCAGCACCACCGGCAAGCGAATCCAGCGACAAGCAGGAGGCTGGTCCGACAAGCTCTGGCCCCGACAAGGATGACTCTGCGCAGGAACAGGATGGGGTGCGGAAGAAGATGGTGCAGCGCCCAGTGTATTTTGTAAGTTCCCTTCTCCAGGGGGCTAGGTCAAGATACTCTGGTGTGCAAAAATTGCTTTTCGGCCTCCTCATGGCCTCGAGAAAGCTGCGCCATTACTTCCAAGCCCATGAGATAACAGTGGTCACTCGCTTTCCGCTGAAGAGGATATTGCATAACCCCGAAGCAACAGGCAGGATCGTTGAGTGGGCACTGGAGCTGTCAAGCTTTGGACTCAAATTTGAAAGTACTTCAACCATACAGAGCCGAGCTTTGGCAGAATTCATAGCTGAGTGGACCCCAACGCCCGACGAGGAAGTTCAAGAAACAAGTGCACCCGTACAAGAAGCAACAAGTGAATGGGTAATGTATTTTGATGGTGCCTTCTCGCTGCAAGGCGCCGGTGCTGGCGTGGTTCTCATCGCGCCCACCGGAGAGCACCTCAAATATGTTATCCAGATGCACTTTCCCAGGGAGCAAGCGACAAACAATACTGCTGAATATGAAGGCTTGCTCGCCGGCCTCAGGATTGCGGCCGAACTTGGGATCAGGAAGCTGATTGTACGAGGAGATTCTCAGTTGGTGGTCCGACAAGTTAACAAGAGCTATCAGAGCCCTTTGATGGAAGCCTATGTAGATGAAGTGAGAAAGCTTGAAGAGCACTTTGAAGGTCTGCAGATGGAGCACGTCCCAAGAGCTCAGAATGAAATTGCAGATGGCCTTTCAAAGTGTGCTGCGATAAAGTTACCTGTGGAACCAGGGACCTTCTTGCTCAAGCTGACTCAACCATCCGTTACACCATCAATTGGGCAGTCCAAGAAAAGAAAGTTGGTCTCCGGCGACTACTTGCCGGCGGATCTTCCTGAAACCGCCGCCAAGGTCCCCAAGATCAACAACCACAACGCTGAGGAACAGTTTGCTCCTGCAGATCCTCGGGTCTGTACAGTTGAAGCAAGTGTTCCCGACAAGTCTCGCCCCGGCGAGCTTGCCGGGGGACCGTCAGCTCCGGCAGAACCAGAGGTCCTTGCCGTAGAAGCTGAGGTTCCCGCAGCGGCCCTCGAGCCTTTAGTCCTTGCCGTCGAGCCTCGAGCTCCGGCATGGGCGCAGCAGATAGTCCGTTTTCTGCAAACTGGAGAACTTCCCGACGACCCTCAAGAGATAGAGAAGATAACCAGGCAGTCAAGTATGTACCAGTTCGTGGATAACGAGCTGTACAGAAGAAGACTCAATGGTGTCAGGTTGAAGTGCATCTCCAGGGAAGATGGACAGAAGCTGTTGGCGGAAATACACGGAGGCATATGCGGCCACCACATTGGCGCAAGGGCGCTTGCCGGGAAAGCTTTCCGGCAAGGGTTCTTTTGGCAAGAAGCCCTCCAAGATGCGACTGCACTAGTAACCAAGTGTGAAGCGTGCCAGTTCCATGCGAAGCAAATTCATCAGCCAGCTCAAGCTCTCCAAACAATCCCTTTGTCCTGGCCCTTCTCGGTCTGGGGGCTCGATATCCTCGGCCCCTTTCCCCGAGCCGTCGGGGGCTTTGAGTACTTGTACGTTGCAATCGACAAGTTCACAAAGTGGCCAGAAGTGGAGCCGGTGAGAAAGGTGACAGCACAGTCAGCAGTCAGGTTCTTCAGGTCAATTGTTTGCCGTTTCGGAATCCCTAACAGGATCATCACCGACAACGGTACGCAATTCACTAGTCGCACCTTCATGCAGTACGTCCAAGACCTTGGCGCCAAGGTCTGTTTCGCTTCTGTTGCTCACCCGAGGAGCAACGGTCAAGCGGAGAGGGCCAATGCTGAAGTGCTGCGCGGACTCAAGACGAGGACCTTTGACAGGCTGCGCAAGTGCGGAAGAAATTGGATAGAGGAGCTACCGGCGGCTCTTTGGTCAATCAGAACGACACCAAGTCGAGCCACCGGACAGACACCCTTTGCTCTAGTCTATGGAGCAGAGGCAGTTCTCCCCACGGAACTCGTATACGGATCTCCTCGAGTGCTCGCTTATGATGAGCTCGAGCAAGAGTAACTGCGGCAAGATGACGCATTGCTCCTCGAGGAGGGACGTCTCCAGGCTACTGTACGAGCTGCTCGATACCAGCAAGCTTTGCGCCGCTACCATAGCCGCAAAGTCAAGGCCAGGAGTCTCGAGGAAGGCGACCTTGTTCTTCGGCGTGTTCAGTCCGCCAAGAATTCCAACAAGTTGACGCCGAAGTGGGAAGGCCCTTATCGGGTGAGACAAGTTACGAGGCCCGGCGCTGTCCGCCTCGAGACCGAAGAAGGCTTACCGGTGAGCAACTCCTGGAACATAGAGCATCTTCGCAAGTTTCACCCATAAGGCGCGGTTGCCGTGATCCGCTCCGGCAACCACCTTTTGTACAAGCTTTGCCGCTGTTGCATGTAACCCTTTGTACAAAGCCGGGCGCAGAACCCGTGCATCAGTAAAGTTTCTGTCTTTCTCGCACCGATTGCCTTTTGCATGCTTCTCTTTGCTATTTGCATGTTTTGTTTGGCATTTGGTGCAACACTCAAGTATCCGGTAAGCATTAGCACGCCGAAAGGCCATATACTTGTTTCCCTCTCCCTTTTCTTTCCTCTTAAGCAGAAGGAACGTTCCTCGCGCACAAGTTTGCCGGGGGGGAAGGAGATGGAGGAGGAACCAAGTGCTGTTCAAGAAAGAGAGGCCTTACCGAAAAGCAAGCAATACATGAAAGCTAAGTTATTTGGATTTGACCAGTGCAAATTTTAAATTTTAGTTGTCTTCCTTGAACAATCACACTTTGTATGGAAAACCTGTGCGCGGAGGAACCTACCCGTAGCTTGCCGCACCCTTATCTTGTTTTCGAGTTCGCTCAACGATTTAAGTGAGCTGCGACAAGTGTCGCGCCCTTGCTTCGTTTCCGAGTACGCTCAGCAAGCTAAGTGCGTTGCGACTAGCTGCGGCAAGGTTGCTTGCCGGTGAGACCTTGGCCAGCAGGCTGCTCGGAGTCCAGCACTCGGCACTCGCGGCAAGGTTCCCTGGCCGGCAAGCTCCCCGGGAGCGTAGGGTGAAAAGCATACAAAGTCAAGGATTAAGACAAGGAAGATAACATTGCACTGATTGATCGAAATGAAATAAATATCTTACAAAGGATAACTTGTCGCAATGGACTAATGAGTTCGTAACATAATGTGCAGCAGCAAAAAAGAGATAAAGATAACGGAGCCCTAATCTACGCGGTCGCCCTCCTTCCTGCCGATCTTAGCCACCTTGGCGATGATGTGGGCGACTTGCTCCTTCAGGGCCTCCGTGTTCGCATCAGCCGGCAAGCTGCGAAGAACGTTGGTGAGATTGATCCCCGGGTTGCGGTACACGATCTTCGTCAGCACCCGCTCCAGAGTTCCCGCGCAGATCAGGCGCGACTCCTCGGCCAGCTGCGCGGGGATTTGGTTCCGGAGACCTGCAAGGGCCGGCGCGATCCCTCTGAAGAAGAGGCTGAGCTTGGCGCTGTGCGGGAGATCCGGATCCGGCGAGTAGATGAGATGTTCGACCTTCAGCGCCAGCAGCTCCTGGTCGATGCTGGACGCAGAGGAAACCAAGTCTTCGGTCCATACCTCAATGGTCTGGCGGAAGAGCTCGGATGCTTTGTTGACGCTGTCCACCAGGGTCCGCTCCTTGCGGAGTTCCTCCTTCAGCTTGGTCTCCTGAGCCCGGGCAGCGTCGAGTGAATCCTTCAGAGTAGTGACCTTCAGCTCCAAGTCCTCGATGGAATCCTTGGCGGCCTTCAACTCGTCGCCCCTCTTGGAAAGGCTCACCTGGAGCTCTGAATTCGTGTGGGCGTCTTTCTCACGCTCCGTGATGAGCGCGGCAACCTTCTCCGCGCTCACCTTCAGCGCCTTCTCCAGCTGCTCAACCTTGGCGGAGAGCTCCTTCTTGGCGTCTTCCGCGGCAACCGCGGCGGCTTTCGCCTCCTTCAGTTCCCCGCCAAGGGCCGCTTCCCGGGCGGCAAGGTCCTCCTCATGAGAGTCGAGGTTGACCTTCCGCTGGGCAAGTTCTCCCTCTCGCCGGGACATCTCCACCCCGGCGAGCCGCTGCTGCTCCTCAGCTTCAGCCTTCTCCAACAACCACTCCTGGTACTCGCCGGCGAGACGCTCGCGCTCCTCCGCCACCTCGTGGAGGGCCGCCTGATTGGCGGCGCTGAGCTCTGCCGCGCGCTTTTCCATCTCCGCGGCGGCCTTGGCGGCGAGGGCTTCCCGGGAGGCGAGCTTCGCCTGCCTGGCCCGGTAAAGGGCCAGGAGTTGGTGGAGCAGCTTCTCCTCCTCGGGCCCTTCGCTCCCGCCGGGCGCCTCGACAATTTTCAGACCTGCGGAGGCGAGGACTTCTCCGTCAAACGCCTCGCCCTCCGCGGGAGCTCGCGATGAAGACCCCCAAGGCATCTGGATGAAGACGCCGTTGGGGGCCTCAAGGTAGTAACCCTGCTCCTTGCTGGCGGAGGGGTCGGCGGCCGGTGCAGCATCCGATGCTCCCGCCACCTCCGGGTCGGCGGTGCGGTCGCCGTCCCCCTCCCCGGCCGCTGCGTCCGCAGCCGGAGCGGTCTCCTGCGCGGCCGGCTCGGCGGCCTCGGCCATCTCCTCGACGACAGGGACGTCGCCGCCGCCGCCCTGCGCGCCCTCCTCGTCCTCGATGTTGATGACCTCGGTCTCCATCGGCTCGGGAGGAGGAGGATCTAAAAAAAAAAGAAGAAAAAGAAGTTCAAGATTCAAGCAAATATCCAAAAAGAGGCAAGGCCAAGAAGACAAACTACGGAACATACCTTGGCGGACGTCCTCAGCGGCGGGCTCCCTCGCCGGGGAGCTCGGCCTTGGCGGAGTGGCCGCCCTCGCCGGGCTGCTCGCCCTTGGCGGGGTACTCTGCCTTGGCGGAGTACCCGCCCTTGGCGGAGCACTCTCCCTTGCCGGAGAGTTCTGCCTTGGCGGGGACGGCGGGGCCTGCGGCTCCTCGACGACGGTCTCCGGGCGCTCTTCCCGCTGTGGCTCCACCTCTGCACGAATCAAGATAAGCAACGTCAAGATGATGAATGAAGACGAAATCCTCAGGCGTACCCCGACAAGCAAAAAAATAAACCCCAGACTTACGCTGGGGGCTGCGCTGCGGGCTGCGCTGGGGGCTGCTCCTCGGAGCAGCGCTCGGGTCCGGCAGGCTCGGCTCCGGCGCGCCTCCTGTCGCCGCGGCGGCTGGGTCCTCTGCGGCCTCGACCACAGGCGCCTTGGCCTTCTTCGCCGCGCGCTGAGTCAAGGTCCTGAAATCAAAGCAATGAACAAAGTCAGCATCAACAAAAATCAAGACAAAATTCGAGAAGGTGTAAGATCTTGGGTTCTTACTCCTGGTCCTCCTCGTCGTCCTCGCTCAAGGCGGAGAAGTCGTACTCCACCGTCGGCGCGTCGGCGCGAGGAGCGGAAGACGAAGATTCCCTCGGGCGCTTGGCGATCCCGGGGGCTGGGGGCTGCGAAGCCCCAGCCCCTGTGGTAGCCGAGGCCCGGGGAGCGGGCGGAGCCGCTACTCCGCTCCGAGAAGACCCCTGCCGGCTCGGCGCCGGCCTGCGAGGCGCCTCCGTCGTGGTCCGCGCGCGGGCCACCTCTGCTGTGGCTGGTGCGCCGGTCGGCCTTGGCGCGGCTTGGCTCCCCCGGGGAGCTGCCCGGCGAGCTGGCTGTTGCCGGGGCGCCTGCGCCCTCTCCCCCATCGCCGTCTTGCGGAGATGCTTCGGTGGGGACTGCCTTGGACTTGCCGGGGGCGGGGAGCTCTCCGACGAGGAGAGGTCGTCGGCGTAGAGCTCCGTAGATCCGCCGGAGTCCTCGGCCTCCTCCTCCTCCTCTTCCCCGGCCGGCTCACTGGGCCCAGCGTCCTGCGCTGCGGCCCCCTTTCCCTTGGCGCCTCCGCCCCTCGCGGCGCCTCTGCTCCCTCCGGCGGCACCCTCCATTGCCGCGGCCTCGGCCACGATTCCGTGGATCCCGGAGTGCCTCAGAGAGGGGACCCCGGCGAGCGCGTCGGGAGGGAGCTGCAGCAATCTGCGGATCTCCGCCTCCTCAGCTTGGCTGGTCGCATCCGCAACCTCCGCCTCTTCAGGCGTGTATCCAAAAATTCCTGCCGCCGCGGCTGCGGCGGCCTCTTCAGCCCGAGAAGCCATGTAGGCAATCTCCTGGTCGGTGGTGTCCCGCGTATGCTCCTTGAGGTCGTTCTTGTTCTTCGCCACCTCAGCGAGGTTGTCGTAGAAGTTGAGGACGTCGATGGGCTTGGGCGCGATCCACGTGCGGTCCACACTGTGCGAATCACACATGGGCATCATGGCGAGGATACGGTCCCGGACGATGTTGTTGCAGAGCGGCACCACTTCCCGGGGAGGTCTGAACCACTCAGGGTGTGCCGGGTCGTACTTGAAGAGTTCCCGGACCATCCCCTTCAGCTCCAGCGTGGTGAAGTTGAAGTTGAGCCCGGGGCGCAGCCTCATTATGTCTGCCGGGCCGCCGTACTCCCAGGCCGGCCTCTTCCGGTCTTGGAGAGGGGCGATGCGCCGGCGGAGGAAGTCTGCGCCCACCTCTGCAACTGACAGCTTGGCCATCCGAAGACGAAGAATCCGGACGAGGGCGATGTCGAGCTTGATATCGTCCGAGTCCAGCTCGCTCCAATCCCTGCCGCGCACGATGGGAGTTGTGCGTGGCGCGGTGAAGGACTGCGGCGCATCCTCAACAATCCAGCACCACTCCGCGCGCCACTCCTCCCACTTGCCGCGGAGCTCCCCCGGCAAGTAGGATCCCTTCTTATTCAGACGGAAAACCCAAGAAATTCCTCCGGAGAGAGGGGCGTCGGCCTCTGCTCTAGGAGTGAAGAAGTGCCTAAAAAGCGCTACGTTTGGGTGTACTCCTATGAAGTTTTCGCACATGTGTGCGAAAACCGCCATGGTGAGGATGGCGTTGGGGGTGAAGTCAAGCAGATGGAAGCCGTATGTGTGCATAATGTCGCAGAAGAAGTTTGAGAAAGGAGGGCAAAGGCCACAGTGAAAGAAAGCTGCGAAGAAGTAATACCCGCCGGGATAGCTGTCCTTGGCGGTGGCCGGATATGCTAGGGTGCGGGGGTGCGCCTTGGTTTCCTTGGCCCAGAACAAGTAGTACTTGTTCCAGAGCTCCCGCACGCCGAGCTTCGGCGGAAAGACGAGATGCTGCTTCCGGTACGCGGCGAGCTTCGCCGCTTGCTCCGACTTCTCCTTCTTGGACTTCTCCGCCTTCGCCTTGTCGGTCTTTGGGGCCATGGCGGACGCGGCGAAAGGAGGGGGACGAAGAGCTCGGCGGCGGCGGAGGTGTGGAGGCAGAGCGCAAGAGAGATCTCTGGAGGAAGACGATGCAATGAAAGCGCAAGGAGGGGAACCGCGCCCGCTTCCTCTGCTTTTATGGGGGAGTGGGGGGCGTTTCGCCCTTTCCATTAAGAGATCGTGGGCACGTCCCATCCCACGACGCCGCGATCGACGCGTGCCGTTACGGTGGGGTGCGGCGGATACGGAAGTGGATTCGGCGCGCCGCGGGCCGCGGGTGCCCGTGCACTGTTTTGGGCCTGGCCCAACAGCGCTCGGTACCGTGTGTGGCCCAGGCCCGGGGGCTCCTGTCGGTGTACTAAGGTAGGGGTACCTCAGTACCCCAACTTGTGCACGGGCAGTCGCAGCTTCCCGCGGCAAGGTTTACCGCGTGCTCGCCGGAGACCTTCCTGCTCCTTATAAAACCATTCAAAAACAAAGTATACAAGACAGAAGATCAAGACCCCGGCAAGAGGAGCTTGCCGGGAAGGCCGTACCAGGCTCAAGAGTACCTCACTAGCACAAGGCCCTGGCAAGAGGAGCTTGCCAGGAAGACTAGAAGATTCCATCATAGAAGACCCGGCGAGGGCCCGGGGAGCGGCAAGCTCCCGGGCCCGGCAAGATCAAGGCCCCGGCAAGGTGCTTGCCGGGAAGGCTGCGCTGTGTGCCCGCGCTCCAGCTCGTCGGTCCACGCGTCGCCCTGGGGCCTATCCAGGGACGCGTGGCGGATGGCTGTGCAGCCTGGGGGACACGGTGGCACTCCACGGTGGTGGATCCATCGCCGTGGCGGACGGAGACGCTAAGGCGGGAGCTTTTGGGGTCGACGGCGACGGGCATTAAATGCCCTTGTCCCCCACTGTCAAAGTAGGTATAGACCACTGTTCTGTACTGTAGCTCCACTGTTCCCGCACTGTTACAACTACCACCTTTTTTACGTTTTTACCCCTTTCTCCTACGTTGACACCTGTCGGTGACCCCTTGCACTATAAAAGGAGGCCCATGCACAACGTGGAGGGGGTTCGGAAGCTAGATCACTCTCACGCTCGGTGTAGCTGCTTCTTGAAGCTCCCGAGCACTCAAACTCAATACACAACTAAGCAGGAGTAGGGTTTTACGCGTCTACCGCGGCCCGAACCTGGGTAAAACTGCCCGCGTGCTCGCTACGATCTGCTCTTTGTGCTCCCTCCGCCCTCGTACCGCACAGACAAGGGGCTCCGGTCCCATAGGTGTTCGTGGCGGACAGTTTCCCCCGACATATGCTATTAAGGATCAGAGCCAGCTATGTGCCCCAATATCAAATTGAGATATACCTAAAAAGCTTTTATGTTGGATTGCCTTCTTCATTTAAGCAAGTTTTAGATTCTATTTTTGAAGAAGGTTTTCTTGACGGAGATGCCATAGATACCTATGAAAAGATGAAAACTATGTTTGGGCACTCCATGAGTGAGAAGATTGAATCTACTTCTCTTTTGTGCTTTTATCAAAATGAAATTATCAAAGAAATGAAGGCTAGCTTAGATGCAAACTTCCGTGGCGTGCTTAATCTTTCTTCCACCATTAATGGCCATGTTCTCTCTCAAAATACAAAGATAAATGCTATAAATAAGAAATTCTCTCTTTTCTTTACCAATACCAAAGATGGCAATACCTAGATCTATTCTTGTATCGTGCCTAGCTAGGGGTGTTAAACGATAGCGCTTGTTGGGAGGCAACCCAATTTTATTTTCTTTGTTTTTTCTTCCTTTTAGGAATAAATATTGCATCTAGCTTCTTTTTGGATGTGGTTTTGTGTTTTAATTAGTGTTTGTGCCAAGTAGAACCTTTGGAAAGACTTGTGTGAAGTTTATGCGATCATGCTGTAAAAAACAGAAACTTTAGCGCTCACGAGATTAGCTATCATTTTTTACTGGAGAGTGCGTTTTAGTTGATTTTTTTGCAGATGATTAATAGACAAATTCCTCTCGTACACCAATTTATTTAATTTTTACAGAAGTATTCGAAAGTTACAGATTACTACAGACTGTTCTGTTTTTGACATATTCTATTTTTCGTGTGTTATTTGCTTATTTTGATGAATCTATGAGTAGTATCGGGGGGTATGAATCATAGAGAAGTTGGAATACAGTAGGTTTAACAACAATATAAACAAATAATGAGTTCATTACAGTACCTTTGAGTGGTGGTTTGTTTTCTTATACTAATGGAGCTCACGAGATTTTTCGCTAAGTTTTGTGTTGTGAAGTTTTCAAGTTTTGAGTATGGATTTGATGGCTATGGAACAAAGAGTGGCAAAAGCCTAAGATTGGGGATGCCCAAGGCACCCCAAGGTAAAATTCAAGGACAACCAAAAGCCTAAGCTTGGGGATGCCCCGGGAAGGCATCCCCTCTTTTGTCTTCATCTATCAGTAACCTTACTTGAGACTATATTTTTATTCACCACATGATATGTGTTTTGCTTGGAGCGTCATGTATGATTTGAGTCTTTGCTTTTTAGTTTGCCACAATCATCCTTGCTGGACACACCTTTTGAGAGATATTAAAATGAATTGGAATTTATTAGAATACACTATGTGCTTCACTTATATCTTTTGAGCTAGATAGTTTTGCTCTAGTGCTTCACTTATATCTTTTAGAGCACTGTGGTGGTTTTATTTTGTAGAAATTATTGATCACTCATGCTTCACTTATATATTTTTGAGAGTCTCTTAGAACAGCATGGTAATGTGCTTTGGTTATAATTCTAGTCCTAATATGATAGGCATCCAAGATGAGTATAGTAAAAACTTTCATATAAGTGCATTGAATATTATGAGAAGTTTGATACTTGATGACTGTTTTGAGACATGAGGATGGTGATATTAGAGTCACGCTAGTGGAGTAATTGTGAATTTGAGAAACACTTGTGTTAAAGTTTGTGATTCCCGTAGCATGCACGTATGGTGAACAGTTATGTGATGAAGTTGGAGCATGATTTATTTATTGAGTGTCATCCTTTGTGTGGAGGTCGGGATCGCGCGATGGTTAAATCCTACCAACCCTTCCCCTAGGAGCATGTGTTGAATACTTTGTTTTGATAACTCATAGATGTTTGCAATAAGTATATGAGTTCTTTATGACTAATGTTGAGTCCATGGATTATACGCACTCTCACCCTTCCACCATATACCTTCCTCAAAACAGCCACCATACCTACCTATCATGGCATTTTCATAGCCATTCCGAGATATATTACCATGCAACTTTCCATCGTTTCGTTCATATGACACGCTTCATCATTATCATTCACATAGAGTCATATTTTGTTCTAGCTTCGAGTTGTAAGTAAATAAAAGTGTGATGATCATTATTAGAGCATTGTCACAGTAAGGAAAGGATGATGAAGACTACGATTCCCCCACAAGTCGGGATGAGACTCCGGACGAAAAAAAAGAAAAAAAAAGAGAGGCCATAAAAAAAGACCCAAAAGAGAAAAAAAATGAGAGAAAAAGAGAGAAGAGACATTGTTACTATCCCTTTTCCACACTTGTGCTTCAAAGTAGCACCATGATCTTCATGATAGAGAGTCTCTTGTTTTGTCACTTTCATATACTTGTGGGAATTTTTTATTATAGAACTTGGCTTGTATATTCCAATGATGGGCTTTCTCAAAATGCCCTAGGTCTTCGTGAGCAAGCAAGTTGGATGCACACCCACTTAGTTTCTTTTGTTGAGCTTTCATACACTTTTAGCTCTAGTGCATCCATTGCATGATAATCCCTACTCACTCACATTGATATCTATTGATGGGCATCTCCATAGCTCATCGATACACATAGTTGATGTGAGACTATCTTCCTCTTCTGTCTTCTCCACAACCACCACTCTATTCCACATAGTGCTATATCCATGGCTCACACTCATGTATTGCGTGAAAGTTGAAAGGTTTGAAAGAATTGAAGTGTGAAACAATTGCTTGGCTGAAGCCGGCAACCAAGAAGGTGTCCACAAAGGAGGACGGCACTAGTGGTACCTTCACCATCAGTGCTACACTCGACCCCAAATAGGAAAGCGCGCTCGTTGCCTTCCTGCGGGCGAATGTCGACGTGTTCGCATGGCAACCGTCTGACATCCCCGGCGTTCCCAGGAAGGTAATTGAGCACAAGCTTGATGTTTGTCCTCATGCGCGGCCCGTCAAGCAGAAGGTCAGGAAGCAAGCCGTGGAGCGCCAAGAATTCATCGCCGAAGAGATAAAGAAGTTGGAAGCAGCAGGCCTGGTTAGAGGCGTAATCCATCCTACGTGGTTAGCCAATCCAGTTGTCGTGCGCAAGGCCAATGGGAAGTGGAGACTTTGTATAGAATTCACTGATGTGAATAAAGCGTGTCCCAAGGATCCATTTCCCTTGCCGCGTATTGACCAGATTGTCGACTCCACCGCCGGATGTGAGCTGCTTTCCTTCCTTGATGCATACTCAGGTTACCACCAGATATTCATGGCCAAGGAAGATGAAGAAAAGACTGCATTCATTACACCATGCGGTACATATTGTTTCATATGCATGCCCTTTGGATTGAAGAATGCGGGCTCGACATTTGCAAGGGTGGTGCACACTGCTTTTGAGCCACAGATACACAGAAATGTAGAGGCCTACATGGATGATATAGTGGTCAAGAGCAAGAGCGAAGATACCCTGATACAGGACTTAGAAGAAACTTTTGAGAATCTGCGCAAAATCCAACTCAAGCTGAACCCCGAGAAGTGCGTCTTTGGAGTTCCCTCCGGCAAGCTTCTCGGGTTCTTTGTGTCCCAGAGGGGGATTGAAGCCAATCCCGACAAGATAAAAGCCATTGAGCAGATTGAAGCCCCGAAGCGCGTCAAGGACGTAAGAAGACTTGCTGGTTGTGTGGCTGTCCTCAGCAGGTTCATTTCATAGTCTGCAGAACGCGCCCGGCCTTTCTTCAAAATTTTGAAAAAGGTAGGCCCTATGAAATGGACTCCGGAAGCGGAGGCAGCGCTGCAAGACTTGAAAGGATACCTGTCCTCCACTCCGATACTTGTCGCACCTAGGCCACAAGAGAAGTTGCTGCTGTACCTAGCGGCAACCAATCAAGTGGTTAGTGCTGCGTTAGTAGCGGAGAGGGAGGCAGATGAGGAACCCACATCCCCGGTAAGCGAATCCAGCGACAAGCAGGGGGCTTCCCCGACAAGCTCTGGCCCCGACAAGGACAAGTCTGCGCAGGAACAAGGTGAAGTGCGAAAGAAGATGGTGCAGCGCCCAGTGTATTTCGTAAGTTCCCTCTTGCAGGGGGCTAGATCAAGATACTCTGGGGTGCAGAAGTTGCTTTTCGGCCTCCTCATGGCCTCAAGGAAGCTGCGCCATTACTTCCAAGCACACGAGATAATGGTGGTCACTCGCTTTCCGTTGAAGAGGATATTGCAGAATCCCGAAGCAACAGGCAGGATCGTCGAGTGGGCACTGGAGCTGTCAAGCTTTGGTCTCAAGTTTGAGAGTACTTCAACCATACAGAGCAGAGCTTTGGCAGAATTCATAGCGGAATGGACCCCAACGCCAAATGAAGAAGTCCGAGAGACAAGCGTCCCCGTCCAAGAAGCGAGCAGCGAATGGATAATGTACTTTGATGGTGCTTTCTCGCTGCAAGGCGCCGGTGCCGGCGTGGTACTCATAGCGCCCACCGGAGAGCACCTCAAGTATGTTGTCCAGATGCACTTTCCCAAGGAGCAAGCGACAAACAATACTGCAGAGTATGAAGGTTTGCTTGTCGTCCTCAGAATTGCGGCCGAGCTTGGGATCAAGAAGTTGATTGTGCGGGGAGATTCACAGTTGGTGGTCCGACAAGTGAATAAGAGTTACCAGAGCCCTTTGATGGAAGCTTATGTTGATGAAGTGAGGAAGCTTGAAGAGCACTTTGAAGGTCTGCAAATGGAGCACGTCCCAAGAGCTCAGAATGATATTGCAGATGGCCTCTCAAAGTGTGCTGCAATGAAGTTACCTGTGGAACCAGGAACCTTCGTGCTCAAGTTAACTCAGCCATCCGTTACACCATCAGTTGGGCAAACCAAGAAGAGGAAGTTGGTCTCCGGCGACTACTTGCCGGCGGACCTTCCCGAAGCCGCCGCCAAGGTCCCCAAGATCAACAACCAAGATGCTGAGGAACAGTTTGCTCCTGCAGATCCAAGGGTCTGTACAGTTGAAGCAGGCGTTCCCGACAAGCCTTGCCCCGACAGGCTTGCCGGGGGACCATCAGCTCTGGCAGAGCCGCTGGTTCTTGCCGTAGAAGCTGAGGTTCCCGCAGCAGCCCTCATGTCGTTAGCCCTTGTTGTTGAGCCTCAGGCTCCCGCATGGGCACAACAAATCGTCCGCTTCCTGCAAACTGGAGAACTTCCTGACGAGCCAGAAGAGATAGAGAAAATAACCAGGCAATCGAGTATGTACCAGTTCGTTGACAATGAACTGTACAGAAGAAGACTCAACGGTGTCAGGTTGAAGTGCATTTCCAGGGAAGATGGACAGAAGCTGTTGGCAGAGATACATGGAGGCATATGTGGCCACCACATTGGCGCAAGGGCACTTGCCGGGAAGGCGTTCCGGCAAGGGTTCTTCTGGCCAGAAACCCTCCAAGATGCAACTGCACAAGTAACCAAGTGTGAAGCGTGCCAGTTCCATGCCAAGCAAATTCACCAGCCAGCTCAAGCTCTCCAGACGATCCCTTTGTCCTGGCCCTTCTCGGTCTGGGGGCTCGATATTCTCGGCCCCTTTCCCCGCGCAGTCGGGGGCTTTGAGTACTTGTACGTAGCAATCGACAAGTTCACAAAGTGGCCAGAAGTGGAACCAGTGAGAAAGGTGACAGCACAGTCAGCTGTCAGGTTCTTCAGATCGATTGTTTGCCGTTTCGGAATCCCTAACAGGATCATCACCGACAACGACACACAGTTTACAAGTCGCACCTTCATGCAGTACGTCCAAGACCTTGGCGCCAAGGTCTGCTTCGCTTCTGTTGCTCACCCGAGGAGCAATGGTCAAGCGGAGAGGGCCAATGCTGAAGTGCTGCGCGCGCTCAAGACAAGAACCTTCGACAGGCTGCACAAGTGCGGAAGAAACTGGATAGAGGAGTTGCCGGCGGCTCTTTGGTCAATCAGGACGACACCAAATCGAGCCACCGGACAGACACCCTTTGCTCTTGTCTATGGAGCAGAGGTAGTTCTCCCCACGGAACTCGTATACGGATCTCCTCGAGTGCTCGCTTACGATGAGCTCGAGCAAGAGCAACTGCGACAAGATGATGCATTGCTCCTTGAGGAGGAACGTCTCCAGGCTGCTGTACGAGCTGCCCGATACCAGCAAGCCTTGCGTCGCTATCATAGCCGCAAGGTCAGGGCCAGGAGTCTCGAGGAAGGCGACCTTGTTCTTCGGCGTGTTCAGTCCGCCAAGAATTCCAACAAGTTGACGCCGAAGTGGGAAGGCCCTTATCGGGTGAGACAAGTCACAAGGCCCGGCGCTGTCCGCCTTGAGACCGAAGAAGGCTTACCGGTGAGCAACTCCTGGAACATAGAGCATCTTCGCAAGTTTCACCCGTAAGGCGCGGTTGCCGTGATCCGCTCCGGCAACCACCTTTTGTACAAGTCTTGCCGCTGTTGCATGTAAACCTTTGTACAAAGCCGGGCGCGGATCCCGTGCATCAGTAAAGCTTTTGTGCTTCGCACTATTTGTCATTTACATGCTTTTCTTTGTTATTTGCATGCATCATCTGACACCTTGTGCAACGCACATCCCCAGTAAGCACTAGTAAGCCATAAGGCCCTATACTTGTTTTTCCTCCTCTTTTTCCCTCTTAAGCAGAAGGAGTATTCCTCGCGCACAAGTTTGCCAGGGGGAAGGAGATGGAGGCATGAACCAAGTATTGTTCAAGAAAGAGAAGCCTTGTCGAGGAGCAAACAATCTATGAAAGCTAAGTTACCAAAGTTTGAGTAATTCAAATTTTTCAAATTTTTTAGTTGTCTTCCTTGAACAACCACACTTTGTATGGAAAACCTGTGCGCGGAGGAACCTACCCGTGGCTAGCCGCACCCTTACTTTGTTTCGAGCACGCTCAACGGCTTAAGCGAGCTGCGACAAGTGTCGCGCCCTTACTTCGTTTTCGAGTTCGCTCAGCAATCTAAGTGTGCTGCGACTAGCTGCGGCAAGGTTTCTTGCCGGCAAAGATATTGCCAGCAGGCTGCTAAGAGTCCAGCACTCAGCGCTCGCGGCAAGGGTCCTTTGCCTGCGAGTTCCCTAAAAACGTAGGGTGGAATACATACAAAGTGAAGGGACCAAAGCAAGGGAGATAACACTGCATTGGTTGCTCAAAATAAGATTGTGTATTACAAAGATAACTTGCCGCAATACTAACAGATTCTTGTCCATAACATGCTTTGCAGCGGCAAAGGAAGCAGAAAGAAAGGAATCTAATCTACGCGGTCGCCTTCACGCCTCGTGATCTTGCCCACCTTGGCGACGATGTGGGCAACTTGCGCCTTCAACGCCTCCTGGTCAGCTTCGGGCGGCAGGGTGCGGAGGACATTGACGAGGTTGATGCCGGGGTTGCGGTAGACGATCTTCGACAAGACCCGCTCCATGGTGCCCATGCAGAGCCGACGCGCCTCGTCGGCCAGTTGCACGGGGATCTTCTCCCGCAGCCGCGCAAGCGCCGGCGCAATTTCCCTGAAGAACAGACTCAACTTGGCGCTGTGGGGGAGACTCTCGTCCGAGGAGTACACGAGATGCTCCGCCCTCAGCGCCATCATCTCCATGTCAATATTGGCAGCAGAGGTGACCAGCTCATCGGTCCACTGCTCCACTGCCCAGTTGAAGTTGTTCGCCGAGACGGCGGCGCTCTCCACCAAGGCCCTTTCCTTGCGGAGTTCGTCCTTCAGCTTCGTCTCGCGGTCCCGGGCGGCGTCGAGCGAGTCAGTCAAGGTGGAAACCTTCAGCTCTAAGTCAGCGATGGAGTTCCTGGCGTCAGTGAGCTCTTTGCCCTTCTCGGAGAGACGTACATGCAGCTCAGAGTTGGGCATCTTTCTCCCGCTCCACGTTGAGCGCAGTGACCCTCTCCTCGCTCGCCTTCAGGTACAGCTCCGTCTGCGCCACCTTGGCCTCCAGGTCCTTCTTGGCGGTCTCTGCGGCGGCTGCGGCGTTCCTCGCCTCCTTCAGAGCCCCACCAATGGCCTGCTCCCGGGCGGCGAGGTCGTCCTCGTGGGCATCAAGGTCGACCTTCCGCTGGTTGAGTACTCCTTCCCGCCGAGACAGCTCCTCGGCGGCCAATCGTTGCTGCTCCTCGGCCTCAGCTTTTTCGAGGAGGAAGGCTTGCTGCGCCCCGGCAAGCTCTTCATGTTCCTCCGCCAAGTTCCGGAGGGCCGCCTGATTGGCGGCGCGGAGCTCCACGGCGCGCTTCTCCAAGTCAGCTCCAGCCTTGGCGGCGAGAGCCTCCCGAGACTCCAACTTCGCCTGCCTGGCCCGGTACAAGGCCAGGAGCCGACGAAGGAGTCTCTCCTCTTCGGGCTCGTCGCTGCTGCCGGGCGCTTCAACAACCTTCAATCCGGCGGAGGCGAGGACCTCTCCGTCAAAGGTCTCTCCCTCCGCGGGTGCCCAAGACGAGGACGCCCACGGGACTTGAATAAAGACCCCGTTGGCGGCCTCCAAGTAGACGCCCGACCGGTCCGCGGAGGCGGAGGGGTCGGTGGCCGGTGCAGCGTCCGGCGCTCCCGCAGCCTCCGGGCCAGCGGTATGGTCGCCGGTCCCTTCCCCTGCAGCGGCATCGGCGGTTGGGGCGGTCTCCTCGACGGCCGGCTCGTCAGCTCCAGCCACCTCCTCGGCGGTAGTGGCGTTGCCGCCGTCGCCATGCACGCCCTCCTCGCCGGTGGTCTCCATTTCCATCCGCTCCGGTGCAGGAGGATCTAGCAGAAGAAAAAGAAAAAAAAGATCATCAAGCAAATATCCAAAAAAGACGAATTCGAGAAGAAGAAGTCACAAGGGTTACCTTCACGGACTTCTTCGACGACGGGGTCCCTCGCCGGGGAATTCTCCCTTGGCGGCGGAGTAGTGGCCCCTACTGGCGGAGGGCCGCCTGCGCCCTCCCTTGGCGGGGTGCTCACCCTCGTCGGGCTGCTCACCCTTGGCGGGGTACTCGCCCTTGGCGGAGTGCCCGTCCTTGGCGGAGCATTCTCCCTTGCCGGGGAGTTCATCCTTGGCGGGGAGGGTGGAGCAAGTGGCTCGTCGGGGGCGACCTCCTGGTGCTCCTGTGGCTGCGGCTCCACTTCTGCACAAGACAACAAGACATCAACCAAGATGATAACCCCGAGCGCACCCGTCAAGCAGAAAGATGAATACCAGAATTACGCTGGGGGCTGCGCTGGGGGCTGCTCCTCGGAGTAGCAGGCCGATCCGGCAAGCTCGTCGCCGGCGCGTCGCTTGTCGCCATGACGGGCTCGTCGTCCTCAATGTTTACCACAGGGATCTTGGCCCTCTTCGCCATCCGCTGGGTCAAGGTCCTGCGAAGCAAAACAAAAGCAAGATCAGAACCAAGCAAGGAAAATCAAGACAAAATCAAAGAAACTAAAAGAATTGCAAGTACTTACTCCTCTTCCTCTTCGTCGGAGCTGAGGGCGGAGAAGTCAAACTCCGCCTGGTGTGCTCCCGCGCGAGGAGCTGGAGGAGAAGGCTCCCTCGGGCGCTTGGCGGGCTCCGGGGCTGTGGGCTGCGAAGACCCGGCCCCCGTCGTCGCCGAGGACCGAGGGGCAGAAGGAGCACCCGTTCCGCTCCGGGAAGATCCCCCTCCGCTTGGCGCTCGAGCACGGGGCGCCTCCTTGACGACTTCGCTCGTCTTGGTGGCGCGCGTCGCACGGCGCGTCGGCTGCTATCGAGGCGCCTGTGGCCTCGCCGTCTCAGCTGCCTTGCGGAGGCGCTTCTTCGGCTGTTGCGGAGGGCTTGGCGGAGGCGGAGAGTTCTCCGAGGATGAGGAGGCATCGTCATCAAGATTTAGAGATCCACCAGAGTCTTCATCGGAATCTCCAGCCTCGGCGTCCTCCTCCTCCTCGGCAGGCCCGCTGGACTCAGTGCCATGCCCGGCGGCCTCGCTCCCCCCGGCAACCTCGCTCGTCCCGGCAAGCTTCACGGAAGGCTCCCCGGCAAACTCCTCGGGCGCAATCTTCAGCAGCTTGAGGATTTCCGCCTCCTCTGCTTGACTCACTGCGTCCGCGGCCTCTGCCTCTTCCACTGTGTATCCAAATTCGCCCGCAGCCGCAGTTGCGGCGGCCTCCTCCATCCTGGAGGCGATGTAAGCTACATCCCGGTCAGTAGTATCCCGGGTGAGGCCCTTCTTATCCTCGGCGTTGCGGGGCTTCTCGACCAAGTTGTCGAAGAAGGTCAGCACGGTCTCCGGTGGAGGCTCCAGCCAAGTGGGGACGACGCCATGGGAGTCGCACTCGGGCGTCATCGCGCGTATGGAATCGCGGGCAGTGCTGTTGCATAGCGGCACCACTCCCCGGGAAGGTTTGAACCACTCCGGGTGGGCGGGGTCATGCTTGAAGAGCTCCCGAACCATCCCCTTCAACTCCAAGACGGTGAAGTTGTACTTCAATCCAGGGCGCAGCCTCATGATGTCTGCCGCATTGCCGAATTCCCAGGCGGGCCTCTTCCTTTCTTGTAAAGGGGCGATGCGGCAGCGGAGGAAATCTGCTCCAACTTCTCCAACAGTCAGATTGGCGACCCGGAGACGAATGATCCTAATGAGGGCGATCTGAAGCTTGCTGTCCTCCGGGGCCAATTCACTCCAATCCCTGCCGCGCACTATGGCAGTCTTGCGCGGCGAGGTAAAGGGCTCAGGATTAGCTTCCAGCACCCAGCACCAATCGGCTCTCCACTCCTCCCACTTGCCGCGGAGCTCTCCCTTCAAGTACACATCCTTCTTGTTCAGCCTGAAGATCCAGGAGATGCCGCCGGAGAGGGGAGCACCGGACTCTACCCTAGGCATGAAGAAGTGGCGGAAAAGAGCTACATTTGGATGAACCCCAACATAGTTTTCGCACAGATGTGCGAAAACGGCCATCGTAAGGATGGCGTTGGGGGTGAAATCTAGGAGCTGGAGGCCATACATATTCATTACATCACAAAAGAACTCCGAGTACGGAGGGCACAGACCACAATGGAAGAATGCGGCAAAGAAAAAATACCCGCCGGGGAACATGTCAGCGGCGACGGCGGGGAGGACTCTGGTGCGGGGATGAGCTTTGGTCTCCCTCGCCCAGAACAAATAGTATTTGTCCCGCAGCTCCCTCGCGCCAAGCCTCGGCGCGAAGACCATGCACTTCTTCCGCAGGGCTGCCAGCTTCGCCGCCTACTCGGACTTCTCCTTCTTGGCCTTGTCACTCTTCGCCTTGTCGCTCTTCGGAGCCATGGTGGGGGCGGCGAGGAAAGAGGCGAGGAGGTCAACGGTGCCGCGGATGTGGGAGACGGCGGAGGAAGGGAGGGGCTTGGCTCTCTGTCGACCTTTGGGAGGCGGAGGGCGACGGGGGTTTCTGGAGAATCAAGGCGCAATGAAAACGATGGAGGGAACTGCCCCTGCTTCCTCTGCTTTTAAGGGGGAAGTGGGGGACGTTCCGCATTTCCCATTAAAAAACAGGCCACGATCTCTCCCACGACGCCGCAATCGACGCATGCCATTAGGGAGGGATGCGGCGGACACGGAAGGGGATACGGCTTGCCGTGGGCCGCGTGTGCCCGTGCACTGTCTTGGGCCTGGCCCAACAGCGCTCGGCACCGTGTGTGGCCCAGGCCCGGGGGCTCCTGTCGGTGTACTAAGATAGGGGTACCTTAGTACTCCAACTTGTGCACGGGCAGTAGCAGCTTCCCGTGGCAGGGCTTACCACGTGCTCGCCAAGAACCGTTCTGGTCCCTATGAAGCCATTCAAGAACAAAGTATACAAGTCAGAAGATTAAGGCCCCGGCAAGAGGAGCTTGCCGGGAAGGCCGCACCAGGCTGAAAGTTATCACTTTAGCACAAGACCCTGGCAAGAGGAGCTTGCCAGGAAGGCCAAGGAATACATATCTCAAGAGGTGTCTCGGCGCATCATGCGCCCCGGCAGGACCCGGAGAGCGACAAGCTTCCGGGCCCGGCAAGATCACAACCCCGCCAAGGTGCTTTCCGGGGAAACCTACGCTGTGTGCCCGCGCTCCAGCTCATCTGCCCACACGTCGCCCTGGGGCCCTTCCAGGGGCACGTGGCAGGCGGCTGTGCAGCCTGGGGCACACGGTGGCAAGCCACGGTGACGAGGCTACCGCCGTGGCGAACGGAGAAGCATGGACGGACGCTTTTGGGGGCGACGGCGACGGGCATTTAATGCCCTTGTCCCCCACTGTCAAAGTTAGGTGAAGACCACTATTCATATACTGTTCATGCACTGTTGCAACTACCACCAAATTTACACTTTTACCCTCCTCTACGTCGACACCTGTCGGTGACCCCTTTGAGCTATAAAAGGAGGCCCATGCACAACGTAGAGGGGGTTCGAAACCTAGACAACTCTCTCGCTCGGTGTAGCTAGTACTGTAGATCTTCAAGCTCCCGAGCTCAAGAACTCAATACAACCTAAGCAGGAGTAGGGTTTTACGCGTCCGCGCGGCCCAAACCTGGGTAAAACTGCCCGCGTGCGCTCCTCGATCTGCTCTCCGTGCTCCCTCCGCTCCCTTACCACAACGTAGAAGGGGCTCCGGTCCCATAGGTGTTCGTGGACATCACTGAAAATAATTACTAGGCAATTGAGGTTGAAAATTGTCACAAGGCAATTATATGGACATGAAAAGATGTCCAAGAAGTTTGGAGTCAATTGGACCAAGATAAATAGCGCTTGCTTCACAAAGTTCCATTTAGGGCAGAATAGGAAAATGATTATTGGAGGATTATTTTTGAACATGGCAATTTAATGTTTTGCTATATTTGATCAACATATGAGCCAAACAAATTTATGAGAATTATTTGGGAATTTTTAGAATGACAAAGATATAGGTTGCTTCACAACCTAGATCAAAAAGAATTATTCCTTTAATAGAAAAGGAATATTCCTTGGAAAAAGAATTTTGGATTAGGTCAAGGATGAAATTGGCAAGGTCTTGGGATGATTATGAGGATGTCAAGCCACTATAAAACCTAGGAAGACATTATCTTCCCAAGTTTCAGAACCACAGAGCCACTGAAAAGCAAATAAAATCAAGAAATCCAAGAAAAATAAAAGAAAAAGAAAAGGGCAAAATCCAGGCTGTCACATGGTGGGGAGGGGGCGGGGCGGCAGCTCTGCATACGATATGTTGGCCTGGAGGGACAATGCGGGTAGAGAAATAATGTTGGCGCCGTGGCGGCGTGCATCGCTATCGGCCGCTGGTCGACGCAGGAATCAGATTCAGTAATGCAGGCAAGCTGCGGCCACAGCTATGAGACTTGTTGTTTGACTGATCCACAAAACAATGTTCATTTCCAATTGTCAACTTTTATTTACTTCTATTGATTCGGGAATTAGGGACTTCTATTGATCGAATTATGAACTTGAATTTACTCGAGTTTTCAGTTTATCTCTGAATTAGATGAACATACAATCACTACATGCAAGATATGTACTCCTAAATATTATGAGACCCAGTGAATGTTAGTGTATATGTTTTCTAAACATTATCAGGTTGATCTTGTTGAGTCACTACATTTACCACATTCTCAGGTTTTCTGTTATTTTTGTGAGACCCACTGATTGTTAGTGTTAAGGAAGATGAAACATCAGGGCATCAATGTTAGTTCATCATGTAAACATTATGAGAATGATCAAGGGTTCAACAATAAGATTATAATTATGACCAGAATGGAGGAACAAATATCATGATCAGTGTAATGTAACAAATTCAAAAAATGGAGTTACTGTAGTTACTCACTTGAAGCAACCAAAGTAGAAACTAAAAAAAGAATAAAGTGTAAACATTCAGAAAAGTTACTATAGTTAGTGTAATTTAGGAAATACCAGAACAGAGGAACAAATCTAGAGTAGTGCAATGTAGAAAAATTCAGAATTGCTCAGCAAGTGTGGTATTAATTTTCACCAAAATAAGCTAGACATCACATTGGACAGAAGCTTACAATTTCAGTAAGGAATTGACACGGGGGGAAATTCAGTAAGAAATTGACAGTAGATCTCTAGTATTGAGCACACAACAAAGGAGGATCTATGAAAGGAGCAGGCATAACCTGCCAAGAAGACACCACCGCTGTTGTATTCCTCATCAAGCTCACAAGGGGGAGCCATTAGCTTGTGATGACCCACAAATATAGGGGATCAGTCATAGTCCTTTCGATAAGTAAGAGTGTCAAACCCAATGATGAGTATAAGGAAATAAAAAGTGGTTTTCAGCAAGGTATTTCCTGCAAGCACTAAAATTATCGGTAATAGATAGTTTGATAGCAAGGTAATTTGTAACGAGCAACAAGTAGCAATTTTAACGAAGGTGCAACAAGGTAGCCCAATATTTTCTTGGCGACATACATGTCGGAAAGTTTTCTTATATAAGGCAAAGTGCTCTCGGGGACACATGGGAGTTCTCATCAAGTTACTTTCATCATGTTAGTTGATTCGCTTTCGGTACTTTGATAATTTGATATGTGGGTGGACCGGTGCTTTGGTGATGTTATTACTTGAACAAGCCTACCACTTATTATTACCCCCTCTCGCAAGCATCCGCAACTACGAAAGAAGAATTAAGATAAATCTAACCATAGCATGAAACATATGGATCCAAAAATCCTCCTTATGGAATAGTGCATAAACTATGGTTTAAGCTTATGTCACTCTAGCAACCCATCATATAATTACTACTCCACAATGATTTCTTACTCCCAACTATGGTTAAGTGTCATGGAGTCGACGTTCACATGACACCACTAAAGGAAACAACAACGTACATGTCATCAAAATATCGAACGAATACCAACGTCGCATGATTACTTATAACAAGACTTCTCCCATGTCCTCAAGAACAAAAGTAACTACTCACAAATCATATTCATGTTAAAGATCAAAGGGGTATTGAATAACATTAAGGATCCGAACATATAATCTACCACCAAATAAACCAACTAGCATGAACTACAAGATGTAATCAAGACTACAAGTAACCCATAGGTACCAATCTGAGCTTTTGAGACAGAGATTGGATACAAGAGATGAACTAGGGTTTGATATGAGATGGTGCTGGTGAAGATGTTGATGATGATTGATCCTCTCATGATGAGAGGGTTCTTTGTGATGTCGATGGCTTCGATTTCCCCCTTCCATAGGGAAGTGTCCCCGGCAAAATCACTCCGTCGGAGATCAAAAGTTCTCCTGCCCAGTTCCACCTCGAGACGGTGACGCTTCATCCTAAAAGTCATCCCCTTAGTTTTTCTAGGGCAAAACCCCTCAAATAGCAGAAGATGGGCACTGGAGGCCTTCTAGTGGAGGCACTAGGGTGCGCCCAAGGGGCGTGCCCTACTGCCTTGTGGGCAATTGGTGGGCCCCCTCTGGTATTTCTTTGCTCCAGTATTTTTTACATATTCCATAAAATTCTTCGTGAAATTTCAGCTCATTTGGAGTTGTGCAGAATATGTATCTTTGATGTGGCTTTTCCATGTCCAGAATTCTAGCTGCCAACAATCTCCCTCTTCATCTAAATCTTGCAAATTAAGAGAGAAAATGCATTAGAATTGCATCACAAAGTGTTAAAATGATCAAAAACATTATAAATAAAATAGGGAAAATATGATGCAAAATGGACGTATCAAACCCCCAAGCTTAGACCTCGCTTGTCCTCAAGCGAAATCCGGAATCGATAATCATGACCACATATTTAGAGAGAGAGAGAGAGAGAGAGAGAGAGAGAGAGAGAGAGAGAGAGGTGTCGATAAAAACAAAATGCGGACATAGTAGCATCATGGTCATTATTATAGTAGCAATATATTATCATAAAACATCTCATGGTCAAGTAACAATTCATCACAATAACGAAGTATAATACATAAACTCTCTTGAAAACTAACAAACTATGTTATTAGTCAAGAAGAAAATTACAATTCATCTTATTCTCGGGAAGGGTCTCATGTAATAGCTTTTGTTTAGCAAGTCCACATACTCAACAATCATTTAGTCTTGTATGATTATTGACACTCAAGACAAATGTATGGAGCAAACCTTTCAGTCCGACACATAGAAAGATAGGACTTACAGTTTCGCCTCCCAACTCATTTACCTGAAGGGTAATGTCAACTATAATAACTCATGATCACTGATATCCAACTGGATATATGTGCCTAGATCTTTCCACCCCATGATGCTTGCAAAAATGAAAAAGGAATAGAGGATAACACTATTGACTCTTGCATAAAAGTAAATACAGAAAAGTTAAAGATAGGCCCTTCGCAGAGGGAAGCAGAGGTTGTCATGCGCTTTTTTTGAATATGCAAGCTCTTAATGTAAAGGAGCATTGCTACTTCCTGAGCTTGCGTTGATTTTTCTTCTGAAGAGGAAAGGGTGATGCAGCAAAGTAGAGATACATATTTCCCTCAGTTGAGAACCAAGGTATCAATCTAGTAGGAGTCACAAGTAAGTCTCCAACCTATGCACCTGCACAAACTAACAAACACTTGCACACAACATGGAAAAGGGGTTGTCAATCCCTTCATGGTCATGGACAAGAGTGAGATCGGATAAAGAGAGATTTAAAACAAAAGTAAAAAGCAAAATAAAGTAAACACAAAACAATTGCAGCAGGGCATTTTTGGGTTTTTGGTTTTATAGATCTGAAAATATATGATGGAAAATAGACCTGGGGCCATAGGTTTCACTAGAGGCTTCTCTCTCTAAGAAAGCATATGGTGCGTAAACAAATTACTGTCGAGAAATTGATAGAAAAGCGCAAAGTTATGACAATATCTAAGGCAATGATCATGAATATAGGCATCACGTCCGTGACAAGTAGACCGACTCATGCCTGCATCTACTAGTATTACTCCACTCATCGTCCACTATCCATCATGCACCTAGTGTATTAAGTTAAAAATAGAGTAACATCTTAAGCAAGATGACATGATGTAGAGGGATAAACACATGCAATATGATATAAACCCCATCGTTTCATCCTTAATGGCAACAATATAATACGTGCCTCGCTACCCCTACTATGTCACAGGGTGAGGACACCACAAGATTGAACACATCACAAAGCACCTATCCCATTGCAAGAAAAACCAATCTAGTTGGCAAAACCAAATCGATGGATCGAAGAGAAATACAAAGCTATCTCAATAATGCATAAAAGAGTCCAGAGAAGACTCAAATAATATTCATAGATAATTTGATCATAAATCCACAACTCATCGGATCTCGACAAAGACACCGCAAAAGAGGATTACATCGAATAGATATCCAAGAACATCATGGAGAACATTGTATTGAAGATCAAAGAGAGAGAAGAAGCCATCTAGCTACTAACTGTGGACCCGTAGGTCTGTGGTAAACTACTCACACATCATCGGAGGGGCAACAAGGTTGATGTAGATGCCCTCCATGATCGAATCCCCCTTCGACGGAGTACCGTAAAAGGTCCCAAGATGGGATGTCACGGGAACAGAGACATGCGACGGTGGAAAAGTATTTTCGTGGATGCTTCTAGGGTTTCTAGAACATTTCTGAATTTATAGGCCAAGGAGTAGGGTCGGGGGACTCTCGAGGGGGGCACAAGCCCACGGGCACGCCCCCTAGGGCGCGCCCCTGTGGCTTGTCGCCTCCTCAGGGATCTTCTGACTTGAACTCCCAAGTCTTCTAGATGTCTTCTGGTCTAGAAAAATCCTTGCGAAAGTTTTATTCTGTTTGATATTCCTTTTCTGAAAAACTCAAAAACAAAGAAAAACTGAAAGTGGCAATGGGCTCTAGATTAATAATTTAGTCCCAAAAATAATGTAAAATATCATATTAATGCATATAAAACATCCAAAGTTGATAATATAATAGCATGGAACAATGAATAAATTATAGATACATTGGAGACGTATCAAACGTCATTTTATATTGCCCCTTGTGATAGCAACCTTTATTATGCAGTCTGTTGTGTTTATTTCTTTACCATCGCAAGATCATACAAAGCTTATTTTTCCTTAAAATAAAATATCATACAAAATTAGGAGCAATTTTTATCGCTTTATGCACCGATGACAGTTACTTGAAGGATCTTATCCAATCCATAGGTAGATATAGTGGACTCTCATGGCATGAGACTGAGTATAAGGGTTTTGGATGCACAACTAGTATCTCTACTTGGTATGGATTTTTGGCTAGCAAATATATTGGGCAAGCACCACATGTTGGAGGGTCCATGATAATATAAGATCTATGTGAATATAAGCAAACATAACTAATTACGTTGTGTTCCTTGTCCAACGTCAACAAATTGACATAGAATATTTAATGGGGGCTCACACTCAAAAAATAGGTCCAAGATAGTATATTTATACGTGAATCTTCTCTTCCCTTATTAATCTTTCATGAATTGCATCGTTGAGCAATACTATGTTTGTTAACATCCACAAAATTTATCAATTATCCTTTTATTTACATAAAGTCATTACTTTGCATGGGATTAGCATATGGTCTTTTATTATTACTTTCACTACTAAGATTGAAACATAAAAATAAGAAGCAAAATCAACTACTCTTTATTATATAACTCTCAACTCGATTATATAGATAGATAGATCACGAAACTAGCACTCAAAAATAGATCATAATAAACTTTTATTCTTCTAAATCATTAAATAACTAAGGATCCAACTAAGGTAGCTAAAGATAATAAAAGTGATGGTGATACAATACCGGTGCACCTCCCCCATGCTTGGCACAAACCTAGGGTGGTGCTCGTGTACTGAAGTTTCTTTCTTTGGTGGTGGTGGTGATGACGAAGTGGTGGGCTTGTCCTCTGTCTTCCATGACATAGGTTCTCCATCATAAAAGGATGAACAATTTTCCGGTGTGTGGAAACTTGTAGCTAAACTCACACCTTTAAATTTTGCTTCATACTCAAAATTTTGTTTTTGGAGATTATAGACTTGGCCCTGGATCATTGAGATTGAAGATGGTGTCTCCAATCTCCATGTTTTCCAGTTTGTGCTCATGGGTGAATTCTGTGATCATGGAGTGGTTGGCGATAAGTCCACGTCCCACCACCCCCTGGCACTTGAAGGTCTCCTGCCCCACTACTTCGAGCCATGCCTCCAGGCTTCTGGTCTTCTTGGGCCCTTGAACATCACCAATGTGAAGCACACCCTCACGCATCTCAATAGCTTGAGGGTGTTTCATCACCTTCGGTAGGTACGGATTGATGAACTTCTCATAGAACTTGTCCTGGGACGAACTTGGTGGAGCCATAATGATCTAAGTCTATCAGAAAACAACACGAAGCAAGAACAGAGGAGGTTCTCATGATACGATGGTCAAAACATCTGAGAGTGTATATACATGATTTTTATCTTGTGAGAAAAGTATTCCAGAAGAAAACAAAGTTGGGAGGGCACAAGAGGGGCCCACAAGGCACCAGGGCGCGCCCCAGGGGGGGCGTGCCCTATTGCATTGTGACCTCCTCGTGGGTCCCCTCGGCTGCTTCTTATTTTGGTATTTTTTCTAATATTCCAAAACACATATGAAATATTTTTATGGAATTCATAGAGTCGGCTTTCTTATCATATCACATACGTACTCCTTTTCATGTTTCTAGAGTACTGCAAAAGGTTTCTCTTATGTGTTCCTCTAGTGTCATGGTTTGAATAATATTAGTTCGGCATTAATAGGTGTGCCTGAGATATACTGTTTAGTTCTTTGTACATTGACAACCCTCGAATTAGTGCCCTTGGCATTATTGATCTTGATAGCTCCGGAGCGATGAACTTCTTCGATGATATACGGTCCTTCGCATTTGGAGAGAAGTTTTCCTGCAAAAGATATAAAACAAGACTTGCACAATAGAACATACTCTCCACTTTGAATTCCCATTTTTTGAATTCTTTTATCATTCCATCGTTTAACTATTTCTTTAAACAACTTAGCATTTTCATAAGCTTGGGTTCTCCAATCATCTAATGAGTTAATATCAAATAACCATTTTCACCTGCAAGTATGAAATCATAGTTAAGTTCTTTAATTTCCCAATATGCTCTATGTTCTAACTCAAGAGGTAAATGACATGCTTTTCCATAAACCATTTTATACGGAGAAATACTCATAGGGTTCTTATAAGCAGTTATGTATTCCCATAATGCATCAAGTTTCTTAGACCAATTCTCTCTAGATCTATTAAAGGTATTTTGAAAAATTAACTTTATTTCTCTATTACTAGATTCAACTTGACCACTAGACTGAGGATGATAAGGGGATGCAATTCTATGGTTAACATCATATTTAGCAAGAAGTTTACGGAATGCACCATGAATAAAATGTGAACCACCATCAGTCATTAAATATCTAGGGACTCCAAACCTCGGGAAAAAAATAACTTCTATAAGTATTTTGATATATGTGTTATTATCAGCACTACTAGTTGGAATAGCTTCTACCCACTTAGTAACATAATTAACAGCAACTAGAATATGTGTATACCCATTAGAGTAAGGAAAAGGTCCCGTATAATCAAATCCCCAAAAATCGAATGGTTTGATAACAAGTGAATAATTCATAAGCATTTCCTGACGTCTACCAACATTACCAATTCTTTGACATTCATCACAAGAATAGACAAATTTATGTGCATCCTTGAAAAGAGTAGGCCAGTAAAAACAAGACTGTAGTACCTTATGTGTAGTTCTGTCTCCAGCGTGGTGTCCTCCGTATGCCTTAGAATGACACTTCCGAAGGATTTGTTCATGTTCATGCTCAGGCACACAACATCTAATAACACCATCTACTTCTTAATTATATAGGTGTGGGTCATCCCAAGTAATGTCTTAAATCAAACAATAACTTTTTATTTTGTTGGTGTGTGAAACTAGGTGGTATATATTTAGCAACAATGTAATTAGGATAGTGTCCATACCAGGGAGTATTACAAGAAGCATTTATAAAAGCTAATTTTCATCAGGAAAACTATCATCAATAGGCAGTGGGTCATCAAGAACATTTCCCATTCTAGACAAATTATTAGCTAGGGGCTTCTCAACTCCCTCCCTGTCAAAAATATACAAGTCAAATTCTTGTAGCAAAAGAACCCACCTAATAAATCTAGGTTTAGCATCTTTCTTTTCCATAAGATATTTAATAGCAGCAACATCAGTGTGAAAAGTTACTTTAGAATCAACAATATAGGATCTAAATTTATCACATGTAAACACATATGCTAAAAATTCTTTCTCAGTATTAGCATAATTTCTTTGAGCATTATCTAGAGTTTTACTAGCATAACAGATAACATTCAATTTATTATCAACTCTTTTTCCTAGAACAACACCAATAACATAGTCACTAGCATCACACATAATTTCAAATGGTAGGTTCCGATCAGGTGGTTGAACAATGTGTGCAGAGATTAAGGCTTTCTTAAGTATTTCAAAGGCTTCTACTCAATCATCATCACAAACAAATGGAACATCTTCTAGCAAAAGATTAGTCAGAGGCCTAGAAATTTTAGAGAAGCCTTTATTGAATCTCCTATAAAACCAACATGACCAAGGAAGCTTCTTATACCTTTTATGTCTTTAGGACATGGCATTTTCTCAATTGGGCCAACTTTAGCTGTGTCTACCTCAATCCCTCGTTCAGAAATTTTATGCCCAAGCACTATACCTTCATTCACCATAAAGTGGCACTTCGTCCAATTCAAGACAATATTAGTTTCTTCACATCTCTGCAAAACTCGATCAAGGTTTCTTAAGCAATCATCAAACAAAGTCCCCTCGACGGAAAAAACATCCATGAATACCTCAACAGTCTTTTCACAAAAATCAGATATAGTAGTCATACATCTTTCAAAGGTAGCAGGTGCATCACATAAACCAAAATGCATGCATCTATAAGCATAAGTTCCAAAAGTACAAGTAAAAGTAGTCTTTTGAAATAAGTATTTGAGAAAAAACCACAATATCCATCAAGGAAACATAAGTGTGTATGCTTAGATAATTTTTCTAACATTTGATCAATAAAAGGCAAGGGGTAATGATCTTTCCTGAAATCAATTACTATCCTACAACAAGTTACAATACTTTGTGGGATGAGTTCATTTTTATCATTAGGAACAACAGTTGTACCTCCTTTCTTAGGAACATAATGAACAAGACTTACCCATCTACTATCAGCTATGGGATAAATTATACTTGCTTCCAGAATCATTAATAATTCAGTTCTTACCACATCCATCATTTTAGGATTCAACCATCGTTGATGATCAACGACTGGCTTAGCATCAGGTTTCATAGGAATTTTGTGCTGACATAGAGTGTAAATAATGCCCTAAAGATCATGAAGAGTATATCCAATAGCAGCATGATGCTTCCTTAGAGTTTTAAGTAATATCTTTTTTCATGCTCTGAAAGGTTAACATTGATAACAACGGGATATATTGTCTTTTAATCAAGATATGCATATTTCAATGTATCAGGTAATTTCTTAAGTTCAAACACCGAGTCACCTTTTTGTGGAGGAGGACCTCCAAGAGTTTCAACAGGCAAATTATGTTTAAAGATAGTTGCTTCATCAAAGAATATCTTATCTATTTCATTTCTTTCATTCATATGCACATCATTTTCATGGTCTAGCAGATATTGTTCTAAAGGATCAGTAGGAGGTATGGCAATAGAAGCAAGGCCAATAATATTATCTTTACTAGGAAATCATTTATCATGAAGTTGTCTACGAAATTTAGAGAAATTAAACTCATGAGATACAACACTTAAATTAACACTGATTGTTTCCTTATTGCAATCAATCTTAGCATTAACTGTATTTAGGAAAGGTCTATCAAATATGATGGGACAAAAATCATCTTGTGGAGAACCAAGAATTAGAAAATCAGTAGGGTACTTGATCTTACCACACAAGACTTCAACATCTCTAACAATACCAAGTGGTGAAATAGTATCTCTGTTTGCGAGCTTAATAGTAACATCAATATCTTCTATCTCAATAGGTGCAATATGGGCACTCACACTAGCACCCAAATCACGCAAACCATGATATCTCCTATTTTAACAGAAACAACATGCATCCCAATAGCAGGTTTACTCTTATCCTTAGTATCAGGTTTAGCAATTCTAGTGGCCTCACACAACAATAAATAACATGTCCATCGATATAATCAATCAAGAGATCTTTAACCATAGCAATACTAGGTTAAACTTTAATTTTTTTAGAGGGTCTAGGTGTTCTAATATTACTTTTATTAACCGCGGTTGAATCTTTAGCATCCTCCTTAATCCTAATAGGGAAAGGAGGTTTCTCAATGTAAGCAGTAGGCACAACTAGATCAACATGGTAAATGATAATTTCATCTTTAACTATAATGGGTTCCTCAATCTTTTCTTCAATAGGGGATGATTTTAAACCACTTCTCCTTAGGGAGATTAACATGAGTAGCTAATGAATCGCAAGGAAGCTACTATCTTAGAGTCAAGTCCATATTTAGTACTAAACTTATGAAATGCATCGGTTTCAGTAAAAGAATTAACATAATCAAACTTAAGTTTCCTACCCAGCTCTTTACCTTTGTCGAGTTCCCAATCTTCAGACTTGCATTTAATTCTTTCCATAAGACCCAATTTGAATTTAATAGTTTTCTTCATAAAGGAACCAGTAGAAGAAGAATCGATCATGGATTGATCATTATGAGAAAGCCGAGCATAAAATTTATGTATAATTATTTCTCTTGGGATCTCATGATTGGGGCATCTGTACATCATGTCCTTAAGCCCGCCCCAAACTTGAGTGATACTTTCTCCTTCATGAGGCCAATGTATATTTCAATCACGATGACCAGATGCATACGATAAAACTTCTGATGAAACTTCTATTTAAATCGGTTCCAATCCCACGTTCCAATATCATCACATAGTCTATACCATGTCAATGCCTTTCCCTCCAAATATGAAGGGTAAACCTTCTTCTTAGCTCCATACTCGGATAAACCTGCAAGCTTAAACAATCCACAAATTTCTTCCACATAGATTAAGTGTATACCAGGATGTATTGTTCCATCTCCTACATAAGGATTAGCTAGCAGTTTACCAAACATAACCGAAGGAATATCATAATAAATATTTTCAGTAGGTTTAGCAGGTTGAGCGGCAACTCTTATTGCTTCTGGTCGAGGTGAAGATACCCCAAATAAAGCCCTCAAATGAATACTTTCCATAGTAACGACTAACAGTAAATTTTAGCACATAATATAAATGTTTCCTTACCAAATGACACTCACCAAAGGCGCTTCAATCCCTGGCAACGACGCCAGAAAAGAGTCTTGATGAAACAAGTATAGGGGACCAATCATAGTCCTTTGGTAAGTGAGAGGGTCGAACCGAACGAGGACCAGAAGGAAATGACAAGTGGTTTTCAGCAAAGGATTTTCTACAAGCACTAAAATTATCGGTAATAGATAGTTTGATAACAAGGTAATTTGTAACAAGCAACAAGTAGCAATTGTAACAAAGTTGTAGCAAGGTAACCCAATCCTTTTTGTAGAAAAGGACATGCTGGGAAGTTCTCTTATATAAGGAAAAGTGCTCTCGAGGACACATGGGAATTCTCGTCAAGTTACTTTCATCGTGTTAATTTGATTCGCGTTCGCTACTTTGATAATTTGATATGTGGGTGGACCAGTGCTTGGGTGATGTTCTTACTTGAACAAGCCTACCACTTATGATTACCCCCTCTCGCAAGCATCTGCAACTACTAGTAAACCACAGGTACCAATCTGATGCTTTGAGACAGAGATTATATACAAGAGATGAGTTATCGTTTGAGATGAGATGGTGTTGGTGAAGATGTTGATGAAGGTTGATCCTCCCATGATGAGAGGTTTGTTGGTGATGTCGATGGATTCTATTTCCCCCTCCCGGAGGGACATGTCCCCGGCAGAATCGCTCCGCCCGAGAGGAAAAGTGCTCCTACCTAGGTTTCGATTTGCTCTATATATGCCAAAAAAATTCTCCTTGAAATTTTAGCTCATTTGGAGTTGTGCGGAATAGGTATCTCTGATGTGGCTTTTCCAGGTCCAGAATTTCAGCTACCGACAATCTCCCTCTTCATGTAAACCTTACAAATTAAGATAGAAAATGCATTAGAATTGCATCACAAAGTATTATAATGAGCAAAAACATTATAAATAATAGTATGAAAATATGGTGCAAAATGGACGTATTAGCTTGCTGTCATGGTCATGCTCGTCGGCTCTCGGGAGTACCTACATCTCCTGTCTTCTTTGGTTGGTGGTTGTCCGGACCCGACGCGTCCAGCCTCGGAGCCACCGTATATCAGACAACAGATTATTGTGGGTCATTACAGCTTGGTGGCGGTCAAGGGAAACTTGATTTTAGTGAACTGAAAAACATGCTAGCACATCAGCAGTTAGCCCACATGCACTGCAGCAACATTGCTAGTACTCCTGTTACTTCTGCTAGTTGCTAGTTTTGGTGCTTATTTTCCAAGGCATTTCTATTCTTACAGAAACTTTGCCAACTTTTGTGTACTAATGCACTGAAAACATGTAGACATGCCTAAAGTTTCCGCTAGTCAATTGGAACAAATTCAGTTTTGCAGACCAATAATTTGCAACCAAGAACATATTTTCAAATCGAGTTAAAGTGTGTGTCGTGAGAATACATGATCACCTATGGGGCCATTAGCCTCTTTGTGGTTCGGCAAGGGGGAAGGGCACGTTGCACAAAGAGCGGAGGCTGTAGAGGCAGCACATTGATGGTGACACAGTGGTTTTTACCCAGGTTCAGGCCGTTGCGAAGCGTAAAACCCTACTCCTACTTTGGTGGATTGAATGAGGGAGTGCGAGGAGCACGTGGCATTCAAGCTCGGTAAGGTGGCCTCAGGGAGAGCAACTACACGCGTATGAGTGTACAAGGGTCCGAATCCTTTCTAAGCTCGCCTCGATCCTCCTGTTATAGTTCAAGGGGTATCCAAAGTAGCGACATGATCACTGTTGGCTGTTTGGATAGCAAACAATGCTATCATACCTTACTCTGCAGACACGACATGGTGTATTAGATGCACCGCTTAGTGTCACGTCGTGCAGTAGCCCAGCAAGCCTCGCCGTGCCACTTTATTTGTCTTTAGTCATATCCACCTGACACGCCACTCGACGGGTGTCATTTGGATGTAAAAAGCTTCCTGGGTGGCCGCCATGTGCTTGGTGGATGCCACCTAATCATTTGAGGGCTCGAGACCACATTAATAAGTGACCCGAGTCACTGTGCGGTGGAGTGGTGGTGTTTTGGCGGGACGATTTGCCCTTGGCGCTCCCGGCAAGCCTGCCGGGGGAGTCTTGAGACTTGTCCTTGGCGTGGCCTTGTCCTGGCTGGGCTCGCCTGCCTGGCAAGGGAAGCTTTTCCTTGGTGATATCTTGTTCCTTTGTCTTGCCTTGGTCTTCTTGATCCGCCCTTTGATTCCTCAAAGAGCTATATCTTCAGCTTGGTCTTGACTTGCCGTTGCCGCAACCTTGCCTCTGTGCGTGTGTATAGTCTGGGCAACATAAATCAAGGTTTGTTGCACCGACAGAAGGCCCCGGTCCTAGTCCGAACGTGTTGCCGAGCGTCATCGGGGTAGGCCCAATCAAGTACACTGGTAGAGGGCTCGTGGTAGATCATATTTGATATTTTCCTTGCTTCTTAATTCACATGTGCTTGAATGGGGGTAGTTTCCATTTTTCCCACCCATCGTGCAACGCCAAACATGGTGGGAACCACCTTGTTATGGCCCGTGCATGACTTTATTTCATGGGTCGGTAACCGCCATTTCACTTATCCCACGGCACTTATCCCTTCCGCCGCGTACCCTGCATGCGTCACGCGGGGTAGGTAATGGACGCGCGGATTGGCATATGAGAGCGGTCGATGAGCCCGGCCACCGCCCGCAGTTTTGACGGATCGGGTCCGAGGGAGCCTTTGGAGATGGGAGGAGCCCCAACCCCCAGTCCAGGCTCGCCTATAAAAGGAGAGCGCCATGGGGGTCTGATGCACCCACCCGAGCAAATCTCCCTTGCTTTCTTCTTATCATGTTGAGGGGAGGAGGCCAGGGGTAGGCCTCGAGACTCACCTTGGGAATGGTGACCCTGAAAGTTGGTGCAACCCCATGTGGAGTGAGTCTGGCCCGGGTTAACAGCAGACACGTTGACCGCAGTGGAGGATAGTCATAGTCCGCGGCGATGTTTCCGCAAACACCGCATGGACCCTGGCGTGGAGGATGTCACGCTCCTTCGCGGTAGTAGAATGCTTGTCTCTCCCCCACAGGTTCGCCGCTTGGGGAAGAGGCCTTGTCTCTACCACAAGCTGCTGGAGCTCGCTGATCCGCCAGTGAAGTCTTCGTGGCTTCTGGTGCCCGCCCACGGGACCATGCTCGGGATCTCTGGCAATCCCAGCACCGCCCTCTTTGTTGAGGCCGGGGACCATGCTGAAGATGGGGGTGCCATCTTGCCCGCCGAGGTGAGCGACGGTGATGAGGAAGAAATTGGCGGAGATGACAAAGGCAGAGGGCAGCCCGTCAGGTCGGAGTATGATGGCACCGACGGCTTCGTCTCGTACTGCCGGGCGGCAACCCTGTCTTCCGGTTCTTCGCCACCCCTCCCAGGCACCATCATCACCAGCCTCTCCGGGTGGTTGCCGTGGGGATGCTCTCTTGGTGCCTTCGCCTCCTCCAGTAGTTCTCCAGGTGGGCCCCGATAGTCTTCCCCCTCCGGTTCCCATGCTGGAGCGTCCTGCTAGTCCTGGCGGTGGTGACCAGGGGGTCGCCCAGCTGCTCTCTCCGCCCCCTCCTTCGCAGCCTCACCACTCCCGATCTTGTCAGGCTGCTCCTAGCAGCCCTTGACGGGATCATGCTGGGCTTCTGCCTGGGCGCTCCTTTCACCCCCTTTCCCCTCCAACTGTAGTTCCTAGGAGGAGAGGGACAAGAAAGGGATCACATGGCAATTATTTTTTCAGTCTAAAACATATGTAGACATTTGCCAAATTTTAGTTTCAAATATGTAATCTCTTCCATCCATGTTTGTGTTCTGTAAGATATGTACTCGCTTATCAGCATGTTAATGAAAATAAAGACGATCTTGTCGGGCACTTGTACATGTATTTTATCCACAGAGGGGGGAAAGACTCTATACTTTCAAGTAAACAAGCCCTTTCCGAGCAAGTTGTCTTGCCGGCGCCTTTCGCTGTTGCCACAGGGCTTGGCTTGCCGGGCACAATGCTGCGTAAGGAAACCAGCCCCCAGTCAAAACTATTCTAGTAATTGTAACTACAACCGCCTAGGACGAAGTGTTGTTCGAGCCATAGGGTGAGAGCACAAATGCTATGGAGGTGACGAGGTCTTTCAACTGCACAAGTTCTTTTTACAGAAACACAAACAGACAGAAAGAAATGGAACTTATCTATATTGCTTGCTAGGGATCGATATGTTGACTTGTTTCCGTTCCTTCTTTTCAGGACTGAGTCCGCGGCAAGAAACCTTCAGTTAGCGCAGAAGGAAACATAGCAGCATATGCCATGGTCTATATGCTCATGAGATGCTTGTGCAAAGCTATGCATGCATGCAGTTTTTGCCCCCCCCCCGGCGCTTCATTTATTTCTCTGCTGCTCAGGGTCTGCGCCTCGCTTTGTACAAAGGGTTACATGCAGCATCAACAAGGCTTGTACAAAAGGGTGGATGCTGGGCAGGGCCCGACAGCCGCGCCTTACGAGTAGAACTTACGAAGATGCTCAATGTTCCATGAGTTTTGCAATTGAATGCCATCTCCGGTCTCCAGACGGACTACGCCAGGTCTGGTGACTCATACTACCCGGTAAGGGTCTTCCCACTTTGGCGTCAACTTGTTTGCACCCTTTGCAGACTGAACGCGCCTAAGGACAAGGTCGTCTTCCTCAAGACCCCAAGCATGGACCCTGCGACTGTGATAGCGACGCAAGCCTTGTTGGTATCATGCAACATGTACAACAGCCCGGAGACAGTTCTCCTCAAGTAGCATAGCGTCGTCACGCCGGTGCTGTTCTTGCGCAACTTCATCGAAGGCAAGTACTCGAGGTGACCTGTATATGAGTTCCGTGGGGAGCACTGCTTCTACCCCATAGACTAGGATTCTGGCCGGTAGCTCAATTTGGTGTCGTACAGAGGGACCAAAGAACCACCGACAACCCATCGATCCATCGCATGCCACACTTCTGCAACTTATCAAATGTTCTTGTCTTGAGTCCTTGCAGCACTTTAGCGTTCGCCCTTTCAGCTTATCCATTGCTTCTGGGATGAGCAACAACGGTGAATGAGACCTTGCTTCCGAGGGCATGAACGTATTGCATGAAGGTGCGGCTTGTGAACTGAGTGTCGTTGTCGGTGATGACTCTGGCGGGTACTCCAAAACGGTACACCAATCCTTTCAAGAACTTGATAGCTGACTGTGCGGTCACCTTCCTCACGGGCTCTACTTCCGGACACTTTGAAAACTTATCGATGGCGATGTACAAGTATTCAAAGCCCTAGGCAACACGGGGGAAGGGGCCCAAGATATCTAGCCCCCAGACCGAAAATGGCCATGACAAAGGGATCGTCTGGAGAGCTTGAGCAGGCTGATGTATATTCTTGTAGTGGAACTGGCAAGCTTCACATCTAGTGACTAGCTCAGTTGCATCTTGGAGGGCCTTGGGCCAGTAGAAGCCTTGCCAAAAAGCTTTCCCAACCAAGGCTCTTGAGCCAATATGAGATCCGCATACGCCTTGATGTATCTCTGTTAGTAGTTCTTTTCCTTCTTCCCGGCAAATGCACTTCAATTTCACAACGTTAGGGCTCCTTATGTATAGTGTGTTGTCGATGAACTGATACATACTGGCCCTCTGGGCTACTCTTTCAGCTTCTTCTTGCTTCTCGGGAAGTTCTCCAATTTGGAGCTAGTTGACGATGTTCTGCACCAAGTTGGAGCCAGTGGCTTGACAACTAGAGCTAACATCACCTCCTCACTCCCAGGAGAGCTTGCCTCGACCACAAAGACCTGAGGTCCCACGAAAGGGTGCGGCTCGCCAGGCGACGTGGAGTTGTTCCCGGCTGCCTCCTTACCGGGAACCTCTGAAGGTGCTGCCGGTGAAGGCTTGCCAGAGTCCACCCTATTACGATCCTGAGCCTGGCAAGGAGCCCCTCATACTCTACAGTGTTGTTGGTAGCTCTTTCTCGAAGAAAGTGCATTTGGACCACATACTTCAGGAGCTCTCTGGTGGGTGCGACGAAGAGCATGCCAGCGCCCGCACCCTGAAGTGAGAAGGCACCATCGAAGTACATGATCCAGTCCTGAGGCGCTTCCTTGCCGGGAATGATTGTTTTTGGCGTCTCTTCATATGCAGTTGATGTCCACTCCGCAATGAACTCCGCCAGCACTCTACTCTGGAGAGTTGAGGTGCTTTCATACTTCATCCCAAAGCTTGATAATTCCAAAGCCCGTTCAACTATCCTGCCGGTGGCTTCAGGGTTCCTCAAGCGTGTAGAGGAAAATGGGTGACAACTGTGATCTCGTGCGCTTGGAAGTAGTGGCGCAGCTTCCTCGAGGCCATGATGAGGCCGAAGATTAATTTCTGTACTTTCGAATACCTTGATCTTGCTCCCTGTAATAGGGAGCTGACAAAGTAAACTAGTTGATGCACTACCTTCTTCCTTGCCACGGTCTTGGAATTGCCTTCACTACCCTGCTCTCCCTTCTCTTGATCTGCGCTCGATCCTCCCATGACCGGTTGATACGTCTCCAACGTATCTATAATTTTTGATTGTTCCATGCTATTATATATTCTGTTTTGGATGTTTAACGGGATTTATTATACACTTTTATATTATTATTGGGACAAACCAACTAACCCAAGGCCCAATGCAAATTGCTGTTTTTTGCCTATTTTAGTGTTTCACAGAAAAGGAATATCAAACGGAGTCCAAACAGGATGAAACCTTCGGGAGAGTTATTTTTGGAACAATATCAATAGAGGAGACTTGGAGTACACGCCAGTAAGCGAAGAAGGTGGCCACGAGGGCGCGCCCAAGGGGGGTAGGTGCGCCCCCACCCTCGTGGGCCACCTGTTGCTCCCCCGGTGCCCCTCTTCAGCCTATATATACTCTTATACCCATAAAACATCGAGGCAACAAACGAAACCCTAATTCCACCATCGCAACCTTCTGTTCCCGTGAGATCCCATCTTGGAGCCTGTTCCGGAGCTCCACCGGAGGGGGATCGATCACGGAGGGCTTCTACATCAACACCATAGCTCCTCTGATGAGTTGTGAGTTGTTTACCATAGACCTTCCGGTCCATAGTTATTAGCTAGATGGCTTCTTCTCTCTTTTTGGATCTTAATACAGAGTTCTCCTCGATCTTCGAGGAGATCTATTCGATGTAATCTTTTTGCGGTGTGTTTGTCGAGATCCGATGAATTGTGGGTTTACGATCAAGATTATCTATAAACAATATTGGATTCTTTTCTGAAATCTTTTATGTATGATTATAATATCCTTGCAAGTCTCTTCGAATTATTGGTTTGGTTTGGCCTACTAGATCTATAGTTCTTGCAATGGGAGAAGTGCTTGGCTTTGGGTTCAATCTTGTGGTGTCCTTTCCCAGTGACAGCAGGAGCAGCAAGGCACGCATAGTATTGTTGCCATCAAGGATAAAAAGATGGGGTTTATATCATATTGCTTGAGCTTATCCCTCTACATCATGTCATCTTGCTTAAGGCATTACTCTGCTCTTATGAACTTAATACTCTAGATGCATGCTGGATAGCGGTCGATGTGTGGTGTAATAGTAGTAGATGCAGAATCGTTTCGGTCTACTTGTCACGGACGTGATGCCTATATATAATGATCATGCCTAGATATTCTCATAACTATGCGATTTTCTATCAATTGCTCAACAGTAATTTGTTCACCCACCGTAGAATTCTGCTATCATGAGAGAAGCCACTAGTGAAACCTATGGCCCTCGGGTCTATTCTCATCATATTAATCTTCCATCTACTTTACTTTGCATTGTTTACTTTCTGTTTCTATACCAAAAATAACAAAAATATTATCGAATGATATCTATCAGATCTCACTCTCGTAAGTGACCGTGAAGGGATTGACAACCCCTTATCGCATTGGCTGTGAGGTTCTTATTTGTTTGTCAGGTGCGAGGGACTCGCGCGTGGTCTCCTACTGGATTGATACCTTGGTTCTCAAAAATTGAGGGAAATAATTACGCTACTGTGCTGCATCACCATTTCCTCTTCGAGGGAATACAACGCAAGCTCGAGAAGAAGCAAGAAGAATTTCTGGCGCCATTGCCGGGGAGATCTACGCAAAAGTCATATACCAAGTACCTATCACAAACCCTTATCCCTCGCACTACATTATTTTCCTCTCGTTTTCCTCTCCCCTACTTCACCTTTGCCTTTTCTTCGCCTCCCATTCGCTTTTCCTCCGCCATGGCCGAATCGAAAAGGGCTAAGGGTTCTCTCCCTGGTTTTATTACCTTGGACAGTCCCTCTGTCCTCTCCAAGCTCATAAATAATGATGCTATGGAAAGACCTACCGGGGATATCAATGAGGGTTTGAATAATTTCGATGAGGATGATCCCAGAATATTTCATTATTTACTTGACGAGTCTTTGAAAGATGCTTGGGATATGCTATTAAGGATCAGAGCCAGCTATGTGCCCCAATATCAAATTGAGATATACCTAAAAAGCTTTTATGTTGGATTGCCTTCTTCATTTAAGCAAGTTTTAGATTCTATTTTTGAAGAAGGTTTTCTTGACGGAGATGCCATAGATACCTATGAAAAGATGAAAACTATGTTTGGGCACTCCATGAGTGAGAAGATTGAATCTACTTCTCTTTTGTGCTTTTATCAAAATGAAATTATCAAAGAAATGAAGGCTAGCTTAGATGCAAACTTCCGTGGCGTGCTTAATCTTTCTTCCACCATTAATGGCCATGTTCTCTCTCAAAATACAAAGATAAATGCTATAAATAAGAAATTCTCTCTTTTCTTTACCAATACCAAAGATGGCAATACCTAGATCTATTCTTGTATCGTGCCTAGCTAGGGGTGTTAAACGATAGCGCTTGTTGGGAGGCAACCCAATTTTATTTTCTTTGTTTTTTCTTCTGTTTAGGAATAAATATTGCATCTAGCTTCTTTTTAGATGTGGTTTTGTGTTTTAATTAGTGTTTGTGCCAATTAGAACCTTTGGAAAGACTTGTGTGAAGTTTATGCGATCATGCTGTAAAAAACAGAAACTTTAGCGCTCACGAGATTAGCTATCATTTTTTACTGGAGAGTGCGTTTTAGTTGATTTTTTTGCAGATGATTAATATACAAATTCCTCTCGTACACCAATTTATTTAATTTTTACAGAAGTATTCAAAAGTTACAGATTACTACAGACTGTTCTGTTTTTGACAGATTCTATTTTTCGTGTGTTATTTGCTTATTTTGATGAATCTATGAGTAGTATCGGGGGGTATGAATCATAGAGAAGTTGGAATACAGTAGGTTTAACAACAATATAAACAAATAATGAGTTCATTACAGTACCTTTGAGTGGTGGTTTGTTTTCTTATACTAATGGAGCTCACGAGATTTTTCGCTAAGTTTTGTGTTGTGAAGTTTTCAAGTTTTGAGTATGGATTTGATGGCTATGGAACAAAGAGTGGCAAAAGCCTAAGATTGGGGATGCCCAAGGCACCCCAAGGTAAAATTCAAGGACAACCAAAAGCCTAAGCTTGGGGATGCCCCGGGAAGGCATCCCCTCTTTTGTCTTCATCTATCGGTAACCTTACTTGAGACTATATTTTTATTCACCACATGATATGTGTTTTGCTTGGAGCGTCATGTATGATTTGAGTCTTTGCTTTTTAGTTTGCCACAATCATCCTTGCTGGACACACCTTTTGAGAGATATTAAAATGAATTGGAATTTATTAGAATACACTATGTGCTTCACTTATATCTTTTGAGCTAGATAGTTTTGCTCTAGTGCTTCACTTATATCTTTTAGAGCACTGTGGTGGTTTTATTTTGTAGAAATTATTGATCACTCATGCTTCACTTATATATTTTTGAGAGTCTCTTAGAACAGCATGGTAATGTGCTTTGGTTATAATTCTAGTCCTAATATGATAGGCATCCAAGATGAGTATAGTAAAAACTTTCATATAAGTGCATTGAATATTATGAGAAGTTTGATACTTGATGACTGTTTTGAGACATGAGGATGGTGATATTAGAGTCACGCTAGTGGAGTAATTGTGAATTTGAGAAACACTTGTGTTAAAGTTTGTGATTCCCGTAGCATGCACGTATGGTGAACAGTTATGTGATGAAGTTGGAGCATGATTTATTTATTGAGTGTCATCCTTTGTGTGGAGGTCCGGATCGCGCGATGGTTAAATCCTACCAACCCTTCCCCTAGGAGCATGTGTTGAATACTTTGTTTTGATAACTCATAGATGTTTGCAATAATTATATGAGTTCTTTATGACTAATGTTGAGTCCATGGATTATACGCACTCTCACCCTTCCACCATATACCTTCCTCAAAACAGCCACCATACCTACCTATCATGGCATTTTCATAGCCATTCCGAGATATATTACCACGCAACTTTCCATCGTTTCGTTCATATGACACGCTTCATCATTATCATTCACATAGAGTCATATTTTGTTCTAGCTTCGAGTTGTAAGTAAATAAAAGTGTGATGATCATTATTAGAGCATTGTCACAGTAAGGAAAGGATGATGAAGACTACGATTCCCCCACAAGTCGGGATGAGACTCCGGACGAAAAAAAAGAAAAAAAAAGAGGCCATAAAAAAAGACCCAAAAGAGAAAAAAAAAATGAGAGAAAAAGAGAGAAGAGACATTGTTACTATCCCTTTTCCACACTTGTGCTTCAAAGTAGCACCATGATCTTCATGATAGAGAGTCTCTTGTTTTGTCACTTTCATATACTTGTGGGAATTTTTTATTATAGAACTTGGCTTGTATATTTCAATGATGGGCTTTCTCAAAATGCCCTAGGTCTTCGTGAGCAAGCAAGTTGGATGCACACCCACTTAGTTTCTTTTGTTGAGCTTTCATACACTTTTAGCTCTAGTGCATCCATTGCATGACAATCCCTACTCACTCACATTGATGTCTATTGATGGGCATCTCCATAGCTCATCGATACACATAGTTGATGTGAGACTATCTTCCTCTTCTGTCTTCTCCACCACCACCACTCTATTCCACATAGTGCTATATCCATGGCTCACGCTCATGTATTGCGTGAAAGTTGAAAGGTTTGAAAGAATTGAAGTGTGAAACAATTGCTTGGCTGAAACCGGGGTTGTGCATGATTTAAATATTTTATGTGATGAAGATAGAGCATAGCCAAACTATATGATTTTGTAGGGATAACTTTCTTTGGCCATGTTATTTTGAGAAAACATGATTGCTTTGTTAGTATGCTTGAAGTATTATTACTCTTATATCAATATAGACTTTTGTCTTGAATCTTTCGGATCTGAACATTCATGCCACAATAAAGAAAATTACATTGAGAATTATGTTGGTTAGCATTCGACATCAAAAATTCTGTTTTTATCATTTACCTACTTGAGGACGAGCAGGAATTAAGCTTGGGGATGCTTGATACGTCTCCAACGTATCTATAATTTTTTATTGTTCCATGCTATTATATATTCTGTTTTGGATGTTTACCGGGCTTTATTATAAACTTTTATATTATTTTTGGGACTAACCTACTAACCCAAGGCCCGGTGCAAATTGTTGTTTTTTTTGCCTATTTCAGTGTTTCGCAGAAAATGAATATCAAACGGAGTCCAAACGGAATGAAACCATCGGGAGAGTTATTTTTGGAACAATATCAACGCAAGAGACTTGGAGTACATGCCAGGAAGCGAAGGAGGTGGACACGAGGGCAGGGGCGCGCCCAGGGGGTAGGCACGCCCCCACCCTCGTGGGCCACCTGTTGCTCCCTGGTGCCCCTCTTCAGCCTATATATATATACTCTCATACCCTGAAAACATCGAGGCAACAGAAGAAACCCTAATTCCACTGCCGCAACCTTCTGTTCCCCTGAGATCCCATCTTGGAGCCTGTTCCGGAGCTCCACCGGAGGGGGATCGATCACGGAGGGCTTCTACATCAACACCATAGCTCCTGCGATGAGTTGTGAGTAGTTTACCACAGACCATCGGGTCCATAGTTATTACCTAGCTGGCTTCTTCTCTCTTTTTGAAACTCAATACTAAGTTCTCCTCGATCTTCGCACTACTAGGAAAAGGGCTACTAATGGCGCTCCGGTTTTGCCCATTAATGGCGCACTACTAGTGCGCCATTAGTAGCACGCCATTAGTTTTATTTACTAATGGCGCACCTCTGGTGCGCCATTAGTATCTGGTATACTAATGGCGCACCACTGGTGCGCCATTAGTATAGTGCACGATGCGCCATTAGTATGCCCCCCAGGGGGCCATCTATACCCAGGTGCTTTGGCATACTAATGGCGCACTACATAGAAGTGCGCCATTAGTAATTTATATTCAAAAAAATAATCAAATTTTTTTTTTCAAATTTTTTTATTATTTTTTTCCTTAATCTCAGGTCATTATGGCTTAATATGGGGTCAATTTGCTTAATCTCAAGTCAAATCGCACTCTGTGGTCAAACTTCCCATAAGGTCACCCATCCTCACACTACTCCAGCCCGAGCACGCTTAACTTCGTAGTTCTATCCAACCCCAGCACCAGCTCACTTCACAGGCACTTGTTCATATATCTATCATATCAATCGTATTAACCCTTCTTGATGTCTAGGAGTTTGTTAATGTTCATGAGTATGATGAAATTTTGAAAATATATTTCAAACTTCCCGGTCATATTACGTATCATATTTTGGAAAAAAAATTATAAATTATTTTTTTCGAAAATTTTATAATTTTTTTTTCTGTTACTAGTGGCGCACCTAGCAAACGGTGCACCACTAGTAAGTTTGAAATTTTTTGAATTTTTTTGCCTGTAGATCTTAAAAGCCCCGTAACTTTTTTTCTGTTAGGTTTTTGGGGATTTTGAAAATGTTTAACGGGGTTTCCCCGGTTAAATTCGGATGTAACTTTTCGAGTAGATGATTTTTCATATAAATTTTTTTAATCCGAGTTCGTATGCAAAAGTTATGCCCGTTTTACTAAATTCCAGAGATATTTTGCAAATAAAGTCAAAATTTATATTTGTAAATTTTCCCAACAAATAGACCACATATCACATGGGAAACTTATTTTCTTTTATTTTTTTGACATTTACATAATTTTATTTTATTTATTTTTGAACTAGAAAAGGCGGTCCACGGGGGCGGGGGGGGTGCAGTAATGGCCAAGTTACTAATGGCGCACCGTGGGAGTGAACTACTAATGGCGCACCACTCCCACGATGCGCCATTAGTATTTTTTGAAAATAAAATAAAAAAATAAAAACAAAATATGAAAAAAAAATACTAATGGCGCACCGTGGGAGTGGTGCGCCATTAGTAAGTTGAACTACTAATGGCGCTCCCACGGTGCGCCATTAGTATTTTTTGAAAATAAAAAAAAATAAAAATAAAAATTGAAAAAAAATTACTAATGGCGCACCGTGGATGTGGTGCGCCATTAGTAGTTTAACTACTAATGGCGCACTATCCACTGGTGCGCCATTAGTAGTTTGAAAAAAAATGAAAAAAAAATTTGTTACTAATGGCGCACCACGTCAACGGTGCGCCATTAGTATTTGGATACTAATGGCGCACCGCATGTCTGGTGCGCCATTAGTGTCAATTCCATCTATAGCCCTTTTCCTAGTAGTGTCGAGGAGATCTATTCGATGTAATCTTTTTGCGGTGTGTTTGTCGAGATCCGTTGAATTGTGGGTTTATGATCAAGATTATCTATGAACAATATTGGATTCTTTTCTAAAATATTTTATGTATGATTATAATATCCTTGCAAGTCTCTTCGAATGATTGGTTTGGTTTGGCCTACTAGATCTATAGTTCTTGCAATGGGGGAAGTGCTTGGCTTTGGGTTCAATCTTGCGGTGTCCTTTCCCAGTGACAGCAGGGGCAGCAAGGCACGTATAGTATTGTTTCCATCAAGGATAAAAAGATGGGGTTTATATCATATTGCTTGAGTTTATCCCTCTACATCATGTCATCTTGCTTAAGGCGTTACTCTGTTCTTATGAACTTAATATTCTAGATGCATGCTGGATAGCGGTCGATTTATGGAGTAATAGTAGTAGATGCAGAATCGTTTTGGTCTACTTTCCACGGACGTGATGCCTATATATAATGATCATGCCTAGATATTCTCATAACTATGCGCTTTTCTATCAATTGCTCGACAGTAATTTGTTCACCCATCGTAGAATTCTGCTATCATGAGAGAAGCCACTAGTGAAACCTATGGCCCCCAGGTCTGTTCTCATCATATTAATCTTCCATCTACTTTACTTTGCATTATTTACTTTATGTTTCTATACCAAAAATACCAAAAATATTATCTTATCATATCTATCAAATCTCACTCTCGTAATTGACCGTGAAGGGATTGACAAGCCCTTATCGCGTTGGCTGTGAGATTCTTATTTGTTTGTGCAGGTGCGAGGGACTCGCGCGTGGTCTCCTACTGGATTGATACCTTGCTTCTCAAAAACTGAGGGAAATACTTATGCTACTGTGCTCCATCACCCTTTCCTCTTCGAGGGAATACAACGCAAGCTTGAGAAGTAGCACCGGTTCACTTCCTTCTCTGGGAAAGGTAGTAGCTGCAGCTACTCCTTCTCCCACTTCCCGCTGTGCCACCAGGGTTGCACTAACCATTTGATTCGTTGCTGCTAGATACAGCAGCAACGGCTCTTGTGGTTTAGGAGCAACCAAGGTGGGAACAAAGGAAAGGTAGGTTTTTAAGTCTTGTAGTATTGCTTCTGCCTCCGGGGTCCACTTCAAGGTATAGATGCCCACAAATTCTGTTAGGTTCAATCTCCCATCATACTTCTCTGGTACCTCTGGCTTGAACGCGCGGGTAGATGGCCAATGGACTTGCCGTAGCTCACGAGTGAAGGCAGGGCACCCAACCTCGAAAGATAGGTACCCGCTCCCACCGGGCATGGGCTCATCGACGTTAGGGCCAATGTGCCTGTCAGACTGGCGATGGGTTATGCGGCATCGTTCTATAGTGACGCGCGTGTCTTCCCTCTGCATATCCTCCAGGACCTATCGCTGGTCTCGACGGGCTTGAGGATCAGACGAAGCCATTGATACGTCGTCGGGTTCTTGGTTGGGCAGTTCTGGCTGCGGCCCCTGCGTTGGTCGCCGAGGAGGGGACTGTACCATTGGGGCGACCCCTCCAGCGCGGGTAGCAACTTGGACCGCTGCTGTTGCTTGTGGTTGCCGCGGCGGCCCCGCTTGCTGCGATCCTCCCGCTTCAGCAAAACCAATCAAACTTTGAATGGTGGCTCTCCATTCATCCAGTTAGTTGGCCGCTGGCGGGAATCTCAGCAGGAGCTGGGCTCATGCCATGGCTTCTGAAGCAGTGCTTGGCATGGACGACGACTTATACGTCTCCAACGTATCTATATATTTTTTATTGTCCCATGCTATTATATTATTTGTTTTGGATGTTTTATATGCATTAATATACTATTTTATATTATTTTTGGGACTAATCTATTAACCTAGAGCCCAGTGTCGGTTTCTGTTTTTTCCTCGATTTTGAGTTTTGCAGAAAAGGAATATCAAACGGAGTCCAAACGGAATGAAACTTTACGATGATTTTTCTTGGACCAGAAGACACCCCGGAGACTTGAGAACCAAGTCAGAAGAGCCACGAGGCGGCGACAAGGGGGGAGGGCGCGCCCTAGGGGGTGGGTGTGCCCTCCACCCTTGTGGACCCCTCGCAGCTCCCCTGGCCTACCTCTTCCTCCTATATATTCACATATATTCCAGAAACATCAGAGGAAGCCACAAAAACACTTTTCCGCTGTCGCAACCTTATGTACCCGTGAGATCCCATCTGGAGGCCTTTTCCGGTACTGTGCCGGAGGGGGATTCGACCATGGAGGCCTTGTACATCAACACCATTGCCCTTCCGATGAAGCGTGAGTAGTTTACCACAGACCTACGGGTCCATAGCTAGTAGCTAGATGGCTTCTTCTCTCTCTTTGATTCTCAATATCGTGTTCTACTTGATGTTCTTGGTGATCTATCCTATGTAATCTTCTTTTGCAGTGTGTTTGTCGAGATCTAATGAATTGTAGATATACAATCAACTTATCCATGAATATTATTTGAGTCTTTTCTGAATTCTTATATGCATGATTTGATACCTTAGTATTTCTCTTCGAACTATCGGTTTGCTTTGGCCAACTAGATTGGTTTTTCTTGCAATGGGAGAGGTGATTTGCTTTGGGTTCAATCTTGTGGTGTCCTCATCCAGTGACAAAGTAGGGGTAGCGAGGCACGTATTGTATTCTTGCCATCGAGGATAAAAAGATTGAGTTTTCATCATATTGCTTGAGTTAATTCCACTACATCATATCATCTTACTTAAAGTGTTACTCTGTTCCTCATGAACTTAATACTCTAGATGCAGAATCATTTCGGTCGATGTGTGGAGTAATAGTAGTAGATGCAGAATCGTTTCGGTCTACTTGACACGGACGTGATGCCTATATTGCATAACCATTGCCTTGGATATCGTCATAACTTTGCACTTTTCTATCAATTGCTCGACAGAATTTTTTTCACCCACGGTATTATTTGCCTTCAAGAGGGAGGCCTCTAGTGAAACCTATGGCCCTCGGGTCTATTTTCCATCATATTAGTTTCCGATCTACTATTTTGCAATCTTTTACTTTCCAATCTATAAACCAAAAACCCAAAAATATTTTATCTTTTGTTTATCTATCTCAATCAAATCTCACTTTTGCAAGTGACCGTGAAAGGATTGACAACCCCTTTATCGCGTTGGGTGCAAGTTGTTTAATTGTTTGTGCATGTATTGGTTATTTGTGCATTCATGTCCTACTAGATTGATACCTCGGTTCTCAAACTGAGGGAAATACTTACCTCTAGTTTGCTGCATCACCCTTTCCTCTTCAAGGGAAAAACCAACGCAAGCTCGAGAAGTGGCAGGAAGAATTCCTGGCGCCGTTGCCGGGGAGATCTACGCCAAATCAAGACATACCAAGTACCCATCATAAAACTCTCATCTCTTGCATTACATTGTTTGCCATTTGCCTCTCGTTTTCCTCTCCCTACTTCGAAAACAATTTTTGAAAAGATTCGCCCTTTTTATTCGCCCTTTTCTCGTTCGTCTTTTCGTTTGTTTGATCGTGTGTTAGATTGCTTGCTTTGTCACGATGGCTCTAGAGAATACCAAATTGTGTGACTCTTCTAATACTAATAATGATAATTCTATTAGTACTCTGATTGCTCCCGCCGCTAGTGCGGAATCTTGTGAAATTAATGCCACGTTGTTGAATCTTGTTATGAAAGATCAATTTTATGGCCTTCCTAGTGAAGATAATGCATACCATTTTTTTGTTGATTTATGTGATATGCGAAAGAAGAGAGAGGTGGATAATGATATTGTTAAATTGAAGCTATTTCTGTTCTCACTACGAGATCGTGCTAATACTTGGTTTTCATCTTTGCCTAAAAATAGTATTGATTCATGGAATAAGTGTAGAGATGATTTTATTTCCAAGTATCCCCCCACTAAGATCATCTCCCTTAGGAACGATATTATGAATTTTAAACAACTTGATCATGAACATGTTGCACAGTCTTGGGACAGTGTGAAATTAATGATAAGAAATTGCCCTACTCATGGTTTGAATTTGTGGATGATCATAAAAAAAATTATGCCGGTTGAATTTTGCTTCTAGAAATCTTTTAGATTCGGCTGCGGGAGGTACTTTTATGGAAATCACTTTAGATGAGGCTACTAAACTCCTAGATAATATTATGGTTAATTATTCTCAATGGCACACCAAAAGATCTTCTACTAGTAAAAAAGTGCATGTGATTGAAGAAATTAATGTTTTGAGTGGAAAAGTGGATGAACTTATGAAATTATTCGCTAGTAAGGGTGCTCCTATTGATCTTAATGATATGACTTTGTCTACTTTGATTGAGAATAATAATGAATCTATGGATGTGAATTTTCTTGGTAGGAACAATTTTGGTAATAACGCATATAGAGGCAATTTTAATGCGAGATCGTTCCCTAGTAATTCCTCTAATAATTATGGTAGTTCCTACAACAATTCTTATGGAAGTTATAATAAGACGTCCTCTGATTTTGCGAATAGTTTTAAAGAATTTATGATTTCGCAAAAGAGTTTTAATGCTTTAGTTGAAGAAAAATTGCATAAGATTGATGATTTGGCTAGGAACGTGGATAAAATTTCTCTTGAGATTGATTCTTTGAAAGTTATATATATTCCACCCAAGCATGATATTAATGAATCTCTAAAAGCTATGAGAATTTCTATAGATGAATGTAAAGAAAGAACCGCTAAGATGTGTGTTAAACGAGATTGGTTTGTAAAACCGTGTTCTTATAGTTTTTGTGAAAATAATGATGAAGATCATAAAGTCATTGATGTGACTCCTATTGAATCTTTGTTTTCCAATATAAATCTTGATAAAGATGGGACTGGAGATGAGTCAACTTTAGTTAAAAGGCATCCCAATGATTCGGAGTTTATAGATCTTGATGCAAAAATTGATAAAAGTGGGATTGGCGAGGTCAAAACTTGAAGTAACAATGAACCCACTCTTTTGGATTTCAAGGAATTTAAATATGATAATTGCTCTTTAATAGATTGTATTTCCTTGTTGCAATCCATGTTGAATTCTCCTCATGCCTATAATGAAAATAAAGCTTTTACTAAATATATCGTTGATGCTATGATGAAATCTTTTGAAGAAAAGCTTGAATTGGAACTTTCTATCCCTAGAAAACTTTATGATGAGTGGGAACCTATTATTAAGATTAATATTAAATATTATGAGTGCCATGCTTTGTGTGATTTGGGTGCTAGCGTTTCCACAATTCCAAAAACTTTATGTGATGTGTTAGGTTTCTGTGAAATTGATGAGTGTTCTTTAAATTTGCATCTAGCGGATTCCACTATTAAGAAACCTATGGGAAGAATTAATGATGTTCTTATTATTGCAGATAGGAATTATGTGCACGTAGATTTCATTGTTCTTGATATAGATTGCAATCCTACATGTCCTATTATTCTTGGTAGACCTTTCCTTAGAACGACTGGTGCAATTATTGATATGAAAAAAGGAAACATTAGATTTCAATTTCCGTTAAGGAGGGGCATGGAAAACTTTCCTAGAAAGAAAATAAAGTTGCCTTATGAATCTATTATGAGAGCTAGTTATGGATTGCAGACCAAAGATGACAATACCTAGATCTATGTTTTATGCCTAGCTAAGGGCGTTAAACAATAGCGCTTGTCGGGAGGCAACCCAATCTTATTTTTGTTCTTGCTTTTTTTGGTTCTGTTTTGCTTCGAGTTTTTCATCTAACCTCCGGTGAGAGAAGTTTTAAAAGTTTTTATTACTGTTTGTGCCAAGTAAGACCTTTGGGATGATTTGGAAGATAGTAGATTGGTTTTGCTGAAAAACAGAAACTTTTGCGTCCAGTATTAGGATTGTTTCTGGTTACTGGAGTGCGATAAATTCTTTAATTATTTACACATTTTTTATATACAAATTTCCCACGTTTTCCTAAGTTTTCAGAATTTTTAGAGTTACAGAAGTTTTACATCAATTCGCATCTTTACAGACTATTCTGTTTTTGACATATTCTGTTTTCTATGTGTTGTTTGCTTATTTTGATGAATCTATGGCTAGTATTGGGGGGTATGAACCATGGAAAACTTGAAATACAGTAGATATTACACCAATATAAAATAAGAATGAGTTCGCAATAGTACCTACAATTAGGGATTAAATTTGTTTTACTAACAGATCTCACGAGTTTTATGTTGAGTTTTGTATTGTGAAGTTTTCAAGTTTTGGGTAAGGATTTGATGGACTATGGAATAAGGAGTGGCAAGAGCCTAAGCTTGGGGATGCCCAAGGCACCCCTAGGTAATATTCAAGGACAACCAAGAGCCTAAGCTTGGGGATGCCTCGGAAGGCATTGATGTCTACTACGCAACCTTCTTCTTATAGATGTTGTTGGGCCTCCAAGTGCAGAGGTTTGTAGGACAGTAGCAAATTTCCCTCAAGTGGATGACCTAAGGTTTATCAATCCGTGGGAGGCGTAGGATGAAGATGGTCTCTCTCAACCAATTAACAAAGAGTCTCTTGTGTCCCCAACACACCCAATACAATGGCAAATTGTATAGGTGCACTAGTTCGTCGAGGAGATGGTGATGCAAGTGCAATATGGATGGTAGATATAGGTTTTTGTAATATGAAAATATAAAAACAGCAAGGTTACTAATGATAAAAGTGAGCGAAAACGGTATTACAATGCTTCAAAACAAGGCCTAGGGTTCATACTTTCACTAGTGCAAGTTCTCTCAACAATAATAGCATAATTGGATCATATAACTATCCCTCAACATGCAACAAAGAGTCACTCCAAAGTCACTAATAGCGGAGAACAAATGAAGAGGTTATTGTAGGGTACAAAACCACCTCCAAGTTATTCTTTCTGATCGATTTATTCAAGATTTTGTAGTAAAATAACATGAACCTATTCTTTTCGTTTGATCTATCCTAGACTTCGTCCTAGAATAACACCTTAAGACACGCATCAACCAAAACCCTAATGTCACCTAGATTCTCCATTGTCACCTCAAGTATCCGTGGGCATGATTATACGATATGCATCACACAATCTCAGATTCATCTATTCAACCAACACAAAGAACTTCAAATGGTGCCCCAAAGTTTCTATCGGAGAGTCAAGACGAAAATGTCTGCCAACCCCTATGCATAGATTGAAGGAAATATGCCCTAGAGGCAATAATAAAGATGTTATTTGTATTTACTTATATCATGATAAATGTCTTTTATTCATGCTAGAATTGTATTAACCAGAAACTTAGTACATGTGTGAATACATAGAGAAAACAGTATGTCCCTAGTATGCCTCTACTAGACTAGCTCATTGATCAAAGATGGTTATGTTTCCTAGCCATAGACCTGAGTTGTCATTTGATCAACGAGATCACATCATTAGGAGAATGATGTGATGGACAAGACCCATCCGTTAGCTTAGCACTATTATCATTTAGTTTTACTGATATTGCTTTCTTCATGACTTATAAATGTTCCTATGACTATGAGATTATGCAACTCCCGAATACCGGAGGAACACCTTGTGTGCTATCAAACGTCACAACGTAACTGGGTGATTATAAAGATGCTCTACAGGTGTCCCCAAAAGTGTTTGTGGTGTTGGCATAGATCAAGAATATGATTTGTCACTCCGAGTGTCGGTGAGGTATCTCTGGGCTCTCTCGGTAATACACATCATAATAAGCCTTGCAAGCAAATGACTAATGAGTTAGTCACAAGACGATATATTATGGAACGAGTAAATAGACTTGTCGGTAATTAGATTGAATTAGCTATTGAGATACTGACGATCGAATCTCGGGCAAGTAACATACCGATGACAAAAGGAACAACGAATGTTGTTATGCGGTTTGACCAATAAAAGATCTCCGTAGAATATGTAGGAGCCAATATGAGCATCCAGGTTCCACTATTGGTTATTGACCGGAGATGAGTGTCGGTCATGTCTACATAGTTCTCGAACCCGTAGGGTCCGCACGCTTAACGTTTGATGACGATCGGTATTATGAGTTTATGAGTTTTGATGTACCAAAGGTAGTTCGGAGTCCCGGATTAGATCATGGACATGACGAGGAGTCTCGGAATGTCCGAGATGTAAAGATTGATATATTGGACGTCTATATTCGGACACCGGAAGTGTTCCGGAAAAGTTTCGAATTAAATCGGAGTGCCGGAGGGGTATCGGTACCCCTCGGGGGAACTAATGGGCCACTTGGGCCCTTAGTAGAGAGAGAGAGAGAGGGCCGGCCAGGGCTGGGCCGCGCGCCCCTCCCCCTTGGTCCGAATTGGACAAGGAGAGGAGTGGGCGGCGTCCCTTCCTTCCCCCTCTCCCTCTCCTTCCTTCCCCCTCTCCCTCTTGGTGGACTCCTAGTAGGAATAGGATTCCTATTCCTAGTAGGAGTGGCCCTCCTAGGGCGCGCCATAGGGGCCGCCGACCTCCTCCCCTTGCTCCTTTATATACGGTGGCAGGGGGGCACCTCTAGACACACAAGTTGATCAAATTGATCTCTCCCAACCGTGTGCGGTGCCCCCCTCCACAGAAACACACCTCGGTCATACCGTTGTAGTTCTTAGGCAAAGCCCTGCGCCGGTAGCTTCATCATCTCCGTCACCATGCCGTCGTGCTGACGAAACTCTCCCGTGAAGCTCTACTGGATCAAGAGCTCGTGGGACGTCATCAAGCTGAACGCGTGCTGAACGCGGAGGTGTCGTACGTTCGGTGCTTGATCGGTTGGATCGCGAAGAAGTTCGACTACATCAACCGCGTCACTAGACGCCTCCGCTTTCGGTCTACGAGGGTATGTAAACACACTCACACTCTCCCCTCTCGTTGCCTTGCTTCTAGTAGATAGATCTCGCGTGATCGTAGGATTTTTTTTGAAATACTACGTTCCCCAACAGTGGCATCATTAGCCAGGTCTATGCGTAGATGATAGGCACGAGTAGAACACAATGAGTCTTGGGCGATAATAGTCATACTGCTTACCAGCATGTCATACTTTTGTTCGGCGGTATTGTGAGATGAAGTGGCCCGGACCGACATTACGTGTATGCTTACGCGAGACTGGTTTCACCGTTATTTGCACTCGTTGCTTAAAGGTGACTGGCGGGTGTCTGTCTCTCTCACTTTAGTTGAATCGAGTGTGGCTACGCCCGGTCCTTGTGAAGGTTAAAACATCACATACTTGATAAAAAATCGTTGTGGTTTTGTATGCGTAGGTAAGAACGGTTCTTGCTAAGCCCGTAGCAGCCACGTAAAACTTGCAACAACAAAGTAGAGGACGTCTAACTTGTTTTTGCAGGGCATGTTGTGATGTGATATGGTCAAGACATGATGGGTTATACGTTATTGTATGAAATGATCATGTTTTGTAAAGTTATCGGCAACTGGCAGGAGCCATATGGTTGTCACTTTATTGTATGAAATACAGTCGCCATGTAATTGCTTTACTTTATCACTAAGAAGTAGCGATAGCCGTGGAAGCAATAGTTGGCGAGACGATAACGATGCTACGATGGAGATCAAGGTGTCGCGCCGGTGACGATGGTGATCATGACAGTGCCTTGGAGATGGAGATCAAAAGCACAAGATGATGATGGCCATATCATGTCACATATTTTAATTGCATGTAATGTTTATCTTATTATGCTTCTTATTTTGCTTAGTACGACGGTAGCATTATAAGATGATCCCTTACTAAATTTCAAGGTATAAGTGTTCTCCCTGAGTATTCACCGTTTGGAAAGTTCGTCGTGCCGAGACACCACGTGATGATCGGGTGTGATAAGCTCTACGTTCACATACGATGGGTGTAAGCCAGTTTTGCACACGCGGAATACTCAGGTTAAATTTGACGAGCCTAGCATGTACAGACATGGCCTCGGAACACTAGAGACCGAAAGGTCGAGCGTGAATCATATAGTAGATATGATCAACATAAGATGTTCACCATTGAAAACTACTCCATCTCACGTGATGATCGGACATGGTTTAGTTGATTTGGATCACCGAATCATTTAGATGACTAGAGGGATGTCTATCTAAGTGGGAGTTCTTTAGTAATATGATTAATTGAACTTTAATTTATCATGAACTTAGTCCTGATAGTTTTTTGCATATCTATGTTGTTGTAGATCAATGGCCCGTGCTACCGTTCCCTTGAATTTTAATGCATTCCTAGAGAAAGCTAAGTTGAAAGATGATGGTAGCAATTACACGGACTGGGTCCGTAACTTGCGGATTATCCTCATTGTTGCACAGAAGAATTATGTCCTTAAAGCACCGCTAAGTGACAAGCCCCCTCCCGCTAATGTAGATGCTTTGAACGTCTGGCAGACGCGGTCTGATGACTACACGATAGTTCAGTGTGCCATGCTTTACGGCTTAGAACCGAGACTTCAACGCCGTTTTGAACATCATGGAGCATATGAGATGTTCCAGGAGTTGAAGTTAATATTTCAAGAAAATGCCCGGATTAAGAAATATGAGATTTCCAATAAGTTCTATAGCTGCAAGATGGAGGAGAATAGTTCTGTCAGTGAACACTTGCTCAGAATGTCTGGGTACTACAATCATATGACTCAACTTGGATGCAAAGTTGACGAAGATAGTGTTATTGATAGAGTTCTTCAATCACTGCCACCAAGCTATAAAGGCTTCGTGATGAACTATAACATGCAAGGGATGCAGAAGACAATTCCCGAGCTCTTCGCAATGCTCAAAGCTGAGGAGGTAGAAATCAAAAAGGAGCATCAAGTGTTGATGGTTAACAAGACCACTAGTTTCAAGAAAAAAGGCAAGGGAAAGAAGGGGAACTTCAAGAAGAATAGCAAGACAGTTGCTACTCCCACGAAGAAACCCAAGTCTGGAGCCAAGCCTGAAACTGAGTGCTTCTACTTCAAAGGGACACTGGAAGCGGAACTGCCCCAAGTATTTGGCGGATAAGAAGGATGGCAAGGTGAACAAAGGTATATGTGATATACATGTTATTGATGTGTACCTTACTAATGCTCGTAGTAGCACCTGGGTATTTGATACCGGTTCGGTTGCTAATATTTGTAACTCGAAACAGGGACTACGGATTAAACGAAGATTGGCTAAGGATGAGGTGACGATGCACGTGGGAAATGGTTCCAAAGTCCATGTGATCGCCGTCGGCACACTACCTCTACATCTACCTTCGGGATTAGTTTTAGACCTGAATAATTGTTATTTGGTGCCAGCGCTAAGCATGGACATTATATCTGGATCTTGTTTATTGCGAGACGGTTATTCATTTAAAACTGAGAATAATGGTTGTTTCATTTATATGAGTAATATCTTTTATGGTCATGCACCCTTGAAGAGTGGTCTATTCTTGTTGGATCTCGATCGTAGTGATACACATATTCATAATATTGAAGCCAAAAGATGCAACGTTAATAATGATAGTGCAACTTATTTGTGGCACTGCCGTTTAGGTCATATTGGTGTAAAGCGCATGAAGAAACTCCATAGTGATGGAATTTTGGAATCACTTGATTATGAATCACTTGGTGCTTGCGAACCATGCCTCATGGGCAAGATGACTAAAACTCCATTCTCCGGAACAATGGAGCGACCAACAGATTTGTTGGAAATCATACATACTGATGTATGTGGACTAATGAGTGTTGAAGCTCGCGGCGGGTATCGTTATTTTCTGACCTTCACTGATGATTTGAGCAGATATGGGTATATCTACTTGATGAAGCACAAGTCTGAAACATTTGAAAAGTTCAAAGAATTTCAGAGTGAAGTAGAGAATCATAACAAGAAAATAAAGTTTCTACGATCTGATCGTGGAGGTGAATATTTGAGTTACGAGTTTGGTCTTCATTTGAAACAATGTAGAATAGTTTCACAACTCACACCACCCGGAACACCACAGCGTAATGGTGTGTCCGAATGTCGTAACCGTACTTTATTAGATATGGTGCGGTCTATGATGTCTCTTACCGATTTACCACTATCGTTTTGGGGTTATGCTTTAGAGACAACTGCATCCACGTCAAATAGGTCACCATCTAAATCCGTTGAGAGGACGCCCTATGAACTGTGGTTTGGGAAGAAACCAAAGTTGTCGTTTCTTAAAGTTTGGGGCTGCGATACTTATGTGAAAAAGCTTCAACCTGATAAGCTTGAACCCAAGTCGGAGAAATGTGTCTTCATAGGATACCCAAAGGAGACTGTTGGGTACACCTTCTATCACATATCCGAAGGCAAGATATTCATTGCTAAGAAATGATCCTTTCTAGAGAAGGAGTTTCTCTCGAAAGAAGTGAGTGGGAGGAAAGTGGAACTTGATGAGGTAATTGTACCTTCTCCCGAATTGGAAAGTAGTACGTCACATAAATTGGTTCCAGTGATTCCTACACCAATTAGTGAGGAAGCTAATGATGATGATCATGAAACTTCAGATCAAGTTTTTGCTGAACTTCATAGATCAACCAGAGTACGTTCCACGCCAGAGTGGTACGGCAACCCAGTTCTGGAAGTCGTGTTACTAGACCATGATGAACCTACGAACTATGAGGGAGCGATGATGAGCCCATATTCCGCAAAATGGCTTGAGGCCATGAAATCTGAGATGGGATCCATGTATGAGAACAAAGTATGTACTTTGGTTGACTTGCCCGATGATCGAAAAGCCATCGAAAATAGATGGATCTTCAAGGGGAAGACCGACGCTGACGGTAATGTTATTGTTTATAAATCTCGACTTGTTGCGAAAGGTTTTCGACAAGTTCAAGGAGTTGACTACGATGAGGCTTTCTCACCCATAGGGATGCTTAAGTCTGTCCAAATCATGTTAGCAATTGCTGCATTTTGTGATTATGAAATCTGGCAAATGGATGTCAAAACTGCATTCCTGAATGGATATCTCAAAGAAGAGTTGTATATGATGCAACCAGAAGGTTTTGTCGATCCTAAAGGTGCTAACAAAGTGTGCAAGCTCCAGCGATCCATCTATGGACTGGTGCAAGCATCTCGGAGTTGGAATACATGCTTTGATGAGGTGATCCAAGCATATGGTTTTATACAGACTTTTTGAGAAGCCTGTATTTACAAGAAAGTGAGTGGGAGCTCTGTAGCATTTCTGATATTATATGTGGATGACATATTGTTGATTATAAATGATAAAGAATTTCTGGATAGCATAAAAGGATAATTGAATAAGAATTTTTCAATGAAAGACCTCGGTGAAGCTGCTTACATATTAGGCATCAAGATCTATAGAGATAGATCAAGACGCTTAATTGGACTTTCACAAAGCACATACCTTGATAAAGTTTTGAAGAAGTTCAAAATGGATCATTCAAAGAAAGGGTTCTTGCCCGTGTTACAAGGTGTGAAGTTGCGTAAGACTCAATGCCCGACCACTGCAGAAGATAGAGAGAAAATGAAAGTCATTCCCTATGCCTCAGCCAGAGGATCTATCATGTATGCAATGTTGTGTACCGGACCTGATGTGTGCCTTGCTATAAGTTTAGCAGGGAGATACCAAAGTAATCCAGGAGTGGATCACTGGACAACGGTCAAGAACATCCTGAAGTAACTGAAAAGGACAAAGGATATGTTTCTCATATATGAAGGTGACAAAGAGCTCGTCGTAAACGGTTATGTCGATTCAAGCTTTGACACCGATCTGGATGACTCTAAGTCACAAACCGGATATGTATTTTTACTAAACGGTGGAGCTGTCAGTTGGTGCAGTTCCAAGCAAAGCGTCGTGGCGGGATCTACGTGTGAAGCGGAATACATAGCTACTTCGGAAGTAGCAAATGAAGGAGTCTGGATGAAGGAGTTCATATCCGATCTAGGTGTGATACCTAGTGCATCAGGTCCAATGAAAATCTTTTGTGATAACACTGGAGCAATAGCCTTGGCGAAGGAATCCAGGTTTCACAAGAGAACAAAGCACATCAAAAGACGCTTAAATTCCATCTGTGATCAAGTCAAGGAGGGAGACATAGAAATTTGCAAGATACATACGGATCTGAATGTCGCAGACCCGTTGACTAAGCCTCTTCCACGGGCAAAACATGATCAGCACCAAGACTCCATGGGTGTTAGAATCATTACTTTGTAATCTAGATTATTGACTCTAGTTCAAGTGGGAGACTAAAGGAAATATGCCCTAGAGGCAATAATAAAGATGTTATTTGTATTTCCTTGTATCATGGTAAATGTCTTTTATTCATGCTAGAATTGTATTAACCGAAAACTTAGTACATGTGTGAATACATAGACAAAACAGTATGTCCCTAGTATGCCTCTACTAGACTAGCTCATTGATCAAAGATGGTTATGTTTCCTAGCCATAGACATGAGTTGTCATTTGATCAACGAGATCACATCATTAGGAGAATGTTGCGATGGACAAGATCCATCCGTTAGCTTAGCACTATGATCGTTTAGTGTTACTGCTATTGCTTTCTTCATGACTTATACATGTTCCTATGACTATGAGATTATGCAACTCCCGAATACCAGAGGAACACCTTGTGTGCTATCAAACGTCACAATGTAACTGGGTGATTATAAAGATGCTCTACAGGTGTCTCCAAAAGTGTTTGTGGTGTTGGCATAGATCAAGAATAGGATTTGTCACTCCGAGTGTCGAAGAAGTATCTCTGGGCCCTCTCGGTAATACACATCATAATAAGCCTTGCAAGCAAATGACTAATGAGTTAGTCACGAGATTATATATTACGAAATGAGTAAAGAGACTTGCCGGTAACGAGATTGAACTAGGTACTGTGATGCCGACGATCGAATCTCGGGCAAGTAACATACCGATGACAAAAGGTACAACATATGTTGTTATGCGGTTTGACCGATAAAAGATCTTCGTAGAATATGTAGGAGCCAATATGAGCATCCAGGTTCCCCTATTGGTTATTGATCGGAGATGAGTCTCGGTCATGTCTACATAGTTCTTGAACCCGTAGGGTCCGCACGCTTATCGTTTGATGACGATCGGTATTATGAGTTTATGAGTTTTGATGTACCGAAGGTAGTTCAGAGTCTCGAATGAGATCACGGACATGATGAGGAGTCTCGGAATGTCCGAGACGTAAAGATTGATATATTGGACGACTATATTCGGACACCGAAAGTGTTCCGGAAAAGTTTCGAATTAAACCGGAGTGCCGGAGGGGTATCGGTACCCCCCGGGGGAACTAATGGGCCACTTGGGCCCTTAGTGGAGAGAGGGCCGGCCGGCCAGGGCTTGGCCGCGCGCCCCTCCCCCTTGGTCCTAATTGGACAAGGAGAGGAGGGGGCGGCGCCCCTTCCTTCTTCCTCTCCCTCTCCTTCCTTCCCTCTCTCCCTCTTGGTGGACTCCTACTAGGAATATGATTCCTATTCATAGTAGGAGTGGCCCTCCTAGGGCGCGCCATAGGGGCCGGCCGGCCTCCTCCCCTTGATCCTTTATATACGGGGGCAGGGGGCACCTCTAGACACACAAGTTGATCAAGTTGATCTCTCCCAACCGTGTGTGGTGCCCCCCTCCACAGAAACACACCTCGGTCATACCGTTGTAGTGCTTAGGCGAAGCCCTGCGTCGGTAGCTTCATCATCTCCGTCACCACGCCGTCGTGCTGATGAAACTCTCCCATGAAGCTCTACTGGATCAAGAGCTCGTGGGACGTCATGAAGCTGAACGTGTGCTGAACGCAAGGGTGCCGTACGTTCGGTGCTTGATTGGTTGGGTCACGAAGAAGTTCGACTACATCAACCGCGTCACTAGACGCTTCCGCTTTCGGTCTACGAGGGTACGTAGACACACTCTCCCCTCTCGTTGCTATGCTTCTAGTAGATAGATCTTGTGTGATCGTAGGAATTTTTTTTGAAATACTACGTTCCTCAACATAGATTCCCAAGGTCACGGAACCCGCAAGTTGATCACCAAAAGATACATCAAGTGAATCAATAGAATACCCCATTGTCACCACGGGTATCCCACGCAAGACATACACCAAGTGTTCTCAAATCCTTAAAGACTGAATCTGATAAGATAACTTCAAAGGGAAAACGCAATCCATTACAGGAAGTAGAGGGGGAGAAACATCATAAGATCCAACTATAATAGCAAAGCTCGCGATACATCATGATCGTGCCATATCAAGAACATGAGAGAGAGAGAAAGAGAGAGAGAGAGAGAGAGAGAGAGAGAGAGAGAGAGAGAGAGATTGAATACATAGCTACTGGTACATACCCTCAGCCCTGAGGGTGAACTACTCCCTCCTCATAATGGAGAGCGTCGGGATGATGAATATGGCCACCGGTGATGATTCCCCCCTCCGACGGGGTGCCGGAATAGGGTCTCGATTGGTTTTTGGTGGCTATAGAGGCTTGCGGCGGCGGAACTCCCGATCTAGGTTTCTATTCGGAGGTTTCTATATTTATAGGATTTTTTGGCATCGATATCACGTCAGGGGGGGGTCTCTGAGTCATCCACGAGATAGGGGGCATGCCCAAGGGGGGTAGGGCGCACCCTCCACCCTCGTGGACGCCCCGGAACTCTTCTGGCCCAAATCTTTTACTTCGGGGGCTTCTTTTGGTCCATAAAAAATCATCAAAAATTGGCACGTCAATTGGACTCCGTTTGGTATTCATTTTCTATAAAACTCAAAAACAAGGAAAACAACAGAAACTGGCACTCGGCTCTAGGTTAATAGGTTAGTCCCAAAAATAATATAAAAGTGCATATTAAAGCCCATTAAACATCTAAAACAGATAATATAATAGCATGGAACAATCACAAATTATAGATACGTTGGAGATGTATCAAGCATCCCCAAGCTTAATTCCTGCTCGTCCTCGAGTAGGTAAATGATAAAAACGGAATTTTTGATGTGGAATGCTACCTAACATAATTATAAATGTAATTTTCTTTATTGTGGCACGAATGTTCAGATCCGAAAGATTCAAGACAAAAGTTTCATATTGACATAAAAATAATAATACTTCAAGCATACTAACAAAGTAATCATGTCTTCTCAAAATAACATGGCCAAAGAAATTTCATCCCTACAAAATCATATAGTTTGGCTATGCTCCATCTTTGTCACACAAAATATTCAAATCATGCACAACCCCTGTTTCAGCCAAGCAATTGTTTCATACTTTAGTATTCTCAAACTTTTTCAACTTTCATGCAATACATGAGCGTGAGCCATGGATATAGCACTATAGGTGGAATAGAATGGTGGTTGTGGAGAAGACAAAAAGGAGGAAGATGGTCTCACATCAACTAGGCGTATTAATGTGCTATGGAGATGCCCATCAATAGATATCAATATGAGTGAGTAGGGATTGCCATGCAACGAATGCACTAGAGCTATAAATGTATGAAAGCCCAACAAAAGAAACTAAGTGGGTGTGCATCCAACTTGCTTGCTCACGACGACCTTGGGCATTTTGAGGAAGCCCATCGTTGGAATATACAAGCCAAGTTCTACAATGAAAAATTCTCACTAGTATATGAAAGTGAGAAAACAAGAGACTCTCTATCATGAACATCATGGTACTACTTTGAAGCACAAGTGTGGAAAAAAAGATAGTAGCATTGTCCCCTTTTTTGGGGCCTTCCTTTTTTTGCCTTTTGTTTTTTTATTTGGCCTTGTTTTCGGGACAATGATCTAATAATGATGATCATCACACTTCTATTTATTTACAACTCATAGATTACAACTCGATACTAGAACAAAATATGACTCTACATGGATGCCTCCGGCAGTGTACCGGGATGTGCAATGAATCAAGAGTGACATGTATGAAAAATTATGCATGGTGGCGTTGCCACAAATACGATGTCAACTACATGATCATGCAAGGCATTATGACAATGATGAAACGTGTCATATATAAACGGAATGGTGGAAACTTGCATGGCAATATATCTCGGAATGGCTATGGAAATGCCATAATAGGTAGGTATGGTGGCTGTTTTGAGGAAGATGTATGGTGGGTGTATGGTACCGGCAAAAGTTTTGCGGTACAAGAGAGGCTAGCAATGGCGGAAGGGTGAGAGTGTGTATAATCATGGACTCAACATTAGTCACAAAGAACTCACATACTTATTGCAAAAATCTACAAGTCACCAAAACAAAGTACTACACGCATGCTCCTAGGGGAAGGGTTGGTAGGAGTTAACCATCGCACGATCCCGACCTCCACACAAAGGATGACAATCAAAGAAATACCTCATGCTTCAAATTTGTCACACAACGGTTACCATACATGCATGCTACGGGACTTTCAAACCTCAACACAAGTATTTCTACTCATAGATTCATCAAAATAAGCAAACAACACACGAAAAACAGAATCTGTCAAAAAAAAGAACAATATGTAGTAATCTGTAACTTTCGAATACTTTTGTAACTCTAAAAATTCTGAAATAAATTGGTGGAGGTTAGGAGTTTGTCTATTAATCATGTGCAAAAAGAATCAACTCAAAAGCACTCTTCTGTAAAAAAAATGGCAGCTAATCTCGTGAGCGCAAAGTTTCTGTTTTGTATAGCAAGATCACATTAACTTTCACCCAAGTCTTCCCAAAGGTTCTACTTGGCACTTTATTGAAACAAAAGATATAAAACATGATTATTATAGTATATTAATCACGTGGACACACAAAAACAGTAAGGGTAAATATTGGGTTGTCTCCCAACAAGCGCTTTTCTTTAATGCCTTTTAGCTAGGCATGATGATTTCAATAATGCTTGCATAAAAGATAAGAACTGAAACATAAAAAGATCATCATGAAGAATATAACTAGCACATTTAAGTCTAACCCACTTCCTATGCATAGGGATTTTGTGAGCAAACAATTTATGGGAGCAAGAATCAGCTAGCATAGGAAAGCAAAACAAGCATAACTTTGAAACTTTAAGCACATAGAGAGGAAACTTGATATTATTGCAATTCCTACAAGCATATGATCCTCTCTCATAATAATTTTCAGTAGCATCATGAATGAATTCAACAATATAAATATCACATAAAGCACTATTTTCATGATGCACAAGCATATAAATTTTATTACTCTCCACATAAGCAAAATTCTTCTCATTCAGAATAGTGGGAGTATCATAAGAAACTTGAATACTATAGATTGTTTCCACATTAAAAGATTAATGTTCAGAAAAAGGGTAATCATAATCATGACAAGTGTTGTAAATATAATCATCACTACTTTTTATAACATAAGTATCATCACAATAATCATCATAAGTAGCAACTTTATTCTCATCATAATCAATTGAAACCTCTTCCAAGATAGTGGAATCATTACTAAATAAAGTTGACACTCTTCCAAACCCACTTTCATCAATATAATCATCATATATAGGAGGCATGCTATCATCATAATAAATTTGCTCATCAAAACTTGGGAGACTAAAAATATCATCTTCATACAACATCGCATCCCCAAGCTCGGGACAAACATTAATTGCAGCAAATAAATTCTTAAACATATCATTCTCATCAAACATAGCATCCCCAAGTTTGGGCCTTTGCATATCATAAGCATAATCACTCTCATCGTTAATACTATGGATAACACCAATAGTATAGCAATTATCATCATCACAATGAGTAATAGGAGCAACGTCATTTGGTACGTGTACCTTTTTATATTTGCTTCTCTGTCTTTTCTTTTTCTTCTTCACATTATGTATGGGTTTAATCCTCTTTTTGGAGCTCCTTGTTAATGAGATTGGTTGAATAGAAGGCTCCTCCTCGTTACCTAATTCATCATAAGAAAGAATAGGAGGATATTGGGAAATCTCTTCCCTTTCATTAGTATTCTCTTCGTCTTCTATTTGTTTTCCTGACTTTATGTAATTGGCAATATAGGGATTTTCAATGCAATTCACAGCACAATACATATAAATTTCATCTAGATCAAAATCAAGAACTTTATCAAGGACAAATTCTGGGATATCCTTAGTTATACGTTTCATTTCTTCATAACCCAGAAGCAAACTAAGTTCATTATGATGTGCAAGGGAAATCAAGTCATCACAATTCTTGGACACGATTCGATCATGAAACAATTTTCATTGGAGATTTAAATGATCACGTTCATTGCAAAGTTCAGAAGGATGGCTAAGAAAATTTAAATTTTCAGCACAAACATCTAGCCTTTCTTGCAACCATCTAGTTTCTAAATGCTTATGCCTCTTGCAAAATCTATCTTCCCTATTTGGTGTGTACTTGCAAACTCTATGCACTCCACAAAAATAGACATGCTTATATGAGATATTTTCATCATGACTAGTGCAATCATCATTAGTACTATGGATATTCAAAGAGTTCGTACTAACAACATTGCAATCATGCTCATCATTAAAATATTTAGTGTTAAACATTTTAATGCATTCTTCTTCTAGTACTTGGGTACAATTTTCCTTTCCATCAGTTTCACGAAAGATATTGAAAAGATGAAGCATATGATGTACCCTCAATTCCATTTTTGTAGTTTTCTTTTATAAACTAAACTAGTGATAAAGCAAGAAACTAAAAAATTCTATTGCAAGATCTAAATATATACCTTCAAGCACTCACCTCCCTAGCAACGACGCTAGAAAAGAGATTTGTTGACGGGATGTGGGTGCCGCTTACCTAGCCTACCCGGCAACGGCGCCAGAAAAGAGCTTGATGTCTACTACACAACCTTCTTCGTGTAGACGTTGTTGGGCCTGCAAGTGCAGAGGTTTGTAGGACAGTAGCAAATTTCCCTCAACTGGATGACCTAAGGTTTATCAATCTGTGGGAGGCGTAGGATGAAGATGGTCTCTCTCAAACAACCCTACAACCAAATAACAAAGAGTCTCTTGTGTCCCCAACACACCCAATACAATGGCAAATTGTATAGGTGCACTAGTTCGATGAAGAGATGGTGATACAAGTGTAATATGGATGGTAGATATAGGTTTTTGTAATATGAAAATATAAAAACAGCAAGGTAACTAATGATAAAAGTGAGCGAAAACGGTATTGCAATGCTTCAAAACAAGGCCTATGGTTCATACTTTCACTAGTGCAAGTTCTCTCAACAATAATAGCATAATTGGATCATATAACTATCCCTTAACATGCAGCAAAGTGTCACTCCAAAGTCACTAATAGCGGAGAACAAACGAAGAGATTATTGTAGGGTACGAAACCACATCAAAGTTATTCTTTTTGATCGATCTATTCAAGAGTCCGTAGTAAAATAACATGAAGCTATTCTTTCTGTTCGATCTATCCTAGAGTTCGTACTAGAATAACACATTAAGACACACATCAACCAAAACCCTAATGTCACCTAGATACTCCATTGTCACCTCAAGTATCCGTGGGCATGATTCTATGATATGCATCACACAATCTCATATTCATCTATCCAACCAACACAAAGAACTTCAAAGAGTGCCCCAAAGTTTCCATCAGAGAGTCAAGACGAAAACGTGTGCCAACCCCTATGCATATATTCCCAAGGTCACAGAACCCGCAAGTTGATCACCAAAACATACATCAAGTGAATCAATAGAATACCCCATTGTCACCACGGGTATCCCATGCAAGACATACATCAAGTGTTCTCAAATCCTTAAAGACTCAATCCGATAAGATAACTTCAAAGGGAAAACTCAATCCATTAGAGGAAGTAGAGGGGGAGAAACATCATAAGATCCAACTATAATAGCAAAGCTCGCAATACATCAAGATCGTGCCATATCAAGAACATGAGAGAGAGAGAGAGGGAGAGAGAGATCAAACATATAGCTACTGGTACATACCCTCAGCCCCGAGGGTGAACTAATCCCTCCTCGTCATGGAGAGCGTCGGGATGATGAAGATGACCACCGGTGATGATTCACCCCTCCAGCAGGGTGCCGGAACAGGGTCCTGATTGGTTTTTGGTGGCTACAGAGGCTTGCAGCGGCGGAACTCACTATCTAGGTTTCTTTTCGGGGGTTTCTGTATATATAGGAAATTTTGGCGTCGGTCTCACATCAAGGGGGTCTCCGAGTCATCCACGAGATAGGGGGGGCGCTCCCAGGGGGTAGGGCGCACCCTCGACCCTCGTGGACGGCCCGGGACTCTTCTGGTCCAACTCTTTTACTCCAGGGGCTTCTTTTGGTCCATAAAAAATCATCAAAAATTGGCGCGTCAATTGGAATCCATTTGGTATTCCTTTTCTGTAAAACTCAAAAACAAGGAAAAAACATAAATTGGCACTGGGCTCTGGGTTAATAGGTTAGTCCCAAAAATAATATAAAAGTGCATATTAAAGCCCATTAAACATTCAAAACAGATAATATAATAGCATGGAACAATCAAAAATTATAGATACGTTGGAGACGTATCAGACATCCCCTCTTTCGTCTTCGTCCATTGGTAACTTTACTCGAGGCTATATTTTTATTCACCACATGATATGTGTTTTGCTTGGAGCGTCTTGTATGATATGAGTCTTTGCTTTTTAGTTTGCCGCTGTCATACTTGATGTACACACCTTTTGAGAGGGACACGTTTGAATTGTAATTTGTTAGAATACTCTATGTGCTTCACTTATATCTTTTGAGCTAGGCAATTTTGCTCTAGTGCTTCACTTATATCTTTTAGAGCACGGTGGTGGCTTTATTTTATAGAAATTGTTGAACTCTCTTGCTTCACTTATATTAATTTGAGACTCTCTAAATAACATGGTAATTTGTTTAGGTTATGAATTTAGTCCTAATATGATAGGCATCCAAGGGAGATATAATAAAAACTTTCATATATAGAGCATTGCATACTATGTGAAGTTTGATTCTTTATGATTGTTTTGAGATATGAGGATGGTGATATTAGAGTTATGCTAGTAGTAAATTGTGGAGTTGAAGAAATAATTGTGTTAAGGTTTGTGATTCCCATAGCATGCACGTATGGTCTCCTAACTATGTAACCAAATTGAAGCGCACCGTGTCTTGATTGTTTATCTCTGCGTGGAGGTCGGGGGTGCGCGATGGTTAACTCCTACCAACCTCCCCCCTAGGAGCATGCATAGTAGTACTTTGTTTCGAGGGCTAATAAATGTTTTGCAATAAGTATGTGAGTTCTTTATAACTAATGTTGAGTCCATGGATTATACGCACTCTCATCCTTCCACCATGGCTAGCCACTCTAGTACCACTCAACTCTCGTCGGTGCATGAAACCACCTTACACCCTTCCTGAAAACAAACACCATACCTACCTATTATGGCATTTTCATAGCCATTCTGAGATATATTGCCATGTACCTCCACCGTTCCATTTATTATGACACACACCATCATTGTCATATTGCTTTGTATGATCATGTAGTTGGCATAGTATTTGTGGCTAGGCCACCCTTCATATTTTATACATGACACTCTTGATCATTGCACATCCCGGTACACCACCGGAGGCATTCATATAGAGTCATATTTTTGTTCTAGTATCGAGTTGTAAGTAAATAAAAGTGTGATAATCATCATTATTATAACATTGTCCCATGTCAGATTATAAATAAAAGAGGCCAAAGAAGCCCACAAAAAAGAGAGGCCAAAGAGCCCAAAATAAAAAAGAGAGAAAAAGAGAGAAGGGACAGTGTTACTATCCTTTTCCACACTTGTGCTTCAAAGTAGCACCATGTTCTTCATTATAGAGAGTCTCCTATTTTGTCAATTTCATATATTACTAGTGGGAATTTCTTGTTATAGAACTTGGCTTGTATATTCCAACGATGGGCTTCCTCAAATGCCCTAGGTCTTCATGATCAAGCAAGTTGCTGCACACCCACTAGTTTTCTTTTGAGCTTTCATACACATATAGCTCTAGTGCATCCGTTACATGGCAATACCTACTCTCTCACATTGATATCAATTGATGGACATCTCCATAGTCCATTGATTTGCCTAGTTGATGTGAGACTTTCTCCCTCCTTTTGTCTACTAGCACCTTCTATTCCACCCATAGTGTTATATCCATGGCCCACGCTCATGTATTGCGTGAAGAGTTGAAAAAGCTGAAGCGCGTTAAAAAGTATGAAATAATTTCTTGGCTGACACCGGGATGGGCATGATTTATACTTTGTCTTGAGAAGAGGGAGCATAAAAAGACTATATGATTTTGTAGGGATAACGTTCTTTAGCCATGTTATTTTGTTTAAGCTTAATGATTTACTTTCTAGTATGCTTGAAGTATTATTATTTTTGTGTCAGTATGAACTTTTGTTTTGAATCATATGGATCTGAATATTCATGCCACAATAAAGAAATTACATGGATAAATACGTTAGGTAGCATTCCACATAAAAAATTTTGTTTTTATCATTTACCTACATGAGGGCGAGCAGGAATTAAGCTTGGGCATGCTTGATACGTCTCCAACGTATCTATAATTTTTTATTGTTTCATGCTATTATATTATCTATTTTGGATGTTTTATATGCATTAATATGCTATTTTATATTATTTTTGGGACTAACCTATTAACCTAGAGCCCAGTGCCAATTTCTGTTTTTCCTTGTTTTTGAGTTTCGCAGAAAAGGAATATCAAACGGAGTTCAAACGGAGTGAAACTTTACGATGATTTTTCTTGGACCAGAAGACACCTGGAGACTTGAGAACCAAGTCAGAAGAGCCACGAGGTGGTGATAAGGGAGAGGGTGCGCCCTCGGGGGGTGGGCGTGCCCCTCACCCTTGTGGGCCCCTCGCAACTCCCCTGACCTACCGCTTCCTCCTATATATTCACATATATTCCAGAAACATCAGAGGGAGCCATGAAAACACTTTTTCCGCCGTCGCAACCTTCTGTACCCGTGAGATCCCCTGGAGGCCTTTTCTGGTACTCTACCGGAGGGGGATTCGACCATGGAGGGCTTCTACATCAACACCATTGCCCTTCCGATGAAGCGTGGGTAGTTTACCACAGACCTACGGGTCCATAGCTAGTAGCTAGATGGCTTCTTTTCTCTCTTTGATTCTCAATACCATGTTCTCCTCGATGTTTTAGGAGATCTATCCAATGTAATCTTCTTTTGCGGTGTGTTTGTCAAGATCCGATGAATTGTGGATTTATGGTCAGCTTATCCATGATTATTATTTGAGTCTTCTCAGAATTCTTATATGCATGATTTGGTATCTTAGTATTTCTATTCGAACTATCGGTTTGGTTTGGCCAACTAGATTGGTTTTTCTTGCAATGGGAGAGGTGCTTTGCTTTGGGTTCAATCTTGCGGTGTCCTCACCTAGTGACAAAGTAGGGGTAGCGAGGCAAGTATTGTATTGTTGCCATCGAGGATAAAAAGATGGGGTTTTCATCATATTGCTTGAGTTAATTCCTCTACATCATGTCATCTTACTTGAAGCGTTACTCTATTCTTCATGAACTTAATACTCTAGATGCAGAACTATTTCGGTCGATCTGTGGAGTAATAGTAGTAGATGCAGAATCATTTTGGTCTACTTGACACGGACGTGATGCCTATATTTCGTAATCATTGCCTTGGATATCATCATAACTTAGCGCTTTTCTATCAATTGCTTGATAGTAATTTGTTCACCCACCGTATTATTTGCCTTCAAAAGAGAAGCCTCTAGTGAAACCTATGCCCCCCTGGTCTATTTTCCACCATATTACTTTCCGATCTACTATTTTGCAATATTTTACTTTCCAATCTATAAACCAAAAACCCATAAATATTTTATCTATCTCTATCAGATCTCACTTTTACAAGTGACCGTGAAGGGATTGACAACTGATTTATTGCGTTGGGTGCAAGTTGTTTGATTGTTTGTGCAGGTATTGGTGATTTGTGCATTCATCTCCTACTGGATTGATACCTTGGTTCTCAAACCGAGGAAAATACTTATCTCTACTTTGCTGAATCACCCTTTCCTCTTCAAGGAAAAAACAACGCAAGCTCAAGAAGTAGCAACGATGCAGAATGCGACGTCGCCCGACTTCTGGCGGTGCCAGCGTTGGTGTCGTCGCCACGAGCCAGTCTCCATGGTGTCGTGACGACGAGGAGGATGAGCCTGGGGGTTGATGACCCCGTTCGGTGGTGCGCCTTGATCGCCCTGCTCCGGGGGAGATGCGTGTCCTGCGGCTGCATCTATGACAAGGGCATCGAGGGGGCTGTGGCTCGTACCAGAGCAGACGTTGTCACTGCGGTTGTGTCCTTTAGTGTGGCGAGGGTGCGGAGACTGCATGCTTTCTTCGCCTGCGCCTTGTGGACCACGGCCGTCGGGATACTGTTGATGTCTTCCTCCTCCGGCGTTATACACCCCCACTTTGGCCGCGGGGGAGACGACAACGGCGCCGCTTGCGCCGGTCACGTCCCCCATGGCACCAGTGTTCCCTAGCGCCATCGCAACGGCCGTGGCATCATCGGCTGCCTGTGAAGGGGCTTTCGAGGTTGTGGGCTGCGCTGTTGCGCCGGATTTCTTCTTGGGCGCCATGGATGATGAAGCCGTCGATGAAGAAGACGACGATGAAGAATGGCGCGCTGCTTACAATCTTGGATTTGCGCAAACGCTTCCCTTACCTGGCGCACCAAAGATGTCGGGGAAAACACGATCACCTATGGGGCTATAGACCCGTTTGTGGTTCGGCAAGGGGGAAGGGCACATTGCACAAAGAGCGGAGGCCATAGAGGCAGCACGACGATGGTGACACGGTGGTTTTTACCCAGGTCTGGGCCGCTCTAAAGTGTAAAACCCTACTACTGCTTTGGTGGATCAAATGAGGGAGTGCGAGGAGCATGTAGTGTTTAAGCCAGGTAAGCTGGAATTGGGGAGAGCAGCTACGCGCGTATGAGTGTACAAGGGTCCGAATCCTTTCTAAGCTCGCCTCGGTCCTCCTTGTATAGTTCAATTGGTATCCACAGTGGAGACATGATCATTGTTGGCTGATTGGACAGCAAATAGTGCTATCATACCTAACTCTGTAGACATGACAGGGTGCATTAAATGCACCGCTTAGTGTCATATCATGGAGTAGCCCGGCAAGCCTTGATGAACCACTTTATCTGTCTTTTGCCTTGTCCGCCTAACACGCCGCTGGACGGGTGTCATTTGGAGGTAGCTTCCTGGGTGGCCATGACGTACTTGGTGGATGCAAGTTAATCATCTGAGGTCTCGACACCGCAATGATAAGTGACCTGAGTCAATGTGCGGTGGAGCGGTGGTGTTTTGGCGGGACGATCCGCCCTTGGCGCTCCCGGCAAGCCTGTTGGGGGAGTCTTGAGACTTGTCTTTGGCGTGGCCTCGTCCTGGCCGGGCACGCCTGTCCGGTAAGGGAGGATTTTCCTTGGTGATATCTTGTTCCTTTGTCTTTCCTTGGTCTTCTTGATCCGCCCTTTGATTCCTTAAAGAGCTATATCTTCGGCTTGGTCTTGTCTTGCCGTTGCCGCAACCTTGCCTCCATGCCTGTGTACAGTCTGGGCAACATACACCAAGGTTTGTTTCACCGACAGACGGCGCCAAAAGATGTCGTGGGAAAACACGATCACCTATGGGCCATTGGCCCCTTTGTGGTTCGGCAAGGGGGAAGGGCACGTTGCACAAAGAGCGAAGGCCGTAGAGGCAGCACATCGATGGTGACACTATGGTTTTTACCCAGGTTCGGGCCGCTGTGAAGCGTAAAACCCTACTCCTGCTTTGGAGGATTGGATGAGGGAGTGCAAGGAGCACGTAGCGCTGAAGCCCAGTAAGGTGGCCTCAGGGAGAGCAGCTACACGCGTATGAGTGTACAAGGGTGTGAATCCTTTCTAAGATCGCCTCAGTCCTTCTTTTATAGTTCAAGGGGTATCCACAGTAGCGACATGATCACTGTTGGATGATTGGATAGCGAACAGTGCTATCATACCTAACTCTACAAACAGGACATGGTGCATTAAATGCACTGCTTAGTGTCACGTCGTGGAGTAGTCCGGCAAGCCTTGCCGCACCACTTTATCTGTGTTTTGCCCTGCCCACCTGACACGCCGCTGGACGGGTGTCATTTGGAGGTAAAAAGCTTCCTGGGTGGCCGCCACGTGCTTGGTGGATTCCACTTAATCATCTGAGGGATCAACACCGCACTAATAAGTGACCCGAGTCACTTTGCAGTTGAGCGGTGGTGTCTTGGCGGGATGATCCGCCCTTGTCCCTCCCGGCAAGCCTGCTGGGGGAGTCTTGAGACTTATCTTTGGCGTGGCCTCGTCCTGGTTGGGCTCGCTTGTCCGACAAGGGAGGCTTTTCCTCGGTGATATCTTGTTCATTTGTCTTGCCTTGGTCTTCTTGATCCGCCCTTTGATTCCTCAAAGAGCTATATCTTCAGCTTAGTCTTGACTTACCGTTGCTGCAACCTTGCCTCCGTTCCTGTGTACAGTCTAGGCAACATACACTCTATATGTTGCGTGAGGGTGAAGTTATTAAACATCTAAAAACAAGTTAAGAAATGAGATAACAGAAACATTGATCATTCGCTCTCATTGCAAGTGCTAACTAGTAAAACTGAATTTTCTTCTTCCCTGTCGCCACTTGCCTACTTCACTTAATTATGTAACTTATCTGACCAAACCAATTCAATCAAAATAAGAGCAATTCCCGACCACTAGAATGAGTAGAGATTTAGTACTAGAGAGTTGAACTCCGATCAAAACCATCACTCTAGAGAGTTGCTACTCTAAGTTGAATCCCCCAGTCGAATTACTCTAGTTCTAGTTCTTGAGGTTGACATGATAATTAGCAGCTGACAGAGTTGGCGCCCTGGGCGACCAGGCCGAGCTATGTGCTTGCAAGCACTGTGTGGTCCGTGTTGACGGCGTCGACGACAAGCTCGATGGCGAGCCGCACCGCGCGGCCAATGACATATTCGTAGGTGAAGAGTGCCCCCATAGCAACCTATCTTGATCGCGTCACCGCTGTCGTGACTGCCCTCGCCAGGGCGGAAGAAGCACCAGGAGCAGAGGCATCAGCCGAAGCGCGCCCATTGACCTAATCCACAAGCTTCCGAATATTACAACATCTACTTGAGCTTGTTCTTCAAATTTGGGGACATAGCATTTGACCTTGGAGTAAAATTTGACAGTTTGGGGCTCACGTTTGCTCTGTCTTCCCGGAAGGCGAGAGTGGTAGCTGCTGGGTGGCGAAGGCGAGGATGGTTGTTGTTGTTGCCATCGGGGAAAGTGGAGAGCTTCCGCCGCCCGGCGAGGTTGGCAATGGCAGGGACCGGCTTCATGGAAAAGGTTGACATCAAGGTGGGTGAGGTTGACGATGGGCACGGCCAGCTCTGGCTCGCCACCATCGGGGAAGGGCGCATTTGGCGGAGAGCATATCGGAAAAAAACGAGCATTCTCCTCGCCCTGGAAGCAACGCGGTGGAGGAGGGGAACTAGGAGCGAGAGCTACGGAGACGCTCGGGGAATATGCATGGGGAGGCGAGCAGGAGAGCTCCGACGCGAAGAGCCGAGCAAGGGATCTCTGGCGGGAGATGAGCGAGGGAGTGCGTAGTTTCTCGGGAATTCGCCGAGTTTTTTTTTTTGCAAAATGACTACGGCGAATTCTTTCTCGGACAGAGGGAGTAGCATGAAACAATAAAAAAATATAGATACGTTGGAGACGCATCACAGTGCCGGTGCTTGGTTTGCCTAGTTCTCGTTCGACGAAATGTCACAGCATGACCCAGTACAATTTTTGCTCTATTTTTTATTGCTTCTTTCATTTTTCGTTATGCCATTGGATCAATTTGTTGCATATGCCATTAATTTATTTGGGATCATTACAGTTTTAGTACAATTTCATGATGGAAATGAGAAATGAGGGCCAAAAGCCTATGGAATATGACTTGGGGGATACATTGTCCTAGTATGATGTTGTGGGGACATCGGGCACTACCAAAAGAAGATGGCGAAGATACCCAATGCAAGAGATCTGACATTCTCAACCTATGAGGATGTTTTGTTGGTTGAATCTTGGTTGGCCACAATCATGCACCCAATATGTGGCACAGAGCAAAAGGACAATATGTATTGGGAAAATATCCACAAGACTACCATGAACACAAAGAATATGTTGAGCCGAAGCCTATGCATACCACCTGTAATGTGGACTCTCTCCGACATAGATGGTCCATCGTCCAAGACAATGTGAACAAGTTTTTCGGTCACTAAGCTTCCGTGGTTGGACTCAATAGTCTCATATGTCTGATTGCTTTATTTTGTCATCATTTGAAGCATTAGTTCTGTTTGTTGCATCTCACATGTAGTTTCTTGTTTGATAGGTGGGGTTGGTGACCACTTTGTACCAACTTACCGAAAACAAGCCATTCGGTTTAATACATTGTTCGATGAAATTGAATGGAAAACCAAAGTGGCTGCATCTTGTGGATGACCTAAGAACGACGACAAGAGGTTGAAAAAAATGATGCCTCAAGATCCCAATAAGCCATTGGATTGGATGACGAAGAGGAAGACGTTGTAGGGGAGGATGGACGAGCCATCATGCCAATGAAAAACCACCATGTGATGAGAAACAAGTGGGAGAAGAGAAGGCTGCCCGTGACGCCGCGATGTCTAAAATGGCTGCCACATGGACAAACATTTCTCGACGAGGGGGGAGAGATACAAACTCATGTTGGATGCATAAAAACAGAGAATGGGCTGGGACCGGAGAGGCTGAACAACAAGTTGCAAAATGAGAGGGAGATGATAGACTTGGAGAAGCAAGAGGCGCGTGTCAAATGAGAACTTTAGAAGGCCATGACTTTTGGAAGTATAAAGCTTGAAAAGAAGATGTTCCAACTTGCTCGAGAGACGGACGATTAGAGAATAATGCTGGCCGACACAAACCTCTTGGACCCGGAAGGCAATAAGAATCTTGAGGCGAGGAGGAAGGAGGTCGATGTGCACACGGAGTACGGGGGCTTGAGAGCGGCGTCCGCAGCAGCAGATGCGCCTGGGATGGCACCTGACGAGTGATTCATCATGTTGGCCAGGCGTGGGCGGACATTGAACTTCATTTTCGCATGTTTTAATGTTGAATTGTGGTTCATTTTACTTAGTTGCATTGTTTAATTGTTGAATTATTGGTGAATTAGTGTTGTATGATCGATGTGCATGGACTTACATGGATTAAAGGCTTTTGATATAAGAGCATCTCCACTAGGCCCCCCAAGACGCCCCCAAGCCACTTTTTGAGCGTCGTCGGGCAAAAAACGACCCACTCATGCCCCCAAGTCCTTGTTTTTCGCCGGATTTGGAAAAAATAGCCCCGGCGATCTCAGGCCACACCCAACCCATCGGGGGGCACTTGGGGCCGCCGGCATTACTTTTTGCATGACTAAACCCCACGGGCCAGCCTCTCTCCTCTCTCTCCTCCTTTCTCTGCTAGGCCCACCCTCCATGCAAAAAGATCTGCCTGCCCCGCCCCACCTCCTCCTTTCTCTCCCTCCCGCCACATGCTGCTCCTCGCTCTGGCCAGAGCTCGCCGCCCCGCCTCGTCCGCACCACCCCGCCTCCTCGTCGCCCCACTCTCTCCACCGCTAAGCCGCCGCCCTTCTCGCCCCCGCCGCCGCCCCCGGGCCGCCGCCGCAGCCATGCTCCCGCTCGCCCGCATGGCCCTCCGCCGACTCCATCTCCCGCTCCGGCCGCTGCACCGCCTCAGCCCCGGCAGCCCCGTGCATCGCCCCGCCGCTGCGGTCTTCCGCGCGCTCCTCTGTCCCGGATCCCGCCACATCCGTCCTCGCCCTGGCTCCGCCTCCACCATGCCGCGCTGCTCCGTCCCGGCTGCCCCGGCCTCGGTGCCTGCATGCCCACCCTCTGCCTCCGCTGGCCTCGCGCGAACCTGGCCGTTCCACCCCTGCGTGCAACCTCGCCCGCACCAAGCCACTCCATCCCCGTGCACTACCCCGCCGCTCCAGTCGCTCCCAAGCGCTCCTCCGCCCCGCTCTGACCACGCCGCTCCGTCCCCGCGCGCCCGGGCGCTCCTCCGCCCCGCTCTGACCACATCGCCACACTCCTCCGCCTCCGCTTCCGCTCTTCTCCGCCCGCATGGGCGTGCCGCCGTGCTGGCTCGCCTCCGCTCCACTCCGCCCGCGTGTGCGCTCAGCGAGCCACTGCTCCGCCTCCACGCTCGAGCCTCGCTTCCCCCGGTCTCGCTCGTACCGCTCCGGTCTTTGCGCCGACTCGCTGCTGGTGCCTGCTCTGCTCGCTCCTCTGCTGGCCGCGCGCCGAGGAGGTCGTCGACGCCGCCGCGCCGGGGGGCGCAACGAGTGATTTTTTTGGCCCCCTAGGCCAAAATTTTCGCCGGCAGCCCCCCATCCGGCGAAAAAAATGTCTCCTGGTGGGGCAAACGAGTGGAGATGCTCTAAGGAGTATGATTGTTCGGCATGATTTTTAAGGGGCCGGCCTACACTGTCTGGGGACGCATTCGGATGTGTTTGTAGATGTTTAGGGGGCTGGATGTGGCAAGTCTGATTGTAGTAACGTATGTATGTCTGTTTGCCTATCTGTCTATTTGAAAATGAAAATGTACAAAGACCGCCACCCATTTTTTTCCTTTTAAAGCTGTGCTAGCTAGTGTGTCACGTTTTCTTGCGAATCAGCCAAAAGCTACTGCTTACTGGTCTGTATGGATAAGAGTAGAATAAAAGCATGATTGCAAAAGTAACTCGTACCAGCTAAGCGAGCTCCATTGTCATCCGTATAAAACGGATGCCAGGCCGGCAGCGCTAGCTGGCCATTGATCATTGAAAGCGACGTGCCGCCACGCTACTCCATGATGTGCGTATCCGTATGACAACGTTGAATCCCTGTATCTGTATGTGATACTACGTATGCGGGTTTTGCTACAGCTACAGACTACTACTCCCTCCATTCCATAATGTAGTTCCTATAGATTTCTGTGAAAGTCAAACTTTACCAACTTTGACCAACTGTATAGAGAAAACTGTCTACATCTACAATATCAAACATGTACATTCTGAAAATATAAATCACGATGTATTCAATGATGTGCATTTGGTATTCTAGATGTACATACTTTTCTTTATAAACATGGTCAAAGTTTGTAATGTTTGACTTTTGTAAAAATCTATAGGCACTACATTATGGAACAGAGGGAGTATTACGGATCAGCACCTACGGACTGATTTGGCAACGCGAGATTGAAAATCACGGGACCTCCACCCTGAAAATCAGGAGGGGAGAGGTTAGCGCTGCTGGACACGTACGTCCGTAGGTTGGAGTCTGTAGCATAGTGTCCGTAGGTCTAGCATTTTTGCTACGTATACCAAGCCACCAGCAATGTTATGCTCGTTGCCTGATCCTCAAAAAAAAAAAAAAAAACAATGTTATGCTCGTTGCCAACAGAGTTACAGGGCTACAAGCTAATGGTTCTCGTCTTGAGAGTTGAGAGCACTCTCCGTCTCTGATGTTGATCAGAATCTAGTAGGCTGTGAAGTAAAATGAAGGTTTCCAGACAAATCATTTTCACCTGAAGCAAAATACGGTAGAATGTGTTGCATCGCTGCTGCTCCATGCACGCACATTGGGTGTATAGTACTCGTACAATTGCAATAAAATCGACTCACTCATCACCGGACGGGCGTGGCACCACGTGCTCGTGCATTGGCCCCTCCCTGCTCCGCCACTCTGTTCCACACTTGCACCAACTCCATGATTACCCATCCATCGCTTGATAAATCCAAAACCGAAAACTAGACGTGTACTATCATCCCATTTGGAGCGGAGATGAGAGAACGCGTCTAAATCAATGGGGGCAGCTAAAATCTTATCCTGATCATCATCAGCTTCAACTAACGTGAGTAAAGCACCGACACACGACAGTCCTTTGCCGGGCACCACAATGATCTGATAAAAAGGACACACACTCAATCGCAACGGGACCATGTCTTTCAATCGCACTACCAGGTACTCAAAATGTACTGCGTCGTTATAAACATTCTTGCCTCGAACACATAAATTCAATCACATAACTCAATCTTAACAAACCGCCAACAAGGCAAGAACAAGAATGGAACAAAGGAATTTGAACAGGGTGGAAGAAAGGAAAGAAACACCAAAGACAAGGAAACCCATCAAGTCTATGCACATTGATTGATGGCCATGGCGTCCCGGTCGTCGTTCGATCATCCCAAGCTACCCATCTCACAAGAGGTAGCCAAGAAGGGCGGCCATGCCAGCCACGCCCCAGCCGACGGCCCTGGCTCCCGCGGCCCCCGTGGGCGCGGCGTCGTCAGCTGACCCGGCCGGCCCGGAGGCGGCCTCACCCTTCTTGGTCTTGCCCGCCTTGGTGGCGGTGGGCGCGGGCGCCGGCGCCTTGGCCCCGAACAGCGCTTCGGGCAGGAGCACCTTGTCGACCGAGTAGACGGCGAGCGGCTTGACGGCGCTGAGCGCGTTGTTGACGGCGACCTCGACGACGCCGGTGGAGACGTTGACCTGGTTGTTGGTGGCGATGATGTTGACCGTGATCGGCTCCTTCTCGCCGGAGGCCTGGGTGCGGACGGGGTTGCTGGCCGTCTGGAAGGACTCCATGGTGTAGTACTGGGGCAGGATGTGGCCCTGGACGAGCGACACCTGCTGCTGCTGGGTGAGGCTGTTGAGCGTGCCGGGCTTGAGGTTGTTGAAGGCGTTGTCGGTGGGTGCGAACACGGTGTAGCCGTTGCCGTTGAAGGAGTTATTGAGCTGGCTGTTGAGCTGCGTGTCCTGCTGCGTCTCCTTCATCAGCCGCATGAAGGTCGTGTACTGCCCGCCCTTCACCAGGATGGCCGTCACGTTCGGGGGGCCGGTCGGCGTCGCCGCGGGGCCCGGCGCCTGCGCCTGCGACACCGCCACCAGAGCCAAGAGCGCCGCCGCGACGACGACAATGCCGCTCCTCGCCGCCATTGCTTGTGGCTCTGGCTGGTGCTGCTCTGAACAACGGAGGTTGCAGGAGAGGAGAGAGCGGTGGTGTAGTGCGTGTGGTCGGTACAGGGTGCTAGTGTTGGCTGATATAGGGAGGCCGACGTGGGGTGGGGTTAGGGGTGACCGGCTGGAGATGAGCTGGTCTGACGGTGCGTACCGATCGGTGGTTGCTGGGGAGGTTATGTTATTCCCTGCGCGTGGAATAGCGGGAATGTGCGCTACGATACGATGATGTGCGAGGCAATGAAATGAGCGGCAGTGCAGTGCGAGTGAGGTTAAATTTCTCGAGAGTTGTCACTGTTCGATTGTGATGATTTAATGGTACGCAGAGCACGCGAGAATATTGCGCAGCCAACGGCCGTGCATAACTACTTGTGCACGCGCATCTGCCATCATAGCATCTCCAGCCGTTTGATCCTGAAGCGCATCTGGCGAATACCTTGCATCGACTGTTTTTTCACCCTTGGGGCGTTTGAGTTTTCAGTCGCGCCTCTAGATTTTGGCCCCCAGACGCCCCTAAATTCAAATTTGTCTTTTCCGTTGTCAAAAATGCCACAGGTTCGGCGATCATCATGCACAAATCGGCGATAATCATGCCACAGTTCGGCGATCAAACATACCCAAAAGTTCGGCGGTCGAAAGAAAGGAGTCGTAGACATGAAACGCATCAAACGGCAGGCTCCTCTGTTGTGGGACTGGCAGGGTCGGTGTGGGTGCAGTCGGGCTCGGCGTCGGCGTGGCTTCTCTGCTCGGGCTGGGCGTCGGCGTCGGCATGGCTTCGTCGCTCGGGCTAGGAGTCGGCGTTGGTGTCTTCGTTGGCGTATGGGCGTTGCTCGCTGCTGGCCCGGGCATCTGGTTCAAGATGAGGCCGCGCTCGTTCCGGTACCACGCCTTCACCTGCTCGTCCATCGTCGACATGTCTGCCGCCATCAAGCAAGGCAGGTCGGTGTTCCTCTTCTTCGCGGCAACGTTGGTCCTGAGAAGGTCGAGCTTGACATCCTGCTTCATCACCAACACCGACCACCTCGCGTCGGATTTCTCCTCCCTCTTGGCGGCCCTGTTCTTGGCGTCGCCGATTGTCGGATTCAAGGCTCCGCAAAACCCTACTAGGTTCGAACTCTGGGATGCGTGCGAAGATCTCGACCTCGCCTATCTATCTACTCGCCGTCTCACGAACTAGCACGATGAACAGGAATGTAAAAGAGACACAAGGCAGTTTATCCTGGTTCAGGCCACCTAGCGGTGAGTGGCTCTACTCTAACAGTATGGTGGATTAGCCTCGATATGGGCTGTGGACGAAATAGTACAATGAGTGAACAACCTCCGGAGGTGAGGTGTTCTTGCTTGGTGGTGGAGGAGAGGGTCTGAATCATCCATCCCCTTGTTGGGTGGTGGCTATCCTACTTATATAGTGGCCATGGTCCTCTTCCCCGAAATGTTTGGCGGGATGGGATCCCATAACGGTCAATTTTGAAGGGGGACAACTACTACGTCTTATCCTGACTAAATGTGGTCTTCGCCTGCAAAGCCTCTGATCCTGACGCCATGGTGGGCTCGGTGATGACCTCCGTCCTGCCGTCCTGGCGGTCTTGGTCTTGTTGCACCGGAATGGAAACCTTTGGCAGATTCCTCGGGACTATGCGCCTGAGCCCACTTCCTTAGCACCAAAGAGGAAAGTGATGTACTGGGCCCGCTGGCGCCTGTCTGGTCTTGGTCCTCATGGCTTGCATCATACAAACCTTGCGAGGTGGGGGGTTGCATAGAGTTCTCCGCTCCTCGGGAGCCAGACAGACAAGGCTGCCCCTTCCGGAGGTCTTGGTGTCGTCCGCCACGCGAGGCTTGGCCCCTCGCGACGTTCTTGAGTATCGATACTGAAGATGGGCCGTACCAGGCCTTGAAAGGAGCCACGTCATGGGCCGCAGGTAGGCAAGTCTGGGTACCCTGGTTCCCAAAACGCCGACAGTAGCCCTCGGGCCCAAGGCGCGCTCGGACTTGGCCTCGAGGCGAAGCCAAAGGGCAATGGCGAAGCACCGCGGGCCCCAACCGCCTACAAACCTGGCCGACGCGTGGCGCCTCGATTGGACGTGGGCATCTCCATTTCCCCATATCGCCTGGCAACTACTTGACTTGACGGCCGCCTGCTACCAGCACAACCTTGCCAGACTCGCACGTCGCGCCCAGACTTGTCCTTCCCTGCGTCTCTCCATCTTGCGACCCTGCGGCCCTCTTCCTTGACTCGGCGCCTCGCCAATCTTCCTTTCGCCCCCATGGCCCCAAGGTTGAAGAAGAAGAAGTGGAGGAATAGCGCTCCCGCCAAATCTCGGCCCATCTCGGAGCCCGTGCTTGACCGATCGACAGTGATTAACTCGGAGGGGCGGGCCAAGGTCCGGCCGGCCCTCGCTGTCGGCTCCAATGAGTGGAAAGCAACGACGGTTCCCGGCGCATGGAGGACATGGAGACAACTGAAATCCCTATCAACCTCCATGCTCTTCTGGCTGGATTGGTTCCCCATTTCTCCGATTTCTTCAATGCCGCACTTACGTATTACCAGATCCAGGCGCTGCATCTGGATCCCGCGTGCATCGTCCTCCTTGCCGCCTTTGCCTTCCTGTGTGAGGTCATGGTAGGCATCGCCCCGTCTGTCGCCCTGTTCCGCCACTTCTTTTCACTCCACCTGATCGACAACCGCTAGTGCTCGGGGTGCTTGGCCTTCCGGGCTGAAGCGGCGACGTCTGGCTCACGCATCGACTTCGTGCTCCATCCGAATGTTAAGGGGTTCCGGAAGCAATGTGTGTTTGTGTACGACACCACTCTCAGCCCTTTGTTTCTGCTCCCGCGAAGACCAGCGGAGCCCAGCTCCGGCTGGTGCCATGAGAAGCTTGTTGACCGGCGGCTCGCCTTTGTTTGGACTAGGCTGACTGGGCTGAGGAAGGCCGGTGTGACTGCTCCAATTGTGGTGAGGGAGTTTGTCGGGCAGCGCATTGCCCCGCTCCAGCGCCATTCTTGTCTGATGTGGACCTTTTCGGGCCCCAAAGACCGGATAAGGCTCCATGTGCCCTCGCTCCCCCTCGAAACGCTACGCGCGGTGCTTGAGCTCCTGACCGGCGACCCAGCGCCTGCTAAGCTCCCGAAGAACGGCTACCTCCTATACAACTGCTCGAACAAGGAGAGCTTCGTGAAGCAGATGCCCCTCTTCGACAAATGGGGGCTGCGCCCGAAGGGCCTTGGGGGGCCCGCGAGAACCCTATCTTGGTGACTCCAGTGCTTGACAATATATTCCGTCGGGCACTCCTTCAGCGGCTGGCGAAGAGAAGAGTTCGCCTTGTGTTCCTGAAGTAGCTGCTCCCGAAGCCTCTGTGTGTGCTCCTGAGATCGCCTGTCACCAGCAGGTGCGCCCCATAGCCGCTGGCGAAGCCTCGCCCGCGAGCTCGATGGGCGCCTCCGAGCCGATGCCATGTCCCCGAGCTGCGGAGGATCGCGCCCCAGCTTTCGGCCTGCTTCGCCCGAACCTGGAGGTACTTCGCAAAAAGAGAAATCTGCGGGGCCACGACAGTGGTGGTTTCTGGCCCCTGTGTTGAAATATATTGCCCACCTCCCTCTATCAGTTTAGAATTTTTGATGAGTTGGCTGAAGCATGAATTCAATATGGTATCAGAGCCAAGAGGTCTTGAGTTCAAGACCCTGCCAACGCAGTATTAAATAAAACAATTCTGCGGCCTACATCAATCCCACGTCTAAGGACTAAAATAGCCTAGACGTGAGGGGGGGTGTTGAAATATATTGCCCATCTCCCTCCATCAGTTTAGAATTTTGGATGAGTTGGCTGGAGCATGAATTCAATACCCTGAAACAAAGGAAATACATAGCAGTGAAAGGGTGAGTGTCAGGGATTTGGTTAATAGGTATAAACCGGATATTGTAAACCGGTTTAGTTATATTGTACTTGGTTTATTATTTTTAGTAGAGATTACGGCCCATGAGATCTCAAGGCCCATGTATAGAAATACGGTTTGTAAACCGCCAAAGAGATGTAACTTGAGAGATAAGAAAGAAAGGGCAGAGACCGAGGCGGACACGATTATGAGCCGGCCTCGGGACTCTGTAAACCGGACCTGGCGTCATCTCTATATAAAGGGACGACCCGGCACCGGTTCAGGGACAAGCAACAATCAATCCGTCGAGACGCAGGCAAGCGATTCCGCTCCCTGTAAACCGACGCCCAAGCAATACCAAACCAACTAGACGTAGGCTTTTACCTTCTCCAAGGGGCCGAACTAGTATAAAATCCTTTGTGTCCTTTGTGTGCCATAAACCCTTTCAAGCTAACCCGTGCGATGGTTCCATCATCAAGTCCGTTAAACCGGACATCTGCCGTGCTAATTCCACGACAGTTGGCGCCCACCTTGGGGCCTGCGCACGACGGTTTCGAGTTCTTGGAAGGCGGCTTCGAAGGGTTAAAGGGTTACGCAGTCGGCCGGATGACCAAGAGTCGTCGTGGCCGGATCTACATCGACGACGCGGGTTGGGGACTGGAGGCCGATTCAATTGAATACGGGTACCGGGTCCCCTTCGGCAGCATCCAAGTCTTCATCGGCAAAATTGGCGAACCGGGACCTGAGCCGGACACCCTCCCCAACATCATCGAGCCGGCTCAGCGTGCGAGATCGGCCCGGATTCCGCCTGCCATGAAGCGTGTGTTCGTTGGGGCAATCCGCGGAGGCCAAGCCGAGGTCGGATCGGAATCTGATGGTGCAACCGTTGTCTACTCAGATGACGAATCTTCATCCGGGGAAACTGAATCTCTGTATCAGTTGCGGGACGGCCGGTCTGAGGGCGAGTCCGATGGAAACAGTATTCCGGACCCCTTTGACCCGCCAAACCGGGTGGCGGTCTTCATGGCCGGTTCACAGCCCCCGACGAACGGAACAACACCGGAGGCTGGCGCAGGGGGAAGCGGTTCAAATCCCTCCATTACTGCGGTTCTATCCACCTTGATCGAGGAGTTCGCAGCTAAGGCAGTAGAGGTCGTGGCTCCAGCAGACAAGGCGCAACATGATGCAGTGCTTCTTCAGTTGAAGGCCCGGATCGATCAATTAAAGGAGGATTTAAAGGCAGAAGGAGAGATGTTAGCCATCAGACAGGCAGAGTTGGATGATCAAGCTTTTCACTTAAGGATGGAGCAGGCTTCGGTGGAAGCAGTGAGGGGGCGAAAATATCGATCCCGCCTGCCGCCGGGTTACGAATCTGCGAATTTGTTCAGAACACCTGGGGCTGGGGCCAGTAACAATCCGATCTTAAAGCGGAGAAGCCCACCGGTTCGAGAGGAGCCGGTTCAGCAACCTGCTGCAGAGCAGGAGCGACGGATTACGTCGGTGCCTTATGTTCCTATCCCCCCGGGACACTACTCAAACCCTGTGGACAATATTGCCGCAGCAGCAGCACGGTTGGCCGCTTTACCTATGGAAGAAACATCTCCGATGGCGATAGAGGCGCGCAGGGCCCAGAAGCTACTTAATACGGCGTTAATACAGCATCAAGCGTACTCTCATAGCAGGGAAAGGTTGCATTCAACACCACGTCCCAACCGAAGTTACTCTAGACATTGGGAGGAGCCAGAAGTGTCCAGCAGCGAACGGAGGAGACATCAGCACAGGCAAGATAATCCGGCAAGGGCGGAGATGCCAGCCCCGGATCGAAACCGGCCTAGATCGGAGGCCAGGGAGGAGGTTCGTCAGTCGACGCCGGTTCACACAGGCATTACAGGGACAGGGGCGACAGCGAGCGGTTTTGGGATACAATGTCTCGTCCCTGCCCTGCAGAGCGTTAAGTTGCCCAAGGATTTCAAAGGACCTCGCAAGGTGCCTAATTACACAGCCGATTTACCGCCCGAAGCTTGGGTGGAAAGTTACGAGATGGCCATGGAGATGCTGGACGTGGATGAATCGGCTTGTGCCAAATATTTCACTATGATGCTTGAAGGTACGGCCCGGACTTGGCTAAAGGCATTACCTCCGAATTCTATCGGATCATGGGGGGAGCTGCGCAGTCAGTTCATCAAAAAATTTAAGGATACATGCAAGCAACCTATGTCGGTGATAGATTTAGCGGCATGCGTGCAAGGAGAGCAGGAGTCTACAGCAGCTTGGGTACGTAGAGTGGCAGAGATCTTGCACTCCTCAAACGGCATTAATCCGAGCACAGCAATTGTAACATTGGAGAACAATTGCCGGTTTGAATCTTTGAAATTAAAACTCGGACGGCTCAAACGGGAGTGCAATGACATGGGGACTTTAATGAGTGCCTTGGTGAAGTACGGAGACTCAGATAATACCAAATATCCAGAGCCAGAAGGAGATAAAGCGGGAAAGGCCAGCAAGACTGGTAAACCGGCGCCAGCTAATCCGATCACTTCAAGTATGTTGGGCAAACGGAAACCGGAAAACAGCTCCGATTTTGTGGCTAATACACAGGTTCAAAGCGGTTTCCAGGGTGGTCAGCAAGGTCCCACTCGCCAGACCGGTGGAGGAAACCCGGGTTGGGAGCAGGATTTGGATCAACCCTGTATAAAGCATAGCGGAAGAAAGGGGCCTGCACGGCACACGACAAGAGAATGCCTGAACCCTATGATAGCAGGGAACGGCCGTTTTAATCCTCTTAACCGGCCCCCAAATGGCGGTTCAGGGCCCGGGTTTTATGGTCCGGGTTACCAAGGGAACAACTCCGGTCCAGGATATAGAGGCAACAGCGGTTATCAAGGGAACAACGATGGTTATCAATCCCGGCCAGGCGGCCAAAGTAGTCAAGGAAACTACAATGGTCAAGGAAATCAATCGCACTATCAAGGTGGTTATCATGGTCAGGGAAATCAATCGTATCATCAAGGTGGTTACAACAATCAGAATAATCAGCAGCAGGGCCAAGGGAGTCACAATAACCAAGGAAATCAGCAGCAGCAGCGCCCGCAGCAACAGCAGCAAACCGGATACCAGAGTAATCCGAAGGAGTTGAGCAGCGGTCAGTATCATGTTTTCACCACAAGTTTATGTAAGAGAGACCAGAAGGTTTTGAAGCGGGCTGTTAATGCGGTAGAACCGGCGACGCCACAGTTTCTACGATGGTCAGAGCAGCCCATTGTGTGGAGCAGAGATGATCACCCATTACGGGTAGATAATCCGGGACATTTAGCCTTGGTGGTGGCACCTCAGGTGGGAGGATACAGGTTCACTAAGGTCCTCATGGACGGAGGTAGCAGTATCAACATATTATATTACGAGACCTTTCGCCGTATGGGTCTAACAGATAAACAGTTAAGGACATCAAACACAGTGTTTCATGGGGTGGTCCTAGGTAAGTCAGCTTATCCGGTTGGTAAGGTGGATTTAGAAGTTACCTTTGGGGATGAGCATGACTCCAGATCGGAGATGATCACTTTTGAAGTTGTCAAAATTAAAAGTCCGTATCATGCTTTGTTTGGAAGGACGGTTTATGCTAAATTTATGGCGAGGCCATGCTATGTTTATCTGCAGCTCAAGATGCCGGGTCATAAAGGCACAATTACGGTGCATGGCAGTCGTAAGATAGCGGTAGAATGTGAGGAAGGTGATGCAGCGTATGCAGAAGCGGTATGTGCCACTAAAGAGTTGAAATTTTATAAAGATAATGTCGATCCGGCTGATATGACTCCGCTGAAGAAGCCGACCACCGAGCATGATCCGGCTTTGAAGTTCAAATCAGCGGAAGAGACTAAGCAGGTCGATTTTGTGCCTGGAGATTCGTCTAAGCAATTCACCATCAGTGCTAATCTGGATCCCAAATAGGAAAGCGCGCTCATCGAGTTCATCCGTGAGAACCGGGATATCTTTGCATGGAAACCGTCTGACATGCCAGGTATACCGAGGGAACTCGCTGAGCACAAGTTGAATATTGACCCGAAGTTTAAACCAATAAAACAGTATCTGCGCCGCTTTAACGAAGAAAGGCGCAAGGCTATAGGAGAAGAAGTGGCTAAGCTGTTGGCGGCAGGGTTCATAGTGGAAGTGTTTCATCCGGAATGGTTGGCTAATCCGGTGCTAGTTCTAAAGAAGAATGGGAAGTGGAGGATGTGTGTGGACTACACAGACCTCAATAAAGCTTGCCCAACTGATCCTTTTGCTCTACCTCGCATTGATCAGATTATCGATGCTACAGCAGGGTGTGAGAGGCTGAGTTTTTTGGATGCGTACTCAGGTTACCACCAGATCAAAATGGCAGTTGAAGACCAGGAGAAGACAGCATTCATAACCCCTTTTGGTGCTTTTTGCTATGTGTCTATGCCTTTTGGGCTCAAGTGTGCGCAGGCAACTTATCAGCGTTGTGTTCAGAATTGTTTGAAGGGGCAGATAGGAAGGAACGTACATGCTTACGTGGATGACATTGGGGTCAAATCAAAGGAGGAAAGAACAATGATAGAAGACCTCAGAGAAACCTTTGATAATCTTCGGACTTACAGGATGATGCTCAATCCGGAGAAATGTGCCTTTGGTGTCCCGGCTGGTAAGCTTTTGGGATTCTTGGTCTCAAACCGGGGAATAGAAGCCAACCCGGAGAAGATCAAGGCCATCACATCTTTGGCGAAACCGGCTTGCATTAATGATGTTCAGCGCATAGCTGGCCGGATCACGGCGTTGAGCCGGTTTATCAGTCGCTTAGGAGAAAAGGCGATACCGCTTTATCAAATGTTGAAGAAAACGGACCGATTCATTTGGAGTGATGAAGCGAATACAGCGTTTGAGAATCTGAAACAACAACTAGCGAAACCACCGGTTTTGGCGGCTCCTATCGATAAAGAGCCTTTGCTGTTATATGTCGCTGCAAACACGCGGGCGGTCAGCGTTGCGATTGTGGTTGAGCGCAAGGAGGCAGGAAGGGAACATCCGGTTCAGCGCCCGGTTTATTATGTGAGTGAAGTACTCATCGAATCTAAGCAGAGATACCCTCATTGGCAGAAATTGGTATATGGGGTGTTCATGGCAAACCGGAAATTGAAGCATTATTTCCAAGGGCATCCAATAACTGTGGTTAGTTCAGCTCCGTTGGGAGATATAATCCAGAATAGAGAAGCAACAGGCAGAATAGCCAAATGGGCCATTGAGCTCAGTCCACATGAGCTGAAGTATGTACCACGTACTGCTATAAAATCTCAGGCACTGGTCGACTTCATCAATGACTGGACGGAATTACAAACTCCTGAGGAGAAGCCGGATCTTACTTATTGGACGATCCACTTCGACGGTTCAAAGCAGTTGGAGGGATCGGGGGCCGGAGTTGTCTTAACTTCCCCCAGAGGTGATAAATTTTGTTATGTACTCCGGTTGTTATTTCCTTGTACTAACAATGCAGCGGAATATGAGGCGCTGCTTCACGGTTTGAGATTGGCAAAAGAGATGAATTTGAGCCGGGTTAAGTGCCTAGGCGATTCAGACCTAGTGGCACAGCAAGTTTCGGGCAAGTGGGATTCAAGGGATCCCCTCATGGCGGCTTATCGACGAGAGGTTGAAGCGGTTGCAGGTTACTTCAAAGGGTATCAGGTGGAGCACATAGACCGGCGGAAGAACGAAGCAGCTGACGCTTTAAGCCGGCTAGGGTCGCAACGTAAACCGGTACCACCAAACACCTTTTTGGACGAATTACGCAATCCTTCGGTTCAAGTACCTTCAGAGGACGATCTAGATGTTCCGGACCCAGAGGCACAGTTGGTTGCGGCAATCCATGTTATTCCGGATTGGACGTTACCTTATTTGGTATATTTAAGCCGGGGAGAGTTGCCAGAGGACGAAGATGAAGCACGGCAGATAATCCGGCGTTCCAAGTCTATGACAATTGCCAACGGGGAGCTGCATCATCGTAGCACCTCTGGAGTATTTCAACGGTGTGTTTCAGCTGAGGAAGGTTGTGAGATTCTAAGGGAGATTCATGAAGGGGATTGTGGTCATCATGCCGGATCAAAATCTTTAGTGGCTAAAGCTTTCCGACATGGCTTTTATTGGTTAACTGCACATGCAGATGCGGTAGACCTGGTCCGCAAGTGTGACGCTTGTCAGAAGTTCTCAAGACGTGCCCTTGTTCCGGCACAAGAACTCCGGATGATACCAATAACTTGGCCTTTTGCAACTTGGGGGCTTGACATGGTTGGTCCTTTCAAGAGATCCCAAGATCAGAAAACTCATCTACTAGTGGCAGTGGACAAGTTTACGAAGTGGGTTGAAGCGGAACCTATAAGCAAGTGTGATGCGGCAACAGTGGTCAAGTTCATCAAAAAAGTAATATTCCGGTTTGGTTTTCCACACAGCATCATCACAGATAATGGCACCAATTTATCTCAGGGTGAGATGGAAGAGTTCTGTCAACGAGAGCATATTCGTTTGGACGTATCTTCTGTGGCTCACCCCCAATCCAATGGTCAAGCAGAAAGGGCAAATCAGGAGATTTTGCGTGGAATCAAGCCCCGGCTTATGACACCTTTGCAGAGAACCCCAGGGTGTTGGGTTGAAGAGCTACCCTCTGTCCTTTGGAGCATTAACACTACACCAAACCGGTCTACAGGTTATACACCTTTCTTCATGGTTTACGGTGCAGAAGCAGTTCTTCCAAGTGACATACGCCATGATTCGCCAAGGGTGGCGGCCTATGTAGAAGCCATCAATGAGGAGGCAAGACAAGACGGTTTGGATCGATTGGATGAAGAGCATGACGTAGCTGCAGCACGGTCGGCGATTTATCAACAAGATCTGCGCAGATATCACAGTCGCCGGATTAGAACCAGGACATTCCAGGAGGGTGACTTGGTACTCCGGCTTATCCAAGATCAAACAGATATGCACAAGCTATCCCCCCCATGGGAAGGGCCCTTTGTGATCAGCAAAAACTTACACAACGGATCATATTATTTGGTGGACATTCGAGAGCACAAAGACTCACGGACATCAGAAGAGGAGACGAAAAGGCCGTGGAACATTGCTCATCTGCGGCCATATTACACTTGAGCCACAGGCTTTCATGTATCCTATGTATATATTATGAAATAATGAATAAACCGGCACCCTCGGTAAACCGGGGGCTCAGCCTTTTTTCTTCCACATGCATAAATTTTGCAGTAAATATCTATATCGGTTTGTTATCAAAGAATCATATTTCAATGTTGGCTAGGTTTTAGAAACTAATCTTTACAGGGGGTGTGAAGGAGCAGTAGAACGCACGCGAACAAAAGGTTATGTCCGGTTCACGAAGAGAAAAACCCCATAAGAAGAGAAAGGAAAAAACCTGCAAGATCAGGAGGAACATCAGAGGCCCCTGGGGACAGTGGGTTCGCCCACACCCCCTTGAATGGCTATGTTATGAATATTTGGGTTCCCTGAACAGTGGGTACGCCCACATTCAAATGATGGCCCGGCCCCTGGGGACAGTGGGTTCGCCCACACCCCCTTGAATGGCTATGTTACGAATATTTGGGTTCCCTGAACAGTGGGTACGCCCACATTCAAATGATGGCCCGGCCCCTGGGGACAGTGGGTTCGCCCACACCCCCTT
>LR738711.1:654116660-654134324 GCA_902687465.1 Secale cereale
ACAGTGGGTATGCCCACATTCAAATGATGGCCCGGCCCCTGGGGACAGTGGGTCCGCCCACACCCCCTTGAATGGCTATGTTACGAATATTTGGGTTCCCTGAACAGTGGGGACGCCCACGTTCAAATGATGGCCCGGCCCCTGGGGACAGTGGGTTCGCCCACACCCCCTTGAATGGCTATGTTGTGAATTTTTGGGCTCCCTGAACAGTTGGTACGTCCACGTTCAAATGATGACCCGGCCCCTGGGGACAGTAGGGTTCGCCCACATCCCCATGAATAGCTAAACTTTGTATTGAACCTGGCAGCTCTTTGAAAAAGCATCGATTGTATAGTTTGATTTACAATGATTATGTGTTTCTTGATGTTTTTTGTGTTTCATAACCTTTTTAACCAAGAGGAACAGCTTTAGAAGTTGACCGTCTATCTAATGTTATAAGTCTGGGTCATGAACACCAGCGAGAGTTAAACCGGCGTTCATCGTAACCCGGCTCGATTTCATGATGGGCTGACAATTGGCAGCACACAATCAGATACAAGTTACAAATTGCTGAACCAAGAAGAGAAAGATTTATGGACAAGTTGAGCTGAAGAGTTTCAAGGGTTTATTAGAATTGATGAAGACTGATTAAGTAATTTTAAACATTCTGCCGGTTTAAGGTATTTTGGCTACATGCAATTCAAGTATCACATTTATTTGTTAAAGATATGCTTATTTAGTTATACCAAGAGAACAAGTTAATCCGTCCCGTGGTAAAACCACTAGGACATATTTTTTATCTTTTTTATGGACAGAGCAAGGAATCCGCATCAATCAACAAGTCAGCGAACGAGTACTTTATAAAGACCAAAAGCCGGATCACAGTGCATTAAGTTTCAGCTAAACCTATTACAAGGCATAAAAGCCAAATAGTGGGAAGCATTGTTTACGGAATAACAATTATGATTACAGCAGTGACATTCAAGATTCCGCTTCACCTTGCCGGGATGATTGGCCACCACCTTGTTCCGGAACATCTTCCTCCTCGTGAAGCGGCGGGAAATCCGGTGCACGCCAATCAATCTTGGCCAAGGCATGGAAATATACTTCATCGTTGATTAACTCAGCAGGATCAATGTCAGGAGCAAAGGTGTGAGGACGAACCGGCGGAGTTAAATTTGCAACATCGTAAACCGGACGTTCCATCCGCTCGTTCTGTAGGTTGTACGCTGGATGATATCGAGACAAGTCAGATTCTAGCGCAATCTTGCTGGCAAGGGGACGCACTTCCTTGGTCAGAGCATAAAGATCTTTTTCGTCAAAGGCTGAACCGTCTTCCTTGGTATCAGGAAATCCGGTTAACACTTCTTCCGGATCAAGGTCTGGAACCCAAGCTTTAGCCCTTGTAAGGGCCAGAAGAGCACCTCCACGAGCAGCTGATTTCTTCACCTCTTCAAGACGAGTTGGCAGAATGGACAAACTATTCAAAGTAGCCTTGATGGTTGAAGGAGCCGGTTTACCAAAGGAAGTGGAGCTGATAATCCTTTGTGCTCCTGAGTAGAGTTGTTCGACCAATGTATAGCAAGCCTTCAGTTTCTTCCGTATGTCATCCCCAAGATGGGAGACCCGGCGTCCTACATAAAACAATGAAAGTTAAACCGGTACAGGTCACAGGTTGCAAAGATAACAGACGAAAGTTAAGGTTATGCTTACCAAAGATAGCAGAAGTCATCAAATCAATTTGGCACTTTAACCCGGCCAATTCTTCAGTAACCGGGTTAAGTGCTCCTTCGGCATCCTGAACACGCTTTTCAAGATCCTTTTTCTGGACTTCAAAAGAAGTCCGTTCCTCATCAAAGAATTTCTTTAAGTCTTCAGCAGTCTTTAAACTCACTTGAAGTTCTTTCTTCGCCTTTGAAGCGGCTGACTCAGTCTGTATAAGCCGGGTTCGAAGTTCACTGATTTCTACAGCGTTCCGGTTCAGCTCAGCCTGCAGACAAAGTCAAAAGCAAGGTTAGAAATTACAAAGTCTCAAGCACACAACCAAGTTGTCTACTTGACACTTGGGGGCTAATGGCAGTTGAAGTAATCCGGCAAAGACAAATTGAAAATGCAAGTCTCAAGCACACAACCAAGTTGTCTACTTGACACTTGGGGGCTAATGGCAGTTGAAGTAATCCGGCAAAGACAAATTGAAAATGCAAGTCTCAAGCACACAACCAAGTTGTATACTTGACACTTGGGGGCTAATGGTAGTTGAAGCAATGCATCAGAGACAATTTTTTACAAGTATCAACTACATAACCAAGTTATCTACTTGATACTTGGGGGCTAATGTATAGTCAGCAGTTCAAAACTATAAAGTTCCGGATTAACTTCAAAAAAAAAAGAAGATAAACCGGAACTTGGGGGCTGGCCTAAGGTAAAGATGCGTTGAAAAAGACGAAGTCAGAAGAGGAAAACTTACTTCATATTTTTCCCTCATCAGGTTTACTAGGCTGGCTTCATAATCCCGGCTACTATGGAGCCGGTTCAGATATCCGGAATAGATGTCCTGAGCACTCATACTTGAGAGACTGGAGATATCAGTACTCCACTTCCCCTTCTCCTGAGTCATCTTCTCCGCTTTAGCCGTATGTTTCGCTAAAACGGTGGGTTCGGCTGGCGCAACATAAGCAGTGCCAGTAACCACGACATCAGGGGAAGTGGGTGCATTGGGAGGAGAAACTTCAGTTTGAGCCGGATTAGGAGACGCCGGGTTAACTTGAGGAGAGTTAACCCGGGCCGGACTTGGTGGATCTTGGATGTCTTCAGCAGCAGGTGTGTCGAGAACGGGTTCGTCAACCGGAGCAGCTGGAGTACCTTCAGGAGGAATGGCGGTAGACGGATCAGTCGCCGGTTCATCAGTAGAAGGATCGGCAACAGGCTTTATAGCCTTGGCTCTTTTGCTGGGTTTCGGTTTGCTGGAAAAACAAGCAAAAATAAGTTAACATTATAATGGAAGGGGGGATCATGAACCAGAAGAAGTAAAGAGAATTACCCCGGGACGGTCTTCAAAGGTGGAAGCTGTGTAGCGGTTGATTCGCCAGAAGAAGACAGTGGAGTTTCCTGATAATCAGGATCAGTCGGTTTAAGTGGTTTTCTGATAAGACCGGCCTTGGGGTGAAGAAGAGTTGGAGAGAGCATCACCTCAGCGCGGCGTTTTCGAGCCGGAGTTAACGAAATTCCAGAGGACTCCACTGCCAAGCCGCTATGGCGAGTGGTCCGGCGCAAGGCTTCGTGCTGTTGTTTCTTCAAAGTAAAATTGGGATCCAACTTAGCATAAGGATGAGAAAATTGATACTTTCTAACAGTCCGACGGCTCTTTTGAGGAAGGGGTTCTGAATCGGAAGAAATAAGGGTTACCTCAATCTCCGCCGGGTTATCACCTTCGAGTGGATCCTGTGAAAGGGCATCATTAGATATGTGAACAAGTATATAAAAGCAAAATGTAAACCGGAGTAAGGAGTACCTCGGAGTCCGGATCATCCTCCTCTGAAGGAGAACCGGTATCAACGGCTGCTTTCCTTTTCTTGTTTGCAGGAGTTTTTCGGCGAGCTTGCCTTGCAGGTTTTTCCTGAAGTTTTCTCCTCCAGAAAGGGTCATCAGCCTAAATGAAAAAAGCAAAGGCAGGTAAAAGACGGTTCAAAGAGGACGGTTTATAAAGTACAAGTTAAAGACACTCACTTCAGGCAGCTTATTCTTCTTGAAGTATGGGGCCAGGCCAACTCTAGTGCAGTCTGTTAGAGCAGGATTGACAATTTTCTTGGCCGATTCAATTACTTCCGATTCAGAAAGCTTCTCCTTAGAAAACCTCTGAGGATCGTCCGATTTACCCGAATAATTGCACATCAAATCAGGGCGCCGGCTTAAGGGAAGGATACTCCATGATAACCAGCAGCGAAGGAAATCGGTACCGATCAGGCCATTAGCCATGAAAGCTCTCAGCTTGGAGAGCTGTGGAGAAAACTGGATCCGTTCAGTTGCACTTAATCGTTGTGGCAAGGGGTGATTTGCCGGGATACGAGTTTCACGATAACCCGGCAAGGGGTTTTCACCTTCAGGAGATGTGTCTACACAGTAAAACCAGGACTTGTTCCAGTCCTTAGGATGAGTGTGCAAGGAGGCGTGAGGAAAAACTGCATCCCTCCTTTTCTGAATACTAATCCCACCAAGCTCTTGGTGAGGCCCGCTGGTGAACTCAGTACGCCGGTTTGCATGGAAGAAATCCCGGAATAAATCAACTGACGGCTCTTCTTGCAGATAGGCTTCTGAAAACACTTGGAAATCGCAAATGTTGGAAACCGAGTTTGGTCCGATGTCCTGCGGGTGCAACTGGAAGGTAGCAAGAACGTCCCGGAAAAATTTTGAACCGGGGGGAGAGAAACCTCTGGAGATATGGTCCAGAAATACGATAACTTCCCCGGATCTAGGAGTGGGAGGGCACTCGTTACCCGGGGCACGCCATTTTAGCTCGGCCCGAGGCCCTAAAGTGCCGATGCTCGACAATTTGACTAAGTCTTCCTCCGTTACGACAGAGCGGACCCAATCGCATGAAACATACTGCTTAGCCATTTGAGCAAACTGCTGAGGAAGAGAAAAGTACATAAACCGGATTATGAACATGCAAATGATCCGGGACCTATACATATTGTGCGATGGAGGGAACAGAGAACTAGCTGGCAAGGTTAAAACCGGCAATCATAATACAAGTTATATCATTTCCGGTTTACAATGGCAGTTGAAGAGGAATAGTTTAAGTCATTGAATCAGTCTACATCATTTCCGGTTTATGACATGACAATCTAAACCGGAACATACTTAGTGGATCTACCAAAGAGAAAAACAGGTTTTCAACGCATTGCTAAGGAGGAATAGATCTGAGCATACTGAGATAAAGAAATGAAAATTACACGGGAAATCTACAGAGGTTCAACTCGGAGCAGACGAGCTTACAGGATGTGCATAAAAAATGAGACCTAAAGCAGGCAATGGCAGAAATAAAAACAACAAGATCTAAAGGGCAAGGTGCAAAGGTTAAATCCGCGGAACTAGTGCTAAAAGTTCTAATGGCGGAGTTCTAATGGTGGAGTTCTAAAGGCGGAAGCTCTAATGGCGGAACAGATAAAGTTGTAGCATTATAAAAGACAAGATCTAAAGTTAATAGTAAGCGGAAGGTTTATTGGCCAGGTCTAAAAGTTGCGGATCCTACAGGAGGGACGAGCCTATAAGAGCAGAAGGAAAGCTTCATTGGAAGCCTTAATGGCGGAAGAACACAGACAAAGTAATGGCGGACACAGATCTACAATGAGGAGGATAAACATACCAGGGACAGCGGGAATCAGTGGCGGAGAGAATCTGGACGAATCAGGTTGATGCAGCGGCCTGAGGAGCTCTTGATCCGACGAGACGATGGCGGCGCTCCGAGCTCGGGATCTAATGGAGTTCTTCGGGTCAGGAAGCGGAAGGAGGAAGAAGACGCGAGAAGGAAGAATGAGGAGAGGCGGTATTATTTATAGGCGGAGAGGCAGACGCGAAGCGACAGGTGCGGTAATCAAGGGAGCAAAATCGGATAAAGATCCTTTAAACGCCTCGATTCTCGGGATAACCATTAAAAACAAACTACAGTACAGCTCGCAGCGTTAAATGCGGAGATGATGTCATTGTCAGACTTTAATGATTTCGGAGGATGACGTCAGAGCCGGTTTACAAAGGATGAAGACAGAAGAAAATTACAGCAGACGATGAAGATTGATATGAACAAGTTCAAATCATTCTGGGGCCTAATGTCAGGGATATGGTTAATAGGTATAAACCGGATATTGTAAACCGGTTTAGTTATATTGTACTTGGTTTATTATTTTTAGTAGAGATTACGGCCCATGAGATCTCAAGGCCCATGTATAGAAATACGGTTTGTAAACCGCCAAAGAGATGTAACTTGAGAGATAAGAAAGAAAGGGCAGAGACCGAGGCGGACACGATTATGAGCCGGCCTCGGGACTCTGTAAACCGGACCTGGCGTCACCTCTATATAAAGGGACGAACCGGCACCGGTTCAGGGACAAGCAACAATCAATCCGTTGAGACGCAGGCAAGCGATTCCGCTCCCTGTAAACCGACGCCCAAGCAATACCAAACCAACTAGACGTAGGCTTTTACCTTCTCCAAGGGGCCGAACTAGTATAAAATCCTTTGTGTCCTTTGTGTGCCATGAACCCTTTCAAGCTAACCCGTGCGATGGTTCCATCATCAAGTCCGTTAAACCGGACATCTGCCGTGCTAATTCCACGACAGTGAGTGCCTTAACTTTGTGGTTCTCCACGCGCAGTGTCTTTTCCTAACACTGCCTCTCCAGGGCTCTTCCGGTCGTGGCGACGAAGGCACCTGAGGTCTATCGCTCGAGGGATCCTGACCTCCAGCCGGCTTCGGGCTCCCTGCTCTAGGTGCTCGCGCGAGACGTGACGACAGCTCACGAGGTTGGCGCACCTCAAAAGGATCAATGGCCTCCTGCGTTCTTTCCTTGGAGCTGCTTCTAAGGCGTCGAGGGTGTGCCGAGGGCTTTCCCATTCACCCCTGCGAGCGGTTGGGCTTCCTTGGCTCTAGGTCCATCTTCGAGTGTTGGGGTTGTGCTGCCCAACCTGTCCGCAAGGGCCGATATGAAGGCTGGAGGAGCGCCGGATACTGGCCCCTCGTGTGGGACGGGCAGGACCCCTTGCATCCCTCGGCGCCCCCCCGCGCCAAGGAAGGGTTTGGGCACGCGTTGGGGCTCGCGCGCGGACGTGGTGCTGTTCGTCACAACCTCTTCCACGACGCTGTCGGTGCACCTGGCCGGCTTGGGGAAGAGCTCGCTGATGTCGATGTACGCCTTGAGTCGGAGAGCCTTCGCTTGGCGCATGAGTGGTACCAGCTAAAGGTGGCCATCAATCTTGAGCATCTTCAACATGAGCGCGCCAATGCGAAGGCCGCGCTGGAGCTTGTGACCTAACGTGAGGCCTGTGTTGGGCCTTGGAGGAGGCCAGGGCCGCCGACCTTCGTCGCGAGGTCGCCGAGGACCACGAGCAGGAACTCCATGCCTCAAATGCTGCCAACAACGGATCGAGGCACGCAGGGCTGCCTTGGTGTCGATGAAGGGAGCGCCTTTCAAAGAGGAGGAAATTCAGAAACGCGAAGAGGCGCTAATGCTAGAGGCCTCGGAGCGCAGCCTGGACCTTGAGCGGCTAGAGGCGAGGGAGTGCCAAGTGACCATGTCTGAGGATGTCATTACCGTTCGTGAAGCCAAGATCCAGGAGGAGGTTGACCAGAGGGTGGTGAAGGCTTGCGCGGTTCTTGCCGATGAGCACCTCCTGAGGCTGGAACTCCTGAGTGCCGAGGCTGATGGCAGGGCCGCTGCCCTCAGGACAAGGCTGGATGAGGCGGAACATGGCGAGAGGGCCGCCAAGGAAGCCCAGGCCTTAGCCCAAGACGACCTGGCATCCGCTCGTGCCAACCTGCATTCGCTCCAGCAGTAGATCGATGACGCCGCATCCCTTGTGAAGAAGAACACGGACAAGGTGTGCCACTGCTTGACGCTTCAGCGTGAGCATGCCCCGATGCTCCAGGCTCTCAGGGTGAGGGCCAATCGAGCTCTGGGCACCATCTGCGAGGAGAGCGCCCCTCATCCGCACGAGGACGACTATGCTAGCCACCTCCGTTTCTTCACCGAGATCGTGACCCGCCTGGAGGGTCAGGCAACGAGGGCCCGCGAGCTCATCGAAGAGAGAAGCCGTGTCCTTCTCGGGCGCACGTTCTCGCGTGTCTTCATCCATCTTCAGAATCTTGACCCTCATTTTGATTTTGATGCTGTGATAGCCCCCGTGCCCTGGGTTATTCAAAGCAGCCTGGCGGAATGGGTGGACGACCATGTCGATGATCTGATAGCAGAGTTCACTCCTGAGGAGGACGCGGTCGTGACCGCAGCCGGAGAAGGCGATGCGGGCGACGACGATGAAGACAAAACCAGCGACAACGTGGGTGACGCGGGTGATTATGGTGGCAGCGACACGGATGAAGATGATGTCGGCGGCAGCATTGGTGGTGCGGCCGAGGCCTCGGCGTCCTACGGATAAGCTCACATTTCCCTTTTACCTTGACCTGCATGCAAGAACCTTGGGGGGAGCGTGAAAGAATTTTTGAAAAAAGGAGGTGCCCCTTATAATGTATGAAACGATGATATGATTTTGACGTAGGATCTGAATCGAGTTGTCGTGAGCCCACGGGCTCGCAAGCAGGGTTGTTGTTTGCGACTTATCTCTAGTTTCGTAGATCTTGAGCGGGCCCTAATGCTGTGGTAGCACCTTTTCCTTGAGGCAAGCCTAAGGACTCGTGAGGCCCTGAGCCTCCTGAGGAGCCTGTTAGCCTGCCCGAGAGTGCCTCGCGAGGAGCAAACTGTCGGGCCACTGTAGGGTGTGCGTGTGGCGATAGTGCCCTTGATCCCCGGGGGGCCTTGGCGTCCCCGGGCTGGCCCGAGGAGCTTGGTGTGTGAGTGCCACGCCCAGCCCCAGCTCGTGAGGTGCTCACGGGGAGGGGTAACAGGCGTGAGCCTTACTTTGCTAAACACGAAACCAAAAAGCAAGAAACCGCTGCGAGACAAGAGAGAAAAAGCAACTTCCCCTCATTTTTCACAACATAAAAGAGCTCCAAATCTTAGTCCAGAAAGAGGCGAATCGAATTACAGAAAACTGGGCAAAAGCAAATAGCCGCGTCTAGCACCTAGGTAGTCTTCTTGTCTTCCCACTAGCGTGGAGCTAAGTGCTTTCACTAGATGTGAGCATAGTCATTGGGGGACAATGGCGATGGCCAGCGCGGAGCATGGTGCTTCCACTTGGACATGGGGTGGAGCCCCCGAGGCCAGAGGGCGGCACTCCGGAGACTCTCAGGCGTGTACAGCCCCACTCATTATTACGTAAGAGCGTCACGAGCGGAGACCTTCGCAGGCGTGAGCCTTACTTCATATCGCCAGACGAGGTTCCCTCGGTTACCACGGGCCCTCTATTGGGGGGCAAGGGCTCGCCGGCAGCTCCCCCGGCAGAGGACCTACCTCTGTACAACACCTTGCTTCGCGTGGCGCGGGGAAGGCCCCGGATCTGGGGTTTTCCCGTGCGCACCCCAGCGCGCCACTTCGGCCTGGGGCGAGGACGCCACCCTAAGGTCTCTGGATGCCTTTGTGGCCTGGTTCACCTGTGATTCATGGTTAGCGTAAGCATGCACCGGAGACATCGGCTGTACCATGTGGCTGTTGCTGATGAAAGTGTCAATGAAGCTCCACGGGGCCTCGTGGGAGGCCTCTAGCTCGCTTGGCCCCGATGTCCAGGTTGATTGGGGAAATGGTTGAGGGTTCCTAGGTGAATATGGCGAGTCTGCTGCCGGCGAAGTGGCGGCGCTGGTCGCTCTCGCCCTTGTGTCATTACCTGGCCACACGACATCTCTGCCCGGTCGGTGTAGTGCTTGGTCGAGGTGATCACCAGGCATTGGCCTGTTGCTGCCCGTAGAATGCCGCTTGAGCCCGCCATGTCTGTGAGCATCACCCCTCTTGCCTGGCGAATGGCGCTACGGCTCGGGTTGGTGTAATGGGGATCCCGAGCCTCCCTGAGAGGAGCCAGGTGAGCACCGCTGAGACCGGCGTGTACTCCCGACGGCGCCTGAGATGCTGGCAGGCCGTAGAAGGGTGGGGTGCCCCTGCATGCTGCTTCGAGTAGCTTTCGCGGCACAACGGCTGCTGCCCGCATATTCGCCTGCTCCCGGTGCGTATGTGGGGCTATTGCTGCTGCGTAGCTTGAAGACCATGCGGTGGAGCGGTTGCGGTGCTGGGCGGAGGAGAACGGTGGGGCCCCGCGCCGCCCGTGGCTGGTGGCATTGGGTGGCGCATGAGTCATGGGGGGCACGGGGTTGAGGTCTTCACGGGCAAGGGACATCGCCTGAGTAGGTTGAGCGGCCCCTGACCCAGTGTGGACTGGCGAGATGCCAGTCATGAGGTGGTGAGACAACGATGAACCGAACGGACGAAGAGGAGCTTCGACGCACCCCTACCTGGTGCGCCAAATGTCGGATTCAAGGCTCCGCAAAACCCTACTAGGTTCGAACTCTAAGGTGAGTGCGAAGATCTCAACCTCGCCTATCTATCTACTCGTCGTCTCACAAACTAGCACGATGAACAGGAATGTAAAAAATACACGAGGCAGTTTATCCTGGTTCAGGCAACCTAGCGGTGAGTGGCCCTACTCCAGCAGTATGGTGGATTAGCCTCGAGATGGGTTGTGGACGAACTAGTACAATGAGTGAAAAACCTCCGGAGGTGAGGTGTTCTTGCTTGGTGGTGGAGGACAGGTTCTGAATCATCCGTACCTTTGTTGGGTGGTGGCTATCCTACTTATATAGTGGCCTTGGTCCTTGCTACTTCTCGAGCTTGCGTTGTATTCCCTCGAAGAGGAATGGGTGATGCAGCACAGTGGCGTAAGTATTTCCCTCAGTTTTTTAGAACCAAGGTATCAATCCAGTAGGAAATCACGCGCGAGTCCCTCGCACCTGCACAAACAAATAAGAACCTCGTAGCCAACGCGATAAAAGGGGTAGTCAATCCCTTCTCGGTCACTTGCGAGAGTGAGATTTGATAGATATGATAAGATAATATTTTTGGTATTTTTGGTATAGAGAAAAAGTAAATAAAGCAAATAAATAAAGGCAACAAAAATTGGCAAGTTGACGGGAAACTAATATGATAAAGATAGACCCGGGGCCATAGGTTTCACTAGTGGCTTCTGTCATGATAGCAGATTTCTACGGTGGGTGAACAAATTACTATCGAGCAATTGATAGAAGAGCGCATAGTTATGAGAATATCTAGGCATGATCATTATATATAGGCATCACGTCTGTGACAAGTTGACCGAAACGATTCTGCATCTACTACTATTAATCCACACATCGACCGCTATCCAACATGCATCTAGAGTATTAAGCTTATAAGAACAGAGTAACGCTTTAAGCAAGATGACATGATGTAGAGGGATAAACTCATGCAATATGATATAAACCCCATCTTTTTATCCTCGATGGCAACAATACAATACGTGCCTTGCTGCCCCTCCTGTCACTAGGAAAGGACACCGCAAGATTGAACCCAAAGCCAAGCACTTCTCCCATTGCAAGAACTATAGATCTAGTAGGGCAAACCAAACCAATAATTCGAAGAGACTTGCAAGGATATTACAATCATACATAAAAAGATTTCAGAAAAGAATCAAACATTGTTCAAAGATAATCTTGATCATAAACCCACAATTCATCGGATCTCGACAAACACACCGCAAAAAGATTACATCAAATAGATCTCCTCGACGATCGAGGAGAACTTTGTATTGAGATCCAAAGAGAGAGAAGAAGCCATCTAGCTAATAACTATGGACCCGAAGGTCTGTGGTAAACTACTCACAACTCATCGGTGAGGCTATGGTGTTTGTGTAGAAGCCCTCCATGATCGATCCCCCTCCGATGGAGCTCCGGAACAGGCCCCAAGATGGGATCTCACGGGAACAGAAGGTTGCGGCGATGGAATTAGGGTTTCATCTGTTGCCTCAATGTTTTTAGGGTATGATAGTATATATAGGCTGAAGAGGGGCATCGGGGGAGCAACAGGTGGCCCACGAGGGTGGGGCACGCCCAGCCCCCCTGGGTGCACCCCCAGCCCTCGTGGCCACCTCTTTCACTCCCAGGCGTGTACTCCAAGTCTTTCGTGTTGATATTGTTCCAAAAATATCTCTCCCGAAGGTTTCATTCCGTTTGGACTCCGTTTGATATTCCTTTTCCGCGAAACACTGAAATTGGCAAAAAACATCAATTTGCACTAGGCCTTGGGTTAGTAGGTTAGTCCCAAAAATAATATAAAAGTGTATAATAAAGCCCATTAAACATCCAAAACAGAATATATAATAGCATGTAACAATCAAAATTATAGATACGTTGGAGACGTATCAGTCTTCTTCCCTGAAATGTTTGCCGGGAAGGTATCCCACAACGGCCAATTTTGAAGGGGGACAACTAGTACGTCTTATCCTGAATAAAGGTGGTCTTCGCGTGCAAAGCCTCTGATCGTGACGCCAGGTGGGCTCAGTGATGACCTCCGTCTTGCCGTCCTGGCGGTCTTGGTCTTGTTGCACCGGAATGGAAACCTTTGGTAGATTCCTCGGGGACTCTGCGCCTGAGCCCGCTTCCTTAGCACCAAAGAGGAAACTGTTGTACTGCGCCCGCTGGCGCCCGCCTGGCCTTGGTCGTCATGGCTTGCGTCATGCAATCCTCGCGAGGTAGGGGATTACATAAAGTTCTCCGCTCCTCGAGAGCCAGCCAGATGAGGCTACCCCTTTCGGAGGTCTTTTTGGCGTCCGCCCCGCGAGGCTTGGCCCCTCGCGAGGGTCTTGAGTGTCGATGCTGAAGATGGGCTGTACCAGGCCTAGAAAGGAGCCACGTCGCGGGCCGCAGGCAGGCAAGTCTGGGTACCCGGTTCCCAGAATGCCGACGCCGATGCGCTGCTCGACCGGTGATTGCAGCCGTTCGACCGCGGGTGCCGCGTCCCTCGCTGCTTTGTCTCTTTTGTTGCCATCTAAGCGCCCTTCTGCCGGCACTGGCGCAGGCTCGTCCGCTTGTAGGTCTCCTTGGCCTTGGAGAGAATGAGCCAAACCCCCTCCACTTCTCACACGACTCGATCTGGGAGAACATGTGAAGGAACTTGAACTCTTGGTCGTTGTTATCCTAGCGAAACATGTTGAACATCCGAACCATCTGCATAGCCGAAGAACAAGTGTCGGCGAAGAACACGACGAAAGAACTGAGCCGACGACTGGCCATACCTGCCCCTCGATGTTGACGCTGCTTTTCAGGCGAGCCGTGACCTCCTCCACGATCCCATGCCACTTGTTGCAGGCCGTCTGGATGGTCGCCCAGTGGTAAGCCATGGCCTTCTCGCCCGTCTGGGTCAACCAACTTGCGCTCATCGAACCCTGTCTTTATCCTTCAACAGTATGTGTCGGCGTTCTGATTCGAGCTGGTGATCAGGTCGACGCTGACGGTCTTCCATGCTTCGGTGAGGCACTCGTCTTCCTTGGACGTCGAGTTAACACGAGGCTCGCCCGGCCTGGCATTGGGCGCCTGCTATTTTTTCTCCCTTTCGGCGTCGGCGACGGCTCCACCTCCACCTCCGCATGTTCTTACTCGTCCTCCTCCTTCGCATGTTCTTACTCGTCCTCCTCCTCCGCGTCATTGAGCTCGTCAACCATGTCGATGGCGGTGTCCACCATTTTGTCTTGCATGCGGAAACCAGGGTAGGAAGTGGCGGCGAACTAGCCGTTCGTGATGATGTCATCCATGGTGGCATCACTGTGGTGCCGAGCCGTGCTTGAAGGGGAGGGTGCCCCGGCGGTGAGGCGGCGCAGGTGAGGCTGAGTACTTCAGCAAGGCTAACTACGTCGGCGGCGAGTAGTTGCACTGGGTGTTGAGGCCGGCGGCAAACGCGGAGGAGGGTGTGCGCTGGTCGGGGTTGAAGCCGAAGGGGGAGGCACGCGGCGGCGCGCCATGCGGGAAGTTCACATTGGGGTTGAATCCGCCAGGCGCGTCGCCGTTGGAGTAGCCAGGCGAGGGTGCGTACCCCCATAGCTGCGGTGAGAAGTTGGCCGGTGACGGGACACTCTGCTGGCTCCCCTAGGCGGCTTGTGGGCATTAGCCGGGGGGGGAAGCTCCATCCCTGCGTGCGACGTCTCTCCCTACTCTACCGCCGCTGCCGTTGTCGCGTCCCTGGCCTTCTTGGCGATGAGCATGTTCCGTCGGTCGGTGGTGACAGCCTTTCGGCGCCAAACTTCTGCCCTCCACTCAGCATTCGACACGCCCGGTGGCCTTGCCATCGGCTACCGCTGCTTCGGCTCGCGGAATTGGTGGCTTGGCGACGGAGCGCATACTTCTTCATCGGCATGGTGGACGGACCTGATGAGGAGAATGACGGTAGAACGGGTAGAGAAGGGGGAATCAATGAGAAAATCAAGGGAAAAGGGGGGCGGCGAGAATAGGCCTATTTGTCGCCGACGGCGCGGGCCCACGCGCCTTTTCACTTTGGCCGGCGCCCCCAGGCGCCCCCTGGTGGGCTGGGTTCGGCTCGGCTTAGCCTCTGTTATTACGGCCCAAACAGGCATAAACAACGACCTGGGGGCATGAATGCGCGATTTTTCGACGTCGGCGCTAAAAAAGGTGCCCTGGGGGCCTATTGGGGCGAGTGGAGATGCTCTCAAGTTCGATTAGAAGGTCGTGGGAATGAAAAGTCTGTAGCATGTCACAAACAAGAATTAACACTCCGCAGAACCCCAACAACGGAATAAGAAGTTCTACAACAGGACCCATTTCTCGTCCGAAACGACCGGGTTGGCTGTCCGATAACTGTCTGAATGAAAAATATGCACTCAAGCGCACCGCTTAAAATCGACACAAGCGTCTGACCAACAGTCCTTATATCCGGCCCTTGCACATGCCCAGGCACCACCACCACATCAAACCGGCCCGCTTTGACCCATCCTACATAAACCCTACCCGCTCGGACGAACCCTAGTCACTCTTAGTCATCTTGCCCTCTCCGCTCCCATCCCATATTCTCCACTTCTCTCTCAATCTCTCCGCATCTCCGTCATGGGCAAGTCCGGTCACGAATCTGGCAGGGAGACCGATCCCATGGACTGGGACAACCTCGTGAAGGCAGAAGACGCCGGCTCCGCTTGCAACGCACCGGACAACGAGGAGCTCGCGCTCCGCATCGCCATCCAGCGCTCATGGCTGGACACTGGCAGGAGCTCGAGATCCTCCGCCTCCACCGCCAGCTCCTCCAAGTCGCGTTGCTGCAATGCGGGCCGTGGTCGCCCGTCTCGGTCTGCACCACTCCAAATCTCGAGCTACGTGCTCGTGCTTGCAGCTCCCGGGTGGATGAACATGCCGGAGTCGGAAGTGAAGGCGGCTCGGTGTGAGCGGCAGCACACGGTGACCGCGATGGATCCCGACTCTTCCCGCCAACATGCATGCTCCATCCCTGTCGACCGGAGGAGGTGCTCCTTTGCGAGGTCATACGGCACTCACTGACCACGGCAGAATCTGACGCTAGGCGCCTCCAGCGGGAAAACATGAAGGCGGCTCGGGGTGAAAACTTCCAAGCGCCTCCAGAGGGAGAAGGAGAGCACCAAGGCGAAGGCAGCATGACACGTGAAGGAGTGGGCCCGCGCCATCCGCGGCCTGTTCGGCTACATCTCCTCGGCATTGGAGAGCGGCACCACCAGCACGGAAGACGATCAAGGTGATCCTCCTATCGCCTGTCCGGCTACATCTCCTCGACGTTTGAGAGCAGCATCACCCACACAGACGACAATGACGACGATCCTCTCGCCGCAAGTGCGTACACAGAGGAGATGGACCACCCCGCTGTGTCGCTGACCGGAAGGGCAAGGGCCCGGCTAAGAAGTGGTGAACTTCGGCCGCCCGCCATTGCTATATTTATATTTTAGTTTTTTTACTTTCATTTTAGATTGAAAATTTGAAATTGAACTCCACCGGACCTTTTGGATGAACTAATGTGATGTTTGATAACCTAATTTCTAAGTTTTTATGATATCTCTATCATCTACGTACCATGCATGGTTTGTATGAAAATACAGTTATGACTTTTCGGGTTGTGGTTGCAGAGGGAGGAAATTGCCTTCTGTATGGGCACTGCCGATAGACAGGCCCGGGCGTATAGGGTAGCAAAATAGTCAATCATGGTTATTGATGCTCTAACTCCATCGACATTCTGGATGGAACATGAGAATTTACAACATGACGCCATTTCCCCTCTATATGTCTGCCCGGACATTCCAAACATGGCATGGATCGTAAAACGCCTAACTGGTCGTCTCAAACCCAGCTCATATGTCCGGGATGTCCGACATACCTCGTATCCAACCCGTATACGAGGAGGATACATGACGACCCGAACACACCTAGACGCATCCGTCACGTCGATCTCGATGGCCAAGATCCAAAATCGTCCCCAACGACCGTCGCCCGACCTGTCTTCTTCCTCTCTTTTGCCTCTTCCATGCCACTCCATCCTCAACTTCGCATGTCACAACACCCTAGCTCCCCATCGTCCCAAACTCTGCCCAGCATCATGGCCACCCCGAAAATGATGGCTGCCTTAGTACGCCCTACTCCTCCACACACACACCTCACCCTTTATTTGGTCGACCAAATATCTGATCTTCTTCTTTTAGATTATGTTGCTCATTTGTAGGCAAACAACGGATTCATTGGCTAGTGAATTTGAAAACATGGGGCTTGTTGAATTCATATACAAGGTGTTCATCGATTTGTCGGATTCATCCGACGAAGATGCTGACATGATGTTCCGAACTTCAAGGGTTCGATAAAAGGGCATGAAGCTTGTTCCCTCGGATAGTATCCGTGGCACATTTAGTCTATACAAGGACTACTTCAGAACAAACACAATATACCATGAGGTTTTTTTGGCATCACTTTCAGATGAGCAAATGTTTGCTCTTGCATATTGCGAATGATGTGGACGCATGTGATCTTTACTTCAAGATGACAAAAGATTGTTGCGGATAAGTATCGTTCTCTTCCATGAAAAAAATGCATGGTTGATATGACGATGCTAGCATATGGTAAAACCATAGATGTCATTGATGTGATTGTTTGGATGGGGGAGAGCACATGCCTTCAACCACTATGACATTTTCCCACACCATAGTGCAAGTGTTTAGACCAGAGTACTCGAGAAAAGCAACTTCAGAGGACACAAAAAAATTATTAACAATTGGAGCAACGATATATTGACAATGGAAGAACTGCATGATAGGTTCGCGTGTAAACACCAAGGTCGCACCAGATAGGCCATCATCATACTTGAAGTAGTTCTATAAAATAACTTCTAGATTTGTAATGCTTTTTTGGATGCCAGGTTCGCACAATAACATCAATGTGCTCCAGCGATCTCCGATTTTGAAGAGACTTTGTGATGAGATGCTCAACGGGGTATTACCGTGCTGATGGTATCTATCCTCAGTGGGTAGCGTTTGTGAAGACTATCCACGATTCCCAAGGTAAGAAATGATGTAGTTTTGCACAAATGCAAGATGGTGCTAGGAAGGATGTGGAGAGGCTTTTTGGAGTGCTCCAACCTCGCCGGGGTATTGTTCATCGAGCTGCAATGATGTGGGATCCAAAGATAGGTGTAATGACATTTTATGTGATCTTGCACATAATAATTGTGTAGGATGGGAGCAAAATAGCAGCCCGAATGCATGATTTTGAGAATCTAGAGTACACATCTGCCTCCTGGAACAAGATACTGATCATATTATGAACTTTTTAGAGATGCATCGACAAGTTTGAAATTAGCAGGCACTTGCAACTACTCAATGTTGTTCTGGAGCATATGTGGATACATGATGAAAATTATTAACTTTTGTACTATTTCTATTTGGACTATGTAATTTCTTTTCCAATATGTTTTATTATGTGTTATACTTATTGTTGCGTGTATTCGTATTGTTAAATGATTGACATAGCATGTAGTTGCATTGATTT
>LR738711.1:654134682-654147907 GCA_902687465.1 Secale cereale
TCCCCGCCTTCTTCCGCGCCACCGCCCAGGCGGCCGGCGGCCACCCCCCACCCCTCCCCGCCTTTTTCCGCGCCAAGCACCACGGAGAGCGAGCCAAACGGCCGGCAATGCAGTCCGCCGGCGACGATATTTCCGCGGCGGCGTTTAGGAAGCGACGGCGCACCTCACCTTCGCCCCAAGACCACCGGGGGGATCCGCCGCTGAACCATCCTGCCTCAGTCATGCATGACAGGCGGAAGCGAACTGCAAAGATGACTACTCCATCGCATTCGTCGTGGATGCGAACTGCAGTACACAATCTAAGAAGAAGCACTAGGAAAAAGGGCGTAGATCAACACATATGCAGTTTTACATTTTAAAAAACATATTAACTTGTAATATGTTTGATAAAATGCAGTTCTCTTCTATACGAAAAAGAAAATAAGATCTCAGAATGCGGTTCTCTTCTGTATAAGAACTCTGAGATCGGAATGTCATTTGGAGAATGCAGTTCTCTTCGTCGTATAGAACCTGACATGACCATGAATCAATACAGAATGCAGTTAGAAGACAAAAAAATGTAGAGTCAGACTAGGATTCGCATACACTGCAGTGCGTGCGTCGCGTTTAAAAGCTTGCACTGCAGTACGCTTCGAGTACACAATGCAGTGCGCTTAGTGCAAAAAAATTGTGAAAAGCAAAAACTTGGCTCGAGTGCGGATGAAATTTGAAACTCGACGACAAACACGTTGAATTCGTCTTTGCAGTCCCATGTGATAAGGTGAGATGCAGTGCGGATGCATATATTTAAAAAAAAACTTGGCTGCTAATCATATGAGATAACGCAGTGCGCTGCGAACATGTTACAACTCACAAGGAGGAGTTGGCTGAAAGCTCCATTATGCACATATTTGACATTGTCACCCTCTGCCACAAAAAAACACACAAAAACTAACTAGGCCGATATATACAAAAGCACATAGCATGGTGTTTACAGCTTTGGGCATCGAGAACTACACACAGCGACCATACATTACTGTTTACATAAAGTTCTGGGGCACACACGAACAAGACATCAACACACATAGAAAAAAGATCTTCTATCATTTATGCCTCATCCTGCTCCTTCGAATCCAGTCTTGGAGAGAAGCCAAGAGAAATGCAGAGATTTCTTAGATCGTCCGGGAACTCGGTAACAACGACCATGTTTTCTGGGTGGAACAGAATCTGGAACAAAAACTCAGCCTTCCAATCCTGAATAACAGCTTCCTGCGATGAAGAAAAAAATAAAATAAACAAATATACAACATCATCTACGAAAAAAGAAACTGACAAAAAAATATCAAGGAATGAGGAGATATTGCTGAGTTAAAAAGAAGATACTTACACTACGCTTTCCGAATTTCACAACAAATGTTTTGCCGTCGTAATACTGAGCCATCTTCAGAACATAAAAGCCGCACTCGTTGGGGCCCTGCTCAGGGGTGCCCAAATAGCTAGCTTTTTTTGAAACACCCACCCAGTCTACCGACTCCTTTCTCTTGTACTCTTTTTCTCCATAAACCCTCTTCAACAATGCAGTCATCCTGATCATCTGGTGGAAAATAAAAAAAACAAAAATACACATCACAACAAAAATTGTTCAATACGCCCACGCATGAAAAAAAACAAGAAAGGTGAAAAAAGGAAAAAATTTACCATTTCAGTGCGGTCGCTGTGGTATTCAGACTTATGCCACCGCGTCGTTTGATCAACCGGTCCGCTGTACCTCCTAGTGTCATGAATGTCAAGGGTCTCGCGGTGCCTGTTCATCGTGTATAGCGAATAATGCTGGTCTTTCAACCGTGGTAATAGAATCTGATTTTGTTTCATCAAATTTGTTATGGAATCGATCAGTGAAAAGGGATTACTGTAAAAAATTGGGAGAGAAAATAAATACAAAAAGGCTGAACAAAAGCAAATCTGATAACTTACTAATTTGCAATCAAGAAGGTTCTCGTCATCACGGACATAAAGTCCGAACTGCTGTGCTGCATCTTCGACGTTAAACTTGCTGTGGACAAAAGGCAACACAACATTTCCATCTCCATCTCTATCCGCGTGATCATTCATTTGAAGCACATACTGCGTGTGGGTAATTCACAAAAGAAAGTTAATGCAGTTCACCTTAAAAATATGTTCGCTCCGACGCTTAATAAAAAAACGGATCACGCTTCTCTAAAAAACAGTATGCAGTTCACAAAATTCTCACCATAATTTGTTTCGTTTTAAGATGCATCGGTTAAGACGCACAAAAAAAATGTATGCAGTTCAGTACATTCTAAAAACAAATTATTATACACTATTTACTGCAGTTCACTAGAGCAGAAAAAAAATAAGAAAAAAAGAGAAATACCGTGATAAACAAAGGGGACAGCAGAACGCGTTCGCCAGATCGATAAACCACATTCATACTCTCGTCATTCTTCCAGAACCTGATGATATGATCCATCAATTCCGAGTCCATAAAACCACCTTTGGTGAAAGTTAAGAACATGTAGTCCACAGACACGGTGTAGAGTTCGATAGGAATCCTGTGCAGGAAAAGCGCGGACCTGCACAAAAGAAATGGCAAAAGGTGGGGGGGTTAGTAGCACAAAAGCAAAAACACAGAAAAGAACATTACACACATTAAAAATCAAAAAAATATAAAAAACTAACGAAAAAAGAACTGACTCGCTGTATTTCTGCATGAATTGTGTGCTCGTGATGAGTTGCAAGACTTTCCTCATCTCCACAAGATGGCTGAATCTCGCAGGATTCAACTTCTCTACAGGAGATCGAAACTTTGATGGCTTCTGCACAGGCCTCCTGTTTGATAGAATTAGTGCCTCGCTGTCCGTCGGGGGTTCCACAGCTGCGCTCCTGGTCCTCCTAGGCACTGGTGGTGGCCTCTCAAAATCATCATCGCTATCTTCAGCATTCGGAGGGCTCACAGCTTTCTTCACATACTTGACATTGACAGGAGATTTCTCAAGAGCTTTTTCCTTCGAAGTGCCGGCGTCACTCCTCAACATCTTACACACAGGTTCTTTCACGACCTTGACGGGAGGTTCATCAAGGACAACTTTCTGAATAGTTGGAGTATGAACCTGAGTTTCAAACAAGGAAATACCACCTTGGTGTGCGCCTTCATCAAAGCCTGCACAAAAAAAATGGATAATGAGCAAAAGTAGTGAAAAAGAATCATCAAGTTCCCTAAGGAAAAGTCATTTTTAAACACACAAATGGGGTTCTACTAAAAAAGCTTAACAAAAGTAGTCGACCTACCCTCTCTGTACCAATGAAGTTCACTTAATAAAAAAGGTGTGTGACTCAAAAAAAAATGTAATAACCTTCTTTAAAAATTAAAAGTGATGTCAGGTCCAGACAACAATGCGACGAGGTCAGCCAACTATAGAGCATCGCCTTCCTGATGTAGCCAATGTGCTCCTTCCCAAACTTGGCAATCGTTTCACCATCCCAGGTCTGCATGAACTGGAACATGTAAAATCCACAATCATGCCTGCAAAGAAAAACCAACACAAAACACATTAACAAATGCAGTTCACTTAGTAATAAAAGTGCTACTGATATTAGTAAAACAATGCAGCTCCATACACACAAAGATTACCGAGGGAGAACAACAAATAACACATTAGTAATGCAGTTCGCTCAAGGGAAAAGGTGCTTCTAATTTAGTAAAAACAATGCAGCTCACTTACACAAGAAAAAATGAAGGAGGAAAAAGAAAAAAGGAGAACAGGTACAAACCCGTTTCCCTGTTGTGGGACGTTAATATGAGTCAGCGCATAGCCGTCAAGGGTGGGAGGGTTCAACGGCTCGTCGCAGCTTGCGCTGCCATCTTTCCAGACTTTTTTGATGTTCCTGACCATTTTCCTGAAGACAACACTTGCAGCAGCGTTGTCTCCTTCGTTCAATGAGTCCAGGAGCTCAAAACGCTTCTCTCGCAGGTTCAAAGTGACCAAGCAAGAGTGGCCTATTGCGTCCTTCACTGTTGTGGGAGGAGGGTCAAATGTTGCAAACATAATCTGAAATAAAAAAAGAATAAAACAAAACAGATGAGAAAAAATAGAAAAAACAGAAAACTTATTTTCAAGATGACGAAAAATGGTCAAGATGCGTTACCAAGTTTTTCTTGTCCACACGTTCCTCTGCACTTGAAGAAAACATCTTTTTCAAAGTCCTATTTGTGGCACCGCCGTTCCAAATGGAATTCTGCAAAAAAGACAAAACCAGAGAGTTAATGAAAAATGGTTATAGCACAAATAAAAATTGGATGAGGGAGATAAAATATAAATTAATGAAAATGCTTACGCATAGGTTGTACGGGACAATCATAGTTTGAGATCCTTTGAACCTTTCAGCTAGCATAGACACGCCAATGTTTGCGAGGCGCGTGCTCAGCGTTCCATACGACCAAAAAGACTCGCCGACATGGCCAATAGTAATATCACCAAACTCTCCCTTGAACGCAACTAGATGCCTTCAGACAAGAAGAAAAAAGCACAGCAAAAATTGATAAGATGGGAGCGTCCCTGAAAAAATAACATATTAATTAACCGGGGCGTAAGACAGAAAATGTCATACTGCTTCTTCTTGTCCCTCCTAGCCCTCGTAACAGCGTCATACAACTCATTGTATCTCCTCATAAGAGCTGAATCAATACTTGAAGGAGTAACAACAGGTAATTCCTCATCTGCATACAGGGTGGGGACGATATCAGATTATAAACACACACACGGTCCATTTCGCCCCCGAGAAAAAGAACAAAAAATAATGCAGTTCGCTTACCTTCGGTTTCAGAATAAACTTCCTGCGGCCGCTCGTATACATCTTCGCTGAGCGTCAAGTGCTCCAGCCCGGTAATATCATCGTCAAGCGGCGCTTGATTACTCATGTCCTGAGAAAGTCTTGGCTGTTCCTCTTCGGAATCAATCAAAACTGTCTCGACTGGGGCTTTGGTTGTATCGGCTGGGAAAGCCACATTGCCGACAGATTGCTCGGGGGCGCGAGGGACCACACAAAATTTATCAGGCACCTCGTCGCCAACCAACAAAACAGTAGGCACAACAACACCATCGATGCCAGCGGATGTCCCGGCATCGTCAAATCCGACTCTACGAGTTCCTTCTGTCTCTTCTGCAACTTCAACTGTAACACCAGGAGCTCCTTCTTTCTCTTCATCCTTATCACAATCCACGATGTCATCCCTTCCTTCTCTCTCTTGTGCCTTATCAACCTCGACAGGACACTCCCCTCCTTCTCTACCTTCTGCCTTATCAACCTCCGCATCAGGCTCCTGCCCTCCTCTCCCTTCCACGTTATCATCCCCAATGTTGCGCTCCGCTTGGATTTCAACATTTAATCCGCAGTTCTGATGAGTTAACAAAATAAAACACATTACACAAAAAAAGCTAGAATGCAGTTCACTAATAAAAACGGACCATGAAGCTACCACAAAAAATAAAAAATAAAACACAAAAATGCAAAAATTCTCTATACTCACCAGGGGAGCGTCGTCGCCTTCCATCTCTTCACACTTGTCAGCCTCCTCATCCTTGCCAGCGTCGTCACCATCTGCCTCCTTCCCATGTATCTCCACATTTGATTCGGCAACCTAAAAAACATTAAAACATAAATAAAACTATTATCCAAATCTGCAGTTCTACAACTAAAAAACAAACACCAGATCATGCAGTTCACTCCTAAAAAAAGATGATGCTTCTTCTCTAAACAACAACTGCAGTGCACTACCACTTCTGGTGCGCAAAAAATACAAAGAAAAAGTTAAAAAATGCAGTTCGCTGCCACTGCTGGTGCAAACAAAAATATGATTGTTTGTTTTGGACACTACATGAAAATCAAACAATGAAGTTCACTGTAACAAAAAAAAATGATAGGAAGAAATCAAACCTTGTCCATGACCACTTCGTCAATAGGATTGTCTTTGGCAGCTTCGTGAACGGGCGATAATGGCCTGTCAAACAAGTGATCAGAATCAACACCGTCGTGGTCCTGGTGCTCATAAACACGACCAGCGTTAGCCTTGGAAGATTCTCCGACACACTGGGAAAAGAACAAAACGATAGAAAAAACAAATAGTCAATGCAACAAACGCACAGAAAAAATAGATAACAAAATATGGGTAAAAAAACTGTTCACATATGGAAAAAAGACATACATCCACATCTGCGGGGTCGGGCAGAGAAGGCCGGACAACATCTTCATGCCTGTTCATTTCCTTCACGATTGCATCCGCTTCCTGCTCATACGTAGCACACCTGTCATCCTGAGACTGCTTAAGCTGAATGAATGAAGATCTGATATTAGTTACAGCCTGCTTAAGGAATTCAAGCTGCCCACAGTCAAAGTTATGAGCGGCCTCGATTTCTGCTTCAGAAGGGCCTTTGCCTTCAGGAAACAAACCGGCAATATTCCTCATCCTGGAACCGGATGTTGGGAAATCACTAGTTATATTGATGACCCTATCGAGAAGCTCATCGACCAGCACAAATCTATTGCGATCACCAGAAGCCTGTCCAGAAAAACCTCCAGCAGCCGCCCTAGCAAAACCACGACCCCGTCGAATTGGAGCAGCCCTAGCAAGAGGCTCACAAAACATTTCACGGGCTTCTGCAACTGCAGTCCGCTTATACACAATGTCCGCTTCCGCCTTCCACTGAAAATATTAACAAAAAAAAAAGAGATGCAGTTCACAAAGAAAAGTACATAAGAGGTTGACATTTTAGCATGCGCGAAAAAAAGGAATAAAAACAAAAACAAAGGATGGCTATGCACTCACCGGCAGCTTGCCAAACTTGTAAGAGTCCAGGTGAATCTTTCCCCTGAAAACGATGTCGGCGTTGTGAATCTTCTTCAACTGCACATGGGACAGTATTGTGGCACGCAGAGTGCGTTTATCCATCACTGATACTTTTCGAAGGTTCAAGGAATCCAGGTACATGAACAGGGGAACGATGGTGCAACCCTCAGCGCAGTTCTGCTTGCTCCCTATAGAATTCCACTTGTACACAGCGGCCTGCAGCTCGTCGACAACAAGCTGACAAAAATCCATGCTAGCCATAGATGCAATATCCAAGTTTTCAACCATAGCAGCTACCCTGGACAACCGAGTTGCGGGGCTAGGACAAAGCAAGCACTGGAAGACAATGAGAAAAAAAACCTTCACCGTCTTATCAACCTTCGCAGGGTCCGCAGCCAGCGTGCGAAGTAAGGTAATCAGGTTCTTCGCATCTAAGCTCCTAGAACGGTTGAACCCGAGTTCATCCTTCAGGTTAGTCAGCGAATCATCATGGCCGCTGGCAGCAGGCCTGGGTGCAGTGTGAGAACCCATAGGGAAGTCGAAAATGTGACGGACAGCCTCGCGATTGATTTCCAGAACCTTGTTTGGCCCACAGTCCAGTCTCATCGTGTCGGGGTCGATCTTTCCCATCAGCTTGCACATCAAAACACGAGAAACATTCTTCTCTAATTTCAGGTCAAAGACAATGCCAAAACCTGCTTGCCGCACCAAAGTTCTGTGCTCCTCACCCAGCAAAGCGACAGCTTTGATTACATTTGGAATGGACAGACGAACAGTCTTGTTGAAACGCCATTCGTGCGCAGCATCGTCTTCAGACCTCTTCCTCTTCGTACTCTTAGCAGCCTACAAAAAACACAAAAGAATAAAAAATGCAGTTCACATCAGCAAAACTCATGCAGAAACAACTTAAAAAAAAAACAGGAGAAAAAGTAAATAAACAGCGTATACCTTACTAACATCAACATCCTCCTCATCAGAATCACTGTCCAGAGCTTCTTCAGCTGCAGTTTCCCGCGCAAGCTTAGATCGACGCTCACAATCAACACCAGAGTGATCGTCCGCGCGTCTCCGCTTTCCATGAATCCCACCCACATCAACCTCGGCGTAATTAGGTCTCTTTGAGTAATCAACACGCGGGCTCCGGCGTGGAGAACTTAAACCTTGCTCTGCGACAGTGTTGAGTTTCCTCTTCACAGGATTCTTTGCGGGGGCAAATTTAGCAGACTTCTTTGAATCTGCAATCCTCCTTCCTATCTCCTTACCTTCCCCTAACTTTACTTGCTTCGCCCTATGAGCCTTCACGAAAGTATTACCGAGCGCAATAGCTTTCTGCCTTCTCCTCTCAACGTCGGCTGCAATCTGATCAGGGACCATCCAATCCTGTGTAACTGGCTCTGTGCCATCAACAGATTGCGACTGGGTTTCACTCAACTCAGGTGGAATGTTGACCTGATCGGACGTACCGCCACCGACAACATCGGCTGTGAAATAACGTGTAATCAGATAGTTAACGCCACCACCCCCTGACCCACCAGGAGATAAAACTGTGGCTAAGAAAAAACAAAAAAAAGATGTGTGTGTGTGTGAGATGAAGACCTAAACTTAATGCAGCTCATATCAACTTGGAAAAAACAAAAAAAATGTAGAAATGCAGTGCACTTTTTCCAGCAGTTTATGTTTAACAATTAAAAAACATAACAGTAAACCTAAAAATTGCAGTTCATGTCGCTTGAATATCATATTCACGCGTGTCTGAAAAGTGCACATTGGCACAGGTTTATATGATGCAGTGCACTAATTCGTTCAAGTGACCAATTGACCGCATATAAAAAAAAAGAAGTGCGCTTAGATATGCAAAACAAAACAAATTCATGCAGTTCTCTGAGAGGCAAAAACTAAAACTTAATGCAGATCATATCGATTTCGCAAAACCTCATAGTGGATAGCCAAAAAAAATACAAAGCAGTGTCCAAAATGCAGTGTCTTAAAAAAAGGCCTTACTAAAAAGGGATCTAAGATGCAGTACACTATTTCGTTCGACAAAAAAGAAGTAAATTGACACTGAATGAAAACTGCAGTTCAGTTTAATGTAGTTACCAGATGGAGAAGCCGTTCTAACCGGTGACGCATCAATTGGTGAGGAAGAAGCCATATTGTGCCTCCGATCAGCAGGGGATGATAATTAAAACCTAAACCTAGACAGCAAACACCAAATTCAGGAAGGGGAAAACTTTCAGTCCATAGGGGGTTGCAATTTCAAGCATACAAAAACAACCTTAAGAACAGAATGCTGGCACGAAAAATAACCCTAGCACAAGATCTGGACCGGATTAGGGGCAATTTGGGGCTCACCGTGGTACGAAGTGACGGCAGGACAAGGCGGGTGCGGACGGCAACGGCGGAGGAAGCGCCCTACGGACGGCGGCGGCTGCGGGCGTCGTCGCCCTCCACCACGAGTGAGCCCCTACGGACGCCGGCGGCTGCGGGCGTCATCGCTCTCCACCACGGGAGCACGAGGGCGGGGGGGATTTCTGTGCGAGCACGGGGGAGAGGGAAGTGGAGGCGGGCAAGGGGGCTGCAAGAGAGACTTAATGAATAAAAGCCCATCCGACAGGCCCACAGGTCATAGACAAAAAATAAAAAAATGTCTCGGTGTTGTAACACGATGCAGTTCGCTTACGGAAAACCGCTTCGGCTTCTGAAGCGTTGAAGTTCGCTTACGGCTGACGATTCCGCTTCTGAAGCGATGCAGTTCGCTTACGGCTGACGATTCGGTTCGCCTGCCCTAAAATAAATGCGCCCACTATCGGCCGAAGCGCCCGCGCCCCCCACCCATCCTCTATCCCGGCGGTTGCACGCCGCACAAACTGCAACGATCATCACGAACCCACGATCGCCAACACGGTTGGGAGACGAGATCGTGGCCTCGGCAGAAGTTGCTGCCGCTCCCATTTAAATCCCGCGCTCCATCGAACAGACCGTCCGCACAAAACACACGACGCTGCCCCTTCCTCCTCCTCTTCCTCCTCTTTGCAGCAATGGGGTTCAGCAGGACTTACGACGCCGTGCATGCGCACGGGAACACGAAGCTGAAGGTGATCTACACCACCGACGTCGCCGCCATGGCGACGTACGTCGAAGAGTTCAAGACAGTTCTCCAGCGGCGCCGCCAGAAGATCGTCGGCATCGACGTGGAGTACACACCCGACCACGAGAGGGCGGCCCTGGTTCAGGTATCCATCGGCAAGTACCATCCAGTGCTTCTTTTCCAGGTATGTGGTACATTGGGCCAGAGATGCAACACCTTCGACAGGTTCCTCGGCGACCCAAGGTAAGCAATTCTCTCTGCCGAGTACGCGTTGCAGTTCTATATGCCCGTGTATGCAGTTCCTAAAGGTATAACTTGCGGTTCACTTTCCTTAGGTTCGAGTTCGTTGGCTTCGCCATCGAGCAGGACAAGCAGAAGCTCGCAGCCTGCAACCTCCACGTCACCAACTTCGTCGACATCCAGACGAACTGGAGGGTGCCTGATGGAACGAAGCCACTGGACTCGCTTGGCGATGTAGCTGCTGCGATCATCGACGACGAGTACGCAGACATGAAGATGAAGATGACAGACCACGACCACAGCCTGTGGACTTCCATTCTCAGCACCAAGCACGTCGAGTATGCTGCCAAGGACGCCTACGCTGCGTTCGAGATATGGAACAGAATCAGCACCATGAAGAAAGGAATCGCGCGCGCTGAAACAGAGAAGACCAGGAAGCGCCCAAGGTCTTCCTGGAAGCAGTGGGGCAAGGGGCTATCAACTTCCACCTCCAACTCCAACGGCTGGAACTAGTGAAGTAGGACAGATGCTGAAAAGCCAAGGATTACTGTCAGAAGTGCTCGATTAGTTTCCTTCTGCATATGTAGATTAGTTTGCTTTCGTTCTAGTTTGCTTTCGGACAATGTTTGCTTATGTTGCGTTAGTTTGCTTGATGATGTAGTATGTTAATTATGACCCCAGAACCGTAGTTTCTATCTATCAAATATATGCAGTTCTCAGTACTCTGTTTTCATTATGTACATTGCTTCAAAACCGCTGATGTAGCTAGGATACACATAAAAAAACAAAACTATCAGAGCAGTTCACATAGAGAATTCTTTCACAAAACTGCTCCTGTTAAAGAAGGTTGATGCAGTGCTCTTTTATTAAAAAAACTATAGTTCCGTATGTGGGTTAAAAAAGAGGAAAAGCTCGGTGGGGGTTTCCAGAATGCATGTTCTTCAACTGCTGCTGCACATGAAAAAACTATATATAAAAAAGAGCAGTTCACTTATGCTCAGAATTCTCATAAAGAAAATACACCAGAAGCAACGCAAAAAAGCAGTCCGCCGCGCTTGACCAATCAAAAAAACTTATCAAACTAGTACCCCCACACAACCGTGGTTGTAATGCAGTTCATACAGGCTCGCATTGCATATTAATGCAGTTCGCCACACTACAAAAAATTCAACGCGCATTTGCATATTACTGCAGTCCACCGCTCTTGACCACGATTCACAGACGAAAAACACAGCCTGCAATGCAGTTCTAACAACTATATAATGCAAAAAAACTCAAAGAACATCTTTGATAAACGACCAGAGCCAGTCGCGCCGCAAAAAAACATGGACAAAAAACTTAAAATTCTTCCAAAATAACAACTTAATCCGCTCCAATTTATACGGATAGATCAAAAGCAGCCCGTAATTGCCGAAAACAATAGAATATTACATACAAAACGCAGCAATTTCGATCCGCACGGGGGAGAAAAGAGAAACAGAGAAAAGCGGACGAACGGACACAGATCCGCCAAAATCCAAGGATTTCCGTCGTTTTCTCGTAGAATTCAGTGCTTAACCACAAATTAAATCAGCGCAAGCACGAATAAACCAGTAGAAATCAGTCAAACTAGCCAGAAACGATGCTAAATGAATGTTTCCTGCTGCACCTCTATGTGGTGCACAGCAGAAGAATGAAGCAGTGCGCATAGCTCTCCAATGCAATTTTGCAATGCAGTTCGGAAGTGTTATGAGAATATTATTCTCATAATGTTATGAGAATAGACCGGCTGTATATATATATATATATATATATATATATGGAGAGAGGGGGGCTCATATTGGTTCAGTCAGATCGTAGATGCTCTAAGGTTATCTTCAACGTAGACCCTCGAATCGTCCACAATCGTCCAGACCGAGCGGTCCTGATGCCGCACGCCATCCAATGTTGTTCCACATTTATCCGTGAACCAGTCTGGGTGTCGGTTTTTCCACAAACCGGAAGTATACCAAGGGGATTTATTTGAGTCCGGACACACGTCACGTGGGACTCCGACACCCTCGGCCCACCCAAAACCGATGCGGAGAGCACACATTTGGATCAGTCTGCACTGTTTCCGGGCCAAACCCCCCCCTTTCACCCTATCCGCCATCATCCCCACCACTCTCCACCTCAATTCCTGTCCTTTTCATGGTCACCTCCACATAGAACCCTATGAAAAGTTGTCGGAGGCAGCACCGGTGGAGGATTCGGAGAAGGCAGCCACTTGAAAGATCAACTCAGCGAAGCATCAGTCCGCCGCCTCAGAAAAGGGCAAATGATGAGGTGGTTGGTAAAAGAAGGTTGTCGGGGAAGGTGGGAGGCATCGCGGACAGGATACTAGGGCCGAGCAGGGCGTGGGATGTGGGGCACCGCTACCGTCGTCGTCCATGCACATATCGTCATGGCCGGAAGAATACTAGCCTCCCTACTTCAATGTTGTCAAGCAGCTATGACGTCCGAGTAATCAAGCTACAGTAAACCAGTGCTAATGATGCCACATCACCACGATTACTGCTGCTAATCTCACGTTAGTTCGGAACCGATTCAAATTCAAATAAAAAATCAAGCAAACAATAAAAGTTTTTAAATATTAAAACTAAAATGTTCGAAGTGAATCAAATAATGCATAGAAAATTATGGTGGAGAGACCACACTTTTATAAAATGTTTAAATACTCTAAAATGAACACACACACACACACACACACACACACACACACACACACACACACACATATATATATATATATATATATATATATATATATATATATATATATAGGGTGGGTCTATTCTCATAACACCCCTTAAGACCTTATTCTCCTAACAAAAAACTTATTCTCCTAACAACCCTCCCCCACCCCTACAGAGCTTCTAGCGCGGGAGCGCCCCCCGACGCCGGCGTCCTCCCCGATCCCTCCCCGCCTTCTAGCGCGGGAGCGCCCCCGACGCCAGCGTCCTCCCCGACCGCTCCCTGCCTCCTAGCGCGGGAGCGCCCCGGCGGCGGGCCTCCTCCCCCACCCCTCCCCGCCT
>LR738711.1:654157760-654204226 GCA_902687465.1 Secale cereale
GGGCACGGGGGAGAGGGAAGTGGAGGCGGGCAAGGGGGCTGCAAGAGAGACATAATGAATAAAAGCCCGTCCGACAGGCCCACAGGTCATAGACAAAAAATAAAAAAAACGTCTCAGTGTTGTAACACGATGCAGTTCGCTTACGGAAAACCGCCTCGGCTTCTGAAGCGTTGCAGTTCGCTTACGGCTGACGATTCCGCTTCTGAAGCGATGTAGTTCGCTTACGGCTGACGATTCGGTTCGCCTGCCCTAAAATAAATGCGCCCACTATCGGCCGAAGCGCCCGCGCCCCCCACCCCTCCTCTATCCCGGCGGTTGCACGCCGCACGAACTGCAACGATCATCACGAACCCACGATCGCCAACACGGTTGGGAGACGAGATCGTGGCCTCGGCAGAAGTTGCTGCCGCTCCCATTTAAATCCCGCGCTCCATCGAACAGACCGTCCGCACAAAACACACGACGCTGCCCCTTCCTCCTCCTCTTCCTCCTCTTTGCAGCAATGGGGTTCAGCAGGACCTACGACGCCGTGCATGCGCACGGGAACACGAAGCTGAAGGTGATCTACACCACCGCATCGCCGCCATGGCGACGTACATCGAAGAGTTCAAGACAGTTCTCCAGCGGCGCCGCCAGAAGATCGTCGGCATCGACGTGGAGTACACACCCGACCACGAGAGGGCGGCCCTGGTTCAAGTATCCATCGGCAAGTACCATCCAGTGCTTCTTTTCCAGGTATGTGGTACATTGGGCCAGAGATGCATCCCCTTCGACAGGTTCCTCGGCGACCCAAGGTAAGCAATTCTCTTTGCCGAGTACGCGTTGCAGTTCTATATGCCCATGTATGTAGTTCCGAAAGGTATAACTTGCGGTTCACTTTCCTTAGGTTCGAGTTCGCTGGCTTCGCCATCGAGCAGGACAAGCAGAAGCTCGCAGCCTGCAACCTCCACGTCACCAACTTCGTCGACATCCAGACGAACTGGAGGGTGCCTGATGGAACGAAGCCACTGGACTCGCTTGGCGATGTAGCTGCTGCGATCATCGACGATGAGTACGCAGACATGAAGATGAAGATGACAGACCACGACCACAGCCTGTGGACTTCCATTCTCAGCACCAAGCACGTCGAGTATGCTGCCAAGGACGCCTACGCTGCGTTCGAGATATGGAACAGAATCAGCACCATGAAGAAAGGAATCGCGCGCGCTGAAACAGAGAAGACCAGGAAGCGCCCGAGGTCTTCCTGGAAGCAGTGGGGCAAGGGGCTATCAACTTCCACCTCCAACTCCAACGGCTGGAACTAGTGAAGTAGGACAGATGCTGAAAAGCCAAGGATTACTGTCAGAAGTGCTCGATTAGTTTCCTTCTGCATATGTAGATTAGTTTGCTTTCGTTCTAGTTTGCTTTCGGACAATGTTTGCTTATGTTGCGTTAGTTTGCTTGATGATGTAGTATGTTAATTATGACCCCAGAACCGTAGTTTCTATCTATCAAATATATGCAGTTCTCAGTAGTCTGTTTTCAGTATGTACATTGCTTCAAAACTACTGCTGTAGCTAGGATACACATAAAAAACAAAACTATCAGAGCAGTTCACATAGAGAATTCTTTCACAAAACTGCTCCTGTTAAGAAGGTTGATGCAGTGCTCTCTTATTAAAAAAACTCTAGTTCCGTATGTGGGTTAAAAAAAAGGAAAAGCTCGGTGGGGGTTTCCAGAATGCATTTTCTTCAACTGCTGCTCCACATGAAAAACTATATATAAAAAGAGCAGTTCACTTATACTCAGAATTCTCATAAAGAAAATACACTAGAAGCAACGCAAAAAAGCAGTCCGCCGCGCTTGACCAATCAAAAAAACTTATCAAACTAGTCCCCCCACACAACCGTGGCTGTAATGCAGTTCATACATGCTCGCATTGCATCTTAATGCAGTTCGCCGCACTACAAAAAATTCAACGCACATTTGCATATTACTGCAGTCCACCGCTCTTGACCATGATTCACAGACGAAAAACACAGCCTGCAATGCAGTTCTAACAACTATATAATGCAAAAAAAACTCAAAGAACATCTTTGAGAAACGACCAGAGCCAGTCGCGCCGCAAAAAAACGTGGACAAAAAACTTAAAATTCTTCCAAAATAACAACTTAATCCGCTCCAATTTATACGGATAGATCAAAAGCAGCCCGTAATTGCCGAAAACAACAGAATATTACATACAAAACGCAGCAATTTCGATCCGCACGGGGAAGAACAGAGAACAGAGAAACAGAGAAAAGCGGACGAACGGACGCAGATCCGCCAAATCCAAGGATTTCCGTCGTTTTCTCGCAGAATTCAGTGCTTAACCACAAATTAAATCAGCGCAAGCACGAATAAACCAGTAGAAATCAGTCAAACTAGCCAGAAACGATGCTAAATGAATGTTTCCTGCTGCACCTCTATGTGGTGCACAGCAGAAGAAGGAAGTAGTGCGCATAGCTCTCCAATGCAATTTTGCAATGCAGTTCGAGAGAGAGGGGCTCATATTGGTTCAGTCAGATCGTAGATGCTCTAAGGTTATCTTCAACGTAGACCCTCGAATCGTCCACAATCGTCCAGACCGAGCGGTCCTGATGCCGCACGCCATCCAATGTTGTTCCACATTTATCCGTGAACCAGTCTGGGTGTCGGTTTTTCCACAAACCGAAAGTATACCAAGGGGATTTATTTGAGTCCGGACACACGTCACGTGGGACTCCGACACCCTCGGCCCACCCAAAACCGATGCGGAGAGCACACATTTGGATCAGTCTGCACTGTTTCCGGGCCAAACCCCCCCCCCTTTCACCCTATCCGCCATCATCCCCACCACTCTCCACCTCAATTCCTGTCCTTTTCATGGTCACCTCCACATAGAACCCTATGAAAAGTTGTCGGAGGCAGCACCGGTGGAGGATTCGGAGAAGGCAGCCACTTGAAAGATCAACTCAGCGAAGCATCAGTCCGCCGCCTCAGAAAAGGGCAAATGATGAGGTGGTTGGTAAAAGAAGGTTGTCGGGGAAGGTGGGAGGCATCGCGGACAGGATACTAGGGCCGAGCAGGGCGTGGGATGTGGGGCACCGCTACCGTCGTCGTCCATGCACATATCGTCATGGCCGGAAGAATACTAGCCTCCCTACTTCAATGTTGTCAAGCAGCTATGACGTCCGGGTAATCAAGCTACAGTAAACCAGTGCTAATGATGCCACATCACCACGATTACTGCTGCTAATCTCACGTTAGTTCGGAACCGATTCAAATTCAAATAAAAAATCAAGCAAACAATAAAAGTTTTTAAATATTAAAACTAAAATGTTCGAAGTGAATCAAATAATGCATAGACAATTATGGTGGAGAGACCAAACTTTTATAAAATGTTTAAATACTCTAAAATGAATAAAAAAATAGCTAAAACAAATAATTAAATGCCTTCAATATTTGTAAAATACTAAACTATATTATTTTGGGGTGAATCTTTTTGTGGTTGTGACATAAGTTGTAACATCAATTTAGGTGCCACTTGGTATTTTCTTAAAACTAAAATAAATAGGAACTAAAAGAAAACCTAATAGAAAAATAAGAAAAGGTAATACAAAACAAAACAAACAAAAAGGGAAAAGACCCCCCCCTCCCCCCGTCACTGGGCTTCGGCCCAACTGGCCACTGGGCCAGCTAGGCCGGCCCACCTAGCCTCCCATAACCCCCACGCCCTAGGTTCTAACCCTAACAACCCCCACTACCTCTCCCTCGTCCCACTCCTCCTCTGCCTCCCTCCCCCGATCCAGATCGGACCGGGGCATCGGGGCCCGATCCCGAGCGCGCCTCGCCATGGCTTCAGTGGACGCTGTCGCCGTCGCTCACTGCGCACCACCTTGCCGGAGCTCCCTCGCTACCTCGTCGCTGACGCATGGCTTTCCGTCCTCGTCCTCCTCACCAACGACATGACCGATGCCGGCCAGACACGACCCCGCCTCCGCCGTCGATCTCCGCGCCGCCTCGCCAGTCCGCCTCGTCCTTGGGCCTTCTCATCAACGATGGTGAGGCCACCTCCGGCCTTCACTCCCTCCTCTCTTCCCCACGCACTGCACCGCTCTAGTCGCCGACGCCGTGGTCACCGCGCCCCTCGTCCACAACGGCGCACGTGCTCGCGCACTCCCGCACATGGCGCCGCCTCGACCAGCCGCTACCCTGCTCTACACGCCGTCCGCCCGCGCCCACCGTGGCCTACGCCACGCCCGCTTGCACTGAACGCGCCCACGACGCCCCACCAGCGCCTGGCCGCTCCTCCTATGCCTCCCGTCGCCGGCACCAGCTCCCGTCGGCCGCCCCGTAGCAATCGCACGGGCACAGCTCGTAACCCGCATCCCCCGTGGCCCGATTCACGCAGCACCCGTTAGCGTCAGGTTCCCGTTAGGCCCTCGGCCTATGACAAGTGGGGCCCCGTCCCTGGAATGTGAAAAAAGGATTTAAAATAATAATAAAAAATATATTAATTAATTAACTTAATTATATCAGTTTCATTAACCTAATCACTTAGTTAACTAATTAATCGTGTTTAGTTAGTCTAGACCCTATGACATGTGGCCCCTACTGTAAGATAAAATGATGAGATAAATTAAAAATGTTTAGGCCTACTCAGTCAACAGCTGCCTGTGTTGTTGACTTTGACTTGGACCCACATGTCATTGACTTTGGCTGACACCACACTAGGTGACAAAAGTTTTTAGCTATTTAATTTCCGAATTAATAATAATTCCAAAAAATGAATTAAAACTTTAAAAATTAATATAAAATAAACTGTAACTCGGATTAAAATAATTTATATATGAAAGGTGCTCAGAACGACGAGATGAATTCGAATGTGCAGTCCGTTTGTTCGCCACGTATCCCTAGCATAGCGAACATGCAACATTTCCCCTCCGATCCGTCTGCGCGAAAACGCGAAACACCGGGAATACTTTCCCAGATGTTTTCCCCCTTCGTCAGTACTGCCTAGTACTGTGTTAGGTCACACCTAGCACCGCGCATTGCCTTGTTATGCTTTGTGATGCTCTGATTGCTCTGTTATTTATTGTGTTCCCCCTCCATTACCTCTTTCTGGTAAACCCCGAGACTGCTGCCGATACCCCGTGATCGACTACATCGACGACGACCCCTCCTTGCCAGAGCAACCAGGCAAGCCAACCCCTCATGATCACCAGATATCACCCATTCTCTTCTCTCTTATTCTTGCATTAGGTTTGCTACTATTGTTGATCCGATAGCTCCTATTCTGTTGCACAACCTGTCATTGTTGCTACCACTGTTGATACATTTACATGCCATCCTAAATGCTTAGTAGAGGATGCTAGTATTCCATCAGTGGCCCCACATCCTTGTCCGTCTACCATGCTATACTTTCGGGTCGTGATCACTTTGGGTGGTGATCACGGGTATATACTATATACATACTTTACATGATACATGATGTGACTAAAGTCGGGTCGGTTCGTTGAGTACCCGCAAGTGATTCCAATGTAGAGGCTGAAAGGATAGGTGGCTCCATCCAGGTAGTGGTGTGCCTGGGTTCCCAACAGCCCCCCGAGTGGATCTTTGTGGTGGAGCGACATGGCAGGTTGAGACACCCAGTCGAGAGGTGGCCTGGCCCTGGTCGTTGTCTGCGGTTATTTCATAATAACATGTTTAACGAGCTTGAATATTTGATCTGAGTCTGGCCATTGACCTATACGCACTAACCAGCTACGTGGGAATAGTTATGGCCTCTCGACGTCGTGGTATCAACCGAAGCCTTCTTGACGTCAGCGACTGAGCGGCGCACACCGGGTTGGACGGCGCAACGTAACTTTCTTAGTAATGGAGGTTGCTAGGTCTGCTCACCGGCCGCGTACGCAACGTGCAGGTGTGCAATGGGCAATGGGCCCAGACCCCTGCGCGCTTAGGACTTGACCGGCGTGTTGACCTCTATGATGTGCTTAGGTAGGGCCGTGACGTGTTGATCTTCCGAGGCCAGGCATGACCTAGGAAAGTGTGTCCGGCCAAATCGGATCAGCGTGTTGGGTAATGTGGTGCACCCCTGGAGGGAAGTTAATATATTCGAATAGAGTGTCCCTTGGTAAAAGGATGACCCTGAGTTATTGTAGGATCGAAGTAGGTCTAGAGGGGGGGTGATTAGACTACTTGACAATATAAAAAATCTGCCTTTAGATCAGGCAAAGTTTTTGGCAGTTTCACAAACAAGATCAATTCAAGTAACACCCTACACATGCAATTCTAGAGTATATGCAGCGGAAAGTAAATTGCACATGTAAAAGAGAGGTGGAGAAGATCAAACGCAGTTTGGTGATACGGAGATTTTTGTCGTGGTTCTGATAGGTGGTGCTATCGTACATCCACGTTGATGGAGACTTCAACCCACGGAGGGTAACGGCTGCGCGAGTCCACGGAGGGCTCCACCCACGAAGGGTCCACGAAGAAGCAACCTTGTCTATTCCATCACGGCCTACGCCCACGGAGGACTAGCCTTACTCGGGGTAGATCTTCACGAAGTAGGCGATCTCCTTGCCCTTACAAACTTCTTGGTTCAGCTCCACATCATCAAGACGGAGGCTCCCAAGCGACACCTAACCAATCTAGGAGGCACCACCCCCCAAAAGGTAATAGACGGTGTTGATGATGATGAACTCCTTGCTCTTGTGCTTCAGATGATAAACTCCCCAACACTCAACTCTCCTCACTGATATGGCTGTGGTGGAAGAAAGATTTGAGTGGAAAGCAACTTGGGAAGGCTAGAGATCAAGTTTCATATGGTAGGAATGGAATGACTTGATCTCAACACAAGGGTAGGTGGTTCACTTCTCAGAAAGTGTATGGTAGAAGTGGTGGTACTTTCTGATGGCTCTCCTCACGAATGAGGAGGGGGTGGAGGGGTATATATAGCCTCCACACAAAATCCAACCGTTACACACACATTTGACCAATCTCGGTCAGACCGAAGTGAAAACTCGGTTAGACCGAAAGTTCAAATATAGTGAACGTTGGGATTTTCGGTGGGACCGAAAATACCATCTCGGTGAGACCGAAGTGAGTCAAAGGTTAGGGTTTGCCATCTCGGTGAGACCGAAAATATAAACTCGGATATTCCGAATTGATGTCAACTGATCACAGAAGGTTGGCAGCCCTTTTTCGGTGAGACCGAAACTCAGAATCGGTTTGACCGAGAAGCTAGGGTTTGGAGAAACAACTGAAGTGGTTCATCTCGGTGGGACTGAGTTGGAGAAATTGGTGTGACCGAGATGTTAGGGTTTGTGTTAAGTAGTGAATAGTGCTGATAGTTGAGGGAGTTAGATCACCAAGCACTTGAGCAACAAGAACATTAACACAACCTCATCCCCTTTTAATAGTATTGGCTTTTCCTATGGACTCAATGTGATCTTTGATCACTAAACCAAAAATGGAGTCTTGAGCTTTTGCCAATGCTTGTCTTAGCATTTTGAGGGGTCCACTTCTTCAGACATTTCCATACCCATATCATCGAACTTCTCTGAAATGATTCTCAAGATAATATTAGTTCAATGATATATATGTTGTTATTAATTACCAAAACCACCCGGGGATTAGTTGCACTTTCAATCTCCCCCTTTTTGGTAATTGATGACAACATATAGATCAAAGCTTCGACAAAAGATATAATCAATGAATAATATCGTCGCTTTGAGAAGTATGTGATAAACAAGAGCTCCCCCTAAATTTGTGCATTATTTAAAATTTGCGTTTGAATGCAAATGCACAATCGATTAGGATTATGGGTCACTCTTCCATGTCACATACATCTTGGTGGAGCGCACAAAATGATAAGAATGAATAACATGCACTTAATCACCAAGACAAGAGTAAATAGCCATAAAGCACACATAAAAGCATAGTATGACTAAGCACTCATTAAGGTAGCATCAAACGTAGTAGCAAGCACACATAAAGTATTTGGAACCAAAAGAAACCAATGTATCTCAAGGAAAACCGGCAAAAGAACGAAAAGACGAAAGAGCACTCTCTCTCTCGAAGCCCTATGATCTATAACAATTTCTCCCCCTTTGGCAACAAGTTACCAAAAAGTTCGAAAAGGTATAGAGCTAAACGTCACTGCGGGCTCTGCTGGCGGCTCCCGTCTGGGTCGATGTCGGTGTAGAGATAGCTGCATCTGCGAAGACCTCTGCTGATGTCTGCGGTGGAGGAGTGGATGCTGGAGCTGTAGGAACTGCTGGAGCTGTAGCTGGTGCTGAAGTGGTAGCCCTGGAGTCTGTCATTGGGATAGCTGCAGATCTGGATCCTCTGGGAACCGGAGCAGTCTGGCGATGAGAGTCCTGGACTAGATCATCCTGCATAAGCTCTGCTCTCTCCTGCCTAGTCTCCTCCATGTCTGCCTCAAGCTTGTTGACAGACACCTGAATCTCAGTCAGCTTCACGTCTAGAGCGTGGATCTTGTCTTCGACAATCCTCTCAAGGCTCTCCTGAGATTGCTCAATGCTGGCCAGGCGTTGTTCAATTCTCTGGGTTGCTTCAAGAATCTGTTCTCCAAAGCTCTTTGGCTTAGCTGCTGCTGCTGCTGCCTCTTTATCAGCTTTGGCTTTCTTCGCAGCTTCGATCTTGGCTTGCCCTTCAACTGAGGTGGGATCCTCTTCATCCATCACAACTACGTTGTCCTCATGCTCTGGCTGCAGTGGCAAGTGCTTCCTATCCAACATGAATTTGCCCGTGCCAAATTTGGCGTTGATAAGCATCTGTATCTGCGGAGCAAACCCACACGACCTCTTCTGGTCAGCTGCAGTCCTCTTAATGGTTTCTACCATCAAGTCCATCACCTTAAAAGGTGCCTTCTCATCGAGAATGTGCAGCATGTTGATAGAATAGCCTCGTATCATCCGGTGGTCACCTGACTTAGGCATCAAAGTATGCCTCAGAATAGTGTTAGTAGTGGTCAGACCAGCCTGGAGATAATACACTGAGCCGAGCTTCCATCCTTCCAAATCAGCAGCTGGGATCTCCTTGTACATATTCTTCATAGAATCATGACTCTTCTTAGGAATCCCATAGACATCAATGTCGTCCTCTCTCTGCACAGGAGCGTTCAGAAGTTCTGCCCATTCTGCAACAGTTGAAGAAAACCTTTGACCTTCAGTCATCCAGGTGATCTTGCCATCAGGATAGAAATGGGCAGTGGCATAGAACTGCATGATCATCTCGTCATTCCATGCTGTCAGTTCTTGACCCACAAAATCAGCAACTCCACATGCAGTAAAACTCTCATGCACATGGGGAAAGAAGTCCCGGTGCTCTTCACTATCAATGTACTCCCAGTCAACATACCTGGTGTCAGCAACAATGGGCTTCTTATCCATTAGCACGGTCTCATAGAAATCCTGCTGCTCTCTGGTGTGGAATCTGGGGTCCACAGCAGTCCTTCTTCTTACGGCATATGGATCAGACTGTCTCCATAGCCTGAGACCTTTGTCCTTCCTTGCCTTCATGTCCTCAGCTTGAGGATGAGCATCATTGTGGAGTGGCAACTTTGGACGGAGCTTGAGCAACACATGCTCTTCATCTGACTCAGAAGGTGGCATCTCACCTTTGTTCTTCTCAGAAGCTGGAATGCTTCTGGTTGTCCTCTTGGGCTTTGCTGGAGCTGCCTTAGCTGGAGCAGGCTTCTTGGGCTTGGAGGAGGCTTGAGCCCGAATAGCATCACCCATGAACTTAGCTTTCTGAGGAGGAGGCTGGGGTGCATCTTCTTCTTCTTCTGCATCAGCATCAACTTGAGGTTCAGCATAAACAACTCTCTTCCTCTTGGAAGTCTTCTTCACCTTGCTTGGAGCTGGCTCTTCCAAGATGAGCTTCTTAGCAACTGCAGACTGTTTTACCTTGCTTGTACCTTTCCTTGGCTGCTGCCCTTGGTGCTCTTTGGCAACCACATTCCTCTTGGGCTTGGAGGTAACTTCCTCAGCAACAAAGTCGGAATCCTCATCATCAGAGGTTCTCTTCTTCCTGGTTCTCGTAGCTGCGGGAGGCAAACCACTAGGGGTGCTCCTCTCACCATCATCACTAGAGCTGCTTGCAGGACTTGTATCTGCCTCTGGAATTTCAGCAAATGGTGATTCAGACCTGTTCTGGCTGTCACTGACATCTGACATGGCTGAAAAACCTGTGAAAAGATAAGGTATAGGCAGAATGGAAGAGTTATCACAACTGCAGAAGTTTTTGCAAAAAAAAATGAGTTAAAAACTTAGTTTTGAGTTTTCACAGAATGTATTTCGGTCAAACCGATTTCAAGTTTCGGTGTAACCGAAGTGTTCAACAGAACCTACACACCACTTTCGGTCAGACCGAAATGGGTTTCGGTCCTACCGAAAACTTAGGGTTTCACAGAAACTTAAATTCGGACATTCTGATTTCCACAACTCGGTCAGACCGAACTGTGTAGTGCAATTGTGAGAGACCAAATCGGTCAGTCCGATTTTCAGGAATCGGCTTCACCGAGATGCATTCCGTGGAAACCTAAACCTAAGAATTTTCCTCGAAACTAGAAGATCTGAACAATGTATTGGGATCATATCAAACGTGGATTGAATCAGGGCAGTCCTATCATGCAAGAATCAGAAGTGGAGCATGAAAGGGATCGGGACACACCCTAACTTGGTGGTGTCCCTCTACGGCGGCAACGGCGGAGAAGATTACCGTTGACGGCGGCGGAGGCCTGCGGCGAGGGCGCACAGGCGACGACGGCGACGATCCTTAGATCAGGGCGACGGCAGCAGGGGTCTTGGAGGGCGAACGTTTGAAAGGAATAGATCGCGCGCAGCCCTCAGTATATATAACCCCGTGCTGTCGGTGGGACCGAGTTGAAAAACTCGGTGTCACCGAGATGCATAATTGCAGTGCAGTTACGCATATCGGTCAGACCGAGATTTTGAACTCGGTTTCACCGAGATGAAACCTAGATCAATCTAAGTGTTTCGGTTGGACCGAGATTGGGAAGCCGGTCAGACCGAAATGGACTTAGAAGGTTTTGGAAGTCTGCCTTAGACGAATCGGTGGTTCCGAGTGCTCCTCACTCGGACTGTCCGAAAAAGACTTGTTCAAAGTTGTGATATAAGCATGAATAGAATTTGAGACAAGATAGCATAGATAGCTAGGGAAGGTGCTTAGGCATTCTTGTCCATCCATTTGGCCAGAAAAAGAAACCAAAACAATCAAAACCACAAATGGATGTCCTTGAATGAATAGAATCATGCATTCAACATGCTCACACAATAAGATAGCAACTGAAATATGTGTCAAACATGCACAACCAATCACTCTAGCTACTAGCACACAATTTGTCGATGACTTGGTCATCTATATATGAGTATATTGACTTAGGAGCCAAATGAGAACATTTGATCATAGGTCATACTCATCGTTTAAGCACAAGTGGGGTTACCACTTTTACATAAAGCATTTATGTGTTCACATCATTTGGAGATGCTTTAGCTCAATTCTTAGAGCAAAGCCCCCCCTAGATGTGAGAACCCCTTTTAAAGGGTCAAACTAACCTTGGGTTGTCGTAGAAGACTTCATGTAGATGTTGAAGATGTGGATGCTCAATGTTGATGTAGATCATCAAGAGTTGAGAGCTATCCTTGGATTAGGGCACTTTCAATACCTACATGGGTTAGTCCCACAAGGAACAAACAAGAATATCCATGGACATAGAGTGAAGTACACAAGAGATGATGTCCATGAAAGCAATGATTACCTTGTCCCTTGACTTACCAACAAGAGGGTATGTGACTCCTTGAACAAGTGCATGATGTGGAAGTTGATCGCACAAGTTCTTGCCAAAATGAATATGAGTGAAGTTTGTTGGCGGAGTCACCCTCAAGAACCTACTAGTTCTTCTTCTTTGGGATCCACATCATCTTGATGGGAATCCTTGGTGTTGTAGTTGAGCTTGACGAAGTAGAACTTGATGTGTCCTTGGGAACCCACTTGACCATGGCTTGAGGTGCTTCAATGAATGCATCAATCTCCTCTTGAAGCTTGTCCTTGGCCTTTAGCTTGTGGTCTTGTGGTGGAAGGTCATCTTGAGCTTGTTCCACATTGGAAGAAGTAGGATCATACTTCTCCTTTTGTGAGACAAACTGTGGAGTAGGGTATTGACCTTCTTCCCACTCAACACCTTTGGCGTTGAACTTTCGCTCAAAACCAATCCCTTGATTCTTCCGGTGTCTTCCTTGTTTGCGAACAATCTCCTCAAAGTTCTTGCTTCCGGCAAGACTCTTGTAGACACCTTTCTCTATGATTTCCTTTAATAAGCTATTTTCTTGCTCAAGTGTAACTTGGCTTGAAACATTGTTAGTGGAATCAAGAGAACTACTAGAAGCAACAATATTGGATTTAACATTGTTATTGTTACTACTAGAGGAAGAATTTTTCTTATGCTTGTCATGCTTAGTCTTAATAGGTGGCAAGAAATTAGACAAGAGAAGTCGTTTGGCAAGATATGAAGAACTCTTCTTTCGAAGATCGCCATTGATCGCTTTTAGAAACTCATGTTCTTGCTCTAGAGTGAGCTTCTCGAAGCGTAGCTTCTCATGAGATCTTAGGAGCTCTCTATGATCTTCTTGAGTTGTTTCATGAGCTAACTTAAGAGTGTTTAGTTCTTTAGTTAGACGCTCAATCTCCTTCATAGCATTGTCATTCGACTCTTCTCGACTATAAAGACTACTAGCATTTTCATCATTACTAAGCTCACTAGATTTATCATGCAAGAGCTCATCTTCACCAAGTAAGTCATCCTCATCACTATCAAAGTCAATGAATTCAGGGTGTGTTACCTTGGGGCCTTTAGCCATGAAGCATCTTCCAATTCCCTCGTTTGGTGAATCAAATAAGTCGTAGGAGTTGGAGTTGGAGGATACGAGTGCAAGTCCGGCAACACCTTCATCTTGACTATAGTCGGAGTCGGAGTGATAGCTTCCATCGGATTGACTGTCAGAGTCGGAGCCTGAGACCCATTCACCAACATGAGCTTGATGTCTTCTTCTTGTGTAGCTCCTTGATGACTTGTCTTTCCTCTCCGAATCCTTGCTTCTCCGAGAGGGTCTTCGTTCATAACGATCATCTCTACTCCTTCTCTCTCTCCGAGGTGACTCATCTCTTGCTCTTCTTCTTGGAGATTCTTCTCTTCTCTTGTGGGGAGCCGTACACTCATTTGAGAAGTGTCCGGGTCTTCCACAATTGTAGCAGTTTCGATCACGACTAGAAGATCTCTTTCCATCATATGATCTAGACTTTGAGCTTCTTTCTTTGCCTCTATTCTTGTAGAACTTGTTGAAGTTCTTGACCATTAGGCTTATCTCTTCATTGGAAACTAGCTTGTCACTTGAGGTAGTAGGAGCATCACTTGAAGCTTTGTAAGCACCACTTGACTTGTTGTGAAGCTCTTCCTTATCCTTAAGTGTCATCTCATGAGCAACAATTCTTCCAATGACTTCAGTTGGCTTGAGAGTCTTGTAGTTTGGCATCATTTGGATCAAAGTGCACACGGTGTCATACTTTCCATCCAAAGCTCTGAGAATCTTCTTAATGATGAATCGGTCGGTCATTTCTTCGCTACCTAAGCCGGCAATCTCATTTGTGATGAGAGCAAGCCTAGAGTACATCTCAGCGACTCCTTCACCATCCTTCATCTTGAACTTGTCAAGTTGACCTTGAAGAATATCTAGCTTTGATTCCTTCACAGATTCAGTACCTTCGTGCATTTCAACCAAAGTATCCCAAATCTCCTTAGCATTCTCAAGACGGCTGATTTTGTTGAACTCTTCGGGACACAAAGCATTGAAGAGAATGTCACAAGCTTGAGCATTGTTTTGCAACATCCGCAACTCTTCGGGTGTAGCTTCGCGATCCGGAACTTTTCCTTCTTCAAAGAAATCACCTTGCATGCCAACACAAATAATGCCCCATGCGGCTGGGTTATGACCAAGAATATGCATTTTCATTTTATGCTTCCAACTAGCAAAATTTGTACCATCAAAGTAAGGACCTCTACGATAATTACCCTCACTAGACGCCATACTCTCCTAGGTTGTGAAACCAAGCTTATGGAGTCCAATGCAATGGAAACCAAGGCAATGGAGACCAAAGCTCTGATACCACTTGTAGGATCGAAGTAGGTCTAGAGGGGGGTGATTAGACTACTTGACAATATAAAAAATCTGCCTTTAGATCATGCAAAGCTTTTGGCAGTTTCACAAACAAGATCAATTCAAGTAACACCCTACACATGCAATTCTAGAGTATATGCAGCGGAAAGTAAATTGCACATGTAAAAAGGAGGTGGAGAAGATCAAACGCAGTTTGGTGACACGGAGATTTTTGTCGTGGTTCCGATAGGTGGTGCTATCGTACATCCACGTTGATGGAGACTTCAACCCACGGAGGGTAACGGCTGCGCGAGTCCACGGAGGGCTCCACCCACGAAGGGTCCACGAAGAAGCAACCTTGTCTATTCCATCACGGCCTACGCCCACGGAGGACTAGCCTTACTCGGGGTAGATCTTCACGAAGTAGGCGATCTCCTTTCCCTTACAAACTTCTTGGTTCAACTCCACATCATCAAGACGGAGGCTCCCAAGCGACACCTAACCAATCTAGGAGGCACCACCCCCCAAAAGGTAATAGACGGTGTTGATGATGATGAACTCCTTGCTCTTGTGCTTCAGATGATAAACTCCCCAACACTCAACTCTCCTCACTGATATGGCTGTGGTGGAAGAAAGATTTGAGTGGAAAGCAACTTGGGAAGGCTAGAGATCAAGTTTCATATGGTAGGAATGGAATGACTTGATCTCAACACAAGGGTAGGTGGTTCACTTCTCAGAAAGTGTATGGTAGAAGTGGTGGTACTTTCTGATGGCTCTCCTCACGAATGAGGAGGGGGTGGAGGGGTATATATAGCCTCCACACAAAATCCAACCGTTACACACACATTTGACCAATCTCGGTCAGACCGAAGTGAAAAATCGGTTAGACCGAAAGTTCAAATATAGTGAACGTTGGGATTTTCGGTGGGACCGAAAATACCATCTCGGTGAGACCGAAGTGAGTCAAAGGTTAGGGTTTGCCATCTCGGTGAGACCGAAAATATAAACTCGGATATTCCGAATTGATGTCAACTGATCACAGAAGGTTGGCAGCCCTTTTTCGGTGAGACCGAAACTCAGAATTGGTTTGACCGAGAAGCTAGGGTTTGGAGAAACAACTGAAGTGGTTCATCTCGGTGGGACTGAGTTGGAGAAATCGGTGTGACCGAGATGTTAGGGTTTGTGTTAAGTAGTGAATAGTGCTGATAGTTGAGGGAGTTAGATCACCAAGCACTTGAGCAACAAGAACATTAACACAACCTCATCCCCTTTTAATAGTATTGGCTTTTCCTATGGACTCAATGTGATCTTTGATCACTAAACCAAAAATGGAGTCTTGAGCTTTTGCCAATGCTTGTCTTAGCATTTTGAGGGGTCCACTTCTTCAGACATTTCCATACCCATATCATCGAACTTCTCTGAAATGATTCTCAAGATAATATTAGTTCAATGATATATATGTTGTTATTAATTACCAAAACCACCCGGGGATTAGTTGCACTTTCAGTTATACTCCGATGTGATAGCTTGGCTTATTAGGGATGATAGACTACTCATATCAAATAAGGAATTCCTTCTTTTCTGGGAGCCCATTCGGATAGAACTCCAAAGTTAAGCGTGCTCAGCTTGGAGTAGTTTCAGGATGGGTGACCGACCGGGAAGTTGCTCCCGGGTGCGCACGAGTGAGGACAAAGTGCGCAGAAAAGACTAGTATTGATATGTGAGGCCAGTCTAGATCCCGCTAGGAGTAATGACCACCGGCGGGTGTGTCCGGGGCGTTACAAGTTGGTATCAGAGCCAACCCTTGCGGTTACACGGATGTTTGCGGACAGGTGTGCGGTCATGTTATTCATGACGTTTGTGACCCGTCGTGGCACACGGCATGGCACATGTACCGGACTGGATGCACAGACGTATGTGCCAAGAGGGAACGTTCCTGTGGCCCGACGAGGACGTCGGTTCCTCTGAGTGAGGGTGTATGTGATAGCTTGGCTTATTAGGGATGATAGACTACTCATATCAAATAAGGAATTCCTTCTTTTCCAGGAGTCCATCCGGATAGAACTCCAAAGTTAAGTGTGCTCAGCTTGGAGTAGTTTCAGGATGGGTGACCGCCCGAGAAGTTGCTCCCGGGTGCACACGAGTGAGGACAAAGTGCGCAGAAAAGACTAGTATTGATATGTGAGGCCAGCCTAGATCCCGCCAGGAGTAACGACCACCGGCGGGTGTGTCCGAGGCGTTACATCCGACCTCACGACAACTAGAACTGGATACTTAATAAATCACACCCTTACCAGTGCCAGATACAACCCGGTGATCGCTTTCCCACAGGGCGACGAGTGGAGGATCACCGGGTAGGATTATGCTATACTATGTTACTTGGTGAGCTTACCATCTACTCCCTTCTACTGCTGCAAGACGGAGGCTGCCTGAAACGAGGATACTTGTTACTTTCCAGCTACTCTCTTCTACTGCTCCAAGATGGAGGTTGCCAGAAGCGTAGTCTTCGATTGGATTTGTTATCCCCCTCTTATTCTAGCATTATGCATTTTAGCCCACATATAGTATCCCTTTCCACAAATATCATTGCATATGTAGTGTAGATCCTTGCTTGCGAGTACTTTGGATGAGTACTCACGGTTGATTTGCTCCCCCCTTTTCCCCTTTTGTCCCTTCTTCTCGGATGATGCAACCAGATTGGTGGAGTCCAGGAGCCAGAGGATCCCGACGATGTTTCTACGTGGAGTTCGGCTTCGAGGAGTAGTTAGGAGGTCCCAGGCAGGAGGCCTTGCCTTTTCGATCGTTGCTACTTTTGTGCTAGCCTTCTTAAGGCGTACTTGTTTAACTTATGTCTGTACTCAGATATTATTGCTTCCGCTGACTCTTGTGTTTTCGAGCTTATGTATTCGAGCCCTCGAGGCCCCTAGCTTGTAATATAAAGCTTGTATTGTTTTAATTTGTGCCTAGAGTTGTGTTGTGATATCTTCCAGTGAGTCCCTGATCTTGGTCGTACACATTTGCGTGCATGATTAGTGTACCGTCAAATTGGAGGCGTCACAAGTTGGTATTAGAGTCAAATGCATGTAGGAATCCCCCTTTCCAACTCTTTGGCGAAGTTGAGTTTAGTCATTGAAAAACTTTTACTAACTTGGATGTGTGGCTTAAGGGCCCACGTCGCCATTGGTTGGTATTAGGATCTTTTATTCCTCGCCTTTACTCTGGGACTCTGATCTCTCTTCTATTCGGGTTAACTGAATTTATTAACTTTAACACTAGGTTCTCGTAACCGATTCTCCCAAAGAGCCCCTCATTCCAGACGATCGCTTGCTTCAACAGAAGATTCTGAAGATACTCTCCGATGTTCTCTTGATACTTTGTCCCCATTGCTTTTGCAATTCCCTACCATCGAAATATCCCTATGGATAAATACTTACACATGTCGCTCTTACAATTATTCCCAATTGCTCTTGTTATTACAAGATACCCTGAAATACTTTCTGATATTCCAAGAATCTTTGTGCCTACTGCCTTGCAGCTCTTTTCCACATGAAAACACCTACGAGTAATACCTCATACTTATCAAGGATTCGTTTATCCCCAGTTGTTCATGTGTTTCACAAAATTCTTCGGCATACTATTCGGTTGTATGGAAATCCTCAGCAGCCTAATGCTCCTGAATTCCTTGCCTTCCGGCACTATGGTTAATTCCATATTTCTAGCAATCTCTGTTAACATCCCTTGTCACTATCCTTTCGAGTCCCTTGATTCAATATTTTACGAATGCTGCAGTCCTCAATAAGATCCTAGAATTCATCCTTCCAGCTCAAACATCATTTTAAACTTGAGCTGGATCTCGACCAATCAAATTGTCGTCGATTCTACCCCTAAGCCTACTCAATTTATCCATCCTTAATCAGAGTGTTTGCTTCTGATCCCTTGAATTGGAAATCATAATTCCTTTGCAATTGAGCTTTGAATTAGTCGGTTGTCCTATAATCCAATCTCCTTGAATTCTTTCTTCCTCTGGTTGTGTGCCGATGCTCACATTAGCTCCGTTATGAACCATCAAATCCTTTGTTGAATTATCTTCCGACAGTGCCCTTCGTTTACAAAAACCTCGAGGAGTTCTTTCCGGGGTACATAATACCAATGGTAAATCATATTCTCTGATTTGACTAACCATTCTCTGTTTTCGTGCGGGTGATATTTACTATTGAAGCTTGTGGTATATGTTTCCACGATGCCCCGATGGGTTGAACATATGCATGCCTTAATATGTGTGAACTCGGGAGTTTTCACGAGTCATACTCTTCTGGTATTTTTCCAGGTAAAATTTCAACACTACAACTTCATTGAACGCGAGAAGTGAATGAAAGGTTATGCATTGGAGAAGTGGGAGTCGACCTTGAACTTTGTGTTCATGCCCATGAAAATAATGTAGAACGTCTCGGAAGCTTCTTGCAAAATGATTATCCAGATGTATGATTCTTTCGGTATTCTTGAATTGATTCCTTACAGTTATGGTTCCGACCATGCTGTCCTGATCTAATATATCTGATGGGAATTCATTCCAGTGCCTCATATATTTTTGGAAAGGTTGAAATATCTACTGTCATAGGTCAATGACCTGGTTCTACTTCTATCATGTTCTACCTTCGAGTATTACCCCCTGGTATCTCGAAGATGTCTTGCCATTGCACCACATCTTACTAACTTTTTGTTGAAGTAATGTATTTCCTTGTCGTAATCACTCTAAGGGTTCTGGGTTGTTGTCAACCAAGGACACTGACTAGTGAAATTATTCCGCACTACTAATAAAATACCCCTAGTATTTTTACTAGGAAAATTCTGAACTCAATCTGGTCATTCCTAGACTATCGGCTGCATCCTGGTCTTGCTATCTTTGACTGTGCTACCTCATCCTTCTTTGGTGCGCGAACTCTCCAGTGTGTGAGCACGACTTACGTCGAGCTTTCAACATCATGTTGTTCGTCTTGAAAGGAAACTTTGGTTCCGAGCTTGCATCTTATATATTGACCCTATAACTTGCCACTTCGTCATTCCCTTGCTTGTTGTCGTTATTGTTTGATGGCATCCTCTTGAAACCTCCCGGCAAATGTGTCGGATCACCTTCAACACTTTGACTTCTTTCGAGATGTCAACTGTGTTCATGATGAGAATTACCCTCCTTGCCCTCGATGATTTTTATTATCATCGACAGCACCCTTGACTTCCTTTCATCGTGAACTTGTCCACATTATGAATACAACTTGCTCTCCAGCTAGTGTTGTGTTCTGCCTTGAAGTATTACTATCTTTTATGTCGAGAATATTGTGGGTATTGCTCCACCTCTTAGAAATTCTCGGTATGATGATACTTCTCACCATCACCATTCTTCCTTGGTCCCCGTGTTGTTTTTAACCGGGATACCAATATGCTAATGATGCTGCTTGAGTTCTGTACTGCTAGCAACCATATTGCTTTGAAGTTAACGATCGACAGTTCATTCTTAAACTGTTGGTTATTGAATCATCACTCTAACATTAATCTTGCTACCTAAGGTCATATTTTGGGCACACCTTTCAACTAATGATTAATGATTAATCTTGCTCACATTATTGTGGAAATCCATCCGTTTGGAATTCTCGATGAATTGTCGCTGAGCTCATCAGCCACCTCCTCATCCTCTCCTTGGTTTAATGATGAACTATTGTTTCGGGAACCCTCTCCCATAGTTCATTTCCCGAGAATCTTGCAATGTCATTTCGTCGATTTGTGTTGCACCTTTTCTTCTCGAACATCCTGAGTCTGAGGTATCATGACACCAATCGATTTTGAATCTTGGTCAGATATGATGGTTGGGACAACTTTCTAGGAGTTATAATGTTGGTCCTTTGATGAACCGGTAATATGATGTCATGCCTAGCACTCCTGGCTAGAGGACCTATAATTATAATTTCTTTTGCAAGGATAACCATTCTTCCAGGAGGAAATTGTATGACTTATTTTATAAGTTGCTCGTGATGGATCACTTGTGTATGCTACTTCTCGAGCTTGCGTTGTATTCCCTCGAAGAGGAAAGGGTGATGCAGCACAGTAGCGTAAGTATTTCCCTCATTTTTTGAGAACCAAGGTATCAATCCAGTAGGAGACCACGTGCAAGTCCCTCGTACCTACACAAACAAATAAGAACCTCACAGCCAACGCGATAAAAGGGGTTGTCAATCCCTTCTCGATCACTTACGAGAGTGAGATCTGATAGATATGATAAGATAATATTTTTGGTATTTTTTGCACAGAGATTAAAAGTGAATAATGCAAAGTAAAGTAAATAGTTGATGGAAGATTAATATGATGAGAATAGACCCGGGGGCCATATGTTTCACTTGTGGCTTCTCTTATGATAGCAGAATTCTACGATGGGTGAACAAATTTTTGTCGAGCAGTTGATAGAAAAGCGCATAGTTATGAGAATATCTAGGCATGATCATCATATATAGGCATCACGTCTGTGACAAGTAGACCGAAACGATTTTGCATCTACTACTATTACTGCACACCTCGACCGATATCCAGCATGCATCTAGAGTATTAAGTTCATAAGAACAGAGTAACGCTTTAAGCAAGATGACATGATGTAGAGGATAAACTCAAGCAATATGATATAAACCCCATCTTTTTATCCTCGATGGCAACAATACTATATGTGCCTTGCTGCCCCTGCTATCACTGGGAAAGGACACCGCAAGATTGAACCCAAAGCCAAGCACTACTCCCATTGCAAGAACTATAGATCTAGTAGGCCAAACCAAACCAATAATTCGAAGAGACTTGCAAGGATATTATAATCACACATAAAAGATTTCAGAAAAGAATCCAATATTGTTCATAGATAATCTTGATCATAAACCCACAATTCATCGGATCTCGACAAACCCACCATAAAAAGATTACATTCAATAGATCTCCTTGAAGATCAAGGAGAACTTTGTATTGAGATCGAAAGAGAGAGAAGAAGCCATCTAGCTAATACTATGGACCCGAAGGTCTGTGGTAAACTACTCACAACTCATCGAAGAGGCTATGGTGTTGATGTAGAAGCCCTCCGTGATCGATGCCCCCTCCGGTGGAGCTCCGGAACAGGCCCCAAGATGGGATCTCACGGGTACAGAAGGTTACGGCGATGGAATTAGGGTTTCGTTCCTCTCCCGATGTTTTCAGGGTATGAGAGTATATATAGGCTGAAGAGGCATGTCAGGGGAGCCAGAGGGGGCCCACGAGGGTGGGGGCGTGCCCCTGCCCTCGTGGCCGCCTCTCTCACTTACAGGCGTGTACTCCAAGTTTTCTGTGTTGATATCGTTCCAAAAATAACTCTCCCGAAGGTTTCATTCCGTTTGGACTCCGTTTGATATTCTTTTTCTGTGAAACACTAAAATAGGCAAAATAAACAACAATTTGCACTGGGCCTTGGGTTAGTAGGATAGTCCCAATAATAATATAAAAGTGTATAATAAAGCCCATTAAACATCCAAAACAGAATATATAATAGCATGGAACAATTAAAAGTTATAGATACGTTGGAGACGTATCAAGCATCCCCAAGCTTAATTCCTGCTCATCCTCGAGTAGGTAAATGATAAAAACAATTTTTTTGATGTGGAATGCTAACCAACATTATTCTCAATGTAATTTTCTTTATTGTGCCATGAATGTTCCGATCCGAAAGATTCAAGACAAAAGTTCATGCCTACAAAATCATATAGTTTGGCTATGCTCCATCTTCGTCACACAAAATACTCAAATCATGCACAACCCCGGTTTCAGCCAAGCAATTGTTTCATACTTAATTTTTTTCAAACCTTTTCAACTTTCACGCAATACATGAGCGTGAGCCAAGGACATAACACTATAGGTGGAATAGAGTGGTGGCTGTGGAGAAGACAAAAAAGGAAGATGGTGTCACATCAACTAGGCGTATCAATGGGCTATGGAGATGCCCATCAATAGATGTCAATGTGAGTGAGTAGGGATTGCCATGCAACTAATGCACTAGAGCTACAAGTGAAAAATCAACAAAAGAAACTAAGTGGGTGCGCATCCAACTTGCTTGCTCATGAAGACCTAGGGCATTTGAGGAAGCCCATCGTTGGAATATACAAGCCAAGTTCTATAATGAAAATTCCCACTAGTATATGAAAGTGACAAAACAAGAGACTCTCTATCATGAAGATCATGGTGCTACTTTGAAGCACAATTGTGGAAAAAGATAGTAGCATTGTCCCTTTTTCTTTTCTTTTTTCTTCTTTTTTTGGGCCTTTTTTTCTTTGGCATCTCCTTCTTTTTTTCTTTTTCTTTTTCTTTTTTGTTTTTCTTCGGGACAATGCTCTAATAATGATGATCATCACACTTTTATTGATTTACAACTCGATATTACAAGTCGATACTAGAACAAAGTACGACTCTATATGAATGCCTCCGGTGGTTTACCGGGATGTGCAATGAATCAAGAGTGACATGTATGAAAAATTATGCATGGTGGCATAGGCACGAATACGATGTCAACTACATGATCATGCATGGCAATATGACAATGATGAAGCGTGTCATGTGAACGGAACGGTGGAAAGTTGCATGGCAATATATCTCGGAATGGCTATGGAAATGCCATTATAGGTAGGTATGGTGGCTGTTTTGAGGAAGGTATATGGTGGGTGTATGGTACCGGCGAAAGTTGCGCGGTACAAGAGAGGCTAGCAATGGTGGAAGGGTGAGAGTGTGTATAATCCATGGACTCAACATTAGTCCTAAAGAACTCACATACTTATTGCAAAAATCTACAAGTCATCAAAACAAAGTACTACACGCATGCTTCTAGGAGAAGGGTTGGTAGGAGTTAGCCATCGCGCGATCCCGACCTCCACACAAAGGATGACACCCAATGAAATACCTCATGCTTCAAATTTGTCACACAACGCTTACCATACGTGCATGCTACGGGACTTGCAAACCTCAACACAAGTATTTCTCAAATTCACAACTACTCTACTAGCATGAGTCTAATATCACCATCCTCATATCTCAAAACAATCATCAAGCATCAAACTTCTCATAATATTCAATGCACTTTATATGAAAGTTTTTACTATACCCATCTTGGATGCCTATCATATTAGGACTAGTTTTATAACCAAAGCACATTACCATGCTGTTCTAAGAGACTCTCAAAATAATATAAGTGAAGCAATATAGATAAATAATTTCTTCAAAATAAAACCGCCACCATGCTCTAAAAGATATAAGTGAAGCACTAGAGCAAAACTATCTAGCTCAAAAGATATAAGTGAAGCACATAGAGTATTATAATAAATTCCGATTCATTTGTATCTCTCTCAAAAGGTGTGTCCAGCAAGGATGATTGTGGTAAACTAAAAAGCAAAGACTCAAATCATACATGACGCTCCAAGCAAAACACATATCATGTGGTGAATAAAAATATAGTCCCAAGTAAAGTTACCGATAGATGAAGACGAAAGAGGGGATGCCTTCTCGGGGCATCCCCAAGCTTAGGCTTTTGGTTGTCCTTGAATTTTACCTTGGGGTGCCCTGGGAATCCCCAAGCTTAGGCTCTTGCCATTCTTTGTTCCATAGTCCATCAAATTCTTACCCAAAACATGAAAACTTCACAACACAAAACTTAGCCAAAAATCTTGTGAGTTCCGTTAGTATAAGAAAAACAAACCACCACTCAAAGGTACTGTAATGAACCCATTATTTGTTTATATTGGTGTTAAATCTACTGTATTACAATTTATCTATGATTCATACCCCCTAATACTACTCATAGATTCATCAAAATAAGCAAATAACACACGAAAAACAGAATCTGTCAAAAACAGAACAATCTGTAGCAATCTATAACTTTCGAATACTTATGTAATTCTAATTTTTTTAAATAAATTGGTGGAAGTGAGGAATTTGTCTATTAATCATCTGCAAAAGGAATCAACTAAAAATCACTCTCCAGTAAAAAATGGTAGCTAATCTCGTGAGCGCTAAAGTTTCAGTTTTTTACAGCATGATCGCATAAACTTCACACAAGTCTTCCCAAAGGTTCTACTTGGCTCAAACATTAATTAAAACACAAAACCACATCTAAACAGAAGCTATATGCAATATTTTTTCCTAAACAGAAGCAAAAGCAAAGAAAATAAAATTGGGTTGCCTCTCAACAAGCGCTATCGTTTAACGCCCCTAGCTAGGCACGATACAAGAATAGATCTAGGTATTGCCATCTTTGGTAGGCAATTCATAAGTGGCTCTCATAATAGATTCATAAGGTAATTCGATCTTCTTTCTAGGAAAGTGTTCCATGCCTTTCCTTAATGGAAATTGGAATTGAATATTTCCTTCCTATGTATCAATAATTGCACCAATCGTTCTAAGGAAAGGTCTACCAAGAATAATAGGACCTGTAGGATTGCAATCTATATCAAGTACGATGAAATCTACGGGCACATAGTTCCTATTTGCAACAATAAGAACAACATTAATCCCTCCCATAGGTTTCTTAATGGTAGAATCCACAAGATGCAAATTTAAAGAACAATCATCAAGTTCATGGAAACCTAACATATCACACAAAGCTTTTGGAATAGTGGAAACACTCGCACCCAAATCACACAAAGCAAAGCATTCATGATCTTTAATCTTAATTTTAATAGTAGGTTCCCACTCATCATAAAGTTTTCTATGGATATAAACTTCTAATTCAAGTTTTTCTTCATAAGATTGCATTAAAGCATCAAGTATGTGTTCGGTAAAAGCTTTATTTTGATTGTAAGCATGAGGAGAATTTAGCACGGATTGCAACAAGGAAATACAATCTATTAAAGAGAAATTATCATAATTAAATCCCTTGAAATCCAAGATAGTGGATTCATTGCTATGTAAAGTCTTGACCTCTTCAATCCCACTTTAAACAATATTAGCATCAAGATCTAAAAACTCTGAATCATTGGGACGCCTTTTAACTAAAGTAGACTCATCTCCAGTCCCATCTTTATCAAGATTCATACTAGAAAACAAGGATTTAATAGGAGACACATCAATCACTTTTAGATCTTCATCTTTATTATCTGAATCTTCCGGTTTAGCGGCCATCTTATTAACTAAGGTGGCTTGCTTATCCGGAATTTGGGCTATTAAATTCTCAACATGAGCAAAGTGATATTTCACACCATAAAATTCTTTAGACATGTCATCAAGATCTTTATTCATGTATTCCATAAAAAAAATTTGTTCTTTAAGCTCGTTTCTAAAGAAATCATTATGCTCAAATTGCACAGACATAAAACTTCTAACATAGTTTTCAATCTCCTCCAACCTCTTGAGATGAGGATGAACACTAATAGGGGGAACCATTTTGACGAGCAAGCAATCCAACACACAAGCAAACAAGAGGCAAGCGAACTATAAAACACACGAAAAAAGAAGGGCGAATAAAACGGCAAAGGTGAATTGGGGGAGAGGAAAACGAGAGGCAAATAATGTAATGTGAGGGATAAGGGTTTGTGATAGGTACTTGGTATATTACTTTTGCGAAGATCTCCCCGGCAACGGCGCCAGAAATTCTTCTTGCTACTTCTCGAGCGCGCGTTGTATTCCCTCGAAGAGGAAAGGGTGATGCATCACAGTAGCGTAAGTATTTCCTCAGTTTTTGAGAACCAAGGTATCAATCCAGTAGGAGACCACGTGCGCGTCCCTCGTACCTGCACAGAGAAATAAGAACCTCACAGCCAACGCGATAAAATGGGTTGTCAATCCCTTCCCGGTCACTTACGAGAGTGAGATCTGATAGATATGATAAGATAATATTTTTGGTATTTTTGGTATAGAGATTAAAAGTGAATACTGCAAAGTAAAGTAAATAGTTGATGGAAGATTAATATTATGAGAATAGACCCGGGGGCCATATGTTTCACTAGTGGCTTCTCTCATGATAGCAGAATTATACGGTGGGTGAACAAGTTAATGTCGAGCAATTGATAGAAAAGCGCATAGTTATGAGAATATCTAGGCATGATCATTATATATAGGAATCACGTCCGTGACAAGTAGACCGAAACGATTCTGCATCTACTACTATTACTCCACACATCGACCGCTATCGAGCATGCATCTAGAGTATTAAGTTCATAAGAACAGAGTAACGCTTTAAGCAAGATGACATGATGTAGAGGGATAAACTCAAGCAATATGATATAAACCCCATCTTTTTATCCTCAATGGCAACAATACTATACGTGCCTTGCTACCCCTGTTGTCACTGGGAAAGGACACCGCAAGATTGAACCCAAAGCCAAGCACTTCTCCCATTGCAAGAACTATAGATCTAGTAGGCCAAACCAAACCAATAATTCGAAGAGACTTGCAAGGATATTATAATCACACATAAAAGATTTCAGAAAAGAATCCAATATTGTTCATAGATAATCTTGATCATAAACCCACAATTCATCGGATCTCGACAAACACACCACAAAAATATTACATCGAATAGATCTCCTCGAAGATCAAGGAGAACTTTGTATTGAGATCCAAAGAGAGAGAAGAAGCCATCTAGCTAATAACTATGGACCTGAAGGTCTGTGGTAAACTACTCACAACTCATCGGAGAGGCTATGGTGTTGATGTAGAAGCCCTCCGTGATCGATGCCCCCTCTGGCAGAGCTCCTGAAGAGGCCCGAAGATGGGATCTCACGGGTACTGACGGTTACGACAGTGGAATTAGGGTTTCATTCCTCTCCCTGATGTTTTTAGGGTATGAGAGTATACATAGGCTGAAGAGGCACGTCAGGGTAGCCAGAGGGGGCCCACGAGGGTGGGGGCGCGCCTACCTCCCCTGGGCGCGCCCCCTGCCCTCGTGGCTGCCTCTCTCGCTTCCGGACGTGTACTCTAAGTCTTCTGTGTTGATATCGTTCCAAAAATAACTCTCCTGAAGGTTTCATTCCATTTGGACTCCGTTTGATATTCCTTTTCTGTGAAACACTGAAATAGGCAAAAACAACAATTTGTTGGTGAACGTAGTATTTTAAAATTTTCCTACGATCACGCAAGATCTATCTACCAGATGCATAGCAATGAGAGGGAAGAGTGTGTCTACGTACCCTCGTAGACCGGAAGCGGAAGCGTCAAGTGACGCGGTTGATGTAGTCGAACTTCTTCGCGATTCAACCGATCAAGCACCGAACGTACGGCACCTCCGCGTTCAGCACACGTTCAGCTTGATGACGTCCCACGAGCTCTTGATCCAGTTGAGCTTCACGGGAGAGTTTCGTCAGCACGACGGCGTGGTGACGGATATGATGTATTCACCGGCGCAGGGCTTCGCCTAAGCACCGCGACGGTATGACCGAGGTGTGTTTCTGTGGAGGGGGGCACCGCACACGGCTGGAACAATTCAACTTGTGTGTCTTTGGGTGCCCCCTGCCCCCGTATATAAAAGAGCTAGGGGGAGGCCGGCCGACCCTTCCTATGGTGCGGCTAGGGTGCAATCCTACTAGGAATAGGATTGCAATCCTATTCCTAGTAGGAACTACCAAAGAAGGAAGAGAGGGAAAGGAAAAGAAGGAGAGGTGGCGCCCCCCAATCCTAGTCCAACTAGGAACCCTAGGTGGGGCGCCGGCCAGCCCCTATGGGCTGCCTCTCTCTTTTCCATAAGGCCCACTATGGACCATCCCCCCTCGTAGGGGGTTCCGGTAACCCCTTCCGGCAATCCCGTTAAATCTGAAACTTTTCCGGAACACTTCCGGTGTCCGAATATAGTCGTCCAATATATCAATCTTTATGTCTCGGACATTCCGAGACTCCTCGTCATGTCCGTGATCTCATCTGGGACTCCGAACTACCTTCGGTACATCAAAACTCATAAACTCATAATACCGATCGTCATCAAACGTTAAGCGTGCGGACCCTACGGGTTCGAGAACTATGTAGACATGGCCGAGACTCATCTCCGGTCAATAACCAATAGCGGAACCTGGATGTTCATATGGCTCCTACATATTCTACGAAGATCTTTTATCGGTCAAAACCGCATAACAACATACGTTGTTCCTTTTGTCATCGGTATGTTACTTGCCCGAGATTCGATCGTCGGTATCTCTATACCTAGTTCAATCTCGTTACCGGCAAGTCTCTTTACTCGTTCCGTAACACATCATCTCGTGACTAACTCATTAGTATTTTGCTTGCAAGGCTTATTGTGATGTGTGTTACGGAGAGGGCCCAGAGATACCTCTCCGACACTCGGAGTGACAAATCCTAATCTTGATCTATGCCAACACCACGAATACTTTCGGAGACACCTGTAGAGCATCTTTATGATCACCCAGTTACGTTGTGACGTTTGATAGCACACAAGGTGTTCCTACGGTATTCGGGAGTTGCATAATCTCATAGTCATAGGAACATGTATAAGTCATGAAGAAAGCAATAGCAGTAAAACTAAACGATCATAGTGCTATGCTAACGGATGGGTCTTGTCCATCACATCATTCTCCTAATGATGTGATCTCGTTGATCAAATGACAACTCATGTCTATGGCTAGAAAACATAACCATCTTTGATCAATGAGCTAGTCTAGTAGAGGCATACTAGGGACATACTATTTTGTCTATGTATCCACACATGTACTAAGTTTCCGGTTAATACAATTCTAGCATGAATAAAAGACATTTATCATGATATAAGTAAATACAAATAACATCTTTATTATTGCCTCTAGGGCATATTTCCTTCAGTCTCCCACTTGAACTAGAGTCAATAATCTAGATTACAAAGTGATGATCCTCACACCCATGGAGTCCTGGTGCTGATCATGTTTTGCCCGTGGAAGAGGCTTAGTCAACGGGTCTGCAACATTCAGATCCGTATGTATTTTGCAAATCTCTATGTCTCCCTCCTTGACTAGATCGCGGATGGAATTGAAGCGTCTTTTGATGTGCTTTGTTCTCTTGTGAAACCTGGATTCCTTCGCCAAGGCTATTGCTCCAGTGTTGTCACAAAAGATTTTCATTGGACCCGATGCACTAGGTATTACACCTAGATCGGATATGAACTCCTTCATCCAGACTCCTTCATTTGCTGCTTCCGAAGCAGCTATGTATTCCGCTTCACACGTAGATCCCGCCACGACGCTCTGCTTGGAACTGCACCAACTGACAGCTCCACCGTTCAAAACAAATACATATCCGGTTTGTGACTTAGAGTCATCCGGATCAGTGTCAAAGCTAGAATCGACGTAACCGTTTACGACGAGTTCTTTTTCACCTCCATACACGAGAAACATATCCTTTGTTCTTTTTAGATACTTCAGGATGTTCTTGACCGCTGTCCAGTGATCCACTCCTGGATTACTTTGGTACCTCCCTGCTAGACTTATAGCAAGGCACACATCAGGTCTGGTACACAGCATTGCATACATGATAGATCCTATGGCTGAGGCATAGGGAATGACTTTCATTTTCTCTCTATCTTCTGCAGTGGTCGGGCATTGAGTCTTACTCAACTTCATACCTTGTAATACAGGTAAGAACCCTTTCTTTGACTGATCCATTTTGAACTTCTTCAAAATCTTATCAAGGTATGTGCTTTGTGAAAGTCCAATTAAGCGTCTTGATCTATCTCTATAGATCTTGATGCCTAATATATAAGCAGCTTCACCGAGGTCTTTCATTGAAAAACTCTTATTCAAGTATCCTTTTATGCTATCCAGAAATTCTATATCATTTCCAATCAACAATATGTCATCCACATATAATATTAGAAATGCTACAGAGCTCCCACTCACTTTCTTGTAAATACAGGCTTCTCCAAAAGCCTGTATACAACCATATGCTTTGATCACCTCATCAAAGCGTATATTCCAACTCCGAGATGCTTGCACCAGTCCATAGATGGATCGCTGGAGCTTGCATACTTTGTTAGCACCTTTTGGATCGACAAAACCTTCTGGTTGCATCATATACAACTCTTCTTTGAGATATCCATTCAGGAATGCAGTTTTGACATCCATTTGCCAGATTTCATAATCATAAAATGCGGCAATTGCTAACATGATTCGGACAGACTTAAGCATCGCTACAGGTGAGAAAGTCTCATTGTAGTCAACTCCTTGAACTTGTCGAAACCCTTTCGCAACAAGTCGAGCTTTGTAAACAGTAACATTACCGTCTGCGTCGGTCTTCCTCTTGAAGATCCATTTATTTCCGATGGCCTGCCGATCATCGGGCAAGTCAACCAAAGTCCACACTTTGTTCTCATACATGGATCCCATCTCAGATTTCATGGCTTCAAGCCATTTTTCGGAATCTGGGCTCATCATCGCTTCCTCATAGTTCGTAGGTTCATCATGGTCTAGTAACATGATTTCTAGAACTGGGTTGCCGTACCACTCTGGTGCGGAACGTATTCTGGTTGATCTACGACGTTCATCAGAAACTTGATCCGAAGTTTCATGATCATCATCATTAACTTCCTCACTGATTGGTGTAGGAATCACTGGAACAATTTTCTGTGATGTACTACTTTCCAATCCGGGAGAAGGTACAATTACCTCATCAAGTTCTACTTTCCTCCCACTCACTTCTTTCGAAAGAAACTCCTTCTCTAGAAAGGATCCATTCTTAGCAACGAATATCTTGCCTTCGGATCTGTGATAGAAGGTGTACCCAACAGTCTCATTTGGGTATCCTATGAAGACACATTTCTCCGACTTGGGTTCGAGCTTATCAGGTTGATGTTTTTTCACATAAGCATCGCAGCCCCAAACTTTAAGAAACGACAACTTTGGTTTCTTGCTAAACCATAGTTCATAAGGTGTCGTATCAACGGATTTAGATGGTGCCCTATTTAACGTGAATGCAGCTCTCTCTAAAGCATAACCCCAAAACGATAGTGGTAAATCGGTAAGAGACATCATAGATCGTACCATATCCAATAAAGTACGGTTACGACGTTCGGACACACCATTACGCTGTGGTGTTCCGGGTGGCGTGAGTTGTGAAACTATTCCACACTGTTTCAAATGAAGACCAAACTCGTAACTCAAATATTCTCCTCCACGATCAGATCGTAGAAACTTTATTTTCTTGTTACGATGATTCTCTACTTCACTCTGAAATTCTTTGAACTTTTCAAATGTTTCAGACTTGTGCTTCATTAAGTAGATATACCCATATCTGCTCAAATCATCAGTGAAGGTCAGAAAATAACGATACCCGCTGCGAGCTTCAACACTCATTGGCCCACATACATCAGTATGTATGATTTCCAACAAATCTGTTGCTCGCTCCATAGTTCCGGAGAACGGAGTTTTAGTCATCTTGCCCATGAGGCATGGTTCGCAAGCACCAAGTGATTCATAATCAAGTGATTCCAAAAGTCCATCACTATGGAGTTTCTTCATGCGTTTTACACCAATATGACCTAAACGGCAGTGCCACAAATAAGTTGCACTATCATTATTAACCTTGCATCTTTTGGTTTCAATATTATGAATATGTGTATCACTACAATCGAGATCCAATAAGAATAGACCACTCTTTGAGGGTGCATGACCATAAAAGATATTATTCATAAAAATAGAACAACCATTATTCTCTGATTTAAATGAATAACCGTCTCGCAACAAACAAGATCCAGATATAATGTTCATGCTCAACGCTGGCACCAAATAACAATTATTTAGGTCTAAAACTAATCCCGAAGGTAGATGTAGAGGTAGCGTGCCGACGGCGATCACATCGACTTTGGAACCGTTTCCCACGCGCATCGTCACCTCGTCCTTAGCCAATCTTCGTTTAATCCGTAGTCCCTGTTTCGAGTTACAAATATTAGCAACCGAACCGGTATCAAATACCCAGGTACTACTACGAGCATTAGTAAGGTACACATCAATAACATGTATATCACATATACCTTTGTTCACCTTGCCATCCTTCTTATCCGCCAAATACTTGGGGCAGTTCCGCTTCCAGTGTCCAGTCCCCTTGCAGTAGAAGCACTCAGTTTCAGGCTTGGCTCCAGACTTGGGTTTCTTCATAGGAGTAGCAACTGTCTTGCTATTCTTCTTGAAGTTCCCCTTCTTTCCCTTGCCTTTTTCTTGAAACTAGTGGTCTTGTTAACCATCAACACTTGATGCTCCTTCTTGATTTCTACCTCCGCAGCTTTGAGCATAGCGAAGAGCTCGGGAATTGTCTTTTGCATCCCTTGCATATTATAGTTCATCACAAAGCCTTTATAGCTTGGTGGCAGTGATTGAAGAACTCTATCAATAACACTATCCTCGTCAACTTTGCAACCAAGTTGAGTCATATGATTGTAGTACCCAGACATTCTGAGCAAGTGTTCACTGATAGAACTATTCTCCTCCATCTTGCAGCTGTAGAACTTATTGGAAATCTCATATTTCTCAATCCGGGCATTTGCTTGAAATATTAACTTCAACTCCTGGAACATCTCATATGGTCCATGACGTTCAAAACGTCGTTGAAGTCCCGGTTCTAAGCTGTAAAGCATGGCACACTGAACTATCGTGTAGTCATCAGACCACGACTGCCAGACGTTCAAAGCGTCTACATTAGCGGGAGGGGGCTTGTCACCTAGCGGTGCTTCAAGGACATAATTCTTCTGTGCAACAATGAGGATAATCCTCAGGTTACGAACCCAGTCCGTGTAATTGCTACCATCATCTTTCAACTTAGCTTTCTCTAGGAATGCATTAAAATTCAAAGGAACGGTAGCACGGGCCATTGATCTACAACAACATAGATATGCAAAAACTATCAGGACTAAGTTCATGATAAATTAAAGTTCAATTTAATCATATTAATTTAAAGACTCCCACTTAGATAGACATCCCTCCGGTCATCTAAATGATCACGCGATCCAAATCAACTAAACCATGTCCGATCATCACGTGAGATGGAGTAGTTTCAATGGTGAACATCTTATGTTGATCATATCTACTATATGATTCACGCTCGACCTTTCGGTCTCCAGTGTTTCGAGGCCATATCTGCATATGCTAGGCTCGTCAAGTTTAACCCGAGTATTCTGCGTGTGCAAAACTGGCTTACACTCGTTGTATTTGAACGTAGAGCTTATCACACCCGATCATCACGTGGTGTCTCGGCACGACGAACTTTCGCAACGGTGCATACTTAGGGAGAACACTTATACCTTGAAATTTAGTAAGGGATCATCTTATAATGCTACCGTCGTTCTAAGCAAAATAAGAAGCATAATAAGATAAACATCACATGCAATCAAAATATGTGACATGATATGGCCATCATCATCTTGTGCTTTTGATCTCCATCTCCAAAGCACCTTCATGATCACCTTCGTCACCGGCGCGACACCTTGATCTCCATCATAGCATCGTTGTCGTCTCGCCAACTATTGCTTCTACGACTATCGCTGCCGCTTAGTGATAAAGTAAAGCAATTACATGGCGATTGCATTTCATACAATAAAGCGACAACCATATGGCTCCTGCCAGTTGCCGATAACATTACAAAACATGATCATCTCATACAAAACCGTATAACTCATCATGTCTTGACCATATTACATCACAACATGCCCTGCAAAAACAAGTTAGACGTCCTCTACTTTGTTGTTGCAAGTTTTACGTGGCTGCTACGGGCTTAGCAAGAACCGTTCTTACCTACGCATACAAAACCACAACGATGTTTCGTCAAGTATGTGCTGTTTTAACCTTCACAAGGACCGGGCGTAGCCACACTTGATTCAGCTAAAGTGAGAGAGACACACACCCGCCAGTCACCTTTAAGCAACGAGTGCTCGTAACGGTGAAACCAGTCTCGCGTAAGCGTACGCGTAATGTCGGTCCGGGCCGCTTCATCTCACAATACCGCCGAAGCAAAGTATGACATGCTGGTAAGCAGTATGACTAGTATCGCCCACAACTCATTGTGTTCTACTCGTGCATATCATCTACGCATAGACCTGGCTCATGATGCCACTGTTGGTGAACGTAGTATTTTAAAATTTTCCTACGATCACGCAAGATCTATCTACCAGATGCATATCAACGAGAGGGAAGAGTGTGTCTACGTACCCTCGTAGACCGGAAGCGGAAGCGTCAAGTGACGCGGTTGATGTAGTCGAACTTCTTCGTGATTCAACCGATCAAGCACCGAATGTACGACACCTCCGCGTTCAGCACACGTTCAGCTTGATGACGTCCCACGAGCTCTTGATCCAGTTGAGCTTCACGGGAGAGTTTCGTCAGCACGACGGCGTGGTGACGGATATGATGTATTCATCGGCGCAGGGCTTCGCCTAAGCACCACGACGGTATGACCGAGGTGTGTTTCTGTGGAGGGGGGCACCGCACACGGCTGGAACAATTCAACTTGTGTGTCTTTGGGTGCCCCCCTACCCCCGTATATAATGGAGCAAGGGGGAGGCCGGCCGGCCCTTCCTATGGTGCGGCTAGGGTGCAATCCTACTAGGAATAGGATTGCAATCCTATTCCTAGTAGGAACTACCAAAGAAGGAAGAGAGGGAAAGGAAAAGAAGGAGAGGTGGCGCTGAAGGAAATATGCCCTAGAGGCAATAATAAAGTTGTTATTTATATTTCCTTATATCATGATAAATGTTTATTACTCATGCTAGAATTGTATTAACCGGAAACTTACTACATGTGTGAATACATAGACAAAACAGAGTGTCCCTAGTATGCCTCTACTAGACTAGCTCATTGATCAAAGATGGTTATGTTTCCTAACCATAGACATGAGGTGTCATTTGATCAACGGGATCACATCATTAGGAGAATGATGTGATGGACAAGACCCATCCGTTAGCTTAGCACTATGATCGTTTAGTTTTTCTGCTATTGCTTTCTTCATGACTTATACATGTTCCTATGACTATGAGATTATGCAACTCCCGAATACCGTAGGAACACCTTGTGTGCTATCAAACGTCACAACGTAACTGGGTGATCATAAATATGCTCTACAGGTGTCTCCGAAAGTGTTCGTGGTGTTGGCATAGATCAAGACTAGGATTTGTCACTCCGAGTGTCGGAGAGGTATCTCTGGGCCCTCTCGGTAATGCACATCATAATAAGCCTTGCAAGCAAAAGACTAATGAGTTAGTCACGAGATGATGTATTACGGAACGAGTAAAGAGACTTGCCGGTAACGAGATTGAACTAGGTATAGAGATACCGACGATCGAATCTCGGGCAAGTAACATACCAATGACAAAAGGAACAACGTATGTTGTTATGCGGTTTGACCGATAAAGATCTTCGTAGAATATGTAGGAGCCAATATGAGCATCCAAGTTCCGCTATTGGTTATTGACCGGAGATGAGTCTCGGTCATGTCTACATAGTTCTCGAACCCGTAGGGTCCGCACGCTTAACGTTTGATGACGATCGGTATTATGAGTTTATGAGTTTTGATGTACCGAAGGAGTTCGGAGTCCCGGATGAGACCGGGGACATGACGAGGAGTCTCGAAATGGTCGAGACGTAAAGATCGATATATTGGACGACTATATTCGGACATCGAAAAGGTTCCGAGTGATTCGGGTATTTTTCGGAGTATATGGGCCTTATTGGGCCATACGGGAATAGAGGAGAAAGGCCAAAAGGAAGGAGGCGCGCGCCCCCCCTCTGGTCCGAATTGGACAAGGGGTGCAGCCCCCTTTTCCTTCTCCCTCTCCACCTCTTTCCTTCTCTCCTACTCCGGAAAGGAAAGGGGAATCCTACTAGGACTTGGGAGTCCTAGTAGGACTCCCCACACTTGGCGCGCCCCCTCTAGGGTCGGCCTCTCCCTTGCTCCTTTATATACGGGGGCAGGGGGCACCCTAGGACACACAAGTTGAATTGTTTCAGCCGTGTGCGGTGCCCCCCTCCACAGAAACACACCTCGGTCATATCATCGCAGTACTTAGGAGAAGCCCTGCGCCGGTAGATACATCATATCCGTCACCACGCCGTCGTGCTGACGAAACTCTCCCGTGAAGCTCAACTGGATCAAGAGCTCGTGGGACGTCATCAAGCTGAACGTGTGCTGAACACGGAGGTGCCGTACGTTCGGTACTTGATCGGTTGAATCGCGAAGAAGTTCGACTACATCAACCGCTTCACTTGACGCTTCCGCTCCCAGTCTACGAGGGTACGTAGACACACTCTCCCCTCTCGTTGCTATGCATCTAGTAGATAGATCTTGCGTGATCGTAGGAAAATTTTAAAATACTACGTTCCCCAACAGTGGTATCAGAGCCAGGTCTATGCGTAGATGATATGCACGAGTAGAACACAATGAGTTGTGGGCGGTACTAGTCATACTGCTTACCAGCATGTCATATTTTGCTTCGGCGGTATTGTGAGATGAAGCGGCCCGGACCGACATTACGCGTACGCTTACGCGAGACTGGTTTCACCGTTAGGAGCACTCGTTGCTTAAAGGTGACTGGCGGGTGTCTGTCTCTCTCACTTTAGCTAAAACAAGTGTGGCTACGCCCGGTCCTTGTGAAGGTTAAAACAGCACATACTTGACGAAACATCGTTGTGGATTTGTATGCGTAGGTAAGAACGGTTCTTGCTAAGCCCGTAGCAGCCACGTAAAACTTGCAACAACAAAGTAGAGGACGTCTAACTTGTTTTTGCAGGGCATGTTGTGATGTGATATGGTCAAGACATGATGAGTTATACGGTTTTGTATGAGATGATCATGTTTTGTAATGTTATCAGCAACTGGCAGGAGCCATATGGTTGTCGCTTTATTGTATGAAATGCAATCGCCATGTAATTGCTTTACTTTATCACTAAGCGGTAGCGATAGTCGTAGAAGCAATAGTTGGCGAGAAGACAACGATGCTACGATGGATATCAAGGTGTCGCACCGGTGACGAAGGTGATCATTACGGTGCTTTGGAGATGGAGATCAAAAGCACAAGATGATGATGGCCATATCATGTCACATATTTTGATTGCATGTGATGTTTATCTTATTATGCTTCTTATTTTGCTTAGAACGACGGTAGCATTATATGATGATCCCTTACTAAATTTCAAGGTATAAGTGTTCTCCCTGAGTATGCACCGTTGCGAAAATTCGTCGTGCCGAGACACCACGTGATGATCGGGTGTGATAAGCTCTACGTTCAAATACAACGGGTGTAAGCCAGTTTTGCACACGCAGAATACTCGGGTTAAACTTGACGAGCCTAGCATATGCAGATATGGCCTCGGAACACTGGAGACCGAAAGGTCGAGCGTGAATCATATAGTAGATATGATCAACATAAGATGTTCACCATTGAAACTACTCCATCTCACGTGATGATCGGACATGGTTTAGATGATTTGGATCACGTGATCATTTAGATGACCGGAGGGATGTCTTTCTAAGTGGGAGTTCTTAAGTAATATGATTAACTGAACTTTAATTTATCATGAACTTAGTCCTGGTAGTATTAGCATATCTATGTTGTAGATCAATAGCTCGCGATGTTGCTCCACGTTTATTTTTCATATGTTCCTAGAGAAAACCAAGTTGAAAGATGTTAGTAGCAATGATGCGGAATTGTTCCGTGATCTGAGGATTATCCTCATTGTTGCACAGAAGAATTATGTCCTTGATGCACCTCTAGGTGACAGACCTATTGCAGGAGCAGATATAGACGTTATGAACGTTTTGACAAAAGCTCGATATGATGACTACTTGATAGTTTAGTGCACCATGCTTTACGGCTTATAACCGGGACTTCAAAAACGTTTTGAAACGCCACGGAGCATATGAGATGTTCCAAGAGTTGAAATTAGTATTTCATACTCATGCCCGTGTCGAGAGGTATAAGACCTCTGACAGTACTTTGCCTACAAGATGGAGGAGAATAGCTCAACCAGTGAGCATGTGCTCAGATTGTCTGGGTAGTACAATTGCTAGAATCAAGTGGGAGTTAATCTTCCAGATAAGATAGTAATTGACAAAGTTCTCTAGACACTATCACCAAGTTAGTAGAACTTCGTGATGAACTATAATATGCAAGGGATGACGAAAGTAATTCCCGAGCTCTTCACGATGCTGAAATCGGCGAAGGTAGAAATCAAGAAAGAGCATCAAGTGTTGATGGTTAACCAGACCACTTGTTTCAAGTAAAGGGCAAAGGGATAGAAGGGGAACTTCAAGAAGAATGACAAGCAAGTTGTCACTCCCGTGAAGAAACCCAAAGCTAAACTCAAGCCCGAAACAAGTGCTTCTACTGCAAAGGAAATGGTCACTAGAAGTGGAACTACCCTAGATATTTGGCGGATAAGAAGGATGGCAAAGTGAACAAAGGTATATTTGATATACAGATTATTGATGTGTATTTTACTAGTGTTCATAGCAACCCCTCGGTATTTGATACTGGTTTAGTTGCTAAAGAGTAGTAACTCGAAATGGGAGTTGCATAATGAACAGAAACTAGTTGAAGGATGAAGTGACGATGTGTATTGGAAGTAGTTCCAAGATTGATATGATCATCATCGCACACTCCCTATACTTTCGGGATTAGTGTTGAACCTAAATAAGTGTTATTTGGTGTTTGTGTTGAACATGAATATGATTTGATCATGTTTATTGCAATACGGTTATTCATGTAAGTTAGAGAATAATTGTTGTTCTGTTTACATGAATAAAACCTTCTATGGTCATACACCCAATGAAAATGGTTTGTTGGATCTCGATCGTGTGATACACATATTCATAATATTGAAACCAAAAGATGCAAGGTTAATAATGATAGTGCAACTGATTTGTGGCACTGCCGTTTGGGTCATATTGGTGTAAAGCGCATGAAGAAACTCCATAGTGATGGACTTTTGGAATCACTTGATTATGAATCACTTGGTGCTTGCGAACCATGCCTCATGGGCAAGATGACTAAAACTCCGTTCTCCGGAACTGTGGAGCGAGCAACAGAGTTGTTGGAAATCATACATACTGATGTATGCGGACCAATGAGTGTTGAATCTCGCGGCGGGTATCGTTATTTTCTGACCTTCACTGATGATTTGAGCAGATATGGGTATATCTACTTAATGAAGCACAAGTCTGAAACATTTGAAAAGTTCAAAGAATTTCAGAGTGAAGTAGAGAATCATCGTAACAAGAAAATAAAGTTTCTACGATCTGATCGTGGAGGAGAATATTTGAGTTACGAGTTTGGTCTTCATTTAAAACAATGTGGAATAGTTTCACAGCTCACGCCACTCGGAACACCACAGCGTAATGGTGTGTCCAAACGTCATAACCGTACTTTATTAGATATGGTGCAATCGATGATGTCTCTTACCGATCTACCACTATCGCTTTTGGGGTTATGCATTAGAGACATCTACATTCACGTTAAATAGGGCACCATCTAAATCCGTTGATACGACACCTTATGAACTATGGTTTGCCAAGAAACCAAAGTTGTCGTTTCTTTAAGTTTGGGACTGCAATGCTTATGTGAAAAAGTTTCAACATGATAAGCTTGAACCCAAATCGGAGAAGTAAATCTTCATAGGATACCCAAAAGAAACTATTGGGTACACCTTCTATCACAGATCCGAAGGCAAGGTCTTTGTTGCTAAGAGTGGATCCTTTCTAGAGAAGGAGTTTCTCTCGAAAGAAGTGAGTGGGAGGAAAGTAGAACTTGATGAGGTAATTGTACCTTCTCCCGAATTGGAAAGTGGAACATCACAGAAACTAGTTCCAGTGATTCCTACACCAATTAGTGAGGAAGCTAATGATGATGATCATGAAACTTCAGATCAAGTTTCTGCTGAACGTCGTAGATCAACCAGAGTACGTTCCGCATCAGAGTGGTACGGCAACCCAGTTCTGGAAGTCATGTTACTGGACCATGATGAACCTACGAACTATGAGGAGGCGATGATGAGCCCAGATTCCGCAAAATGGCTTGAGGTCATGAAATCTGAGATGGGATCCATGTATGAGAACAAAGTGTGGACTTTGGTTGACTTGCCCGATGATCGGCAAGCCATCGAAAATAAATGGATCTTCAAGAGGAAGACTGACGCTGACGGTAATGTTACTGTTTACAAAGCTCGACTTGTTGCGAAAGTTTTTCAACAAGTTCAAGGAGTTGACTACGATGAGACTTTCTCACCCGTAGCGATGCTTAAGTCTGTCCGAATCATATTAGCAATTGCCGCATTTTATGAAATCTGGCAAATGGATAACAAAACTGCATTCTTTAATGGATTTATTAAAGAAGACTTGTATATGATGCAACCAGAAGGTTTTGTCAATCCTAAAGGTGCTAACAAAACGTGCAAGCTCCAGCCATCCATCTATGGACTGGTGCAAGCATCTCGGAGTTGGAATATACGCTTTGATAAGTTGATCAAAGCATATAGATTTATACAGACTTACGGTGAAGCCTGTATTTACAAGAAGTGAGTGGGAGCACTACAACCTTTCTGATAAGTATATGTGAATGACATATTGTCGATCGGAAATGATGTAGAATTTTCTGGAAAGCATAAAGGAGTGTTTGAAAGGAGTTTTTTTCAAAGAAAGACCTTGGTGAAGCTGCTTACATATTGGGCATCAAGATCTATAGAGATAGATCAAGACGCTTGATAAGACTTTCGATAAGTACATACCTTGATAAGATTTTGGAGTAGTTCAAAATGGATCAGTCAAAGAAGGAGTTCTTGCCTGACTTGTAAGGTGTGAAGTTGAGTAAGACTCAAAGCCAGACCACGGCAGAAAAATATAGAGAGAATGAAAGTCATTCCCTATGCCTCAGCCATAGGTTCTATAAAGTATGCCATGCTGTGTACCAAACATATTGTGTACCTTGCCATGAGTTTGGCAAGGGGGTACAATAGTGATCCAGGAGTATATCACTGTACAGCGGTCAAAATTATCCTTAGTAACTGGATGACTAAGGAAATGTTTCTCGATTATGGAGGTGATAAAGAGTTCGTCGTAAAGGGTTACGCCGATGCAAGCTTTGACACTAAATCCAGATGACTCTAAGTATCAATCTGGATGCGTATTGAAAGTGGGAGCAATTAGCTAGAGTAGCTCTATGCAGAGCATTGTAGACATAGAAATTTGCGAAATACATACGGATCTGAATGTGACAGACCCGTTGACTAAACTTCTCTCACAAGCAAAACATGATCACACCTTATTACTCTTGGGTATTAATCACATAGCGATGTGAACTAGATTATTGACTCTAGTAAACCCTTTGGGTGTTGGTCACATGGCGATGTGAACTATGGGTGTTATTCACATAACGATGTGAACTATCGGTATTAAATCACATGGCGATGTGAGCTAGATTATTGACTCTAGTGCAAGTGGGAGACTGAAGGAAATATGCCCTAGAGGCAATAATAAAGTTGTTATTTATATTTCCTTATATCATGATAAATGTTTATTACTCATGCTAGAATTGTATTAACCGGAAACTTAGTACATGTGTGAATACATAGACAAAACAGAGTGTCCCTAGTATGCCTCTACTAGACTAGCTCATTGATCAAAGATGGTTATGTTTCCTAACCATAGACATGAGTTGTCATTTGATCAACGGGATCACATCATTAGGAGAATGATGTGATGGACAAGACCCATCTGTTAGCTTAGCACTATGATCGTTTAGTTTTACTGCTATTGCTATCTTCATGACTTATACATGTTCCTATGACTATGAGATTATGCAACTCCTGAATACCGTAGGAACACCTTGTGTGCTATCAAATGTCACAACGTAACTAGGTGATCATAAAGATGCTCTACAGGTGTCTCCGAAAGTGTTCGTGGTGTTGGCATAGATCAAGACTAGGATTTGTCACTCCGAGTGTCGGAGAGGTATCTCTGGGCCCTCTCGGTAATGCACATCATAATAAGCCTTGCAAGCAAAGGACTAATGAGTTAGTCACGAGATGATGTATTACGGAACGAGTAAAGAGACTTGCCGGTAACGAGATTGAACTAGGTATAGAGATACCGACGATCGAATCTCGGGCAAGTAACAGACCAATGACAAAAGGAACAACGTATGTTGTTATGCGGGGCGCCGGCCAGCCCCTATGGGCTGCCTCTCTCTTTTCCATAAGGCCCACTATGGACCATCCCCCCTCGTAGGGGGTTCCGGTAACCCCTTCCGGCAATCCCGTTAAATCCGAAACTTTTCCGGAACACTTCCGGTGTCCGAATATAGTCGTCCAATATATCAATCTTTATGTCTCGGACATTCCGAGACTCCTCGTCATGTCCGTGATCTCATCCGGGACTCCGAACTACCTTCGGTACATCAAAACTCATAAACTCATAATACCGATCGTCATCAAACGTTAAGCGTGCGGACCCTACGGGTTCGAGAACTATGTAGACATGACCGAGACTCATCTCCGGTCAATAACCAATAGCGGAACCTGGATGTTCATATTGGCTCCTACATATTCTACGAAGATCTTTTATCGGTCAAAACCGCATAACAACATACGTTGTTCCTTTTGTCATCGGTATGTTACTTGCCCGAGATTCGATCGTCGGTATCTCTATACCTAGTTTAATCTCGTTACCGGCAAGTCTCTTTAATCGTTCCGTAACACATCATCTCGTGACTAACTCGTTAGTCTTTTGCTTGCAAGGCTTATTGTGATGTGTGTTACCGAGAGGGCCCAGAGATACCTCTCCGACACTCGGAGTGACAAATCCTAATCTTGATCTATGCCAACACCACGAATACTTTCGGAGACACCTGTAGAGCATCTTTATGATCACCCAGTTACGTTGTGACGTTTGATAGCACACAAGGTGTTCCTACGGTATTCGGGAGTTGCATAATCTCATAGTCATAGGAACATGTATAAGTCATGAAGAAAGCAATAGCAGTAAAACTAAACGATCATAGTGCTATGCTAACGGATGGGTCGTGTCCATCACATCATTCTCCTAATGATGTGATCTCGTTGATCAAATGACAACTCATGTCTATGGCTAGGAAACATAACCATCTTTGATCAATGAGCTAGTCTAGTAGAGGCATACTAGGGACATACTGTTTTGTCTATGTATCCACACATGTACTAAGTTTCCGGTTAATACAATTCTAGCATGAATAAAAGACATTTATCATCATATAAGGAAATACAAATAACATCTTTATTATTGCTTCTAGGGCATATTTCCTTCACAATTTGCACTGGGCCTTAGGTTAGTAGGTTAGTCCCAAAAATAATATAAAAGTGTATAATAAGCCCATTAAACATCCAAAACAGAATATATAATAGCATGGAACAATCAAAAATTATAGATACGTTGGAGACGTATCAGTGTATCCAAAGTCTGGCCCTTGATTGAAACACCATATCATTGTTACCTCGAGGCATGACAATGGTACCCCGCTCATCAACAAGAACATTGGAGGCGCAATGCTAGGTGTTTCTTGGCCAGTTATCTAAACACCGTTGTATGGGTAACATCTTGATTAATCATTGCCTCTTTATCTGAATGGTTGGGTACTTGCTCTCCTACCCTGTATGCCATGTTCTGCTTGTCCATGGGAAGGATATACTCCTAATAATTATGTGTAATCACAGTTTTCCTTTCCGTTGTTCTGTTTAACCTTCTTGATCTATATGATCTAAGCAGTAATAATTCTCTGCTTATGTAAACACCTCGTTGTACAACTCTGTCAGTAAGACCCGGTTACTATAACATTCTGGTAACCACCGATGGACGAAATTTCGCTGATTGGTACGCCTCGTTCAACGAGCATGAAAAAGGTTCTCTGTGTCCCTCGCCCTTGGTACCGATGTTGTTGCCAACATAACTGACATGCTATCCTCTGACATACCTTGCTTATGAGATCGTGCAAGACGTCACCGCCCTTCCTACTTTTAACCCACATGGTGGACCCATAACCCACAGTTCCACAGGATCAAAACCTAACTCTCGTGTACACCCCCCGTTTCCAAGATTATTCCTCACGCTTGGCTTCGTGTGCAATTCGCGAGCCACCTTCCTAATGACCTATTCTGGTATCAGACATAATACATATTCTCGTTGCTCTGGACCCCTTTCACACCTTGTTTCAAACATCAAACATTTGTTTATCCGTTTGAAACTTCTTATTGTACCATATTACTTGGCTCTCTCCGTGTTTTATTCGTTCAACTCGAGAGATACTCATGTGTTCATTCCTGGGATAACCCCCGATGAATACCCCTTGTAGTATTCTATCGTTGTCAAGTTGCCCCTTTCCTATTCGTAAGTACGTTGGAGACCCGAAGAAAGGATGACGACATCATTACGATGGCCTGAAGCAGAGGACTGAAGACATCAACGTAATGTACTGACCTCTTTGAGAGGAGCAACGAAGACCGAGAAGACACGATAGAATTTCGTAACCACATCTTTCCCCTTACGCTACCTCTTAAATCTCGGGACGAAATTTCTTGTAGTGGAGGAGAATTGTGATGCCCGGGTAATCAAGCTACAGTAAACCTATGCTAATGATGCCATGTCACCATGATTACTGTTGCTAATCTCGCGTTAGTTAGGAATCGATTCAAATTCAAATTTAAAATCAAGAAAACAATAAAAGTTTTCAAATATTAAAACTAAAATGTTCGGAGTGAACCAGATAATGCATAGACAATTATGGTGGAGAAACCATACTTTTATAAAATGTTTAAATACTCTAAAATGAATAAAACAGTAGCTAAAACAAATAATTAAATGCCTTTTATATTTGTGAAATACTAAACTATATTATTCTGGGGTGAAACTTTTTGTGGTTGTGACATAAGTTGTAACATCAATTTAGGTGCCACTTGGTATTTTATTAAAAGTAAAATAAATAGGAACTAAAAGAAAACTGAATAGAAAAATAAGAAAAGGTAAAACAAAACAAAACAAACAAACAAAAAGGGAAAAGATCCCCCCACCTCACTGGGCTTCGGCCCGGCTGGCCACTGGGCCAGCCAGGTCGGCCCACCTAGCCTCCCATAACCCCCCCCCCCACGCCGTGGGTCCTAACTCTAACAACCCCACTCCCTCTCCCTCGTCCCACTCCTCTGCCTCCCTCCCCCGATCCAAATCGAATCGGGGCATCGAGGCCCGATCCCGAGCGCGCCTCGTCGGGGCTTCCGTGGACGCTGTCGCCGTCGCTCACCGCGCACCACCTTGCTGGAGCCCCTCCCTACCTCGTCGCCGACGCCCGCCTCTCCGTCGTCATCTTCCTCGCCAATGACGCGGCCGACGCCGGCCCCGACGCGACCCCGCCTCCATTGTCGATCTCTCTGCCGCCTCGCCAGTCCGCCTCGTCCCCGAACCTTCTCAACAACGCCGGTGAGGCCACCTCCAGCCTTCACTCCTTCCTCTCTTCCCCGCGCACTGCACCGCACTAGTCGCCGACACCGCGGTCACCGCACCCCTCGTCCGCAACTGCGCGCGTGCTCGCACACTCCCGCACATGGCCTCGCCTCGACCAGCCACTACCCTGCTCTACACGCTGTCCGCTCGCGCCCACCGCGGCCTACGCCACGCCCGCCCGCACTGAATGTGCCCACGGTGCCCCACGCGCGCCTGGCCGCTCCTCCTATGCCTCCCGTCACCGGCACCATCTCCCGCCGGCCGCCCCACAGCGACCGCACGGGGACAGCCCGTAACCCGCATCGCCTGCGGCCCGATTCGCGCAGCACCCGTTAGCGTCAGGTGCCCGTTAGGCCCTTGGCCTATGACAAGTGGGGCCCCATCCATGGAACATTAAAAAAGGATTTAAAATAATAATAATAAAAATATTAATTAATTAACTTAATTAAATCAGTTTAATTAACCTAATCACTTAGTTAACTAATTAGTCGTGTTTAGTTAGTCTAGACCCTATGACATGTGGCCCCTACTATAAGATAAAATGATCAGATAAATTAAAAATGTTTAGGCCTATGACACGCGGGACCCATGCACTATTCACTAGTTGGCTCAGTCAATAGCTGCCTGTGCTGTTGACTTTGACTTGGCCCCACATGTCATTGACTCTGGCTGACACCACACTAGGTGACAAAAGCTTTTAGCAATTTAATTTTCGAATTAATAAAAATTCCAAAAAATGAATTGAAACTTCAAAAATTAATATAAAATAAACCGTAACTCGGATTAAAATAATATATATATATATATATATATATATAT
>LR738711.1:654205325-654216399 GCA_902687465.1 Secale cereale
TATATGAAAGTTGCTTAGGACGACGAGATGAATTCGAATGCGCAGCCCGTCCGTTCGCCACGTATCCCTAGCATAGCGAACATGCAACATTTCCCCTCCGGTCCGTTTGCCCGAAAACGCGAAACACCGGGAATACTTTCTCGGATGTTTTCCCCCTTCGCCAGTACTGCCTAGTACTGTGTTAGGTCACACCTAGCATCGCGTATTGCCTTGTTATGCTTTGTGATGCTCTGATTGCTCTGTTATTTATTGTGTTCCCCCTCCGGTACTTCTTTCCGGTAGACCCCGAGACTGCTGCCGATACCCCGTGATCGACTACATCGGTGACGACCCCTCCTTGCCAGAGCAACCAGGCAAGCCAACCCCCCTTGATCACCTGATATCGCCGATTCTCTTTTCTCTTATTCTTGCATTAGGTTTGCTACTGTTGTTGATTTGATAGCTCCTATTTTGTTGCGTAGCCTTTCATTATTGCTACCACTGTTGATACCTTTACCTGCCATCCTAAATGCTTAGTATAGGATGGTACTATTCCATCAGTGGCCCCACGTCCTTGTTCGTCTGCCATGGTATACTATCGGGCCGTGATCACTTTGTGTGGTGATCACGGGTATATACTCTATACATACTTTACATGATACATGATGTGACTAAAGTCGGGTTGGCTCGTTGAGTACTCGCAAGTGATTTCAATGTGGGGTCTGAAAGGACAGGTGGCTCCATCCAGGTAGTGGTGGGCCGGGGTTCTCGACGGCCCCCCCGAGTGGATCTTTGTGGCGGAGCGACATGGCAGGTTGAGACACCCAGTCGAGAGGTGGCCTGGCCCTGGTCGTTGTCCGCGGTTATCTCATAATAACATGTTTAACGAGTTTGGATATTTGATCTGAGTCTGGCCACTGGCCTATACGCACTAACCAGCTACATGGGAATATTTATGGGCTCTCGACGTTGTGGTATCAGCCGAAGCCTTCTTGGCGTCAGCGACTTAGCGGCGCACGGCGGGTTGGACCGAGTAACGTAACTTCCTTAGTAATGGAGGTTTCTAGGTCTGCTCACCGGCCGCGTACGCAACGTGTAGGTGTGCAATGGGCGATGCGCCCAGACGCCTGCGCGCTTAGGACTTAGACCGGCGTGCTGACCTCTCTGATGTGCTTAGGTAGGATTGCGATGTGTTGATCTTCCGAGGCCGGGCTTGACCCAGAAAAGTGTGTCCGGCCAAATGGGATCAAGCGTGCTGGGTAATGTGGTGCACCCATGCAGTTAAATTAATCTATTCGAATAGTCGTGTCTCTCGGTAAAATGATGACCCGAAGTTGTACTCCGTCCTCATGACAACTAGTAAAACACACCCTTACCAGTGCCAGATATAACCCGGTGATCGCTTTCCCACAGGGCGACGAGGGGAGGATCACCAAGTAGGATTATGCTATGCGACGTTACTTGGTGAACTTACCATCTGCTCCCTTCTACTGCTGCAAGACGGAGGTTGCCTGAAGCGAGGATACTTGTTACTTTTCAGGTACTCTCTTCTAGTCCTGGAAGATGGAGGTTGCCAGAAGCGTAGTCTTCGATTGGATTGGTTATCCCCCTCTTATTCCGGCATTATGCAGTTTAGCCCATAGATATTACCCCTTTACACAAATAACATTGCATATGTAGTGTAGATCCTTGCTTGCGAGTACTTTGGATGAGTACTCATGGTTGCTTTGCTCCCCCCTTTTCCCCTTCTGTTCCTTCTTCTCGGATGATGCAACCAGATTGGTGGAGTCCAGGACCATAGGATCCCGACGATGTTTCTACGTGGAGTTCAGCTTCGAGGAGTAGTTAGGAGGTCCCAGGCAGGAGGCCTTGCCTTTTCGATCATTGCTACTTTTGTGCTAGTCTTATTATGGCAAACTTGTTTAACTTATGTCTGTACTCAGATATTATTGCTTTCGCTGTCTCTTGTGTTTTCGAGCTTATGTATTCGAGCCCTCGAGGCCCCTGGCTTGTAATATAAAGCTTGTATTGTTTTAATTTGTGTCTAGAGTTGTGTTGTGATATCTTCCAGTGAGTGCCTGATCTTGGTCGTACAGATTTGCATGCATGATTAGTGTACGGTCAAATCGGGGGCGTCACAGCAGCACGGCTAGATTTCCCCGACATTCGCCGATGGACACGCCATGTATTGCGTCGATGTAAATGCGGCGGCACTCCATTTCACTGAGTTAATATCACTTCCACTCTTTTAGTCGTGGACACCGAACGTAGATTATCTCGGTGCCCACTCTCTGTTCGTCGGTATGTCTCAATCGGGCAAGCCGACGTACGGAGACGCGGGCACAAAGATGGTGGTCATGATCCATGACATAGGCTGATTCAAGGACAAGCGAGTGGATGACTCGAAACCGGAGGTGCACGCCCAGCAGCCGAGCACATACACCAGCCGGCCGGATTCGTACACTGCCAACCGGAGTAGGACTGCTAAAACGATTTTTTTTTCGGAAGAATTTGCGGCCGATCCAAAGAATATAGGTAGAGGAGAAAGCTTCAACAAGTGGGAGGGCGAATTTTTGTGATGTACATTGTTGGCCACTAGCATCGATCTGATCCATGGCACATAGCAAAAGGGTGCAATATTTTGGGCTCAAATTCATACGCAGTTCCATGAGCAAAAGAATTTTGTGATCTACTGCAACAAACTCATATGTAATTGTGACAAAGCCACTCAACCATCAGTGTTACACCATCCAAGAGGCAAGTATTGCCACCATTTGCAACACCTAATTGGTCCATGGCCAAGTGGTGTGCTAACCACCGAGCAAGTAAGTTTTTATATATGTTGGTTATTTGGCCGTATATGCAACTTGTTGGCCGGGTATGTTCTATGTGTTGGTCATTTGGCCGGATATGCAACTTGTTGACAATATTTTTTTCTAGCTCTCCCGTGCATGCAATTTTTTCTTGAAGGTAGAGAAGAAGAGTTTTGTCATCATGCATTGTTGGTTGAAGTTGAATGGACAACCCAATTTACCATTGCCAACTCCATCAAGGCCTCCGACATCGTCACCGAGGAAGAAGTGGGTGATCCTATCGACCAAACAAAAGAGCCGCCCAAGAATATTAGAAGAGGGTTTCGATGAAATAAGTGGGAGGAGAAGAAGGAGAAGCGAGAAGGGGCTGCAGCTAAGGTGATGGAGAGGTTCAAGAACATCTTCCGAAGAAGTAGTAGTCATGTGTCATGCACTTCGATGTGAGGGGGTGTCCAAGAGATTTAACATCTTGATGGTGACGACCGAGAATAAGTTCAAGCTCGAAGAGAGGAGGATTGAGCTCGCTACCGCTTCGGGGATACATAGATGTTGACCTTAAAGATGGGCGAGTTGTATAATGATGCAAGGATGATCATGCAAGGCGTCTGTGTTAGGATGTTTAAGTGTTTGGTGGCTGAGATGGAATGGCAGATAAGGAGATGGTTGAGAAGGACGCAAATGGTGAGTAGGAGCCGGTGGCAGAGTGAGCATGGAGGTTTGGATATCCGGTCTGGTAAAGCAAAATTATCGTTTTTCACATACTGTAGAGTAATACTTTTGTGACCGGGCGCATATCTATACATACTATTGAAGGGATGAACGCTTATCTTCCTCCTAATTTCCGCATGTTAGTTTCGTCCTTCGGTAATTCCTACGCCAGGTTCGTTTCGTCCGTTCATAGTTCAGCTCCGTGAGCCATCCGTACTCGTTGGAACCAGTCCAAGAAAAGGAACTAGCCCGTGCGCTTTGGCTCAATGAATCCAGCCCACCTAAGGGGACTCGGACTCAGAACCTAACGCCCAGGATGTGGTAGCGCGACCAACAGAGCTAGCTTTTGTTGTTCATAGAAAAAGGAAGTTGATCTATATATTAAATTGTCCGTCCAGAGTTATGGGCCAAGTGGCATGCGCAGGTGGGTGTCGTGGTTCTAAGTTTGACAGTACGAGTAGGGGGTACGAAGGAGGAGGCAAGGCCCTAGCTATGGTGAAGTTGTACGCAAGGTGTTTACGAGTTCAGGCCCTTCTCGGAGGAAGTAACAGCCCTATGTCTCGATGCCCGGAGGCGGTCGACTGAAATGGGTATATGTGTGTGTGTTACAGGGGGTGCGAACCCTTGTACTGGAGGAGGGGGTGGCTTATATAGTGTGCCAGGACCCCAGCCATGCTCCACGTTACTAAGGGTTCAATGTACATAAAGGCGGATGTTACTAATAATCTATGCAGTAAAGAGTAATAAAGGCATTCACTACAGCGGAGTGAATACGAGACCGTTGCTGTCCTAGGGGACCTTTCACCTTCGGAGGTCGAGTGTCTTGGATGGGTTGAGTGAAGTTGAGTCGTCTGGTTTGTGGTGTACAGTCAAGTGGGATGTCCTCTTGGGCTGTGTCAGTCGACTGTCCTTGTTACCATTGGTTTGTCTTTTGAGCTTCTGGGGTAGTGACCTTGGGTGGGGTACCTTGGTCAGGCCTGTGACCCTAACCTAGGTCCGTAACCTCATCAGTAGCCCCCAAATCGATTGAGGTTTGAGCAGGAGAGAGTGTTGGAGCGAGCCTTAGTTCAGGTCTGATGCCCTTGGGGTAGTCTTCTCTGAACTTGTGGGTCAGGCCATCTCTTCAATCTCTTCTTGGTCGCCTTAATCGATTCCGGAACCGTCGAGTGTGCTTGTTGCTTTGATCGTCAGCTGAACTTTGCGCGTGGCGTCGAGCGCCGCTGGTGTGCACAATTTTCGACGGGATAGGTTGCTCTCTGGTCTCCGGATTTTGCGGGATTTTGAAATTTGGGGAAGCGTGCGAGATGGGTCGTGCCGCGGCAATCGGATCGGATATGCCTGGGACGCCTCGATCCTCGCACCGCCTTTTTTTGCCACGTACAGCGCGCGCGTCTGTTGCGGGATTTGACGTGATTGTTCGGGGCCACCGGTCAGCCACTCGACCGCTGCGTTATAAATGCGCGCCGCTGCCGAGGCGAGGGCACTGTGTGCCCATTTCCTGCTTCCTTGCCTCCGTCCCTCCGCTGCACTTCTGCTTCTTTCTTCTTCTTCTCGGCCGACACCAGCTCGCACGCCATGGGCAAGGATACGACCGCAGCGTTGGGGTGCTCGAAGAAGGCAGCGGCGGGGAAAGCGAAGCGGTCCGGCCGCGGCGGGTCGTCGTCGAGGTCCGGGCTCCCTCCTGGCTGGATCCAGGGGGACTGGATCAGGTCCACCATTACGGTGGAGGACATGGAGGAGCTGGAGGAAGAGTGGCTGGTCGCCCGCGGCTCCTGGCGGGTGCCGGAAGGCAAGCTCGAGCCCCAGCCACGGGAGGGCAAGTGCGTCCTCCTCGTGACTCTCGTCAATCGAGGTTCCTCCATGCCCCCGCACCCTTTCTTCTGCGCCTTCCTGATTTTTTACGGTGCCCAGCTGCACTACTTCACGCCCAACTCCATTGCTTTTCTGGCTGCGTTTATCTCGATGTGTGAGAACTTCCTCGGCTGTCAGCCGCACTGGGGCTTGTTCAAACATATCTTCACTTGTCACTTGCAAACCGTCAAGAAGGCGAATCCGACTGACGAAAAGAAGCACGTCATCCAGGTGTGCGGCGGGCTAGGCATCCAGCTTAGGAATAGGAGCGCTTTTCCTGCTATGATTCTCCCAGAGTCGGTTCGGGGCTGGCAGTTGACTTGGTTCTATTATATGGATAGTCTGACTCCTGGTCAGTCGACCGGGCTTCCTCCCTTTTCTCTTGGTCGAGCCAGCCAGCCTCCGTCATTGGTTGTGAGTCGGGCCGAGAGGGCGGAAGTGGACATGCTGGTGGAACGGGTCGTCCAGTTGGTCCGCGACGGGGTCACATGGCTGGATCTGCTTCAGGCATACCTTATGCGGAGGATCCAGCCTCTCCAAGCTCGAGACCACCCGATGTGGCTGTATTCCAGCGTCGACGACTCGTCCCGAGCCCACCCAGAGGCAGCAGACGCGAAGACGGTGGCGCAGTGTCTGAAGTGCATCACGGGGAACAATGAAAACCCCAGGGGGTCCGGAAGGGTTCTCCCATTTGACGCCGAACATCTTCCTGACAAGGACTGGCCTTGACTTCTGAGTGATGTTCTTGTTTCTTGTTTGCAGTTGTCTTGATGAGTCCGACTGACATTTGGCTAATCCTTTTTTCTGCAGATCTACACCAAAATGTACTCGGTGCCCAACGGGGATGAGGTCTTGGAGGGCGAAGAGGGCACGGGCGATGTTTCCAAGTGGAAGTTCGACAAAGAGACCGGGGAGGAGAGCGAGACTCCAGCAACGGGGAGGAGGTCGAGTCACCTCCCCGTGGCGAGAAGCGCTCCAAGGAAAAGCACGACCCAGAGGTTGTGCGCTCTCGAGTGGCCCCCTCCAGTTCCTAGGTGCAAAAGCGGGCTCGAACGGCCACTCCAGACCCGACGGAAAAGGCGCCCAAGCAGCCCAAGGTCACAGCCGCCAAGCCCCGGAAGGTCCTGCCCAAGATCAAGGTGGACGTCCCGATCGCCTCTACGTAAGTGTTGTTCTGTTTTACTTGTCCCTGCTTTCCGGAGGTCGACTTCATCTTCGTCGACTCACTTTCAAAGCAATTCTCAGTGCTGCTGCTTCTGCGACCTCGATGGACATCGACAAGGGTCAGGATGATGAGGAGACCGTGGATCCTGCTACGTCCCACGCAGGTGCGAGTTGTAGATCGTATTCTGTTTTTCGTCGGTTTGAACTAACGGTCGACTGAACTTCATAGTTGTCTTTTTTGAAGTGCCACGCCATGTCATAGAGCTCCCAGACAATGATGATGACGATGATGAGGAGCGCTCGGGAGCGACTCGGCGATGCACGGGAAAGAAGGGCCGAAAGGTGCCCTCTGGCACAGAGGCCCAGCAACAGGGGGACGTGGCCCGGACCACAGTCTCCTTCGCCGTCCCTGCGTCGACTGTCCGCCCTTCTTCGTCGACTGGTTCGGCCGTCGACCCAGTGCCTACTCCGCCATCTGTTCTCTTCTCCACCCATCATGTCCCGGAGGATCCCGTGGGCGCAGCTCAAGAAGCCGTTCGCCGGGTGGGGCTGATGATGGAGAAGACGAAGGCGGCGTACGAGGCTAGCATGGCTGCTTACAACACTAGCTCGGCCCTTCGGACCAATGTCCAGGTTTGTCTCTTCCGACTGATTTGTAGAATTCTAATTTGCCGTATTGGTGTAGTCTTTGAGAAATCTATTGCCTTGTTCGTGAGATGATGCCACACCCACTGGGTTCCTTGTCTTGTATCTTATAGCTTTTGTAGGCCGACCGATAGTACCGCCGGGGGCACACTCAGTGCGCCCAGTGGGTGTACTCCCCGAGGCCATGGTCGACTGAAGTCAGTCGACCGTGGTCTTTATGACGTGTCTTGTTTGTTATGTACTTCTCTTGCTCGCGCAGACTCTAGTCAGACCGATCTGGCCGAGTGAGAACCAGTGGGGGCACGCTCAGTGCACCCACTGGGTGTAGTCCCCAAGACCATGGTCGACTGCTGGTAGTAGGCCATGGTCTGATAATAGAACTTTTCCTCCTTGTTTTTTTGAGCTCGGGTCAGACTGATCTTGGCCAAGTGAGAACCAGTGGGGACATGCTCAGTGCACCCACTGGGTGTAGTCCCCGAGACTGCGGTTGAGTATTTGACTCGACTGTAGTCTTAGAATTCTTGTTTGTTGTGTTGACGCAGAAGTCTTGTGAGTTCGAAGCCAAATTTGCGGATCTTGAGAAGAAGCAGGTCCAGCTCAATCTCGACTTGCAGCTGGCTTGGGACCACTTGAAGAAGACTCTGGACGAAGCACCTGGTAACTAACGCGAGCAACTCGTCGACTGACCTTTGATAAATATGCCCTGTGTCCTCATGTTCATCTGTTTAGTGACGTCTCTTATAGATCAATTGAAGGCTGCTCTGGAGCAGAAGGACCTCGACTTGGCGGCGGCGCAGCAGAGGGCACAGGAGAAAACTGAACTGGTGGATCAGAAGCTGGCTTCGGTCGGCACACTTGAAGCGGAGATCACCAGGTTGAAGAGTTCCCTCAACGCGGCCAACCAAAAAGTGACTCGACTGAAGGGTGCCAAGAACGTCCTGAACGAGAAATACGAGGGCCTCTTCCAGAAGAAGAACGAGCTAGAGGCTTATCTGGGCGACCTCACCAAGAAGTGGTATCTCGTGCTTGAAGGTATACCTCTTCTGCTCAGACTTAGTCGGATTGGTCGACCCGTAATTTTCTTGCTGACTCGACGCGTCCCTTATTGTGTAGAATTCTGCCGCATCTTTGAAGAAGAGACTGGACGGGTCGAACCCATTTTGGACCCAGTCAATTCCATTGTCAAGGACGAAGTTGCCATGAATATCTTGAGGTTGGAGTCTCGCCTCACCGCCGCCACGGGCTACCTTGGTCGACTGAAAGCGGTGATGGCTCGGATCGACGCCGCACTCTGGAGGGGAGTCGTGCAAGAGAACGACCTTGAGTCCCTAATGACTCGACTCAATGAGGTCCCTAGTCGAGTGCAGGAGTGGAAGAAGTCATCTGCCCGCTGTGGAGCCGACGTGGCGCTGTCTTTGGTCCGGGTGCACTGCAAGGAGGTGAAGGAGAGGAGGCTTGCGGCGCTCAAGGTCGCCAATACGAAGGAGCTCCAGTTCCAGTCGTTCATGGAGACTTTCTTGGAAGCCGCCACCCGTATCGCCGATGGGATCGACCTGGACCAGTTTGTTGCACCCGCGAGCCCGCCTCCTCCTGAGGAGTGAGTGAACTTTGATACTTTGATTCAATTTGCCTCGGAATGCCGAGTGATCCTGTAACCGTTAAACTCTTATGGGCCCATGGCCCATGTACTCTTGCCCGAATCTTGCGGGATTTTATCTGGATTTGATTCCTTTTGTGTCTTCTTGTTTTGCTTCCGACTCTTTCTGGCCGTTTGGATTTTGAGTCGACGCCTTGATGGCATCATTGTACTTGTGGCGGAGCTTGGAGGACAGAGCCACGTTGGACTTGTGGCGTAGCTCGAAGTGAAGGAAATATGCCCTAGAGGCAATAATAAAGATGTTATTTGTATTTTCTTATATCATGATAAATGTCTTTTATTCATGATAGAATTGTATTAACCGGAAACTTAGTACATGTGTGGATACATAGACAAAACAGTATGTCCCTAGTATGCCTCTACTAGACTAGCTCATTGATCAAAGATGGTTATGTTTCCTAGCCATAGACATGAGTTGTCATTTGATCAACGGGATCACATCATTAGGAGAATGATGTGATGGACAAGACCCATCCATTAGCATAGCACTTTGATCGTTTAGTTTAACTGCTATTGCTTTCTTCATGACTTATACATGTTCCTATGACTATGAGATTATGCAACTCCCGAATACCGTAGGAACACCTTGTGTGCTATCAAACGTCACAACGTAACTGGGTGATCATAAAGATGCTCTACAGGTGTCTCCGAAAGTATTCGTGGTGTTGGCATAGATCAAGATTAGGATTTGTCACTCCGAGTGTCGGAGAGGTATCTCTGGGCCCTCTCGGTAACACACATCATAATAAGCCTTGCAAGCAAAAGACTAATGAGTTAGTCACGAGATGATGTGTTACGGAACGAGTAAAGAGACTTGCCGGTAACGAGATTGAACTAGGTATAAAGATACCGATGATCGAATCTCGGGCAAGTAACATACCGTTTGACAAAAGGACCAACGTATGTTGTTATGCGGTTCTGACCGATAAAAGATCTTCGTAGAATGTGTAGGAGCCAATATGAACATCCAGGTTCCGCTATTGGTTATTGACCGGAGATGAGTCTCGGTCATGTCTACATAGTTCTCGAACCCGTAGGGTCCGCACGCTTAACGTTTGATGACGATCGGTATTATGAGTTTTTGAGTATTGATGTACCGAAGGTAGTTCGGAGTCCCGGATGAGATCACGGACATGACAAGGAGTCTCGGAATGTCCGAGACATAAAGATTGATATATTGGACGGCTATATTCGGACACCGGAAGTATACCGGAAAAGTTTCGGATTTATCGGGAATGCCGGAGGGGGTTACCGGAACCCCCTACGAGAGGGGATGATCCATAGTGGGCCTAAAGGGAAAGAGAGAGGCAGCCCATAGGGCTGGCCGGCGCCCCCACCTAGGGTTCCTAGTTGGACTAGGATTGGGGGGGGGGGCGCCACCTCTCCTATTCCTGTCCCCCTTCTTCCTTTCGGTGAATCCTACTAGGAATAGGATTGCAATCCTATTCCTAGTAGGACTCCCTCCCTAGCCGCACCAGGAAGGGCCGGCCGGCCTCCCTCCCCTGCTCCTTTATATACGGGGGCAGGGGGCACCCAAAGACACACAAGTTGAATTGTTTTAGCCGTGTGCGGTGCCCCCCTCCACAGAATCACACCTCGGTCGTACCGTCGCGGAGCTTAGGCGAAGCCCTGCGCCGGTGAACACATCATATCCGTCACCACGCCGTCGTGCTGACGAAACTCTCCCGTGAAGCTCAACTGGATCAAGAGCTCGTGGGACGTCATCAAGCTGAACGTGTGCTGAACGCGGAGGTGCCGTACGTTCGGTGCTTGATCGGTTGGATCGTGAAGAGGTTCGACAACATCAACCGCGTCACTTGACGCTTCCGCTCCCGGTCTACGAGGGTACGTAGACACACTCTCCCCTCTCGTTGCTATGCATCTGGTAGATAGATCTTGCGTGATCGTAGGAAAATTTTGAAATACTACGTTCCCCAATACGAAGGACCGTAGCTAAGCCTCCGAGTGAGAGGGTTGCTCTTCACTCAGAGTACTTTTTGGAACTTAGGCGATTACGTGGTCACAGCTAAGCCTCCGAGTGAGAGTGTTGCTCTTCACTCAGAGTGGTTTTTGTAACTTAGGCGATTCCGAGCTACGTTGTACTTATGGCGGAGCTCGGAGGACAGAGCCACGTTGTAGTTGTGGCGTAGCTCGGAGGACCGCGGCTAAGCCCCCGAGTGAGAGGGTTGCTCTTCACTCGGAGTAGTTTTTGTAACTTAGGCGATTACGGGGTCGCAGCTAAGCCCCTGAGTGAGAG
>LR738711.1:654216894-654272831 GCA_902687465.1 Secale cereale
TAGGAGATTACGGGGTCGCAGCTAAGCCCCCGAGTGAGAGGGTTGCTCTTCACTTGGAGTGGTTTTTATAACTTAGGCGATTCCGAGCTACGTTGTACTTGCGGCGGAGCTCGGAGGACAGAGCCAAGTTGTACTTGTGGCGTAGCTCCGAGGACCGCAGCTAAGCCCCCGAGTGAGAGGGTTGCTCTTCGCTCGGAGTTGTTTTTGTAACTTAGGCGATTACGGGGTCGCAGCTAAGCCTCCGAGTGAGAGGGTTGCTCTTCACTAGGAGTAGTTTTTGTAACTTAGGTAATTACGGGGTCGCAGCTAAGCCCCCGAGTGAGAGGGTTGCTCTTCACTCGGAGTGGTTTTTGTAACTTAGGCGAATCGGGTTCGCAGCTAAGCCTCCGAGTGAAAGGGTTGCTCTTCACTCAGAGTAGTTTTTGTAGCTTAGGCGAATCGCGTTCGCGGCTAAGCACCCACTGGGGGATTTTGAAGACCAACATCTTAGACACCAACAATCATTAAGGAATCGTTGCAAACTTGTCTTTGAAACAAACTGGGAGATCTTTATTACAACTCGACTGTTCGAGTGTTTCAGGTGTAGAAGCGGCGGAGCGGGTCCGCGTTCCACGAACGGGGTTCATCTTTCTTCTTAGCGACGTTGTAGAGGTGATACACTCCATTGTGCAGCACCTTGGTGAAAATGAAGGGGCCTTCCCAAGCTGGGGCGAGCTTGTGCGGTCGTTTCTGATGCAGTCGAAGAACCAGGTCTCCTTCCTGAAATGCTCGGCTACGGACGTTGCGAGCATGGAATCGACGCAGGTCCGATTGATAGATTGTCGACCGGATCAAGGCCATCTCATGTTCCTCCTCCAAGAGGTCGAGTGCATCCTGACGAGCTTGCTCTGCTTCGGCCTCGAAGAAGAGTTCCACCCGGGGGGCATTATGTAACAAATCACTTGGCAGCACGGCTTCAGCTCCATAGACCATGAAGAAAGGGGTACGGCCAGCCGTCCAGTTTGGAGTTGTCCTCAGACCCCTTAAGACAGACGGTAGTTCACTTACCCAAGCTCCGGCGGCATGCTTAAGGTCACGCATGAGCCGTGGCTTCAGGCCTTGGAGAATCAGACCGTTTGCTCTTTCTGCTTGTCCATTCGACTGCGGGTGTGCTACGGAGGCATAGTCGACTCGTGTTCCTTGAGAGGAACAGAAAGCTCTGAATTCATCCGAGTCAAAGTTGGAGCCGTTGTCCATGATGATGCTGTGGGGGACTCCATATCTGAATATTAATTCCCTGATGAAGCTGATGGCGGTGCTCGACTCGAGGTTCTTGATGGGCTTGGCCTCAATCCATTTGGTGAACTTGTCGACTGCCACGAGCAGGTGAGTGAATCAGCTTCTGCCAGTTTTGAAGGGGCCGACCATGTCTAAGCCCCAAACGGCAAAGGGCCAAACTAGTGGAATGGTCTTCAGAGCAGACGCTGGCTTGTGGGACATGTTGGAGTAGAACTAGCAGCCTTCGCACTTAACCATGATATCTTTAGCCATCACGTTGGCTCGGGGCCAATAAAACCCAGCTCGGTACGCCTTGGCCACTATAGTCCAAGAGGAAGCGTGGTGGCCACAGGTCCCCGAGTGAATCTCATTTAGAATCAGTCGATCCTCCTCTGGGGTGATGCAGTGCTGAGCGACTCCAGTGACACTCTCTCTGTAGAGCTGACCCTGAATGACGGTAAAAGCTTTGGACCGACGGACGATCTGGCGCGCTTCTTCTTCATCTTCCGGGAGTTCTTGCCTGAGCAGATATGCTATGTATGGCACAGTCTAGTCGGGCGTAATCACTAAAATCTCCATGATCAGGTTGACCACTGCAGGTACTTCGACTTCAGTCGGATCTGACGCACTAACTGGCTGTGGGGGTTCCTCCGTGAAGGGGTCTTCCTTGACTGAGGGGGTGTGCAGATGTTCCAGAAATACATTCTTGGGTATAGGCTTCCGAGTTGACCCAATTTTCACGAGGTCATCGGCAAGCTGATTCTTGGCTCTGGGTACGTGATGGAGCTCTAAACCTTCAAACTTCTTTTCAAGCTTCTGTACTGCACTGCAATAATTGGTCATGCCGGGCTTCTGATGTCCCATTCCTTCATCACCTGGTTCACCACTAAGTCTGAGTCGCCGTAGACCATCAGGCGACGGACGCCGAGTGAGATGGCCATGCGCAATCCGTACAAAAGTGCTTCATACTCAGCTTCGTTGTTCGATGAGTCAAAGTGGATTTGAAGGACGTAAATGAGCTTGTCTCCCCTGGGAGATACCAGGACCACGCCCGCGCCGGATCCGTTCAACATCTTGGATCCATCAAAGAACATAGTCCAGTGATCCGACTGAACCTGAGTCGGCAGCTCTTGTTTGATCCACTCGGCCACAAAATCTGCTATTGCCTGAGACTTGATGGCTTTCTTCGCTTCAAACTTGATATCTAACTGAAGAAGTTCAATCGCCCATTTTGCCACTCGACCGGTTGCGTCTCGGTTGTTCAGGATTTCTGACAGTGGGGCGTCGCTGACGACTAAGATTGTATGATCCAAGAAGTAGTGGGCAACCTTCTTTGCGGTCAAGTAAATCCCGTACACAAGCTTCTGGTAATGCGGGTACCTTTGCTTGGAGGGAGTCAAAACTTCGGATATGTAATAGATTGGGCGTTGAACTTTGTAGGCCTTGCCTTCTTCTTCCCGCTCGACCGTGAGTACAGTGCAAACAACTTGTCCGGTGGCTGCAATGTATAGTAAGAGAGGCTCTTTGCTGACTGGGGCAGCAAGCACCGGCTGGGTGCATAGCAAGGCTTTGAGCTCTTCAAACGCTGCTTCGGGTTCGGAATTCCACTCGAACTTTTTTGATTTCTTCATCAGTCGGTAGAGAGGTAATGCCTTCTCACCGAGATGAGAAATGAATCGACTCAATGCGGCTAAGCAACTAGTAAGCTTCTGGACGTCGTGTACATGCTCGGGACATTTCATTCGGAGGATGGTGCCGACCTTTCCTGGGTTGGCGTTGATTCCTCGTTCCGAAACAAGAAAACCGAGTAACTTGCCGCCCAGAACTCCAAACGTACACTTCGATGGATTGAGCTTGATATCATAGCTTCTTAGATTTGCAAATGTCTTAGCGAGGTCAGTCAACAGGTCGGAACCTTTCCGTGACTTGACCACAATGTCATCCATGTATGCTTTGACATTCCGACTGATTTGCTTCAGCAGGCACTTCTAGATCATGCGCATGAAGGTAGCGCCGGCATTCTTGAGACCGAAAGGCATGGTGACATAACAAAAACACCTGAACGGGGTGTTGAAAGTTGTCTTGATTTCATCGGGTCCAAACAGTCAGATCTGATGGTACTCGGAATACGCGTCCAGAAAGGACAAACACTCGCATCCCGCAGTCGAGTCGACTATCTGATCGATGCGGGGGAGAGGAAAATGATCCTTCGGGCAGGCCCGATTGATATGCTTGAAATCGATGCACATGCGGAGAGACTTGTCCTTCTTGGGGACCATGACGACATTTGCGAGCCACTCGGAGTGGTAGATCTCACGGATGAACTCAGCTGCCAGAAGCCGAGCCACTTCCTCGCCAATTGCCTTTCTCTTCTCCGTAGCAGACCGACGGAGATGTTCCTTCACAGGCTTCACTTTTGGGTCGACTCGCAAATGGTGCTCACCCAGTCCCCTGGGTACACCTGGCATGTCGGATGGTTTCCATGCGAAGATGTCCCAGTTCTCACAGAGGAACTGGATGAGCGCTTCTTCCTATTTGCTATCGAGTGTAGTGGAAATGTGGATCGGTGCTGCATTGGGGTCGGTGGGGTGGATGTGTACGGGCTTCGTCTCCCCAGCCGACTGGAAAGCTGACTCGGAAGACGGCTTCTTGGCCCGCAGCAAGTCACTCGGATCCACGTTTTTCTGGTACTCCTCCATCTCTTCTGCTGCCATCTGCTCGTCAGCGATCTTTGAGCCTTTCTAGAAGCATTCTTCCGCTTTCTGACGGTTCCCCGTGACGGTTATAACGTCGTTGGGTCCCGACATCTTCAGCTTGAGGTATACATGACACGGTCGAGCCATGAACCTGGTGTAGGCGGGCCTACCCAGAATGGCATGATAAGCGCTGTTAAAGTCCACCACTTCAAACGTCAGCTTCTCTTTGCGAAAATTCTTTGAGTCGCCAAAAACTACGCCAAGTGTGTTTTGGCCAAGTGAGTCGGCCTTCTTCCCGGGGATGACCCCGTGGAACCTCGTGTTGCTTTCACTCAGCTTGGACATCGGGATGCCCATATCCCGGAGGGTTGCTGCATACATAATATTCAAACCACTCCCTCCATCCATCAGGACCCTGGTCAGACGCGTGCCCTCGACCACTGGGTCGACCACCAGCGCTTGCCGCCCAGGGGTAGCAATGCGCGTAGGGTGATCAGACTAGTCGAATGTGATGGGGGTCTTGGACCACTTCAGAAACGTGGTTGTTGCCGGGGCAACCATGTTGACTTCTCTGTTGATGACTTTTAGTCGACTTTTGCTTTCGACGTCTGCGAAGATCACCAAAGTGGAGTTGATCTGGGGGTAAGCTCCATCCCCTTCCTTGTCCTCGGTCTCCTCTGATTCCTTTTCCTTCTCAGTCGACTGATCTTTCTGGAAGTTCTGGATCAGGAGCCGGCACTGTCGAGTGGTGTGCTTGGGGTATACCAAGTTTCCCTCTTCATCTTTTTTCGTGTGAATGGGACATGGCTGGTCGAGTACACCATTTCTAGCTTGATCCTTTACTTTCTAGGGGACCCAGGGCCCCTTGGGCTTTCCTTTGTCTTTCCCTTGGTTGACCACTGCAGCTTCGCCCTGAGCGACTGGCTCGGCCTTGCGCTTGGGCTTCCGATTGGAGTTCTGATCGACTTGTCCGACTGGTTTCTTGCCACTGCGGAGTCGATCTGCCTCTTCGCCGTTAGCGTACCGACTGGCAATCTCCATCATCCGGGACAGGGACATATCACCCGTCCGAGCAAACTTCAAATTCAGCTCTCGGCATCGCACGCCTTTGTAATGCCCCAGATGTAACACTTTCCCCTATATGGCAATATATAAACTTTGGCTTCATCAATTCCTTTCCGGTCTCTTCTTTCATTTCGGGTTTTTTCGTTTTGTCGTGCGCGTGTGTGCTTTTCATCCATGTCATGTTGTCATGTGCATTGCATTGCATTTGTGTTGTCACTAGCATCCGGTCCCACTCGGCTCTTCCCGTTGTCCGTTTCGAGTTCTGACGCTCTCGCACGTGCCCGTGGCATCCACGTGTACTTCTTTCGTGTGTGGCCGTGTAGCATTTCCGGATTGGCGTGAGACTTGTCGTGCGATGTTGTTTTGGTACGTGTAGGCCGCCCGTAAAGTTTCATCGCATTTGGAGTTCGTTTGGTACTCCAACGGTTAACCTTGTGGGCTAAAAGAACCTCTTCTTTGAGGCCCAAGACCCCCTCCACAACAGCCCACCAACCCAGCACAACCCTTCCCATCATCTCGGTCGTCGAATTGTGATCGCGTGGCCGAAAATCGCTCCTTATTTGGACTCTCCTAGCTCCTTGTGCCTATAAAAACGTCCCCCATGCCATTTTCTCGTCCAAAACCCTAATTCTTCCTCCTTCCGCAGCGCCGGACGCGTCCGCCTGCCGCCGCCAGACCACTCGCGTGGCGACACGTGTCACCGCCGCCGTCCCACCGCGCCGGCCCACAGGCCCGCCGCCGCCGCCATCCGGGCCGCGCTCCTCCCACGCGCGCGCCCCGTCCTCCCTTAGCACCGGCCACCGCCGCCGCGCCCGGGCCGGAGGTCCTCGCCGCCCCGCCGCCTGGTGAACGCCGCCGCCCGCCGGTGCCTGAACGCCGACGGTGCCCGAGCGCCCCGCCGCCCGCGTCGATCTCCCTCGCCGTCGACGTCCCGCTGGCCCCAGCTCGCCGTGCCTTCCCGCCGGCGTCCCGCCGGGCCTCCCGCCGACCGGATCGAGGGCCGCCGCCCCTCGCCAGCTCCCGATCGAGGCGCCAGCGCCGGATCGGCCCGATCCCGATCGGCCGAACCCTAACGGGTCCCGGCGCCCGTTCGCCCGCAAACCCGCGTTGACCCGATCCGCAGTGAGCCCGATCCGCGAGGTGATCCCCCTGTTTTTTTTTTTGCTAAGTCCTTTTTGCATTTTGTTGTCTGATGGCTTATTGTGATGGCGATAACTTTTACTATGCTTGTCCGTTTTGTGCAAATGATATGTCAAAATGAACGCGGTGATGTGTACTATGTTTTGTTCCATTTTGTCATGCTTGTTTGAGTCCATCTAGATGTCTTAATCTTCGTGACAAGAGTGCTACATGATATAAACTGCTGCTACTTGTTATTTTCATGCCATGTTTGAGATGTGATAACTTGGTGCATGTTTATCCAAATGAAGCAAATGAGATGTCAAAATGTTCATCATGAGATGCTCTACATGTAGGTTGCTATAGCATGCATGTTAGAGTTCATATTGCCATGTTTATCCTGTTGCAAAAGTGCATGTGGCTGTTAGGTTTTGTAACTTGTTACGAGATGCCTAGTTGAGGAGCTCGTTGCTATTGTTGTGTTTGTCCCCATGTCGCATGCTCATATGTTTTAGATTCTCCATCATGTGATCTTTGTTGTGGTGCAAACCATTTGCCATGTTATGCTTTAAGATGACTTAAACATGCTCGCAAACATGCCATGCTAATGTTACTGTTTTAACACTTAGTGAAATTTCACTAAGTCTGGAATCTGTCATACCCTGATGCTATGTTTGCTTGATGTCCTAGGCAAATCCATGTTAGTTTTGGGGTGGCCATTGATCATTATTTGTTGTATATGTTGTTGTATATTCATCCATGCCCTCACTTGCTCATTTGGCTTGTTGTAGATTATTTAATTCTTGCTCCCAAGTTGCTATAAATTATTACTGTCAGGTTTTTAGTGTCATGATCAAAATGTTGTAGCTTGTTGCTATTGATTCATGCCTCCTATGGAGATAATCCAATGGAGTTGTTAGCTGTAGGATATGTATACTTCATGTACATGCTTCTTGTCACCATGTTTGAGTGCTTTAGAGTATAAATTTCTTGCTCCAAAGTTGCTATGTGGCTGTTAATTTCAGCTTTGCATTGTTTCTTGTTTCAGGTGTATCTTTTAGTCCGTTGCTCCGTTTTGAGCGTTCCCTACATGAAACTTGTGTGATTTTGCTTGTAGAATCATAATATCATCTTGTTAACATGTTTGGAGTATGTTTGCTTGATGTTTGGGTGCATCTTGCACCGTTGCCATGCTTAACTTGTTTTGCTCATATCTTCTAGACTGTAGCTCCGTTTTAAACAAACTTTATATGAAACTTGAATAGAATTTCGTGTAGATTATCATGGTGCATATTAACTTGCTGTTTAACAACTTTAACTTAAGGTTTGTTCAGTTCTGGACTAATTTCAAACTATGCATATGAGGACTTACCGGATTTGTCTTAAGTAGTTTCCGGCCTTATTTAAACTTGTTGTTCTTATGTTGTTTCTCTGTGCTTCCTACCTTGCCATGTTTTTCATCCTAAATAGATCTGTCTTGCATCCTACTTGCTTGAGCATATTGTCTTGTTCTTGTGTTGTTCTGGTGTGCTTCCTATGTTGTCATGTAATGCATCCTACGTGCATCTTCAGTGCATCCTAAGTGCATCATACGTGCATCATGTAGATTGCGCATTGCACCTTGTTTGATCTCGTGCCTCGTGTGTTCTTGTGTTGAGTAGAGCCAGAAGCCGAGACCGAGTACGAGAACGAGGTTACTACCGAGGTTGAGAACGAGGAGCCGTCTTACGATCCCATCGACGACTCGACACGCAAGATGACCTGCCCCAGATATCATTACTATCTTTGCCTATTGCTAGAAGTCTCGCTCTTTAGCTTATTGCCTCGATGCCCATGTTTGTTTGTCAGCCTCCTATTGTAACCATGAATCTGTTAACCACCCAACCTATGCAAACCTTTGATTGGCTACGTAGGCTTCGCTCAGCCCCTCTTATAGCATTGCTAGTTGCAGGAGAAGATTTGAAGATTCTTGCTGCATGTTGAAGTTATGTTGGGATATCACACTATATAAATTCTTAACTAAATCATCTATATATTGGTAATGGGTGGAAGGCTAAGCCTCTTGCTTGGTGATTTGTTCCACTCATGCCGCCCTAGGAACCGTATAAACCGGTGTTATGTTCCTTGATTTTGCGTTCCTCACACGGTTGGGGTTATGGGACCCCCTCGATAACCCTCTTAGCGCTAAACCTTTTCCAGCAAGGCCCAACTTTGGTACTCCATTCGCCTAATAACTAAAAACTTGCATAGGGACTAGCTATCCCCTTTTATTAATCAACCCCCCCGGGCCAGTGCTCCACATGAGTGTTGGTCCGAACTAAGCGGACTGCGGGGCCGCCTCGGGGAAACCCGAGGTATCTAGTATAACCCGTAGGATGTCTCATCCGGTCGTGGCCCGAGACTAGATACGCGCGGCTATTGTCAGGGTGTCGGCACGCCGGGAGGTCTTGCTGGATTAGTTTTACCTATGTCTGTATATCTTGAGCACGGGATTCCAAGGATACTCGGGCCTTCCCACCTTGGAGTTGCGACTCCGCGGATCATGGGCTTGTAGTGGGCCAAGTTGGAACACCCCTGCAGGGTTTTGAACTTTCGAAAGCCGTGCCCGTGGTTATGTGGCAGATGGGAATTTGCTAATATCCGGTTGTAGAAAACTTGACACCATGTTCAGAACACACTACCAGCGTGAGTACCGTGACGGTCATTTTCCGAAAGGGGTTCGAGAAGTGAACACGGTGGGGTTATGTTTGACGTGCTTAGTTAGGATCACTTCGTGATCACTTTGACGCTCGTGGCACTCCTCTTCTCGCTCTTAACACGTAAGCTAGTGCTAGTGCAGCTGCAACCTTTTATCTTTCTTCAGCCTTGTTCCACACCCAAGGCTTAGATAGTTTTGCTACCCAGGAACGGGATTGTTGAGTCCTCCGTGGCTCACAGTTTCTACACCACACCAGATGCAGGTACCATGGTGAACTACTCAGGGGACGGCATAGAGCTGTACTGGGAGTACGATGAAGAACGTAGCCGTTACTATGTGCACTATCCCGATGATCAGTAGTGGTTTCTACTAGGGGCGATTCGGACCTGTGGCTTTATGTATTTGGTATCTTTCATTTGGATCTTCACCCGTAGTCGGGTTGTGATGTTATTTGGATGATGCTTTGCTTATGTAATGAATTGTGTGACGTGGCGAGTGTAAGCCAACTATCCTTTTGCAATTTCGTCCCTATTTTTACATGAGTCGTGCAAAGATACCGAACTTGAGATCATTCCAGAATGGGCTTATACCTTTAAGTCGTGCCTCGACACGTAGGAGGTATAGTCCCATCCTGGGCACTACAAGTTGGTATTCAGAGCCTTCTCCGACCTAGAAGCCCCCACTGATTGATCGAATCGTTGACGGTTGAGTCTAGGCACACACTTAAAATGTTTTGAGTCCTATATATATCGGAGAGTAGGATTTCTTTTGCTCCTCATCTCTTTTCACTCTGGTGAGGACTCCTGACGATTACTCTTGTCTCTTCTACTCTCAAAAATTCACCAATTTTTTTATGGAATCTCGCGAGTATTGTTTGGATTGTTCCGATGTCTTTGTGATGAGAACATTGTTCTCGATGCCTCCTGTCATTTAGGGGTTGTGGTAGTGTCCCGGGGAGTTGAGCTAAGAGGTGTTGTCGTCACAAATATATCGCATCAGTTCTGGAATACTTAAGACGGCCGACATCGAAAACTCTCCTATGCAGTTAGTGGCAAGATAACCCCGACATCACCTAGTACTAGGGAGGAAGTTCGGGAGTATTGCCATAGCTTGTATAGTAGATGCGTTTCGAAGGTTCGAGGTAGACGGTTTCCGGAAATAACTGGTTATGTGTTGAAGGATGGATACAGGTGGATGTAGGATTAGAGTTGAGTGCGCGATGCTTCCCCTGTATCCCCAACACCTGATTACATAACTGGAAACTTTTGGAAATTAATAGGTGGGTTCATCTTGTAGTTCGTAGGCATTCTTCCAACGAATGCATGATATGGAGTTTGGGGTTCTACATTGAGTGAATTAGTTTTATGGTCGTTGCTCCGATCGGGAGTTGCATCTTAAAGGGTCCTTGGCTATGCTGATCCGGGGATTGCAAAACCATTTTGTAACACGTTCCATAAGCTTTCAGCACGAATATGTCGAACGAAGCTTCTATCTTGTATTTGTTCTATCTGCTCCTTGTTGTTTTTTATTTACCTTTTGTTCTCCCAAGTGGCTTCTCGTGAAGATTGTTGTTACTATTAAACTATGGATTACATTTGTTCATCTTGTTCGAATGTGCTTGTGAAGACTATGTTGCAATTTCTAGCCGTTGATTCAGCTTATATATTTCTCTCAATCAATGGCTAATAGTTGTCATCTCATTCAGGATGGCTCCTAAAAAGGTTCCCAACGCTAACCCAAAGGGTGAAGAGGTTCCTGATCGTCTCCTTCCCCTCCTCCTCCGTCTGAGGCCTGGAGAGCAATTATGCAAGCGACGAACCAGAACACCCAGATACTTATGCAAATGATGCAGAACATTCAAGCAAATCAAGCAAATCAGGGTGCTCATGGGAACCAAGGCCAAGGCAATTTGTTCAACCAACCTCACTTTGCTTCGCTCAACCAGTTTCTGGCAAACCAACCAAAGTCATTCAGTTACTATGTGGACCCTCTAGATGTTGAAGACTGGATAACAGATATCAAGAAGCATTTCGAGTGCAGTAACGTCAGGCCCGAGGACTATGTGAAGTTTGTCGCCTTCCAACTCAAGGACCAAGCCGTTGATTGGTGGCAACAGTACAAGGACTCTAGAGAAGGATATGTAATCTCCTGGGATGACTTCTGCAAGGACTTTCGCTCTCACCACTTTCCAACAAGTGTTGTCGAAGGTATGCGTGAGCAATTCCGTAACCTGAAGCAAGGCCCAATGACTGTCTACCAATATAATGTCAAGTTCCAAAACCTTGCCCGCTATGCCAAGCAAGACATCCCAGATGCCAAGAGCAAGATCTATCAGTTCCGTGGTGGTCTCAAGGATGAACTCCAACTAGCTCTCACCTTGTTCGAGCCTGATGAGTTTGATCAATTCTATAACATGGCACTTAAGCAAGAGGCAGCCCAGCTCAAGATGGAAACTTCCAAAAAGAGGATCAGAGACGCTGTTCACTCCTCCTCTTCTTCCCAAGTGGTCGCAAAGCAACAGAAGTTTTGGCTTCCACCTCCTCCAGTGATTCGACCTCCCAACAACAACAACAAGAATTCTGGTGGCCGTGTTTTCTCCCACCCACCCAACCCAAGCAACCAGTCAAAGAACCACTTTCAAGGTTCGAAGTCAAGTGCTCCTCATTACCGTACTCTCTCAGAAGTGGTTTGCAACAAGTGTGGCAAGAAGGGTCACTATGCAAACAAGTGCCCCAACCCAAGGCGCCTTCCGCCTCCTCCACCTGTCAGTACTGCTATTGTCAAGCATGATCCGAAGGCAGCAAGAGTGAATCTGATGAATGCAGCTCAAGCAGAGAATTCTTCAGATGTGATACTTGGTAATCTTCCAGTCAACCTCAAACCTGCTAAAGTGTTGTTTGATTCTGGTGCATCACATTCCTTCATGTCATTTCCATTTGCATCCAAGCATAATGTGGGCACAGTGGCCTTGCCAAAGGAGTTACAAATTATTTCTCCGGGCAAATGCATGACTTCTAGATTGTATGCTCCGGATGTATCTATTCGCATGGGTGATTACCGCTTTCTGGCTTCTCTGGTTGTTCTCGTCAACTCCGACATTGATCTTATTATTGGGATGGATTGGCTTTCTCAGCATGATGCTCACATTGATTGTGCAAATAAGGAAGTCAAGATTACTCATCCTAACGAAGACGTGATTATCTTCGCCTCTCAAGATAACACAATCAGGCTATTCTCTCTCAATGACAAGGGCGAGATTAATGCCATCTCTCAAATTCCGGTGGTCAATGAATATGAAGATGTTTTCCCTGAAGAGCTTCCAGGCATGCCTGCGCATCGTCAAGTTGAATTCGTCATTGAACTCGAGCCTGGTAGTGAGCCAGCTGATAACCCTCAACCGTAAGGGATCAAGATAGTCTTCGCGGGTAAGAATAACCCAATTTATTGATTTGACACACGGGGAGCCAAAGAGTATTTATAAGCTTTGACAGTTGAGTTGTCAATTCAACCGCACCTGAAATATACTTACTTGCAACAAAAGATAAGTGGTAACAATGATATGATAGTGATGATGGTGATAGTAAAAGTAAACAGCAAAAGTAAATAGCAAAAGTAGCAACTAGTAACCAGCAGGATTTAAAACACTGTAGGCTAGGGAGATGGATGGTTGGGCGCTGCATGGATGAGATATATCATGATTCCAACTTGGGGCAAGGCACACGGAAAAGTAATGATCATCTAGGCAAATATCAAACATTAGGCATGTATCCCGTAGGTAGTTGTACGTGCTTGCAATAAGAACTTGCACGACATCTTTTGTACTACCATCCCGCTACAAATGGGGCCAAAAGGAACTTATGGAGATTAAGGTGCTCCTGTCAAAGAACACCGGAACAAAGCAATAAACTCAATGGATACATGTAATCCTCAAACTACGGACCATCCCCTTTGGTGTCCCAAGCTGTCACTTTTGGGATCGCCGGTTCCGAACCGTAATAGGTGCAAACAACTCATAGATAGGATCAAGAACACAAATATATTCATGCAAACACATATGGTTCAGATCTGAAATCATGGCACTCGGGCCCTAAGTGACAAGCATTAAGAATAACAAGTTGAAGCAAAGATGATAAACACCATAGTAGATGATAGGCAACATGTCCCCAACGATCTGACAAACTATTACATGATCTAACTCATCCAATCCCTACCATCCCCTTTTCCTACAGCAGGGGATTACTCACACATGGAAGGAGAAGTCATGGAGGGAGGATGGAGTGGTGATGATGATGACGATGGCGACGATCTCCCCTCTCCGGAGGCCAAATCAGCCTCCAGATTAGCCCTCCCGAAGAAGAACAGAGGGTGGCGGCGGCTCCGCGACGAAAACTGGGAAAAGAACTTCTGATCTGGGATTTTTCCGTCACGAGCTAAAATACGAGTCAAAGTAGGGCACCAGGGGAGGTGGGGCCCACCCAGGCGACCTCCCGGCGCGGCCAGGGGGTGGGCCGCGCCACCAGGGCGCCTGGGGCCCCCCTGGCCCCCCTCTGGCTCCTCTTCTGGCTCCGGGTTCCTTCGGGTGCGTGGATTTTCTGTGATTTTTCGTAGAATTTTCTGAGATACCTAAAAATCCGTTTTCCTGCACACAATAAAACCATACAGGCAGCTCTGCTGAAAACAGCGTCAGTCCGGGTTAGTTTAGTTCAAATAATGCAAGAATGAGGTCAAAACAATATCAAAAGTGTTTGGAAAAGTAGATACGTTTGAGATGTATCAACTCCCCTAAGCTTAGCATATTGCTTGTCCTCAAGCAATTCAGTTCAACGAACTGGACGCGACAAAGAAAACTTTGACAAACTCTTTTGTTTCATTAGATGTATATAAGCATGTACTACGAAAAGAGTCTAGCAAGTATTGAAACAGTACTATGAGGACAATGCACGGAGCAATCCTTCTTTCAAGTGACCAATCACAAATACCTAAAAGTAAATAATATATTACTGAAAATCAAGACAAGATTACATGGCACATAGCTTGAGCATATTAGGGTGGTATCTCGCTGGCCTCCATGAGTGAAGCAAAACATAAATGCAGAAACTCCTCTAGAGTTTTAAAGGAGACTAGAACTAAAAATTTCAGAATAAATAATATCACAAGCATGCAGAAGACAATGTAATACTTTGGGACAATGCACATTACACTCAGAATGACAATTATGCTCTCCTAGTTGGTGCTTTGAAGAAAGAAGGTGGAGACTCTCGAACCGTGGCTTTTGTTGGCAAGGTTGAAAACCCGTGCTCGGAAACAAAAACTAAATCATGTACCAGAGCTCTTGGTTTTAAAAACAGAGGTAAAAATGTTTTTGAGAGGTGCATATTTCGTCAACGAATGCTAGCAGATAACTCAATCACTTCTTGAGCTGGACAAGTTTCGAGGAACGGCTCCCGCATGAGGACGATTACATCCTCTTAATCTCCTTTGTTTATCACTGCCAAAGTTTTTTGATTTCTCATGAACAAAGCGTGAAGGAGGGTTTGTTTGTTGTATTATCTTTTATGAGCCGGGCGCACTCTATGCCAGTTCCTTCTCGTATTAGGGGTTTGCACATTAGACATGCAATCCCGGGGTGAAACTTGTCCAACTTAAAAAGATCATGAATTAACTACTACTTCCTCATGAGCTAAAACAGATGCACAAAAAGAGAAATGCTTTTGATTAATTTCGAGATGGTACACGAAAGTCTTCGTTAGGAATGGCAGGTAAATACCATGTATAGGAAGGTATGGTGGACTCATATGGCATAACAGGTTTTAAGGATTTTGGATGCACAAGCAGTCAGTCCGCTTAGTACAGGTGGAGGTTAGCAAAAGACTGGGAAGCGACCAACTAGAGAGCAATAACGGCCATAATCATGCAGAGCGACAAAGCAACATTGAATCGGGCATGAAAGTGATATAACTGTTCTGAAACTCAAAGATCATCAAGGCGGAGCAGACTTTTTAGTCTTAAACATGTGTAAACATGTGCCAAGTCAATCCAAAAATTCTCTAAAGGGAAATACCACCTTAGTATACCAGACTATGAACAGTGCAATGCATGTAAATCATTTCAATAACACATTATATACTCTAGCTATTCGAGACTAGCCACAAGGAAAGCATGAACCACTGGAAGAGCATTGTAAACGTAGCACTATGTCGCTACAAGCTGGTCTCTAGATCATAAGTACAGGCATATGTACAAAAGTAGAAACAAGAAGAGTTCATACCGGTATTCCTTGTTGCTTCCCTTCAGTCGATCTTCGTCATTACTGCCTCGTCACTTGCACGATCGAACATAGGAAATATAATTAAATGCCATCACGGACTCGAGCTGAACTCTGAAAACAAAGCAAACTAAAGAGAAAAAGGAAATCTTTTTGGATTATTTCAAAGGTTGAACGAAAGCAAAAGAAAGAGAAAATCTTTTTGTTGTTTTTGCAAAGAGAGAAATAAAGAAGAACGGGCAAAAACTTCGAAAAGATCAAAGCGAATAAAACGGATAATACAATGGAAAGGTGAGAGGGGCACGTACTCCCCCAAGCTTAGGCTTTTGGCCTAAGTTGGTAGCAGCTACTGCGCCCATGAGCCTCCTGCTCCGGGGGAACAGTGGTGAGTCCAAGGATTGTAGAAGGATGCTGGCGCGTACACCGAACTTCTCAGAGTCTCCCACGAGGAAGGGTCTGTGCGCCAAGCAGAGGAAGACCCTTCACCAAACTCGGTGGCGGTTTCTTCCTGAAAAGGTGGTAACTCACCGTGCTCCTCCTCGTCGGGCACAACCCCCTCCATGGGGTTATGAAACTGATGCTGGGCCATGAACTCATCGAACTGGATAACATCAAAGGACCATCCGTTCCTGCGAGAAAAATCAAACAAAAGAGGTGCAGGTAGACGGATCTCGCGTTCCGCGGTAGTTCCAAAATGCAAGATATAAACAAGATTATCAAGCTCAGAAGCCATGGTAACAAACTTATGCCTTTTCATAGCAGCAAGATCAAAGCTTAAATAAGTAAAAGGATTATCATCAGGGTGTGGGGTGCCTCCAAGATGTTCTAAGATAAGTGTGGCATAAACGCCACCATATAAGTCTCCCTTGTTACCGTTCATAGCAAGGCGTCGAGCAATTAAGGCACCCAGATTATAATCCGACCTCCCTGAGAGGGCCGCTGCCAGGATAGCAATATCCGGCGCAGAAGTGTTGCTCGTGTTGTCACGAGCTAACACCCCTCTAGCAACATAATATGCAAAATACCTGAGGTGAGGAAATAAGATGCTGGAGATCTTTGACTGATGAATATCCCTCGTACCCATGCTGCAGAGAGAGTTGAAGACGGTTTTCAGCTCGGAGGGCTGAGAGGTCATCCTAGCCGTCCTCCCAACGTTCGGCACACCTATTATTTCACAAAACTTTCCCAAGGTCATGGTGATAAGATCATTGTAAATTTTAAACTCAATAGCACCTGAATCAGGATTATATCTAAAACTGTTAATGAAACTGGAGGTGATTTTTTGATACTGAGTAACACGACACGTGACGAGCCGTGTCAGACCTGCATTAGCACAAAGATTATAAAACTCATCCTTGATTCCCGCAGCTTCAAGGAATTCATCACATGGAAACGTCATAGCACGTGCTGGACTTGTGTCTTCCAACAACTCCAGGGGCACACGATCTTCATTATAGCTCACCCTAGCAGTCGAGGGTGAAGATGCGGCTCTAGTAACTCGATCGGAGTGTGTGGGCCTCCTCTTCTCAAGCCACCCCTTTGCCCTTCCTAACAAACTCATTTCTGAAATTTTTGACAAATTACAAAAACAAGGATTAAAACAAGGTGGGTTAAGGCAAACTACTCAACTCACTTGCCCAAGGCATAAACTTGCATCAAAACTTGGAAAATAACTTTCTACACATGCATGCAAGCTCATCTATACAGCACCAAGAACTACTAAATACTCACAAATGAAGCCACCAATCAGAAATCTAATTGGAGGGGTGGAGGAGTCACATACCAGGGAGTATTTGTTCAAAAAATATCAGCTCAAATGATAGGCTGTAGAGAGAGATCGAAGAATCGCCTCCAAGAGCAGCAAGGACGCAAGAACAAGTGCAGAACTCGCGTTTTTGGAGAGAAAGAGAGAGGTAGGAAAAAGACTTACCTGGAGGGGGGCCTTGTGGGCCCCAGGCGTCCTGTGGGCGCGGCCAGGGGGCAGGCCGCGCCAGCTAGCCGCCTGGGCCACTGGTGGGTCCCCCTGGCTGGCCCCAGGCACCTTTGGGTCACTCCCGGCGTGGAAATTTTTATTTTTATTTTTCTGGAATTTTTCTGAAAACTTCACTGTTGAATTTTTTTCGAAGTTCAAAAAGCTGCAAGACTTTCTGAAAACTTAAAGCAGTGATTAGTATTGTGAAGCTTCAAAACATAAACACTTGGTACAGCAAAGAGAACAAAAACTAAAATAAACGAAAACATAACAAGCTCAACTTTTTATCTATATAAAACATGTTTACTAATAAGGTTGATCAAGTCTTACCAACAAACAGGCGGTATATAGAGCAAAAAGTCTCACCTCTTACGAAGTAATCACTGAACCTTTACTTTGATGGACATTGTCCCCACCATAATAGTTTTGTATTTGTGGTGCACATGTAGTGGACAGTCCCATTCTCCAATCTTCACGGTCTCGATATTTTCTATAGAGTTGAGGCCATGCCTCCTGTCGGTCTTCTTTGGAAAATACACCGTGTGTTCTTTATCATTCACATTGAAGGTAACCTTCCCTTTATTGCAATCAATAATAGCACCTGCGGTGTTAAGAAAAGGTCTACCAAGAATAATGGACATGCTCCCATCCTCGGGCATGTCAAGCACAACAAAATCAGTAAGAATCAAACAATTAGCAACTTCTACGGGAACATCCTCACAAATACCTATCGGAACGACGGTTGACTTGTCAGCCATCTGAAGAGAGATATCTGTAGGAATTAGTTTCTCTAAACAAAGCCTCTTGTAAAGAGAGAGAGGCATAACACTCACTCCTGCTCCAAGATCACACAAAGCAGTTTTGACATAATTATTCTTTATGGAGCAAGGAATGGTGGGTATACCTGGATCACCGAGCTTCTCAGGAATCTTGCCACTGAAAGAGTAGTTAGCAAGCATAGTAGATATTGCTTCATTAGGAACTTTTCTTTTATTAGTGACAATATCTTTCATATATTTTGAATAAGGAGGTAACTTAATAGCATCAGTCAAAGGGATTTGAAGAAAAAGAGGCTTAATCCACTCACAGAACTTATTGTAATGCTCTTCTTCTTTAGATTTGATGGACTTACCTGGAAAGGGCATGGGTTTCTGTACCCATGGTTCTCTTTCCTTCCCATGTTTTCTTGCGATGAAGTCTTCTTTAGTGTACCTCTTACGTTTGTCAGGTGCTTCTTCTTCTCGAACTTTAGGCGGAGCATTCTTCTCATTATCCTTATCTTCAGGTTCAGCACCGTCTTCAGTCTCAGCATCGGAGATAGATACACTGTTGGGATCAACAGCTGGCTCTTCATCTGTAATAGGATCATTGGAATTGTCAGTCTCCTTATGTTTCTTTTTCTTCTTTTTTGGAGAGCCAACAATTTCTTCTTCCTGCATTTGAGAATCTTGCTCGATTCTCCTCGGGTGCTCCTCTGGATAGAGAGGATCTTGAGTGCTAGTTCCTCCTCGGGTCTTAATCCCGAAGGCCTGCAAATCATCTTGTTTGGCATTGTTAGCAAGCAAATCTTTTTGCACATTAGAAATTTGTTCAAGCTGAGTTTGAACCATATGAAAATGTTTCACAAGACATTCAACATCATTAACCGTTCTACCTAGAACATCAAGCAAACTTTTGATAGCAAGGGAATTATCATGCAATTGACTTTGTATCCTCTCATTAAAATGATTTTGTTTCATAATAAAATTATCAAACTCATCTAAACATTGATCAAGAGGCTTACCATGAGGGATGTCACTTGCGTTGAAATCTAAAAGAGAGTGTACCTCTACCATAGGAGGGTGAGTGGTAGGCTCACACAGCTTCTCAATAGGGGTAGATTCTTCACGTCTTCAGCTTTAATACCTTTCTCTTTAATAGACTTCTTTGCTTCTCGCATATCTTCGGGGCTTAGAACAAACATGCCCCTCTTCTTTGGTGGTGGAGGTGGTTCAGGGACGGACCAATCTTCATGGTTTTTGGCAATCCTGCCCATCAAATCTTCTGCATCTTCCGGCGTCCTTTTCCTGAAAACACAATCAGCACAACTGTCCAAATAGGACCTGGATTCATCAGTTAGACCAGCATAGAATATATCGATTAATTCGTTCTTAGGGACTTCATGTCCTGGTCTAGCCCGAATCAGACCGCAGTACCTCCCCCAAGCTTTAGGGAGGGACTCATCCTGCAACTGTTTAAAGTTATAAATTCTTTGTAAAGCAGCATGTTGCATGTGAGCAGGAAAGTACTTATCAACAAAAGAGTGAGGTAAGTCTTGAGGACTCTTAATGGAACCGCATGGGAGTGAATCATACCATGCTTTAGCACCTTCCTTCAAGGAGAAAGGAAGAAGCCTGGTCACATAAAAGTATTGTATCTTCTCATCCGTGGTAAACAGGCCACCCAACTCATCGAGTTTAGTCAGGTGTGCAATAGCATCATCATTTTCTCTGCCATAAAAGGGGTCAACTTCAACCATAGGTATAAGTGAAAGATCAACAGAGAAATCATAATCAGGATCATCAATGCATATAGGAGATGTAGCAAATTCAGGTTCAGGAACGGTTTTGTTCTTCAAAGAGTGTTTTTCAAACAGTTTCTTAATAACTTCAGGGTCAGAGCCGGCAAACTCTGTCAGTTCCCTGCATAAATCTTCATCAAGCATATAGTAATCATCATCAAGGAGTCTCTCCTTGAGTTTACTCAAATCAGGATAATCGTAAGTCTCACCAATAGGGTAGCGAGTAACAGGAATTTCAATTCCAGACTTTTTTGCAGCAGCAGCGATCTGTTTCTCAAGAGCATAACCAAGTGAACTAATATCATCAAGAGTAGTAGAAGCATCATCAAGAGTATCGGACATAGTAACAGATTCAGTAGGAGCATCATGTGGTGGCGGTGAGGCAAACTTACTCATAACAGAAGGTGAATCAAGTGTAGCACTAGTGCTCAGAACAGTACCTCTTCTTGTAGTGGATAGTAAGATCGGAACCTTGGGGTCTCCTTTCTTACCCATAGCGGATGAAGTGCAGCAGGTAGGATACTTCAAGTAGACTTGTAAATTTGCTATGCTCCCCGGCAACGGCGCCAGAAAACGGTACTTGATAACCCTCAACCGTAAGGGATCGAGATAGTCTTCGCAGGTAAGAATAACCCAATTTATTGATTCGACACACGGGGAGACAAAGAGTATTTATAAGCTTTGACAGTTGAGTTGTCAATTCAACCGCACCTGAAATATACTTACTTGCAACAAAAGATAAGTGGTAACAGTGATATGATAGTGATGATGGTGATAGTAAAAGTAAACAGCAAAAGTAGCAACTAGTAACCAGCAGGATTTAAAACACTGTAGGCTAGGGAGATGGATGGTTGGGCGCTGCATGGATGAGATATATCATGATTCCAACTTGGGGCAAGGCACACGGAAAAGTAATGATCATCTAGGCAAATATCAAACATTAGGCATGTATCCCGTAGGTAGTTGTACGTGCTTGCAATAAGAACTTGCACAACATCTTTTGTCCTACCATCCCGCTATGAACGGGGCCAAAAGGAACTTATGGAGATTAAGGTGCTCCTGTCAAAGAGCACCGGAACAAAGCAATAACCTCAATGGATACATGTAATCCTCAAACTACGGACCATCCCCTTTGGTGTCCCAAGCTGTCACTTTTGGGATCGCCGGTTCCGAACCGTAATAGGTGCAAACAACTCATAGATAGGATCAAGAACACAAATATATTCATGCAAACACTATGGTTCAGATCTGAAATCATGGCACTCGGGCCCTAAGTGACAAGCATTAAGAATAACAAGTTGAAGCAAAGATGATAAACACCATAGTAGATGATAGGCAACATGCCCCCAACGATCTGACAAACTATTACATGATCTAACTCATCCAATCCCTACCATCCCCTTCGCCTATAGCAGGGGATTACTCACACATGGAAGGAGAAGTCGGGGAGGGAGGATGGAGTGGTGATGATGATGACGATGGCGATGATCTCCCCTCTCCGGAGGCCAAATCAGCCTCCAGATTAGCCCTCCCGAAGAAGAACAGAGGGTGGCGGCGGCTCCGCGACGAAAACTGGGAAAAGAACTTCTGATCTGGGATTTTTCCGTCATGAGCTAAAATACGAGTCAAAGTAGGGCACCAGGGGAGGTGGGGCCCACCCAGGCGACCTCCCGGCGCGGCCAGGGGGTGGGTCGCGCCACCAGGGCGCCTAGGGCCCCCCTGGCCCCCCTCTGGCTCCTCTTCTGGCTCCGGGTTCCTTCGGGTGCGTGGATTTTCTGTGATTTTTCGTAGAATTTTCTGAGATACCTAAAAATCCGTTTTCCTGCACACAATAAAACCATACAGGTAGCTCTACTGAAAACAGCGTCAGTCCGAGTTAGTTTAGTTCAAATCATGCAAGAATGAGGTCAAAACAATATCGAAAGTGTTTGGAAAAGTAGATACGTTTGAGACGTATCACCAGCATGCCGGCGTCCGTACAAGCTTTCCCCCGAAGAGTTGAAGGAGTTGAAGAAACAGCTCGATGAGAAAGAGCGTATGGGTCTAATCAGGCCTAGCACTTCTCCTTGGGGCTGTGGTGTCTTATTTGTCAAGAAGAAGGATGGCACGGAGCGCCTTTGCGTTGATTACCGGCCATTGAACAAGAAGACAATAAAGAACAAGTATCCGCTCCCCAACATCAATGAATTGTTCGAGCAGCTCAAAGGAGCAAAAGTGTTCTCAAAGCTCGATCTCCGGATGGGTTACCACCAGATCCGCATCCGTGAAGAAGATATTCACAAGACTGCATTCAGAACCAGCTACGGCTCATATGAATACACAGTCATGTCTTTTGGCCTCGCTAATGCTCCACCCACCTTCTCGAGAATGATGCACTACATTTTCAACCCCTACACCAACGAATTTGTGCTTGTGTATCTGGATGACATATTGGTATTCTCCAAGAATGAAGAGGATCACGAAAAGCACCTCCGTCTGGTTCTCGACAGACTCCATGAACATAAGTTCTATGCCAAGTTCTCCAAGTGCGAATTCTGGCTCGACAAGGTCTTGTATCTGGGCCATATCATCTCCGCTGACGGTATTGCGGTCAACCCCGAGAAAGTTGAAGCGATTGTCAACTGGGAACCCCCTCGGAACGTCAAGCAACTCCGAAGCTTCCTTGGTCTTGCTAGCTATTGCAGAAGATTCGTTGAGAACTTCTTCAAGATTGCCAAGCCTCTCTCCAACTTGCTGCAGAAGAATGTCAAGTACAACTGGTCTCCAGATTGTGAAGTGGCATTCAGAACTCTCAAAGAAAAGCTCATCTCTGCTCCGGTTCTTACTCCTCCAGATGAGTCCAAGCCCTATGAAGTATTTTGTGATGCTTCTCTTCAAGGACTTGGTGGTGTTCTAATGCAAGACAAGAAAATTGTGGCATACACTTCTTGTCAATTGAAGCCAAGTGAGAAGAACTACCCCACACATGATCTCGAGCTAGCAGCTGTGGTACACGCCTTGATCACGTGGAGACACCTTCTGTTGGGCAGAAAAGTCGACATCTTCACCGATCACAAGAGCTTGAAGTACATCTTCACACAGCCGAACCTGAACCTTCGCCAGACTCGTTGGGTTGAAATGATCCAAGAGTATGATCCAAGCATCGAATACACACCGGGCAAGGCCAATGTCATTGCAGATGCCTTGAGCAGAAAGGTATATTGCAACAGTCTCCTTATCAAGCTGTTTCAGCCTGAGCTTTGTGAAGCATTCAGGAAGCTCAACCTCCAAGTTGTTCCGCAAGGCTTTCTTTCAAATCTTCAAGTTGCTCCTACCTTGGAAGATCAGATCCGTGAGGCCCAACTCAGTGATGCTATGGTGCAGAAAGTGAAACATGGTATTGCAAAGGGTACTCCCAAATACAAGTGCTATCGCGTTGATGAGAGAGATACCTTGTTATTTGAGGACAGACTTGTGGTTCCCAATGGTGATCTCAGGAAGCTCATAATGAACAAAGCACATGCTCCCTCCTCTCGATTCATCCTGGAAGTTCCAAGATGTACCAAGACCTCAAGAAATCTTACTGGTGGACTCGCATGAAAAGGGAGATTGCCCAATTCGTGAATGAATGTGATGTCTGCAGAAGAGTGAAGGCAGAGCATCAACGTCCAGCCGGTCTTCTCCAACCTCTTCCTATTCCCGAGTGGAAGTTCGACCACATTGAAATGGATTTCGTCACTGGTTTTCCCAAGTCCAAGAAGGGGAATGATTCTATCTTTGTGGTGATTGACAAACTTACCAAAGTAGCTCACTTCCTTCCAGTCAAAGAATCCATCAATGCATCTCAACTGGAAGAGTTGTACACTTCCATAGTTGTGTCCCTACATGGCATTTCTCAAGTTATCTCCTCAGACCGTGGAAGTTTGTTCACATCCAAGTTCTGGGACTCCTTTCAGTCTGCCATGGGCACTAAGATCCGTTTCAGCACTGCGTTTCACCCTCAGACTAGTGGTCAAGTCGAAAGAGTGAACCAGCTCCTCGAAGACATGCTCAGAGCTTGTGTCATAACTTTTGGCATGAAGTGGGAAGTTTGTCACCCGTTTGCCGAGTTCTCTTACAACAACAGTTTCCAAGAAAGTGCCAGCAAAGCTCCGTTTGAAATTCTCTATGGCAGGAAGTGCCGTACTCCTCTCAACTGGTCCGAGACTGGTGAACGTCAACTTGTTGGCAATGACTTGATCTCAGAAGCCGAAGAAATGTGCAAAGTCATACGTGAGAATCTCAAGGCCGCTCAGTCGCGTCAGAAGAGTTACTATGACGGCAAGCATCGTGATTTGGCCTTCAACATTGGTGATCATGTCTATCTCCGTGTTTCTCTTATGAAAGGCACCCAAAGATTTGGTATCAAAGGCAAGCTTGCTCCTAGATATGTGGGCTCTTTCAATATCCTTGGCAAAAGAGGCGATCTAGCCTATCAACTTGAGCTCCCTTCCAACTTTGCCAATGTTCATGATGTGTTTCACGTGTCTCAGCTCCGCAAGTGCTTCAAGGCTCCTGAACGCACTATTCTGTTTGAGGAGATTGATCATCAACAAGACTTGTCTTACCGAGAGCACCCCCTTGCTATTCTTGAAGAAACCGAGCGCAAGACCCGCAACCAGTCAATCAAGTTCTTGAAAGTTAAGTGGTCACACCATACCGACCGAGAAGCTACGTGGGAACGAGAAGATCACCTTCGTTCCGAGTACCCTTCCTTCTTCCAGTCCTAGATCTCGGGACGAGATCTTTTCGTAGTAGAGGAGAGTTTGTAATGCCCAGATGTAACACTTTCCCTATATGGCAATATATAAACTTTGGCTTCATCAATTCCTTTCCGGGCTCTTCTTTCATCAATTCCTTTTGTCGTGCGCGTGTGTGCTTTTCATCCATGTCATGTTGTCATGTGCATTGCATTGCATTTGTGTTGTCACTAGCATCCGGTCCCACTCGGCTCTTCCCGTTGTCCGTTTCGAGTTCCGACGCTCTCGCACGTGCCCGTGGCATCCCCGAGTCCTTCTTTCGTGTGTGGCCGTGTAGCGTTTCCGGATTGGCGTGAGACTTGTCGTGCAATGTTGTTTTGGTATGTGTAGGCCGCCTGTCAAGTTTCGTCGCATTTGGAGTTTGTTTGGTACTCCAACGGTTAACCTAGTGGGCTAAAAAGAACCTCTTCTTTGAGGCCCAAGACCCCCTCCACAACAGCCCACCAACCCAGCACAACCCTTCCCATCATCTCGGTCGTCGAATTGTGATCACATGCCCGAAAACCGCTCCTCATTTGGACTCTCCTAGCTCCTTGTGCCTATAAAAACGTCCCCCATGCAATTTTCTCCTCCAAAACCCTAATTCTTCCTCCTTCTGCAGCGTCGGACGTGTCCGTCCCTGGCCGGACGCGTCCGCCCGCCGCCGCCCGACCACTCGCGTGGCGACACGTGTCACCACCATCGTCCCACCGCGCCGGCCCGCAGGCCCGCCGCGGGCCCGCCACCGCCGCCATCCGGGCCGCGCTCCTCCCACGTCCGCGCCCCGTCCTCCCTTAGCGCCGGCCGCTGCCGCCGCGCTTGGGCCGGAGGTCCTCGCCGCCCCGCCGCCTAGTGAACGCCGCCGCCCGCCGGTGCCTGAACGCTGCCGCCCGCCGGTGCCCGAGCGCCCCGCCGCCCGCGTCGATCTCCGTCGCCGCCGACGTCCCGCCGGCCCCAGCTCGCCGCGCCTTCCCGTCGGCGTCCCGCCGGGCCTCCCGCCAGCCGGATCGAGGGCCGCCGCAAACCCGCGTTGACCCGACCCGCAGTGAGCCCAATCCGCGAGGTGATCCCCCTGTTTTTTTTTCTAAGTCCTTTTTGCATTTTGTTGTATGATGGCTTATTGTGATGGCGATATCTTTTAGTGTGCTTGTCCGTTTTGTGCAAATGATATGTCAAAATGACCGCGGTGATGTGTACTATGTTTTGTTCCATTGTGTCATGCTTGTTTGAGTCCATCTAGATGTCTTAATCTTCGTGACAAGAGTGCTACATGATATAAACTGCTGCTACTTGTTATTTTCATGCCATGTTTGAGATGTGATAACTTGGTGCATGTTTATCCAAATGAAGCAAATGAGATGTCAAAATGTTCATAATGAGATGCTCTACATGTTGGTTCCTATAGCATGCATGTTAGAGTTCATATTGCCATGTTTATCCCTATTGCAAAAGTGCATGTGGCTGTTAGGTTTTGTAACTTGTTACGAGATGCCTAGTTGAGGAGCTCGTTGCTATTGTTGTGTTTGTCCCCATGTCGCATGCTCATATGTTTTAGATTCTCCATCATGTGATCTTTGTTGTGGTGCAAACCATTTGCCATGTTATGCTTTAAGATGACTTAAACATGCTCGCAAGCATGCCATGCTAATGTTACTGTTTTAATACTTAGTGAAATTTCACTAAGTCTGGAATCTGTCATATCCTGATGCTATGTTTTCTTGATGTCCTAGGCAAATCCATGTTAGTTTTGGGGTGGCCATTGATCATTACTTGTTGTATATGTTGTTGTCTATCCATCCATGCCCTCACTTGCTCATTTGGCTTGCTGTAGCTTATTTAATTCTTGCTCCCAAGTTGCTATAAATTATTACTCACAGGTTTTTAGTGTCATGATCAAAATGTTGTAGCTTGTTGCTATTGATCCATGCCTCCTATGGAGATGCTCCAATGGAGTTGTTTGCTGTTGGATATGTCTACTTCATGTCCATGCTTCTTGTCACCATGTTTGAGTGCTGTAGAGTATAATTTTTTTGCTCCAAAGTTGCTATGTGGCTGTTAATTTCAGCTTTGCATTGTTTCTTGTTTCGGGTGTATCTTTTAGTCCGTTGCTCCGTTTTGAGCTTGCCCTACATGAAACTTGTGTGATTTTGCTTGTAGAACCATAATATCATCTTGTTAACATGTTTGGATTATGTTTGCTTGATGTTTGGGTGCATCTTGCACCGTTGCCATGCTTAACTTATTTTGCTCTTATCTTCTAGACCGTAGCCCCGTTTTAAACAAACTTTATATGAAACTTGAATAGAATTTTGTGTAGATTATCATGGTGCATGTTAACTTGCTGTTTAACAACTTTAACTTAAGGTTTTTTCAGTTCTGGACTAATTTCAAACTATGCATATGAGGACTTACCAGATTTGTCTTAAGTAGTTTCCGGCCTCATTTAAACTTGTTGTTCTTATGTTGTTTCTCTGTGCTTCCTACCTTGCCATGTTTTGCATCCTAAATAGATCTGTCTTGCATCCTACTTGCTTGAGCATATTGTCTTGTTCTTGTGTTGTTCTGGTGTGCTTCCTATGTTGTCATGTAATGCATCCTAAGTGCATCTTCAGTGCATCCTAAGTGCATCATACGTGCATCATGTAGATTGCGCATTGCACCTTGTTTGATCTCGTGCCTCGTGTGTTCTTGTGTTGAGTAGAGCCGGAAGCCGAGACCGAGTACGAGAACGAGGTTACTACCGAGGTTTAGAACGAGGAGCCGTCTTACGATCCCATCGATGACTCGACAGGCAAGATGACCTGCCCCAGATATCACTACTATCTTTGCCTATTGCTAGAAGTCTCGCTCTTTAGCTTATTGCCTCGATGCCCATGTTTGTTTGTCAGCCTCCTATTGTAACCATGAATCTGTTAACCACCCAACCTATGCAAACCTTTGATTGGCTACGTAGGCTTCGCTCAGCCCCTCTTATAGCATTGCTAGTTGCAGAAGAAGATTTGAAGATTCTTGCTTCATGTTGAAGTTATGTTGGGATATCACACTATATAAATTCTTAACTAAATCATCTATATATTGGTAATGGGTGGAAGGCTAAGCCTCTTGCTTGGTGATTTGTTCCACTCATGCCGCCCTAGGAACCGTATAAACCGGTGTTATGTTCCTTGATTTTGCGTTCCTCACACGGTTGGGGTTATGGGACCCCCTCGATAACCCGCTTAGCGCTAAACCTTTTTCAGCAAGGCCCAACTTAGGTACTCCATTCGCCTAATAACTAAAAACTTGCATAGGGACTAGCTATCCCCTTTTATTAATCAACCCCCCCGGGCCAGTGCTCCACATGAGTGTTGGTCCGAACTGACCGGATTGCGGGGCCGCCTCAGGGAAACCCGAGGTATCTGGTATTACCCGTAGGATGTCTCATCCGGTCGTGGCCTGAGACTAGATACGCGCGGCTATTGTCAGGGTGTCGGCACGCTGGGAGGTCTTGCTGGATTAGTTTTACCTATGTCGGTATATCTTGAGCACGGGATTCCAAGGATACTCGGGCCTTCCCACCTTGGAGTTGCGACTCCGCGGATCGTGGGCTTGTAATGGGCCAAGTTGGAACACCCCTGCAGGGTTTTGAACTTTCGAAAGCCGTGCCCGCGGTTATGTGGCAGATGGGAATTTGTTAATATCCGGTTGTAGAAAACTTGACACCATGTTTAGAACACACTACCAGCGTGAGTACCGTGACGATCATTTTCCGAAAGTGGTTCGGGAAGTGAACACGGTGGGGTTATGTTTGACGTGCTTAGTTAGGATCATTTCGTGATCACTTTGACGCTCGTGGCACTCCGCTTCTCGCTCTTAACACGTAAGCTAGTGCTAGTGCAGCTGCAACCTTTTATCTTTCTTCAGCCTTGTTCCACACCCAAGGCTTAGATAGTTTTGCTACCCGGGAACGAGATTGCTGAGTCCTCCGTGGCTCACAGTTTCTACACCACACCAGATGCAGGTACCATTTTGAACTACTCAGGTGACGGCACAGAGCTTTACTGGGAGTACGATGAAGAACGTAGCCGTTACTATGTGCACTATCCCGATGATCAGTAGTGGTTTCTACTAGGGGCGATTCGGACCTGTGGCTTTATGTATTTGGTATCTTTCATTTGGATCTTCACCAGTAGTCGGGTTGTGATGTTATTTGGATGATGATTTGCTTATGTAATGAATTGTATGACGTGGCGAGTGTAAGCCAACTATCCTTTTGCAATTTCATCCCTATTTTTACATGAGTCATGCAAAGATACCGAACTTGAGATCATTCCAGAATGGGCTTATACCTTTAAGTCGTGCCTCGACACGTAGGAGGTATAGTCCCATCCTGGGCATTACAGCCTTCCTTGAAGGCTCAGACTGCTTGGTGTTCACACACATTTTCCACCGTGTGATGCAGGGTGGTCCGTCGCTGTATGTAATCTCTCAAGGCTTCATTCGGCTTCTGCACGCAATGCTGCAGCTCCGCGAGACCTGCGGGGCGCTTGCAGGTGCCTTCGAAGGTCCGAATAAACACTCGGGCCAGCTCTTCCCTACTGTAAATGCTCCCAGGGGCCAACTGATTAAGCCACGCCCGAGCTGAACCGCCCAACATCAGAGGAATGTGTTTCATGGCTACGTCGTCGTTGCCGCCTTCAATCTGCACAGCCACTCGGTAGTATTCGAGCCAGGTGTCTGGTTTTGACTCGCCGGTGAACTTATTTACCCCCGCCGCCAACCTGAAGTTTGGGGGGATATCAGCGGCCCTGATGGCACTGCTAAAACACTCGGGCCCAGAGACGGATGCTCGGCTTCCACTCGGACGATCTCTGCCTTGATCTTCTCTGAACGCCCTGTTCCGGTCGACCAGCCCCTGCACAAGGATAGACCTTGCATCGAAGCCAGGCCTCCGGGGATCTGGGGGAATCTTCCGCTCGTCGTTGCGTAAGCGCCTGCCCTCATGCCGCCTGGGCGAGAATGATTCGCTTCCCGGAGGAGGCGTGGGCACTCGACAGCGGTCGTGATGACTGGGTCGACGGTCATACTGCTCGTCATTCTGACCCAGATGCTGGCCTTGCCGTGGGCCACGATCCCCACGCCTCAGGGGCGATCTTGGACTGTGGGCTGACGAAACGGTGTCCGCAGCCACCGATTTGCTGTGAATCTTGTTGCGCGACCGAGAAATAGCCGCGTTCTGCTCCTCGGCCGTTCGGAGCAACGCCCGGGTCTGCTGAAGGCCTCTCCCGGCCTCTGACTGCGATGGTTGAATAGACTCCGCGATACAAGCCGCGGCTTCGAGGTTCTGGACAGGCGTACGGAACACCTGAGTCTCGCGCGGCTGCGATTGCCGCGGTCGTCGACTGGACTCGGAGATCAGTCGGCGGGCCCGTTCGTTGAGTGCGCGCTGGATATTCTCCAGGCGCGTGCGCTCGGCCACGGTGGCCAAGCGCGTGGCCTCCAGGGCCCGAACCTCCAGAGTATCCCCCACGACGGGGGTAAAGAGCGCGTCATCATTGCGGCGGCAGAGTTCGTCCCTCTGCTCGGCAGTGAGGGGTTGGGGAATGTACCTGTCGTGGTCGAATGAATGACCGCCACCGCTGCCGCCGTCGCCACCGTGAGGGAAACCTGGCGGGCTGCGGCGCGAGTCGACCATGAGGGCTTCCACCGCGGGATCGCTGCTCCCGCACTCGGAAACTGAATCTACGAGCTCGACCGAAAGATCGATCGGCCCGTAGAGGTAATCGTCGGGCTCGATGGCCGCGACTTGAGGGATGGCCGCCTGGCGGGCCACTGCGTGTTTCACCCACCGCTGGAGCCGCGAGCGACCGGATCGCTTGCGACGGCATCCTGCGGGGATGATAGGTGATGTAGGAATCGGCAGGTACTGAGTCGACGGCTGCCGGAGAAGGACGCCACAGGCGCTGGCGCGGAAGTGCGCAGCCCCGTGGACGGGCAGCGCCTCAACGTCGAGAGGAGCCTCTTGCAGACAAGCGGAGTCGTCGGCGACGAAGACGAGCGCGCCGAGTCGGATCTCGCGGCCCAACGCCAAACCACCGCCAGAAACCATGACGAAGGAGGTCGGAGAAAAGTTCGCAACCTCACCAGAAGTCGCTAAGACGCCTTGCCCCATGGTGGGCGCCAACTATCGTGGTTCTAAGTCTGACAGTACGAGTAGGGGGTACGAAGGAGGAGGCAAGGCCCTACCTATGATGAAGTTGTACGCAAGGTGTTTACGAGTTCAGGCCCTTCTCGGAGGAAGTAATAGCCCTACATCTCGGTGCCCGGAGGCGGTCGAGTGAAATGGATATATGTGTGTGTGTTACAGGGGGTGCGAACCATTGTACTGGAGGAGGGGGTGGCTTATATAGTGTGCCAGGACCCCAGCCATGCTCCACGTTACTAAGGGTTCAATGTACATAAAGGCGGACGTTACTGATAACGTCTGCAGTAAAGAGTAATAAAGGCATTCACTGCAACGGAGTGAATACCAGACCATTGCTGTCCTAGGGGACCTTTGACCTTCGGAGGTCGAGTGTCTTGGATGGGTCGAGTGAAGTTGAGTCGTCTGGCTTGTGATGTACAGTCGAGTGGGATGTCCTCTTGGGTTGTATCAGTCGACTGTCTTTGTTACCATTGGTTTGTCTTTTGAGCTTCTGGGGTAGTGACCTTGGATGGGGTACCATGGTCAGGCCTGTGACCTTACCCTAGGTCCGTAACCTCATCAGTGGGCTCACTATGAAGAGCGGATAAATATATGAGCGCCTAGATCTTCTCAAGTTTCCGAGGTGTCATATTCGGCGCAAACCTAAAAACACTAAACGGGTAAATCTTTAAGAATAGTCTCCCCTTCTGTTCGTTATATCAAGAGAAAAATAACTTGAGCGCGTACGTCACACCAAATCCAATTATTGCGGTAGGAGCATGCGATTTGTTTCTACCGTTTCAGTGGATGTGCAATTTTCCTAGTCACTAGAGTATCTAAGCTCCTGAAATGTGATAGCTGTGAGCTCTCCGGCTGGAGAGTCAAATGGACCACGTCTGTTAGCGTTGAGTTGTGCTACTTTATTATGTGTCACTTATTTTTCCGAGGTAAAAAAAGTTATGTGTAATTAGAGTACATTTGTTTCTCTAACACAGTAGAGACGCAAGCGATTATATATACGTGCATACACTCAGGGGCGTAGCCAAGCCCCAGGCTGCCCAGGCCATGGCCCTGGTCGTGGAGTACAAATCCTTCGTTGACAGCAGCTACAGTAGCGCACTGTAGCTACAGTACCTAATGTAGCGCCAAGGGTGGCCCGGGGCGTGGCTAGATCCTGGCTACGGCACTGCATACACTTATCTTTATAAAACATATAAAAGCACACTATACCCTATAGACGCCTCGTAGTCAACGGGAATATCTCCTCTCACTAAACGCGTATCATCGAAAATCTTGAAATAAATTCAGAGAAATGCAAATACCAGAGCTTGAACCCTGATGGGCTGGAGATACCACTGTCTTCCTAACTATCCAACCTCAGGTTGGTTCGCAACTAATGTACATCTGATATAGGGAAAAAAGGGCTACATGTCGGGAAAATATGAAGAACCCATGGGCATATGAACCCACTTAAAAAAACTCATACCTAAATGGCAAAAAGATCTGGAAAAAAACAAATTCACGCGTACATATTCACATTTTCATTGCGCGTAAAAAAGTTTCATAGAAAAGCAACTTTTTCTTTGACCTGTGCAAAAAAGACCAAAAATATATTGGCGAATGATATTTTGGAGCACTAAAATTTGTCTTTTGTCGCCGAGGCAAAAAAAATCACAAAATTTTGTGTCGCGTGAAATTTTGTTTCAGAATTTTTAACATTGTAAAACACGTTTAAAATATATTTTTAAAGCGAGTTCATATGGCCATGGGTTCGGGACGTGCTCACTCCTACCTGTTGCTTATGTACATTCTATATAAGGGAAATTAGTGATGCGGTTGACGATCAACGCATATGTGATAGACCACTGCACAGGCACCACCAGCCCGACCCATTAACGCCTCCTCAGCACCACATGGTTGCACCGGCGCTGCCAATCCAGCACCTTGTGACATGCCCCGCCAATCTATCTATCTTTCTTTCGTTCTCTTGTGGCCGAAATTACCATCCAGCAACGGCAACTCACGGGACCTGGAAGAGCAAGCGGTGAGGTAGGCCGACATGGAGAGCAGCGGCCCTTGGCAGGGCCAACCCCGTCTTCAGGACTTGGTCACCTTCTTCAACACGCCATGGTCCACAAGATATGTATCACAACTCCGGGTCTCTCTTTCCTCTTCATCTTTATCCTTTCTTTGTTAACTTGATTCGAATTCAATCTCTCGCTCGCTTGAGGCCGAAAAAGTAGCGAATTCTTTCACCGTGCAAGGTTTAAAAGAACATGATATGCCCATAAAATGAACAATAATGCCCGGCCCATAAATATAGCAACAAAGAACTTATACATGAATTAACAAGCAAAATATAAACAGCAGGAAAGTAGACGGCGCAGCAAAACACACGTATGCTTCTAGTAAATACTATGAGCATCTGCCTCTCTTCAGTTGTGATCGGGCGCTATGAACATTGCACCATAATCCGCTCATATCGCTATGCATCCAAAATAAAATTGTCCGGGCCTGAACGAACGTTTAGACGCTTGCATTCATATCGACGGCCTGGTCTAACCAGTCCACAAAATATTATGTCTGTTTTGGAGATGGCAGGAGCAACCTTTTTCTCCCGCCTGATTGATTAAGGCAGGCCAACGAGTTTCGAAGCGTGTTCGCACGATAGTGTAGGCGACGGACGGAGACGCTAGCCACTCCGTAGCTGTTCAGACACATCAAGTATGTTGCTCTCCACGAACATTGCTCGTTGGTTCACCGACAGGTTTTCTTTGTCCAGCTCCGGCCCTACCATTCTCTGTACGTACTCCCAGTGGTCTTGGCTTGTCTGGGGAGCTGACCTGAGGAGGATACGGCGAGCAGGCCGGTTTTATTCATGATCGTGTAGCCACACCGCAGGCGGAGCGCAACGGTATTGCTTCGTTCGCTAAGGGCGTGTTTTTTGCCGTGTGCTACAGTACCTACGTTGCATATCTTTCTTCACTCAGCCTGGCTCTAGAAAAACAGTCTCCTATGTGATATCCGCGAGTTGTTTGGTTGTCTGCATATGGACTTCCTGCATTAGAGCAACTCCAAAGGGGTGACCCAAACGGACGCGCGCTTTATCCGTTTTTTGTCCATTTGGGTCGACCAGGCGGACGTGCGCGTCCGCATTTTAAAATGGTCGGCTTGACTGGCCAACAAGGAGGCTGACCCAAATGTACCGGCATGAAAAAAAAAATTTGCATGAAATAAACATAATAAACGTAATTAAACATAAAAATGGCCGGTCAAACGCCGGCCAAAGTCCACCTAAATCTAATAAACATTAAATAAAAAATTAAATAAAAGTCAGCGCCCGCCTGCTGCCGCCCCGCACGCTGCCCTCACTACTAGGAAAAGGCCTACTAATGGCGCACCAGTTTTGCCTACTAATGGCACACTACTAATGCGCCATTAGTACCACTGGTGCCCCATTAGTATCTGGTATACTAATGGTGTACCAGCCATTAATATAGGCCACGGTGCGCCATTAGTATCTGCTATACTAATGCACACTACTAATGCGCCATTAGTACCATGCCATTAGTAATTTTTACTAATGGCGCACCACTGGTGCCCCATTAGTATCTGGTATACTACTACCTCCTTTCCGGCTTATAAGGCTTGCGCGTATATCTAGGTTTACAAATAAATCAACGTAATACAAGTTATTTGTCAAAACAAAAATATTATTAGAAACTTCAGATCTTCTATTTTCTAATGGTGCAATTTTTAGACTATACAACTTATTTTATATTGGTCAAATTATAGACCTAGGGATACGCGCACGCCTTATAAACCGGAAAGGAGGTAGTAATGGTGTACCAGCCATTAATATAGGCCACGGTGCGCCATTAGTATCTGCTATACTAATGGCGCATCACATAGAAGTGCGTCATTAGTAATTTTCTTTCCCAATTTTTTTTCCAATTTTTTTTTTCAAATTTTTTTAATTTATTTTTTCTTAATCTCAGGTCATTATGGCTTAATCTCGGGTCAACTTGCTTAATCTCAAGTCAAATCGCACTCTATGGTCAAACTTCCCGGAAGGTCACCCATCCTCACACTACTTCAGCCCAAGCACGCTTAACTTCGTAGTTCCATCCAACCCCAGCACCAGCTCACTTCATAGGCACTTGTTGATATATCTATCCTATCAATCCTATTAAACCTTCTTTATGTCTAGGAGTTTGTTCATGTTCATGAGTATGATGAAATTTTGAAAATATATTTCAGACTTCACGGTCATATTACGTATCATATTTTGAAAAAAAAATCAATTTTTTTTTCGAAACCAAAATTTTTAATTTTTTTTCTGTTACTAGTGACGCGCCTAGCAAACGGTGCGCCACTAGTAAGTTTTAAATTTTTTGAATTTTTTTGCCTATAGATCTTAAAAGCCCCGTAACTTTTTTTCTGTTTGGTTTTTGGGGATTTTTAAATTTTCGAGTGGATGATTTTTCATATAAAAAACTTTTTAATCCGAGTTCGTATGCAAAAGTTATGCCCGTTTTACTAAATTCCAGAGATATTTTGCAAATAAAGTCAAAATTCATATTTGTAAATTTTCCCAACAAGTAGACCACATATCACATGGGAAACTTATTTTCTTTTATTTTATTTGACATTTCCATCATTTCCTTTTATTTATTTTAAACTGGAAAAGGCGGTGCAGGGGGGGTGCGGTTGGTGAAATCCAAGTTAGTAATGGCGCACCGTGGATGTGGTGCGCCATTAACTAGTAATGGCGCACCACACCCACGGTGCGCCATTACTAGTTTTGAAAAAAAAATTGAAAAAAAAATACTAATAGCGCACCGTGGGTGTGGTGCGCTATTACTAGTTGAACTAGTAATGTCGCACTATCCATTGGTGCGCCATTAGTAGTTTTTAAAAAATTTGAAAAAAATATTTTTAAAAAATTTGAAAAAAACTTTACTAGTGGTGCACCGTGGATGTGGTGCGCCATTACTAGTTTAACTAGTACTAGTAATGGCGCACTATCCATTGGTGCGCCATTAGTTGTTTTGAAGAAAAAATGAAAAAAAAATTGTTACTAATGGCGCACCGTGGGTGTGGTGCGTCATTAGTATTTGGACACTAATGGCGCACCGACACATGATGCGCCATTAGTAACAATTCCATCTATAGCCCATTTCCTAGTAGTGCCTAGATGTCGTCGGTCTTGCCCTTGCCCTTGCCGTCGCCGTCGTCGTCGTCAGTGAGATCGATGAAGACCGGAGCAGGGCCAGCCCACCCGAATGCCTACCTGCCTGGCAGCCTCTTCCAGCGTCTGCTCGGGTGACGGCATTGCTGCCAGCCACGCGCGCTCCTCCTCCTCATCCTCGAGCCTGAGCGCCTCCGCGTCACGTTGGAGCATGGCCTCGTAGCGCATCTGTCCTCGCCGTCGGCCTACTCCTGGCGGAGCCAGTGCTCCTTCCAGCGCTCGAGGTGGGCCACCTCCTCCTCCGGCATCGCGGCAAAGTGGACGGGAGGCGCGCTCACCCACTCGCGGTACTGGCCTGTCCACAAGTAGGCCTCCTCCGGCCAAGTGGGTGGAGACGGGGAGCGCTTACGCGTTGGCTCCGGCTCCGGCTTGGGATGGACGGGCGGCGACGGTGGCGGTGGCGGCACGTAGAGCGGGGTGTGGACGGAGTGCCCCCCGCCGACAGGGCAAGGGCTTGCTCCAGCCCATCCCAGTGCGCATCCTCCTCGAGGCGGCTAGCCTCCAGCGCGTCCTGCAGGGCCTCCTCGAGGGCAACCTGGTACTCTGCCTCCGCATCCATGTCCTCCGGCTGTACCTGCGGGGGCGGCGGTGGGAACGGTGGTGAGACGGCGTCGACACCCATGCGCCGTTGATCCTCGTGTTCGAGGGCGAGCCACGCCTCCCAGTTGAGAGAGTCGGCGGCATACTCTGGCAGCCGACGCTGCTCCGGCGTGAGCAGCGCGCGGCGCCTGCGCACCTTGTCGTCGTGCGCCCGCTGGCTCCGCGGAATCGCCGGCACCGGGATCCGCTACGGATCCAGATGCCAATGGTGCGGCAGCGTGACGTCGGGGTACGGCAGCGGCTGCATGTACTCCCAGTGCCACCGCGCTTGGTGTACCGGGATGTGCAAGCGCCGACGACCAGGGCGGAAACGCGGCGCCGCCGGAGAAGGAGGGGGAAGGGGGCACGGGAGGACGAGGCGCCGGGGGTGCCCTTGCCCTTGCCCTTTCCATTGCTGCTGCCAAAGAGGCCCATGGGCGCGCTAGGGTTTGCGGTCGTCGGCGAGGAAGCAAAGGGAGCGGTGGGGGCCCAATGTGGACGGGAGAAGTGGATGAGGCCGGCCCCGCCGCACGAGTGTTTAAAAAAGGACGCTTCCACTGGATGACGCGTGGGCCCGCTGTCGGTGGTCGTCATAAATAAGACAACCGGTGGCGGTTGGGTGGCTGCCAGGTGGGGACGCGGCGTACGGCGAGGAGAGGTGCGGCACGTCCGCGCCAACGCATTTCAGGCGCAATTTTGGGCCGGAAATGGGTCGGCGCGGACGCCAGGCGGACACGATTTAAGTTTGGGTCAGCGCGTTGGGCCGCCACTTTTGTCCGCGCCGACCCAAACAGACGCGGGCGGACGAAATGGGTCGCCCCATTGGAGTTGCTCTTAGGAGATCAACTTTGACATGTTGTTTGGTTGCCTGCATTGTCTCGAGGTATGCAACTACACACTGTTCGGTTGCCCGCATGGGGTATGATTAAGAGTTAGCACTTGCAGCACACAGGGTTAAGAGTTAGCAGAGGAAGGGGGAGAAAAAAATGAAGTGTGCGCCGGACCATGGCGACTGCGGTGGATAGTGGCCGTGGCGCCATGTCCGACATGACGAGCATGGAGTTATGGACGAGCTACCCCGTCGGCGGCACGGCGAGTGACACCGTCGGCGAACTAGTTGCGGTGCTCGCGCAAAGACAGTGGACAGAGGAAGAGAATGGAGTGCTCGCTCCATTGTATCGTCAGTGCAGTGGACGAGAGAGGAGGCCGAGATGATCGACGCCGGAAACGACTCCAGTGTAGTAGGGCGAGAGAGAGGAGGCGAAGATGATCGACCCCGTCGGCGGCGCGGCGACCTGAAGTGTGCACGGAGGCAAAGTACATAAGAAAGCAATGTGCACGCCATTGCAGTGTCAGTGCAGTAGGAGGACAACAGAGAGTAGGCCGAGAGAGTCGCCGGAAAGGACTCTAGTGTAGTAGCACGCGGGCAAGGAGATCAAGGGGAAGGTCTTCGGCGTCGAGAGGGACGAATAGGAGGGCTCGGAACAGAAGACAGATGAGCTCAACATGACGGCGTCAGTGCAGTAGACTGATGTTCAAAGAGAGATGAAGCTACGATCGCCGAAACCAAAAACTTACAACACAAATGTTGTGAGGAACTACGAGATCAGGCTGCTGGTCAAAGGAAATTCCAAATGATCGACCGTGGGCGACGAATCTGACAAAATTCGTCTAGAATAGCTTCAAACGGGAACACCAGATTAAGAACTTACGGCCGACGAAATTACGAACCGATCGCCTGAATGGAACCGTAGCATCGATGTGCATCTTTTTCGTGTAGAGCTTACCATGAATCGAAGTATCGTTGTGTAGATTAGAGGGGCATGGAAGAGAGGAGCTTAGAGAGGAGCTTACTCGAGGTTGAAGAAGACACCACGTAAACACCTTGCATCCCTCCCGTTTCTCCTCGTGCAGGGCCCGCTCGCTGCGCTTTCGCTCGGCCTGGCTCGAGTGAAACTGTTGATCGGAGTGTTTCCGGCAAGTCAGGCCCAGATATGCTTTAAGAAGCGTGCGATGCATGACCAATAGTGTATGCGGGGTATCAAACAGGCTGGATCCTTTCCGCGCGGGCTTGGTCGAGGGGTATGCAGGCAATCAAACACGTCCTAAGATATTTCCCACGGTATGTAATTGGTCGACCAACATTTTTATTTTCTTTAGAAAAATAGTACACCGATTTTAATTAGAACCACATGTGAAGAATGGCAGCGTTTCAGAAAAATATTGGCAGTTCTTTACTGTTCATTTTTAAAGGCTCCCAAAGATGTACTTCCCTGTAAAGAAATATAACAACATTTAGATTACTACTAAAGTAGTGATTTAAATGCTTTTATATTTTTTTATGGAGAGAGCAGTGTAGAATTGAATGATCAAAGGGCCAAATTAGAGATGATTATTCAGTAATACTACTGAAATATTGAATTTGGTTACAAGCAGCAGGTACAATGCTGTTTGCCACAACGTTTATGTCCACCAGATAGATAAGATCTTGTCACCACAGACCTGTAGAATATATGGACCACCAGCCATACATTTATATATAACACACTCCAATATTCTTTCATACAAAATTCCGGTGGTTGATTAGATAGAGATATCGGACTCCATACTTCGCAAATCAGCTGGCCTGAACGTGCGTAATGGAGCTGTCCGCCATCACATGCCAGGCTGCATTTGCAAGACTGTAGGAGGGTTTTTAAGTAAGTTCGGCTTCCGGCCATTCGAGAAGACCATAAGGTTGATATGCGGAGAGTATATGGCACTTGGGTCGGCTTAGAAACCATTGTCTTTTGGCTGCTTTTACATGAGAGGGCACCCCATATGCACCTATTTAAAAAAATGCATTTCAAAAACATTTTATAATATCAAAAAATTCAAAAAAAAATATCACGCATACAAGTTCAAATATGTGCATCTGGCATAAAGTTTATGAAAAATGTCTTTTATTTTGTCTAAAAAAAATTCAATGCTTCTAAACAGTGACGAACGTACAGGGTGGCCAGGATGGGCCGCGGCCCGCCCTGGGATTTTGAGACAACTATATACCTATACATTCTAAGGGCAACTCTAGCAGACCCCGCATCCCGCCCCGTACCGCAAAATAACCGCCAAAATGCGGGCCGGGGCCAAAAAACCTGCCCGAGCAGACCTCGCATCCCGCCCAGGCCCGCAAATAATTTTGCAGGGCATGGCAAATCTTCTCCTACAACCTCTAGTTTCACGGGCTGGGAGACCGACCCGAGCTCAGCCCCTATCCACAGCGAGATTTGGCAGGAGGGACATTTCCGCACATCCTTTGCCGCTCCCCCACCCTCCGCCACCATTGCCCCGCCTCCGCACGCTCCGGTGCTTCCTTCCCGGCTGTCTGTCGCCGCCATGGACGACCCCCTGCTATCCCCCATCACCGTCGAGGTCGCGCACGCTCCTTTCCTCGGACGGATCTCGTCGCCAGCCATGTTGGCCCCGCCGCCGTCGCCCAAGCAAATGTTGCGCCTGCCCACAAGCGGCAGGGCAATGTGATCGCGCAGGGCGGGAATCCGGCTGCCCCCGCCGCGATGGCCTGCGCTTCGGCCGCCAACGCCGCAGCGCGATCCCGGCCGGCGACGGAGAAGGTCGGCAAGGTCACGGGCGTAAAAGCGGAGGAAGATTCCGACAAAGAAGCCGCCTTCTTCATCCTCTCACTCCATCTCGGAAAGAGGTGCTCCGGCGATGGCGTTCAACAGTGCCGCTCCCCCCGCAGGCGGGGTGTTCGACGAAATGGTCGGAAGGTATGCGTCTTGGGTCATGGCGATTTCCTTTCATTTTCGCCATTGTTCACGATAGCTCGTGACTTGTTATTGTTCACTATAGCGGTGGTTCAAACAATGCAACTACCAAGTTCGTGAACTTGTTGGACACGAACGCGGTTGACATTGATCAAGCCTCGTTCGCCGCATTCGACTACAATGAAACGGAGGGCGGCGTGGATGATCATGGTTGTGAGGACGAATTGGAGGAGATCGAAGCGGAGGCGTATGAGCAATCGCAAACAAGAACTGAGAAAAGCCAAAGATCGAATAACTACACGATCTTGGAAGATCAAGCTTTGATCAAAGCATGGAGTGCGGTGTCTCTTGATGCATGCACGGGTACTTCTCAAACCGCCAAGAGATATTGGCAAAGGATCAAAGATCAATACTTCCGTATTATGGCAACGCATCACAGTAGGACTCCATGCACATTTCGGTCGCTTCAAGGGCGTTGGGAGAATATCAAGCCTATGTGCAGCCGTTGGGCAACTTGCTTGGAGCAAGTACGCAATGCACCTCCAAGTGGCACCATGGAGTCCGACTATGTGAGTTTGTTTTTCCTTTGTTCAAGCTGTGCATCATCGTATTTGCATCATGGGAAATGATTGCATCACTTTGTTCACATTTTGTAGGACAAGATTGCTCAACATAGATACAAGGACATGGAAGCTTCAGAAGGCAAAATTTTCAAAATAGAGCATTGTTGGGAGTTGCTTCAAAAGTGCGACAAGTGGGCGTTGATCGACAAAGAATCCACACTAAAGAGAGGCTCACTTATAAACATGGATGAAGATGAGGATGATGATGGCCCAAGAAATTTGCACAAGCCCGATGACGACAAGAAGACTAGGGAGAAGATGAAGAGAGAGTAAGAAGCATCGAGTTTGAGGGAGAAAATTGATGCCATGGTGCAATCAAACGAGTCGATGTTGTTGAAGTCGTTGGAGATCAAAAAAGAGTTGGCCGAGAAGAAGGCAAATGAGAAGCAAGAAAAATGACAATTGCTCAAGGAGGAGGAGCTGCGCAAAGCTGCCATTGAGGAGAGAATAGCACGCGCTGCAGAAAACAAAGCCATGTCCAAGCTGCTCGCCAAAGAGAACAAGATTATGTCAATGAACCGCAATGACATGGACGATCTCACCAAAACATGGCATGATATGTCAAGGAGAGAAATCTTGAAAGGGAGAATGGTTGCGTCGGCCGGTGCGTGGTACAGTCCGGGAGATGTTTTCTCTGCTCCATATGGTGGCAATGTCGATGATTTCGATGCGGGAGTTGGAACAAGCGCCGGAGGTGGAGTCGGTGGTGGCGATGAAATTCAAGACGGACTCGATGACGCGGAGTGAAGATCGACCAAGATGGTGTCGAACATGGGCGCAAACTTTTGCAGGGCCTTCTTTTGCGTTTGACGTACTGAACTTGGCTTATATTTACGCGTAATATTGTATTTTGTCGTTTGAATTTGAACGTATTTGTGGAAACCTATGTCAAAAGAGAGAATTTGCTGTTTTTTGTTTGCTGATCGTCGCGTCAATGTCCGAGCAGAACCCGCAGGAGCCGGCCCGTAAAAAAGTATATTCCGCGAATATATTTTTTGCGGGTCTGTTTGAGGGTCTGCATATGTGGTAGCACGAGCCGACCCATAAAAGCGGGTTTTCACGACCTACATACGCGTTTTGCGGGCCGACCGGATGCGGGATCTGCTAGAGTTGCTCTAAGTGGGCCAGAAAAAAAGATGACCCAATAAACACGAACGCACGCGCCTAGTCCAAGTCTAACTTCCTCGGCCCAACGCCCTACCCAGACGCCTAGTGCCTGACCCGACCCCCACTTAGAGCAAATCCGAGCAGTTGGCAGCCGTTCCTCGCTCCCCTGCAGACCCGAGCAGTTTGCTTGCTCATTCACCAACCTGCACAAACTAGAATACTGCCCCGATTTAAGGTACCAAAATTCCCAAATTTGTGATTTAGAGTTTGCTTTCTTCTGCACTACATGAACACAAACCAAAATACCCAACTAGCTTTATTGATAGAAAGTAGCTTCTTTATGCAAAACTGAGATTGAATTGTGAATTTTTGTGTGTTTGTAAGACCATATTGATCTATTTCTTTGTGCTATTGATATTTAGTTAGAACGTTCACATGCCATATTAGTAATAAAAAAATTGGTGTAGACCACCGTGTTGTCAAAAGCTAGCTCCGCCACTGCTTCTAAATAGCATTGAAAGACATATATTTTTGTCTTTTTTTGCATAGGCTACAAAAAAATTTATTTTCATGAAAGTGTATGCATGCGCAACGTACCAGCGCAACTTTTTCAGAGTTTTTAGCATTTAGAAATGTGTTTTCTAAAGTGGGTTCATACGTATCTGGGTTGTTTACCTAAGCTATACTCTACCCATTACGACCTCTCAGCTCTTTATTTGGAGGTGCTCGATTTGATAGATCCGTTGGTCTACAGTTCATGGTGCACTTTCCTTTCTAGCCTGAATCATGGCGCAGTCAAGATCTTCGACAAAGTTCTCGCCTCTCGGCTCACTGTCGACTTACCGCACCTGGTGGGCAATCATCAAAGCACGTTCGTGCGCGGATGATCTCTGCATGACAATTTCATGCTCGTGCAAGGCACGGCGCATAGACTGCGTGCGCTAAAGGATCCGACGGTCCTTGTGAAACTGGACATAAGCAAAGCTTTTGACTCTGTGCAATGGCCTTTTCTTCTCGAAGTTTTGAGACAGATGGGTTTTGGACCTAGGTGGACCTCCTTGATCTGTGGACTACTTGCGACATCATCAACCAAGATAGCTGTCAATGGAATCCCCGGCGAAACAATCTTCAACTGCCAAGGGTTGCGTCAAGGAACTCCGCTTTCACCCTTGATTTTCTTTCTTTGCATGGAACCTCTAAACCGACTGTTTGAGCATGCCACAACAGCTGGATTGCTAGCCCCTTTGGCCAGGACGGGACTGCGGTATCGGGTATCCATGTATGCTGACGATGCAATGATTTTCCTGAAACCAAAGGAGATGGACCTGCAGGCGTGTGCTGCCATTCTGGACATGTTTGGGCAGGCATCGGGGCTCGAGATCAATCTCCAGAAAAGTTATGCTTTACCAATCAGATGCACGCAGGAGCACATGCAGCTGGTGTCGGGGCTGCTGGGTTGTGCAACTACAACTTTCCCATGTCGATATCTCGGGCTACCACTGTCCATTCGGAAGCAAACAGCTGCACACTTTCAAGACCTGGTGGATCAAATTGCTGCACGCATACCAACATGGAAGGATGCATCCCTACCGAAGAGCAACCGCCTATTACTGATCCAGTCGGTTCTATGCGCAATCCCGGTGCACTCTATGATTGCCATGGGTCTGCCTCCGAAAACGATCAAGGCAATCATCAAGATCTACAGAAGCTTCTTGTGGTGTGGAAAGGAGGAAGCAGGAGGAGGTAACTGCGCTGTTGCATGGGAGACTCTCTGTTGACCAAAGTGGGCAGGTGGTCTCGAGGTCCCTAACCAGAGGTGGATGAATGTGGCATTGCAAGCCAAATGGCTATGGCTGCAGTGGATAGACCCGTCCAGACCATGGGCAGAATTCAGGTTCTCAATCACCGATGAGGCAAAAGGCCTGTTTCAGGCGGCGACTAGACTAACCCTTGGCGATGGACGCATAGCTTTGTTCTGGGAGGATAGATGGCTAAATGGTTACCGAATACAAGAGCTGGCCCCGACAGTATATAGGTGTCTAAGAAAGTACGGAGCACTAGAACTGTTGCCGAGGCTCTGGCGGATGCAACGTGGGCCCAGGATATCGGACCAAACATGGACGAGACCGGCCTTCGACAATTTCTGGAGACCTGGTCGAGCCTGGCAGATATAACACTTAATACCCAGGTGCCAGATCAGCTGTCGCGGTCCTGGGAGAAGGATGACCAATTCTCAGCGAGGTCGGCGTACGCGGCCAGGTTTTCCATGCTCCATGTCTCACCGATGACAGTTTTCACATGGGCATCGAACGCACCTTTGCGTTGTCGTTTCTTTGCATGGTTGGCCCTGCAGAACAGGGTCTGGACCTCAGACAGGCTTGCAAAACGTGGACTCCCACACCAGGACGCATGCCCTCTTTGCGACCAGGCCGACCAAGATATAAATCACCTCCTGCTCCAATATGTGTTCATGAAAGAGATATGGAACAAGCTAGGCCAGAGTATGGACATGACATGCCTTTCGCCATCAGTAGGAGAAGACATACAAACTTGGTGCACAAGAGCCATACCACAAGGAAAGCATGGTAAGACTTATCAAGCCATTCACTTGCTGGCCATGTGGACATTGTGGAAGCACAGGAACTCTGTCGTGTTTGACGGAATGAGACCGGATGTGCATCTTGTCATACGACGGATAGCCTCCGAGTGTGTAACATGGAAAGAGGCTGGTATCTTGCAGGAAGATTTTCAAATTTCTTTCGTAGAGGTAGATGGGTGATACGTCTCCAATGTATCTATAATTTTTTATTGTTCCATGCTATTATATATTATGTTTTGGATGTTTAATGGGCTTTATTATACACTTTTATATTAGTTTTGGGACTAACCTACTAACCCAAGGCCCAGTGCAAATTGCTGTTTTTTTTGCCTATTTCAGTGTTTCGCAGAAAAGGAATATCAAACGGAGTCCAAACGGAATGAAACCTTCGGGAAAGTTATTTTTGGAACAATATCAACACAGAAGACTTGGAGTACACGCGAGGAACGAGAGAGGCGGTCACTAGGGCAGGGCGCGCCCAGGGGGTAGGCGCACCCCCGCCCTCGTGGGCCCCCCTCTGGCTCCCCTAACATGCCTCTTCAGCCTATATATACCCTCGTACCCTGAAAACACCACGAAACCCTAATTCCACCGCCACAACCTTCTGTACCCGTGAGATCCCATCTTGGGGCCTATTCCAGAGCTCCGCCGGAGGAGGCATCGATCACGGAGGGCTTCTACATCAACACCATAGCTCCTCTGATGAGTTGTGAGTAGTTTACCACAGACCTTCAGGTCCATAGTTATTAGCTAGATGGCTTCTTCTCTCTCTTTGGATCTCAATACAAAGTTCTCCTCGATCTTCAAGGAGATTTATTCGATGTAATCTTTTTGCGGTGTGTTTGTCGAGATCCGATGAATTGTGGGTTTATAATCAAGATTATCTTTGAAAAATATTGGATTCTTTTCTGAAATCTTTTATGTATGATTATAATATCCTTGCAAGTCTCTTCAAATTATTGGTTTGGTTTGGCCTACTAGATCTATAGTTCTTGCAATGGGATAAGTGCTTGGCTTTGGGTTAAATCTTGCGGTGTCCTTTCCCAGTGACAGCAGGGGCAGCAAGACACGTATAGTATTGTTGCCATCAAGGATAAAAATATGGGGTTTATATCATATTGCTTGAGTTTATCCCTCTACATCATGTCATCTTGCTTAAGGCGTTACTCTGTTCTTATGAACTTAATACTCTAGATGCATGCTGGATAGCGGTCAATGTGTGGAGTAATAGTAGTGGATGCAGAATCGTTTCGGTCTACTTGTTACAGTTGTGATGCCTATATACAATGATAATGCCTAGATATTCTCATAACTATGTGCTTTTCTATCAATTGCTCGATAGTAATTTTTTCAGCCACCGTAGAATTCTGCTATCATGAGAGAAGCCACTAGTGAAACCTATGACCCTCGAGTCTATTCTCATCATATTATTTTCCATCAACTATTTACTTTACTTTGCTTTATTTTATTTTCAATTTCTATACCAAAAATACCAAAAATATTATCTTATCATATCTATCAGATCTCACTCTCGTAAGTGACCGAGAAGGGATTGACAACCCCTTTATCGCGTTGGCTGCGAGGTTCTTATTGGTTTGTGCAGGTGCGAGGGACTCGCGCGTGGTCTCCTACTGGATTGATACCTTGGTTCTCGAAAACCGAGGGAAATACTTACGCTACTGTGCTGCATCACCCTTTCCTCTTCGAGGGAATACAACGCAAGCTCGAGAAGTAGCAAGAAGAATTTATGGCGCCATTGCCGGGGAGATCTACGCAAAAGTCATATACCAAGTACCTATCACAAAACCTTATCCTTCGCACTACATTATTTGCCTCTCGTTTTCCTCTCCCCCACTTCACCCTTGCCGTTTTATTCACCCTTCTTTTTCCGTGTGTTTTACCGTTCGCTTGCCTCTTGTTTGCTTGTGTTTTGGATTGCTTGCTTGTCACTATGGCTCAAGACAATACCAAATTGTGTGACTTTTCCAGTGCCAACAATAATAATTTTATTAGCACTCCGATTGCTCCTATCGTAGATGCTAAATCTTGTGAGATCAATGCTCCTCTGTTTAATCTTGTCATGAAAGATCAATTTTATGGCCTTCCTAGTGCGGATGCCGCTACCCATTTAAGCAACTTTGTTGATTTGTGCGATATGCAAAAGAAGAGGGATACAGATAATGATATTGTTAAATTGAAGCTATTTCCATTTTCACTTAGAGATCGTGCTAAAACTTGGTTCTCCTCTTTGCCTAGAAATAGTATTGATTCATGGAATAAGTGACAAGATGCCTTTATCTCTAAGTATTTTCCTCCCGCTAAGATTATCTCTCTTAGAAACGATATTATGAATTTTAAGCAACTAGATCATGAGCATGTTGCACAAGCTTGGGAGAGAATGAAATTAATGATACATAATTGCCCTACACATGGTCTGAACTTATGGATGATTATACAAAAAATTATGCCGGCTTGAATTTTGCTTCTAGAAATCTTTTAGATTCGGCCGCGGGGGGCACTTTCATGGAAATCACTTTATGGAGAAGCTACCAAACTCCTAGATAATATTATGGTTAACTAGTCTGATGTCTACTACGCAACCTTCTTCTTGTAGACGTTGTTGGGCCTCTAAGTGCAGAGGTTTGTAGGACAGTAGCAAATTTCCCTCAAGTGGATGACCTAAGGTTTATCAATCCGTGGGAGGCGTAGGATGAAGATGGTCTCTCTCAAACAACTCTGCAACTAAATAACAGAGAGTCTCTTGTGTCCCGAACACACCCAATACAATGCTAAATTGTATAGGTGCACTAGTTCGGCGAAGAGATGGTGATACAAGTGCAATATGGATGGTAGATATAGGTTTTTGTAATTTGAAATATAAAAACAGCAAGGTAGGAAGTGGTAAAAGTGAGCATAAACGGTGTTGCAATGATAAGAAACAATTCCTAGGGTTCATACTTTCACTAGTGCAATTTCTCTCAACAATAATAACATAACTGGATCATATAACTATCCCTCAACATGCAACAAATTATCACTCCAAAGTAACTAATAGCGGAGAACAAACGAAGAGATTATGGTGGGGTACGAAACCACCTCAAAGTTATCCTTTCCGATCGATCTATTCAAGAGTCCGTAGTAAAATAGCACGAAGCTATTCTTTCCGTTCGATCTATCTTAGAGTTCGTACTAGAATAACACCATAAGATACAAATCAACCAAAACCCCAATGTCACCTAGATACTCCATTGTCACCTCAAGTATTCGTGGGCATGATTATATGATATGCATCACACAATCTCAGATTCATCTATTCAACCAACACAAAGTACTTCAAAGAGTGCCCCAAAGTTTCTACCGGAGAGTCAAGATGAAAACGTGTGCCAACCCCTATGCATAAGTTCACAAGGTCACTGAACCCGCAAGTTGATCACCAAAACATACATCAAGTGGATCACGTGATATCCCATTGTCACCACAGATAAGCACACGCAAGACATACATCAAGTGTTCTCAAATCCTTAAAGACTCAATCCGTTAAGATAACTTCAAAGGGAAAACTCAATTCATTACAAGAGAGTAGAGGGGGAGAAACATCATAAGATCCAACTATAATAGCAAAGCTCGCGATACATCAAGATCGTGCCATCTCAAGAACACGAGAGAGAGAGAGAGATCAAACACATAGCTACTGGTACATACCCTCAGCCCCGAGGGTGAACTACCCCCCCTCGTCATGGAGAGCGCTGGGATGATGAAGATGGCCACTGGAGAGGGATCCCCCCCTCCGGCAGGGTGCCAGAACGCGTCTAGATTGGTTTTTGGTGGCTCTAGAGGCTTGCGGTGGTGGAACTCCCGATCTAGGTTATTTTCTAGAGGTTTCCATATTTATATGATTTTTTGGCGTAGGGCACAAGTCAGGGGTGTTTCCGGGCTGTCCACGAGATAGGGGGGGCGCGTCCAGGGGGGTGGGTGCGCCCCCCACCCTCGTGGGCAGCCCGTGACTTTCCTGGCCCAACTCTTTTACTCCGGGGCTTATTTTGGTCTATAAAAAAATCATCAAAATTGGCACGTCAATTGGACTCCGTTTGATATTCCTTTTCTATAAAACTCAAAACAAGGAAAAAACAGAAACTGGCACTAGGCTCTAGGTTAATAGGTTAGTCCCAAAAATCATATAAAAGTGTATATAAAATCCCATAAAACATCCTAGAAGGATAATATAATAGCATGGAACAATCAAAAATTGTAGATACGTTGGAGACGTATCAAGCATCCTCAAGCTTAATTCCTGCTCGTCCTCGAGTAGGTAAATGATAAAAACAGAATTTTTGATGTGGAATGCTACCCATCATAATTCTCAACGTAATTTTCTTTATTGTGGCATGAATGTTCAGATCCGAAAGATTCAAGACAAAAGTCTATATTGACATAATAATAATAATAATAATAATAATTCAAGCATACTAACAAAGCAATTATGTCTTCTCAAAATAACATGGCCAAAGAAAGTTCATCCCTGCAAAATCATATAGTTTGGCTATGCTCCATCTTCGTCACACAGAATACTCAAATCATGCACAACCCCGGTTTCAGCCAAGCATTTGTTTCATACTTCATTTTTTTCAAACTTTTTCAACTTTCACGCAATTTTTTCATACTTCAATTCTTTCAAACCTTTCAACTTTCACACAATACATGAGCGTGAGCCATGGATATAGCACTATGTGGAATATAGTGGTGGTTTTGGAGAAGAGAAAAGAGGAAGATGGTCTCACGTAAACTAGGCGTATCAATGGGCTATGGAGATGCCCACCAATAGATATCAATGTGAGTGAGTAGGAATTGCCATGCAACGGATGCACTAGAGCTAAAAATGTATGAAAGCTCAACAAAAGAAACTAAGTGGGTGTGCATCCAACTTGCTTGCTCACGAAGACCTAGGGCATTTGAGGAAGCCCATCATTGGAATATACAAGCCAAGTTCTATAATAAAAATTCCCACTAGTATATGAAAGTGACAAAACAAGAGACTCTCTATCATGAAGATCATCGTGCTACTTTGAAGCACATGTGTGGAAAAAGATAGTAGCATTGTCCCTTTTTATTTTTCTTTTCGTTTTCTTCCTTTTTTTGGGCCTTCCTTTTTTTCTTTGGCCTTTCCTTCTTTTTTTCTTTTTTTTCTTTGGGACAATGCTCTAATAATGATGATCATCACACTTCTATTGATTTACAACTCGATACTAGAACAAAGTATGACTCTATATGAATGCCTCCAGCGACGTACCGGGATGTGCAATGAATCAAGAGTGACATGTATGAAAAATTATGCATGGTGGCCTAGCCACGAATACGATGTCAACTACATGATCATGCATGGCAATATGACAATGATGAAGCGTGTCATATGAACGGAATGGTGGAAAGCTGCATGGCAATATATCTCGGAATGGCTATGGAAATGCCATGATAGGTAGGTATGGTGGCTGTTTTGAGGAAAGTATATGGTGGGTTTATGGTACCAACGAAAGTTGCGCGGTACAAGAGAGGCTAGCAATGGTGGAAGGGTGAGAGTGCGTATAATCCATGGACTCAACATTAGTCATAAAGAACTCACATACTTATTGCAAAAATCTACACGGCATCAAAACAAAGTACTACACGCATGCTCCTAGGGGAAGGGTTGTTAGGAGTTAACCATCGCGCGATCCCGACCTCCACACAAAGGATGACACTCAATGATATACCTCATGCTTCAAATTTGTCACACAACGGTTACCATACGTGCATGCTACGGGACTTGCAAAGATCAACACAAGTATTTCTCAAATTCACAACTAGTCTACTAGCATGACTCTAATATCACCATCCTCATATCTCAAAACAATCATCAAGTATCAAACTTCTCATAGTATTCAATGCACTTTATGTGAAAGTTTTTACTATTACCAACTTGGATGCCTATGATATTAGGACTAATTCATAACCTAAGCCAATTACCATGCTGTTCTAAAAGACTCTCAAAATAATATAAATGAACCATGAGAGTTCATCTATTTCTTCAAAATAAAACCACCGGCGTGCTCTAAAAGATATAAGTGAAGCACTAGAGCAAACATCAAACTACTCTGAAAGATATAAGTGAAGATCAATGAGTACTTGAATAATTATGTAACTATGTGAAGACTCTCTAAAATTTAAGAATTTCAGATCTTGGGATATTATTAAAACAGCAAGCAAAACAAAATAAAACAAAATTACGCTCCAAGCAAAACACATATCATGTGGTGAATAAAAATATAGCATCAAGTAAAGTTACCGATAGACGAAGACGAAAGAGGGGATGCCTTCCCGGGGCATCCTCAAGCTTAGGCTTTTGGTTGTCCTTGAATTTTACCTTGGGGTGCCTTGGGCATCCCCAAGCTTAGGCTCTTGCCACCCCTTATTCCATAGTCCATCGAATCTTTACCCAAAACTTGAAAGCTTCACAACACAAAACTCAACAGAAAACTCGTAAGCTCCGTAAGTATAAGAAAATAAAACCACCACTTAGGTACTGTTGTGAACTCATTCTAAATTCATATTGGTGTAATATTTACTGTGTTCCAACTTCTATATGGTTCACACCCTCTGATACTACTCATAGATTCATCAAAATAGGCAAACACCACATAGAAAACAGAATCTGTCAAAAACAGAGCTGTCTGTAGCAATCTGTAACTTTCGAATACTTCTGTAACTCTAAAAATTCTGAAATAAATTGGTGGATGTGAGGAATTTGTCTAGTAATCATCTACAAAAAGAATCAACTAAAAAGCACTCTCCAGTAAAAAATGACAGCCAATCTCGTGAGCGCTAAAGTTTATGTTTTTTTACAGCATGATCGCATAAACTTCACACAAGTCTTCCCAAAGATTCTACTTGGCACAAACACTAATTAAAACACAAAACCACATCTAAACAGAAGCTAGATGCAATATTTATTCCTAAACAGAAGCAAAAGCAAAGAAAATAAAATAAAGTTGGGTTGCCTCCCAACAAGGCCTATCGTTTAACGCCCCTAGATAGGCATGATGATTTCAATTACTCTCATAAAAGATAAGAATTGAAACATAAGGAGAGCATCATGAAGAATATGTTGAAACATAAGGAGAGCATCATGAAGAATATGACTAGCACATTTAAGCCTAACCCACTTCCTATGCATAGGGATTTTGTGAGCAAACAACTTATGTTAACAATAATCAACTAGCATAGGAAAGCAAAACAAGCATAGCTTCAAAACTTCAAGCACATAGAGAGGAAACTTGATATTATTGCAATATGTAGAAGCATATGTTCCTCCCTCATAATAATTTTCAGTAGCATCATGAATGAATTCAACCATATAACCAGCACATAAAGCATTCTTTTCATGACCTACTTGCATAGAAATTTTACTACTCTCCACATAAGCAAATTTATTCTCATCAATAGTAGTGGGAGCAAACTCAACAAAATAATTATCATGTGAGGCATAATACAATTGAAAACTAAAATCATGATGGCAAATTTCATGGTTATCATTATTATTAATAGCATACAAGTCATCACAATAATCATCATAGATAACAACTTTGTTCTCATAATCAATTGGAACCTCTTCCGAAATAATGGATTCATCACTAAATAAAGTCATGACCTCTCCAAATCCACTTTCATCAGTATAATCATCATAAATAGGGGGCATGCCTTCATCATAATAAATTTGCTCATCAAAACTTGGGGGACTAAAAATATCATCTTCATCAAACATAGCATCCCCAAGCTTGCGGCTTTGCATATCATTAGCATCATGGATATTCAAAGGATTCACACTAACAACATTGCAATCATGCTCATCATGAACGTATTTTATGCCAAGCACTCTATGTAATTCTTCTTCTAGTACTTGAGCACAATTTTCCTACCCATCATTTTCACGAAAGATATTAAAAAGGTGAAGCATATGAGGTAACCTTAATTCCATTTTTGGTAGTTTTCTGTTATAAACTAAACTAGTGATAAAACAAGAAACTAAAAGATTCGATTGCAACATCTAAGGATATACCTTCAAGCACACACCTCCCCGGCAACGGCGCCAGAAAAGAGCTTGATTATCTACTACACAACCTTCTTCTTGTAGACGTTGTTGGGCCTCCAAGTGTAGAGGTTTGTAGGACAGTAGCAAATTCCCCTCAAGTGGATGACCTAAGGTTTATCAATCCGTGGGAGGCGTAGGATTAAGATGGTCTCTCTCAAGCAACCCTGCAAACAAATAACAAAGAGTCTCTTGTGTCCCCAACAGACCCAATACAATGGTAAATTGTATAGGTGCACTAGTTTGGCGAAGAGATGGTGATACAAGTGCAATATGGATGGTAGATATAGGTATTTCTAATCTGAAAATATAAAAACAACAAGGTAGCAAGTGGTAAAAGTGAGCATAAACGGTGTTGCAATGATAAGAAACAAGGCCTAGGGTGCATACTTTCACTAGTGCAAGTTCTCTCAACAATAATAACATAACTGGATCATATAACTATCCCTCAACATGCAACAAAGAGTCAATCCAAAGTAACTAATAGCGGAGAACAAACGAAGAGATTATGGTAGGGTGCGAAACCACCTCAAAGTTATCCTTTCTGATCGATCTATTCAAGAGTCCGTAGTAAAATAGCACGAAGCTATTCTTTCCGTTCGATCTATCTTAGAGTTCATACTAAAATAACACCTTAAGATACAAATCAACCAAAACCCTAATGTCACCTAGATACTCCATTATCACCTCAAGTATCCGTGGTCATGATTATACGATATGCGTCACACAATCTCAGATTCAACTATTCAACCAACACAAAGTACTTCAAAGAGTGCCCCAAAGTTTCTACAAGAGAGTCAAGATGAAAATGTGTGCCAACCCCTATGCATAAGTTCACAAGGTCACTGAACCCGCAAATTGATCACCAAAACATACATTGTGGGGACCCCGACTTAGAAGTCGAGATCACCGAATGCACGTGTATAGTGATCTCAGAGATCAATGCTCACTGAACACAGAGAAGCTGAATAACAAGAGTCTTACATCCATACATATCGTCTTACACGAATTAAGGCCATTATGGCCAAGTCTTACAAAGATAAAGCCTCAAGGGCTGAATAGCAAATAACTCAAATAGCGGAAGTCTTCGATGATAGGTAGAACCCATGCCATCTGCCTTAACCCTACAGGCATTCTGACTGGGATAGCGTCCTAGTTCGCATGTTCGTCTCCAAAGAACTCTTCCTCATATTCCTGTTCCTCCATGCCTGGCCAATTAAATAACCAGTGGCAAGCCAATGAGTACTTTGAATGTACTCGCAAGCAACCCATGATGTGGTTCAAGTAACAATGCAATTGAACAATAATGAGCAATCTAGCAATGGGCTAGAATAAATATTCTACCCTCAAGTGTATGCATCAACGAGTTCACGTAACCTCGAAAACAGGTTACCGATATCAACATGAACATGATTCAACTCATCGAGTCAAGTCTCCACCTTGACTCATCACACACATACTTTCATCGATGCAGTAAAATTCTGGACATAGTTTAAGTAGCACCACCCAACTGTCCATGACCGTGGACACGGCTATTCGAATAGTTTTACACTCTGCAGAGGTTGCGCACTTTACCCACAAGATCCGGGAAGCTTTCGTGTCATCCACGATCCCGCGGTACCTCAAGTACTCGGGGGAAGCACCCGGTCATTATCTTTCCTTAGACGACACTAACATAGAGTCCACTCGTTGGTACACGGCCCTCGAGTACAAACAGTAGATCACGGGACTTGCCCTAATTCAATGTCACGCGTACCCGAAGGGACCAACGGTGTGTCCGGTGCCCTGTGAAAACAGTCATGGTCGTCTATCCAAGCACGACCCCGTCCCGGGAAAGACCTCAAGTCTTCCCGTCACTACTAATGCGGGCACCATGCTAGTATCGACCTAAGTAATCAATAAAGCCCCGTCCCATAAGGGGTAGAGTGGTTGCATATGTTTGGTTGGGACGGTAGTCACACATAAATCTAATCCATTATTTCACCCATGCACAAGATTTTACCGACACATCACTTCTTCCTCAAGTGATGACCTAACTCAACATCACCCTCGGGCATTAGGGGCACCCGATGGGGTCTATGCAAATATTTCAACCACAAGGTTTCATGTCACACATGCATCACTAAGCATCACAACTAACCATTTGCATGGCATCTAGCACATAGCAAGATCATGAGTAAGCATGCATCATGCGGTGGTTTCAACTAGATCACCATCGGCATTCTATCACTATGCATTCGGAAACAAACGGGTTCCGAAGAACACAAGTGTATCATGGTCAAAGGGCTGCTTGCCTGGATTGGCTTGGTCTTCAAAGTCTTCAAATCCTTCTCCTTCTCCTTCTTCAGCAACTTCGTCAAATACGGGATCTAATCGTCGCAAAATAACAACGGGAAAATAAGACCACAATGAAAACATAAAAATCAAAGTGCTCAGAAAAATGTAAACTTATTTTTGTTAAATACTAGAGGGAAAACTAAGATGGAGAAAATTCTTAGTTGGAGTTTTGGAGTTACATAATGGAATCTAGGGATTTTTGAACATGAGTTTTAATGCTCAAATTTGAATTTAAATTTGAACAGAACAGAAAAGTTTCATGGATATGTGTGAAAGTGACACCATTAAATAGGTTGGAATATTACAAGATTTTAGGAGTTGGAATTATTTTATTTGGACAAATATTCATTTCTGTAAAATTATTTGAATTATTTACCGAAAGAATAAAAAGAAATGGCACTGTGCCACTGGGCCAGAGCGGCCAGAGTACACGGTCCAGGGCATCCAGCCCAGCTGCTCGGGCGCCAGCGCACGCACGTCAGGGTTTTAAACCTGACGGGCGGGGCCCAGCGGTCAGCGGCTGAGAGGGGGGAGAGGGAGCGGTGAGGATGACAGGCGGGGCCCGCCAGTCATCTTCAACCTCTCGGCCACAGCGACGGCGAGCTCACCGGCGGCGAATCTGGGCACGGCGGAGCCAACAGAGGGCAGGGACGGACTCAGCAACGAGTCGCGGAGGCAGTGGTGGTGGTGCGACTCGCCGGGGAGGTCGGGATCGTCGGCGGCGAGGTGGGACGGCGGAGGGTCGTCGGGAAGCTGCTGGCTAGCTTGTTTCCGGTAGCTGTAGAAGGGGAAAAAGGAGGGGAATGCATCAGTGAGGTGTGGAGGTTCCAAATCGAGCGAGAGAAAGGCCGGAGGAGGCCTGTACTGCGAGATCGCCGGTTGCCCGACGTGGCGGAGCTTCGGTCGATCCCGAGCACTGGGGCTCTTCGAGGATGAACTAGTGGTACTCGCGTGTTGCTGTGAGTGAGGAGAGGCTATTGGTGCTGAGTGGAGGGCTCGGGGGGGG
>LR738711.1:654272896-654287824 GCA_902687465.1 Secale cereale
CCTATTTATAGGGGAACGGCGAGGTCCCGTGGACCTGTGCGTCGGCGAGCTTCTGCTCGACGCCACAGTGCACGGGAGGCGACAGGAGTGTGTCTGCGGCGTTGCTGGACGAGCCCTACGCCTAGTAGAGGGAAGAGTAGGAGCAGGAGGCTTCCAGACAGTGCGCGCGTGTGAGGCCGCCGAATGGAGGCTGCGGGCGGCCGGCGCGCGTGTGGAGACGGCCACTGGAGGGCGTAGGAGGAGGGGGACAGCACCGGTGGAGGTTGCGGACGTCGAGGGGCGTTGGGAGGCGCGAGGGGAGAGCTCGAGGCTGTCGGCTGCGCTGGATTGGGCGAAGCTACAGTGCGGGGGCGCACTATAGCGCGCTCTGGAGCAGCCTAATTGCATGCCATGGCATGCCATTGGCCCTCTGGGCGTGTCCACCGCGTCTGGGGGGGGGGGGTTTAGGGTGATGTAATCAACCCAGCTGTGGCATTGGATACCCTGGATGATCAAGGAGAGATAGATGAAGCTGGTAACTTGGTGAATTCTGGTTGTCCAGCAAGGTGAACTAGGGTTTTCACCCCTCAATCATGGAGCTGGGGACTTGGGGGAGTTACTGGAGGTAGATAGTAACTAGATGAAGCTGTGGTAGGAAGTTGAGGCCAAGGTAAATAGTAAAAGTGACCAAGATGGTAGTTTTGGTAAAATTGAAGAAGGTGTTTGATCAGTGTTTGGTCAAGCAAATGATCTCCACTTGCCATGACACTTAACAGGATTGAATGCTATAAGAAAATAGGGTGTTTCACCAAATTTGGGCTCATTTGAAGAAACTAGCCAATGTAACTTTGGTGAACCCTAAAAATCAACAGAAATGGCTTCATCTTGTTTGAGTCAAGCTAATCATCTCCCCTTGATGCACCACTTGGTGTAGTTTCATCATTTGGGGTATTGATCATGCCCACAAAGTTTGAAGCACCAGGTAAAAAGTTGGTAGTGTAAAGTTGTCCAAATTTGCATTTGAACAAAAATGGTTTTGGGGTATTCTGACCAAGTTGCTCTACTCCAAATCTTGTGCCATTTGGTCTAGATGCCTTATTAGGCCATTCTAGCATGTGCACCAAGTTTGAGAGCATTTGGAAAAGTTTGGCAATGTAAAGTTGCTCAAACTTCAAATATGGACAGAATGGTTTTGAAGGGTTTTGAGGATGTTATCTTGCTTCCCAAGGCATGGGGCTTGGCAAGATCATCAAATATGTCATATATGACATTATAGAATTTCCTTGGAAGTTTTGGAGAATATTTCCTTTGTAAATATTTCAAAAGCTTGAAATATCCAGAAAGGGTTTTAGAGGGATTAGCCCATTATTTTGAACATGACCAAGTGTTGAAACTCTTATATATGGACAATATATGTCCTATGAGTCTCCCTGAATTTTGGCAAATATTTTTGAAATACTTAAATAATTTTCCCCTATTAAAGACCATTTCTGGCCTTAAGAAAAAGTTTTTAAATAAAATAGGAAAATATCTTTTAAAATTAAACTTTTGTGGTTTTTGGGAGTCCTATGACTACTAGGTCTCAAATGTACCTTTTGAAATAATTTTCTCACCCTAAATCAAGCACTTGCAGTGCAAACCTTAATTCAGGGGTTTTTGGAATACTAAATTTATAAAATACATTTTTGGCCAAATTAATTTTGTAAGAAAATACTATACTGCTATATAACACTTGGCATGATCATTGGGAAGAAGTTTTGGGTATGGAGATGAATTCTACAAGAGGTAATAGTTGACTTTAATGAGCACATGAAAAGCATATGAAGAAAAACTCAATTCCAAATAAAAGCCAAATGATGCTAAAAAAATTTGTTGGTCCAAATTTTCATGCTTCATTGATGCAAATGACATGTTACAAAATGCAGGGTGTGACAGACCTACCCCCCTTACAAGAATCTCGTCCCCGAGATTCCTAAACTAGGTCTTAAAAGAGATCGGGAAACTCGGATCTAAGATAGTCTTCACGTTCCCAGGTTGCTTCTGCTTCCGTGTGGTTGCTCCACTGGACCTTGAAGTACTTGATGGTATGGCTTCGCGTCCGTCGTTCTGCTTCATCCAGAATGCGAATGGGCTTCTCACGGTAGGTCAAATCAGGCTGCAGATCAATGGCTTGGTGATCCACATCCTTGTAGAGATTAGGCATGTTCGGAACTTGGAGACATTTCCGGAGTTGTGACACATGGAATACGTTGTGCACATCGGATAGCTCAGGTGGTAGTTCCAACTGGCAAGCCACTTCTCCTCGTCGTGCAGTGATCTCAAAGGGTCCAATGAACCTTGGTGCGAGCTTCCCCTTGACGTGGAAACACTTGGTTCCCTTGAGAGGAGTTACCGGCAGGTACACATGGTCCCCGTCATGGAAACTCATGTCCCGACGGTGAGTGTCAGCATAGCTCTTCTGCCTAGACTTGGCTGCCTTCAAACGTTCTCTGACTAGTTGGACTTGCTCTTCTGCTGCGCAGAGAATGTCTGGTCCAAAGACTAGCCCTTCTCCAGTCTCCGACCAGTTGAGGGGTGTGCGACATATGCGTCCGTACAACACCTCAAATGGTGCCATCTAAAGGCTCGACTGATAACTGTTGTTATAGGAGAACTCGGCAAAAGGGAGGCAATCTTCCCACTTGGCTCCATATGCCAAGACACAGGCTCAGAGCATGTCTTCGAGAATTTGATTTACTCATTCTGTCTGACCTCCGGTCTGTGGGTGGAAAGCTGTGCTGAAAGATAATTTGGTTCCCAAGGCTTCTTGGAACTTCTTCCAGAACCTTGAGGTGAACTGGGTTCCTCGATCTGACACAATCTCCTTGGGAACGCCGTGAAGGCTTATGATTCTGTCGATGTAGAGAGCTGCCAGCCGGTTGCCATCATAAGTGGTCTTGACAGGAATGAAATGGGCCACCTTGGTCAAATGATCGACTATGACCCAGATAGAGTCATGTCCCCTATTTGACCTTGGTAATCCGGTGATGAAGTCCATTCCGACTTTATCCCACTTCCACTCAGGAACCTTGAGTGGTTGAAGCAATCCAGTAGGTCGCTGATATTCAGCCTTGACCCTTTGGCAGACATCACACTTTGCAACATAGGTTGCAATCTCTCTTTTCATCCCGTGCCACCAGAATCTTGCCTTCAAGTCTTGGTACATCTTGGTTCCTCCGGGGTGGATGGAATACGGGGTGTCATGGGCTTTGCGGAATTCTGCCTTGAAGTTGACCCAAGTGATGTCTTGTTCAGCATGCATGACCTTGAATCCATCCCACCAAGCTCTAGCAGTCCCCCCGAGGTAGTGGGCTGCATAAGCCACCTTCTCGCGGTCTTCGGTGCATCCGACTAGTTCTAGTATGTCCTCAATGGTGCGGACCCAGTCGTCTGCATCCAGGGGTTCAGCAGTCTTGATAAAGGTTGGCGGTGCATGCTTCTTGAACTCTGCCAACGTGGAACGTCCATTGCCATTCCCCGCCGGCTGGCGGTTGTTGGTGTCAACTTGAGCAATCAACTGAAGGGCTGCGGTGTTGGCTTGGCGTTCCTCTCGGAAAGCTTGGAGAAGCTGAGCCATGTCCATGTTCGGAGGAGGTGGTGGTGGTGGAGCTTGGTCGTTGGTTTGGTCGTGGCCTGCCTCTGACTGAGCGGATGCTCCGGCTTTAGGCTGCTGGGTAGAGGTACCAGTACGAGTTACAACAGGCATCCTGTTGGAGCGGTAAAAGGTCTCATGACTCGGAAGAGGGAAAGCAAGATAGATGGGTGCCTAGTAAGGGGGTGGGTGTGACACTAATCAAATCATGCAAAGGCCGAAAGGCCAAAACACATTCATTAAAATCCAAATGGGTGATGTAGTCGTTTACATGTTCCCGAAGGAAGAATACGACATACATTCAAACACAACAAAAGCAAACACTAGATGGTTTCATATGAACCATACAAGGACTCGACTGCGCATAGGGGTTTCACGACCTATCCTACCGTAGAGGTCACAACTGGCATATCCGAGTAGCGAATAATACCTAAGCGGTGGAATGCTCGGTCGCGTATTCCGGCTCTTCTGGGTCTTCCTCCTTGTCTTCATCTGTCTGAGCTCCCTTGTCACTTGAGGGTGTGGGGGGAGTGGAGGAGTTGGATACGACGGTGCTTCGTCGGTGGTGCAGGGAATAGCTTGCGATATTCCCTTGCCGTCATCCGGCGTCGCCGAGGTGGTTCTTCATTCTTGGAAGATACATCTTCGGAGGGCCTTCCGCCTCGGTATGCGATAGCGGACTGTCCGGAAGGTGCTCCTTCCTTCTTGATCCTATTTGTCTTCTCTTGAGCTCGGCGAAGAAGTGCCTTGGTCTTGTGAAGTTCTTCCCGGAGCTTCATTGATTCCGCGGTCAAGTCTTGTGCCAAGCTGTCGGCACAAAGACTAAAGTAGGTTTGGAATCGAAGCGAGAGTCCTTCCTTCAGTGGAGGGGCTAGTGCGCTGCTTTCATCTTCACCTTCCTTCCGGTAAGGTAAGAAGCGGGTTGTCATCTTGGCTAACATCTCCGGAAGAAGCTCACGGAGACGGGTTAGTGCCTTGAGTGCAGCAGCCTCGACAGCGAGAGGTAGTGTTGCCATCTGGGGTCCCTCGAAGAACCAACTTGTGGGAGGACCGTTTGCCTTCACGATCACTTCCACATGGTACTCCACCTCAGTGTCGCTAACCCAATGCTCAAGGTATGTGAGGATGGGCGCTCGGTGGAACTGACACTCCTGGAGGCTATCCTCGAGAAGCAAGGGGAACCCAGTGGTCAGGTGCTCTTCGAACAGCGGCCATCTACAAAGGTGGAATAGGAGAGGTTAATAAGCTGATGAAATCTCAGGTTTAGAAAAGAAGAGAGGTTCAGAAGGTTTTTGAAAAAGGGTCTCATCTAACTAACGCCCATGCTAACTAAGGCTTCCTACAGTCAGGATGGCTCTGATACCAGCTCTGTGGGGACCCCGACTTAGAAGTCGAGATCACCGAATGCACGTGTACAATGATCCCAGAGATCAATGCTCACTGAACACACAGAAGCTGAATAACAAGAGTCTTACATCCATACATATCGTCTTACACGGATTAAGGCTATTATGGCCAAGTCTTACAAAGATAAAGCCTCAAGGGCTGAATAGCAAATAACTCAAATAGCGTAAGTCTTCGATGATAGGTAGAACCCATGGCATCTGCCTTAACCCTACAGGCATTCTGACTGGGATAGCGTCCTAGTTCGAATGTTCGTCTCCAAAGAACTCTTCCTCATATTCCTGTTCCTCCATGCCTGGCCAATTAAATAACCAGTGGCAAGCCAATGAGTACTTTGAATGTACTCGCAAGCAACCCATGATGTGGTTCAAGTAACAATGCAATTGAACAATAATGAGCAATCTAGCAATGGGCTAGAATAAATATTCTACCATCAAGTGTATGCATCAACGAGTTCACGTAACCTCGAAAACAGGTTACCGATATCAACATGAACATGATTCAACTCATCGAGTCAAGTCTCCACCTTGACTCATCACACACATACTTTCATCGATGCGGTAAAATTCTGGACATAGTTTAAGTAGCACCACCCAACTGTCCATGACCGTGGACACGGTTATTCGAATAGTTTTACACTCTGCAGAGGTTGCGCACTTTACCCACAAGATCCGGGAAGCTTTCGTGTCATCCACGATCCCGCAGTACCTCAAGTACTCGGGGGAAGCACCCGGTCATTATCTTTCCTTAGACGACACTAACATAGAGTCCACTCGTTGGTACACGGCCCTCGAGTACAAACAGTAGATCACGGGACTTGCCCTAATTCAATGTCACGCGTACCCGAAGGGACAACCGGTGTGTCCGGTGCCCTGTGAAAACAGTCATGGTCGTCTATCCAAGTACGACCCCGTCCCGGGAAAGACCTCAAGTCTTCCCGTCACTAGTAATGCGGGCACCATGCTAGTATCGACCTAAGTAATCAATAAAGCCCCGTCCCATAAGGGGTAGAGTGGTTGCACATGTTTGGTTGGGACGGTAGTCACACATAAATCTAATCCATTATTTCACCCATGCACAAGATTTTACCGGCACATCACTTCTTCCTCAAGTGATGACCTAACTCAACATCACCCTCGGGCATTAGGGGCACCCGATGGGGTCTATGCAAATATTTCAACCACAAGGTTTCATGTCACACATGCATCACTAAGCTTCACAAGTAACCATTTGCATGACATCTAGCACATAGCAAGATCATGAGTAAGCATGCATCATGCGGTGGTTTCAACTAGATCACCATCGGCATTCTATCACTATGCATTCGGAAACAAACGGGTTCCGAAGAACACAAGTGTATCATGGTCAAAGGGCTGCTTGCCTGGATTGGCTTGGTCTTCAAAGTCTTCAAATCCTTCTCCTTCTCCTTCTTCAGCAACTTCGTCAAATATGGGATCTAATCGTCGCAAAATAACAACGGGAAAATAAGACCACAATGAAAACAGAAAAATCAAAGTGCTCAGAAAAATGTCAACTTATTTTTGTTAAATACTAGAGGGAAAACTAAGATGGAGAAAATTCTTAGTTGGAGTTTTGGAGTTACATAATGGAATCTGGGGATTTTTGAACAGGAGTTTTAATGCTCAAATCTGAATTTAAATTTGAACAGAACAGAAAAGTTTCATGGATATGTGTGAAAGTGACACCATTAAATAGGTTGGAATATTACATAATTTTAGGAGTTGGAATTATTTTATTTGGACAAATATTCATTTGTGTAAAATTATTTGAATTATTTACAGAAAGAATAAAAAGAAATGGCACTGTGCCACTGGGCCAGAGCGGCCACAGTACACGGCCCAGGGCATCCAGCCCAGCCGCTCGGGCACCAGCGCGCGCACGTCAGGGTTTTATACCTGACGTGCGGGGCCCAGCGGTCAGCGGCTGCGAGGGGGGGAGAGGGAGCGGTGAGGATGACAGGCGGGGCCCGCCTATCATCTTCAACCTCTCGGCCACGGCGACGGTGAGCTCACCGGCGGCGAATCTGGGCACGGCGGAGCCAACAGAGGGCAGGGACGGACTCAGCAACGAGTCGCAGAGGCAGTGGTGGTGGTGCGACTCGCCGGGGAGGTCGGGATCGTCGGCGGCGAGGTGGGATGGCGGAGGGTCGTCGGGAAGCTGCTGGCTAGCTTGTTTCCGGCAGCTGTAGAAGGGGAAAAGGGAGGGGAATGCATCAGTGAGGTGTGGAGGTTCCAAATCGAGCAAGAGAAAGGGCGGAGGAGGCCTGTACTGCGAGATCGCGGGTTGCCCGACGCGGCGGAGCTCCGGTCGATCCCGAGCACTGGGGCTCTTCGGGGATGAACTAGTGGTACTGGCGTGTTGCTGTGAGTGAGGAGAGGCTGTTGGTGCTGCGTGGAGGGCTCGGGGGGGTCCTATTTATAGGGGAACGGCGAGGTCCCGTGGATCTATGCGCCAGCGAGCTTCTGCTCGACGCCACAGTGCACAGGAGGCGACGGGAGTGTGTCTGCGGCGTTGCTGGACGAGCCCTACACCTAGTAGAGGGAAGAGGAGGAGCGGGGAGGCTTCCAGACAGTGTGCGTGTGTGAGGCCGACGAATGGAGGCTGCGGGCGGCCGACGCGCGTGTGGAGACGGCCACTGGAGGGCGTAGGAGGAGGGGGACAGCACCGGTGGAGGTTGCGGACGTCGAGGGGCGTTGGGAGGTGCGAGGGGAGAGCTCGAGGCTGTCGGCTGCGCTGGATTGGGCAAAGCTACAGTGCGGGGGCGCACTGTAGCGCGCTCTAGAGCGGCCTAATTGCATGCCATGGCATGCCATTGGCCCTCTGGGCGTGTCCACCGCGTCTGGGGGGGTTTAGGGTGATGTAATTAACCCAGCTGTGGCATTGGATACCCTGGATGATCAAGGAGAGAGAGAGGAAGCTGGTAACTTGGTGAATTCTGGTTGTCCAGCAAGGTGAACTAGGGTTTTCACCCCTCAATCATGGAGCTGGGGACTTGGGGGAGTTACTGGAGGTAGATAGTAACTAGATGAAGCTGTGGTAGGAAGTTGAGGCCAAGGTAAATAGTAAAAGTGACCAAGATGGTAGTTTTGGTAAAATTGCAGAAGGTGTTTGATCAGTGTTTGGTCAAGCAAATGATCTCCACTTGCCATGACACTTAACAGGATTGAATGCTATAAGAAAATAGGGTGTTTCACCAAATTGGGTCTCATTTGAAGAAACTAGCCAATGTAACTTTGGTGAACCCTAGAAATCAACAGAAATGGCTTCATCTTGTTTGAGTCAAGCTAATCATCTCCCCTTGATGCACCACTTGGTGTAGTTTCATCATTTGGGGTATTGATCATGCCCACAAACTTTGAAGCACCAGGTAAAAAGTTGGTAGTGTAAAGTTGTCCAAATTTGCATTTGAACAGAAATGGTTTTGGGGTATTCTGACCAAGTTGCTCTACTCCAAATCTTGTCCCATTTGGTCTAGATGCCTTATTAGGCCATTCTAGCATGTGCACCAAGTTTGAGAGTGTCGGTGTACTAAGGTAGGGGTACCTCAGTACCCCAACTTGTGCACGGGCAGCGGCAGCTCCCCGCGGCAGGGTTCACCACGCGCTTGCCGGAGACCTTCCTGACCCTTATCTAGCCATTCAAAAACAAAGTATACAAGACAGAAGACCAAGACCCCGGCAAGAGGAGCTTGCCGGGAAGGCCGTCCCAGGCTCGAGATTGCTTAACTAGCACGAGGCCCTGGCAAGAGGAGCTTGTCAGGACGAATAGAAGATTTCATCTTAGAAGACCCGGCAAGGGCTCGGGGAGCGGCAAGCTTCCGGGCCCGGCAAGGTCGAGATCCCCGGCAAGGTGCTTGCCGGGGGAGGTGCGCTGTGTGCCCGCGCTCCAGCTCATCGGCCCACGCGTCGCCCTGGGGCCACTCCAGGGACGCGTGGCGGATGGCTGTGCAGCCTGGGGGACACGGTGGCACTCCACGGCAGAGGATCCATCGCCGTGGAGGACGGAGACGCAACGGCGGGAGCTTTTGGGGTCGACGGCGACGGGCATTAAATGCCCTTGTCCCCCACTGCTAGAGTAGGTATAGACCACTGTTCTGTACTGTAGCTCCGCTGTTCCCGCACTATTACAACTACCACCTCTTTTACATTTTTACCCCTTTCTCCTACGTTGACACCTGTCGGTGACCCCTTGCACTATAAAAGGAGGCCCATGCACAACGTGGAGGGGGTTCGGTTCGAAACCTAGATCATTCTCACGCTCGTGTAGCTGCTTCTTCAAGCTCCGAGCGCCCAACTCAATACACAACCAAGCAGGAGTAGGGTTTTACGCATCTGTGCGGCCCGAACCTGGGTAAAACTGCCCGTGCGTCTGCCTCGATCTGCTCTTCGTGCTCCCTCCGCCCTCGTACCGCACAGACAAGGGGCTCCGGTCCCATAGGTGTTCGTGGTGGACAGTTTCCCCCGACATCTTTGATGCCATTGGGGGCACGAAGATAGTAACCGGCTGGCTCCTCGCCGGCGGAGGGACCGGCGGCCGGTGCAGCATCTGATGCTCCCGCCACCTCCGGGTTGGCGGTGCGGTCGCCGTCCCCCTCCCCGGCCGCTGCATCGGCAGCCGGAGCGGTCTCCTGCACGGCCGGCTCGGTGGTTTCGGCCGTCTCCGCGGTGGCCTCGGCCATCTCCACGACGACGGGAGCGTCATCACCGCCGCCCTGCGCGCCCTCCTCATCCTCGATATTGATGACCTCGGTCTCCATCGGTGCGGGAGGAGGAGGAGGAAGATCTAAGAAAAGAAGAAAAAGAAGTTCAAAATCAAGCAAAGATCCAAAAAGAAGCAAAGTCAAGAAAACCAAGTACAGAACGTACCTTGGCGGACGTCCTCTGCGGCGGGCTCCCTTGCCGGGGAGCTCGGCCCTGGCGGAGTGGCCGACCTCGCCGGGCTGCTCGCCCTTGGCGGGGTACTCTGCCTTGGCGGAGTACCCGCCCTTGGCGGAGCGCTCTCCCTCGCCGGAGAGTTTTGCCTTGCCGGGGACGGCGGGGCCTGCGGCTCCTCGGTGACGGCCTCCGGGCGCTCTTCCCGCTGCGGCTCCACCTCTGCACAAGAGAAGATAGAAGAACCAAGACATTCAGAGATCAAAGCCCTAAGCGCGCCCCGACGAGCAAAAACAGTAAAACTCTAACTTACGCTGGGGGCTGCGCTGGGGGCTGCTCCCCGGAGCGGCACTCGGCTCCGGCGCGATCTCTGCTTCCGCGACAGATGGGTCTTCCCCGACCTCAACTGTGGGCACCTTGACCCTCTTCGCGCGCTGCTCCAAGGTCCTGCAATCACAAGCAACAAGCAAAGTCAAGCGTCAGCAACAATCGAGATATAAAAATCAAGAAGGAGTAAGGTCTCGGGTCCTTACTCTTGGTCCTCCTCGTCGTCCTCGCTCAGCGCGGAGAAGTCAAACTCCACGGTGGGCGCGTCGGCGCGAGGAGCGGAGGATGAAGGTTCCCTCGCGCGTTTCGGAGCCACCGGGGCTGGGGGCTGCGTAGGCCCAGCCCCTGTGGTGGCCGGCGCCCGAGAAGGGGGCGGAGCAGCTGCTCCGCTCCGAGAAGATCCTTGCCGGCTCGGTGCCGACCTGCGGGACGCCTCTGCCGTGGCCGGCACGCCGGCCGCCCTTGGCACGGCTTGGCTCGGCCGGGGAGCTGCCCGGCGAGCTGGCTGTTGCCGGGGCGCTCGCGTCTGCTCTCCCGTCGCCGCCTTGCGGAGACGCTTCAACGGGGACTGCTTCGGGCTTGCCGGGGGCGGGGAGCTCTCCGACGAGGAGAGGTCGTCGGCGTACAACTCTGTCGATCCGCCGGAGCCTTCGGCCTCCTCCTCCTCCTCCTCCTCTGCCTCGGCCGGCTCGCTGGGCCCAGCATCCGACGATGCGGCCCTCTTCCCCTTGGCGCCTCCGCCCCTCGCGGCGCCTCTGCTTCCTCCGGCGGTGCCCTCCATTGCCGCGGCCTCCGTCGCGATCCCACTGATCCCAGAGTGCCTCAGCGAGGGGATCACGGCGAGCGCGTCGGGAGGGAGCTCTAGCAGCTTGCGAATCTCCTCATTGTCCGCCTGGCTGGCGGCATCCGCGGCTTCCGCCTCCGCGGGTGTGTATCCAAAGTTTCCCGCCGCCGAGGCTGCGGCGACTTCCTCAGCGCGAGAAGCTATGTAAGCAATCTCTTGGTCGGTGGTGGCCCGCGTGTGCAGCTTGAGATCGTCCTTCTTCTCCAACACCTCCACAAGGCGGTCGTAGAACTCGAGGACGTCGATAGGCTTGGGCGCAATCCACGTGCGCTCCACTCCATGAGAGTCGCACGCGGGCATCATAGCGACAAGGCGATCCCGGGCGCTGCTGGCGCAGAGCGGCACCACTCCCCGGGGAGCGCGGAAGTACTCGGGGTGGGCCGGGTCGAACTTGAAAAGTTCCCTGACCATACCCCGCAGCTCGAGTGTTGTGAAGTTAAAATTGAGGCCGGGGCGCAGCCTCATGATGTCTGCCGGGCCGCCATATTGCCACGCCGGCCTCTTCCGGTCTTGGAGGGGGGCGATCCGGCGACGAAGAAAGTCCGCGCCCACTTCAGCGACAGACAGCGGCGCCAAACGAAGACGCATGATTCTGACGAGAGCGATATCCAGCTTGGAGTCGTCGGAATCGAAGTTACTCCAATCCCTGCCGCGCACGATGGGCGATGTGCGCGGCGCGGTGAAGTGTTGCGGCCGCTCCTCGACGACCCAGCACCACTCCGCACGCCACTCTTCCCACTTGCCGCGGAGCTCCCCCGGCAAGTAGGCGGGTTTCTTATTCAGCCTGAACACCCAAGAGATTCCTCCGGAGAGGGGGGCGTCGGCCTCTACTCTGGGGATGAAAAAGTGCCTAAAGAGAGCTACGTTGGGCTGGATTCCTACGAAGTTTTCGCACATGTGTGCGAAAACGGACATGGTGAGGATGGCGTTGGGAGTGAAGTCGAGGAGGTGGAGGCCATAAGTATTCATGATATCGCAGAAAAAGTTTGAGAAGGGAGGGCACAGACCGCAGTGGAAGAAGGCTGCGAAAAAGTGATACCCGCTGGGGTAGTGGTCCTTGGCGACGGCCGGGTAGACGCGCGTGCGGGGGTGCGCTGGGGTCTCCTTGGCCCAGAACCAATAATATTTGCTCCAGAGCTCCCGCACGCCGAGCTTCGGCGCAAAGACGATGTGCTCCTTCCGGAACGCGACGAGCTTCGCCGCCTGATCTGACTTCTCCCGCTTGGACTTCTCCGCCTTCGCCTTGTCGGTCTTTGGGGCCATGGCGGACGCGGTGGAAGGAAGGGGGCGAAGAGCTTGGTGGTGGCGGAGGAGTAGAGGCAAAGCGCAGAGGAATCTGAGGAAGAAGACGATGGTAATGAGTGCGCAGGGAGGGGAACCGCGCCGCTCTCTCTGCTTTTATGGGGGAGTGGGGGGCGTTTCGCCCTTCCCATTAAAGAAATCGTGGGCACGTCCCATCCCACGGCGCCGCAATCGACGCGTGCCGTTGCCGTGGGGTGCGGCGGATATGGAAGTGGATTCGGCGCGCCGCGGGCCGCGGGTGCCCGTGCACTGTTTTGGGCCTGGCCCAACAGCGCTCGGCACCGTGTGTGGCCCAGGCCCGGGGGCTCCTGTCGGTGTACTAAGGTAGGGGTACCTCAGTACCCCAACTTGTGCACGGGCAGCGGCAGCTCCCCGCGGCAGGGTTCACCACGCGCTTGCCGGAGACCTTCCTGACCCTTATCTAGCCATTCAAAAACAAAGTATACAAGACAGAAGACCAAGACCCCGGCAAGAGGAGCTTGCCGGGAAGGCCGTCCCAGGCTCGAGATTGCTTAACTAGCACGAGGCCCTGGCAAGAGGAGCTTGTCAGGACGAATAGAAGATTTCATCTTAGAAGACCCGGCAAGGGCTCGGGGAGCGGCAAGCTTCCGGGCCCGGCAAGGTCGAGATCCCCGGCAAGGTGCTTGCCGGGGGAGGTGCGCTGTGTGCCCGCGCTCCAGCTCATCGGCCCACGCGTCGCCCTGGGGCCACTCCAGGGACGCGTGGCGGATGGCTGTGCAGCCTGGGGGACACGGTGGCACTCCACGGCAGAGGATCCATCGCCGTGGAGGACGGAGACGCAACGGCGGGAGCTTTTGGGGTCGACGGCGACGGGCATTAAATGCCCTTGTCCCCCACTGCTAGAGTAGGTATAGACCACTGTTCTGTACTGTAGCTCCGCTGTTCCCGCACTATTACAACTACCACCTCTTTTACATTTTTACCCCTTTCTCCTACGTTGACACCTGTCGGTGACCCCTTGCACTATAAAAGGAGGCCCATGCACAACGTGGAGGGGGTTCGGTTCGAAACCTAGATCATTCTCACGCTCGTGTAGCTGCTTCTTCAAGCTCCGAGCGCCCAACTCAATACACAACCAAGCAGGAGTAGGGTTTTACGCATCTGTGCGGCCCGAACCTGGGTAAAACTGCCCGTGCGTCTGCCTCGATCTGCTCTTCGTGCTCCCTCCGCCCTCGTACCGCACAGACAAGGGGCTCCGGTCCCATAGGTGTTCGTGGTGGACAGTTTCCCCCGACAGAGAGCATTTGGACAAGTTTGGCAATGTAAAGTTGCTCAAACTTCAAATATGGACAGAATGGTTTTGAAGGGTTTTGAGGATGTTATCTTGCTTCCCAAGGCATGGGGCTTGGCAAGATCATCAAATATGTCATATATGACATGATAGAATTTCCTTGGAATTTTTGGAGAATATTTCCTTTGTAAATATTTCAAAAGCTTGAAATATCCAGAAAGGGTTTTAGAGGGATTAGCCCATTATTTTGAACATGACCAAGTGTTGAAACTCTTATATATGGACAATATATGTCCTATGAGTCTCCCTGAATTTTGGCAAATATTTTTGAAATACTTAAATAATTTTCCCCTATTAAAGACCATTTATGGCCTTAAGAAAAAGCTTTTAAATAAAATAGGAAAATATCTTTTAAAATTATACTTTTGTGGTTTCTGGGAGTCATATGACTACTAGGTCTCAAATGTACCTTTTGAAATAATTTTCTCACCCTAAATCAAGCACTTGCAGTGCAAACCTTAATTCAGGGGTTTTTGGAATACTAAATTTATAAAATACATTTTTGGCCAAATTAATTTTGTAAGAAAATACAATACTGCTATATAACACTTGGCATGATCATTGGGAAGAAGTTTTGGGTATGGAGATGAATTCTACAAGAGGTAATAGTTGACTTTAATGAGCACATGAAAAGCATATGAAGAAAAACTCAATTCCAAATAAAAGCCAAATGATGCTAAAAATTTTGGTTGGTCCAAATTTTCATGCTTCATTGATGCAAATAACATGTTACAAAATGCAGGGTGTGACATACATCAAGTGGATCACGTGATATCCCATTGTCACCACAGATAAGCACATGCAAGACATACATCAAGTATTCTCAAATCCTTAAAGACTCAATCCGATAAGATAACTTCAAAGGGAAAACTAAATCCATTACAAGAGAGTAGAGGGGGAGAAACATCATAAGATCCAACTATAATAGCAAAGCTCGCGATACATCAAGATCGTGCCATCTCAAGAACATGAGAGAGAGAGAAAGAGATCAAACACATTGCAGCTGGTACATACCCTCAGCCCCGAGGATGAACTACTCCCCCCTCATCATGGAGAGCGCCGGGATGATGAAAATGGCCACCGGAGCGGGATTCCCCCCTCCGACAGGGTGCTGGAACGGGTCTAGATTGGTTTTTGGTGGCTCCAGAGGCTTGCGGCGGCGGAACTCCCGATCTAGGTTATTTTATGGAGATTTCTGTGTTTATAGGATTTTTTGGCGTAGGGCACAAGTCCGGGG
>LR738711.1:654293946-654328227 GCA_902687465.1 Secale cereale
GAGATCAAACATATAGCTACTGGTACATACCCTCAGCCCCGAGGGTGGACTACTCCCTCCTCGTCATGGAGAGCGTCAGGATGATGAAGATGGCCACCGGTGAAGGTTCCCCCCCCCCCTCCGGCAGCGTGCCGGAACGGGATCTAGATTTGTTTTTGGTGGCTACAAGGGCTTTTGGCGGCAGAACTCCCGATCTAGGTTAATTTCCGAAGGTTTTAGTATTTATAGGATGTTTTGGCGTAGGGCACAAGTCAGGGGGGCTTCTTGGCTGTCCACGAGATAGGAGGGCGCGCCCCCACCCTCGTGGGCAGCTCGTGGCTCTCCTGGCCCAACTCTTTTACTTCGGGCGCTTCTTTTGGTCCAGAAAAGAACATCAAAAATTGGCATGTCAATTGGACCCCGTTTGATATTCCTTTTCAGTAAAACCCTAAAACAAGAGAAAAACAGAAACTGGCACTGGGCTCTGGGTTAATAGGTTAGTCCCAAAAATCATATAAAAGTGTATATAAAAGCCCATAAGACATCCTAGACGGATAATATAATAGCATGGAACAACCAAAAATTATAGATACGTTGGAGACGTATCAAGCATCCCCAAGCTTAATTCATGCTCGTCCTCGAGTAGGTAAATGATAAAACAGAATTTTTGATGTGGAATGCTAACCAACATAGTTTCTCAATGTAATTCTCTTAATTGTGGCATGAATGTTCAGATCTGAAAGATTCAAGACAAAAGTCTATATTGACATAAGAAATAATAATACTTCAAGCATACTAACAAAGCAATCATGTATTCTCAAAATACTATGGCTAAAGAAAGTTATCCCTACAAAATCATATAGTCTAGCTATGCTCCCTCTTCATCACACAAAATATTCATATCATGCACAACCCCGATTTCAGCCAAGCACTTGTTTTCATACTCTATCTTTTCAAACCTTTCAACTTTCACGCAATACATGAGCGTGAGCCATGGACATAGCATGATGGGTGGAATAGAGGTGGTTGTGGAGAAGACAAAAAAGGGGGAAGATAGTCTCACATCGACTAGGCGTATCAACGGGCTATGGAGATGCCCATTGTTATCAATGTGAGTGAGTAGGGATTGCCATGCAATGGATGCACTAGAGCTAAATATGTATGAAAGCTCAACAAAAGAAACTAGTGGGTGTGCATCCAACTTGCTTGCTCACGAAGACCTAGGGCATTTGAGGGAACCCATCGTTGGAATATACAAGCCAAGTTCTATAATGAAAATTCCCACTAGTATATGATAGTGACTAAACATGAGACTCTCTATCATGAAGAACATGGTGCTACTTTGAAGAACAAGTGTGGAAAAAGATAGTAGCATTGTCCCTTATCTCTTTTCTTTCATTTTTTGGAGGGGCTTTCCTTTTTTTAGCCCCTCTCTATTTTTTTGCGCCACATCCTTTTTTATTTGGCCTTTATCTTTTTGTTTTTTTGTTTCCTCACATGGGACAATGCTCTAATAATGAAGATCATCACACTTATATTGATTTACAACTCGATATTACAACAAGTATGACTCTACATGAATGCCTCCGGCGGTTTACCGGGATATGCAATGAATCAAGAGTGACATATATGAAAAACTACGCATGTTGGCTTTGCCACAACTACGATGTCAACTACGTGATCATGCATGTCAATATGACAATATGATGCGTGTCATATAAACGAAATGGTGGAAAGTTGCATGGCAATATATCTCGGAATGGCTATGGAAATGACATGATAGGTAGGTATGGTGGCTGTTTTGAGGAACAATATGGTGGCTGTTTTGAGGAAGGATATATAGTGGGTTTATGGCACCGGCAAAAGTTGTGCGGTACAAGAGAGGCTAGCAATGGTGGAAGGGTGAGAGTGCGTATAATCCATGGAATCAACATTAGTCATAAGAACTCATATACTTATTGCAAAAATCTACGAGTCATCAAAACAAAGCAATCAATGCATGCTCCTAGGGGGAAGGTTGGTAGGAGTTAACCATCGCGCGCCCCCGACCTCCACACAAAGGTTGGCACTCTACAAATACCTCATGCTCTAACTTCGTCACATAGCGGTTCACCATACGTGCATGATACGGGAATCGCTAACCTTAACACAAGTATTCCTCAATTTCATAATAACTCCACTAGCCTGACTTTAATATCACTATCCTCATATCTCAAAACAATTATCAAGCATCCAACATCTCATTCTATTCAATGCACTTGGTGTGAAAATATTTACTACATTGACATTGGACGTCTATCATGTGAAGACTAGTTTAATAGCCTAAACACATTACCATGCTGTTTTAATAGACTCTCAAATGAATATAAGTGAAGAATGAGAGTTCATCTATTTCTTCAAAATAAAACCACCGACGTGCTCTAACAGATATAAGTGAAGCACTAGAGCAAACAACAAACTACTCCGAAAGATATAAGTGAAGATCAATGAGTAGTTGGATAATTATGTAACTATGTGAAGACCCTCTAACATTTAATAACTTCAGATCTTGGGATATTATTCAAAAAGCAAGCAAAACAAAATAAACTAAATTGATGCTCCAAGCAAAACACATATCATGTGGTGAATAAAAATATAGCTCCGAGTATAGTTACCGATGGATGAAGACGAAAGAGGGGATGCCTTCCCGGGGCATCCCCAAGCTTAGGCTTTTGATTATAATGAATTTACTTGGGGTGCCATGGGCATCCCCAAGCTTAGGCATTTGCTGCTCCTAGTTCCACAGTCCATCAAAGCAATACTCAAAACTTGAAAACTTCACAACACAAAACTTAGACAAAAATTCTCGTGAGCTCCATTAGTATAAGAAAACAAATCACTACTCAAAGGTACTGAAATGAACTCATTCTTTGTTTATATTGGTGTTAAACCTACTGTATTCCAACTTCTCTATGGTTCATATCCTCCAATACTACTCATAGATGCATCGGAATAAGCAAACTACACACGAAAAACAGAATCTGGCAAAAACAGAACAGTCTGTAGTAATCTGCAGGTTTCGCCTACTTCTGGAACTCCAAAAAATTCAAACTAAATTGGTAAATTTTTGGAATTTTTCTAAAAATCATCTGCAAAAATAATCAACTAAGTATCACGCTCCAGTAAAATATGAAGACTACTTTAGCGAGCGCTAACGATTCTGTTTTTCACAGCAAGATCACATAAACTTCACACAAGTCTCCCCAAAGGTTCTACATGGCACAAACACTAAACAAAACATGAAACCACATCTAATAAGAGGCTAGATGCAATATTTATTCCCTAACAGCAACAAAAAACAAAACCATAAAATTGGGCTGCCTCCCAACAAGCGCTATCGTTTAACGCCCCTAGCTAGGCATGATGATTTCAATGATGCTCGTGTAAAAGATAATAATTGAAACATAGAGAGAGCATCATGAAGCATATGAATAGCACATTTAAGTCTAACACACTTCCTATGCATAGGGATTTTGTGAGCAAACAACTTATGGGAATGATAATCAACTAGCATAGGAAGGGAAAACAAGCATAACTTCAAAACTTTAAGCACCTAGAGAGGAAACTTGATATTATTGCAATATGTAGAAGCATATGATCCTCTCTCATAATAATTTTCCGTAGCATCATGAATGAATTCCATAAAATAACCAGCACATAAATCATTCTTTTAATGATCTACTTGCACAAAAAATTTACTACTCCCATCATAAGCAAAATTCTTCCCATTCATAGTAGTGGGAGGAGCAAATTCAACAAAATAACTATCATGTGAAGCATAATCCAATTGAAAACTAAAATCATGATGACAAGTTTCATGGTTATCATTATTCTTAATAGCATACAAGTCATCACAATAATCATCATAGATAGAAAATTTGTTCTCATAATCAATTGGAACCTCTTCCAAAATAGTGGATTCATCACTAAATAAAGTCACGACCTCTCCAAATCCACTTTCATCAATATAATCATCATAAATAGGAGGTATGCTTTGATCATAATAAATTTGCTCATCAAAACTTGAGAGACTAAAATATCATCTTCATCAAACATAGCATCCCCAAGCTTGTGGCCTTGCATATCGTTAGCATCATGGGTATTCAAAGAATTTATACTAACAACATTGCAATCATGCTCATCATGCACATATTTTATGCCAAGCATTCTATGTAATTCTTCTTCTAGTACTTGAGCACAAATTTCCTTCCCATCATTTTCACGAAAGATATTAAAAAGATGAAGCATATGAGGTAACCTCAATTCCATTTTTTGTAGTTTTCTTTTATAAACTAAACTAGTGATAAAACAAGAAACTAAAAGATTCGATTGCAAGATCTAAATATATACCTTCAAGCACTAACCTCCCCGGCAATGACGCCAGAAAAGAGCTTGATGTCTACTACACAACCTTCTTATTGTAGACGTTGTTGGGCCTCCAAGTGCAGAGGTTTGTAGGACAGTAGCAAATTTCCCTCAAGTGGATGACATAAGGTTTATCAATCCGTGGGAGGCGTAGGATGAAGATGGTCTCTCTCAAACAACCCTGCAACCAAATAACAAAGAGTCTCTTGTGTCCCCAACACACCCAATACAATGGTAAATTGTATAGGTGCACTAGTTCGGCGAAGAGATGGTGATACAAATGCAATACGGATGGTAGATATAGGTTTTTGTAAACTGAAAATATAAAAACAGCAAGGTAGCAAATGGTAAACGTGAGCACAAACGGTGTTGCAATGGTAGTAGACAAGGCCTAGGGTTCATACTTTCACTATTGCAAGTTCTCTCAACAAGGATAACATAATTGGATCATATTACTAGCCCTCAACATGCAATAAAGAGTCACTCCAAAGTAACTAATAGCGGAGAACAAAGGAAGAGATTATGGAAGGGTACGAAACCACCTCAAAGTTATTCTTTCCGATCGATCTATTCAAGAGTCCGTAGGAACGTTCAATCTATCATAGAGTTCGTACTAGAATAACACCTTAAGACACAAATCAACCAAAACCCTAATGTCACCTAGATACTCCATTGTCACCTCAAGTATCCGTGGGCATGATTATACGATATGCATCACACATTCTCAGAAACATCTATTCAACCAACACATAGAACTTCAAAGAGTGCCCCAAAGTTTCTACCGGAGAGTCAAGACGAAAACGTGTGCCAACCCCTATGCATAGATTCCCAAGGTCACGAAACCCGCAAGTTGATCACCAATACATACATCAAGTGGATCGCATGATATCCCATTGTCACCATAGATAACCACGTGCAAGACATACATCAAGTGTTCTGAAATCCTTAAAGACTCAATCCGATAAGATAACTTCAAAGGGAAAACTCAATCCATTACAAGAGGGTAGAGGGGGAGAAGCATAATAAGATCCAACTAGAATAACAAAGCTCGTGATACGTCAAGATCGTGCCATCTCAAGAACACGAGAGAGAGAGAGAGATCAAACACATAGCTACTGGTACATACCCTCAGCCCCGAGGGTGGACTACTCCCTCCTCGTCATGGAGAGCGCCAGGATGATGAAGATGGCCACCTGTGAGTGTCCCCCCCTCCGCCAGGGTGCCGGAACAGGGTCTAGATTGGTTTTAGGTGGCTACAGAGGCTTTCGGTGGCAGAACTCCCGATCTAAGTTAATTTCCGAAGGTTTCAGTATTTATAGGATTTTTTGGCGTAGGGCACAAGTCAGGGGGGCTTCTGGGCTGTCCACGAGATAGGAGGGCGCGCCCCCACCCTCGTGGGCAGCCCGTGGCTCTCCTGGCCCAACTCTTTTACTTCGGGGGCTTCTTTTGGTCCAGAAAAAATCATCAAAAATTGGCACGTCAATTGGACTCCGTTTGATATTCTTTTTCTGTAAAACCCTAAAACAAGAGAAAAACTGAAACTGGCACTGGGCTCTGGGTTAATAGGTTAGTCCCAAAAATCATATAAAAGTGTATATAAAAGCCCATAAGACATCCTAGAAGGATAATATAATAGCATGGAACAATTAAAAAATTATAGATACGTTGGAGACGTATCAAGCATCCCCAAGCTTAATTCCTGCTCGTCCTCGAGTAGGTAAATGATAAAACAGAATTTTTGATGTGGAATGCTAACCAACATAGTTTCTCAATGTAATTATCTTAATTGTGGTATGAATGTTCAGATATGAAAGATTCAAGACAAAAGTCTATATTGACATAAGAAATAATAATACTTCAAGCATACTAACAAAGCAATCATGTCTTCTCAAAATACTATGGCTAAAGAAAGTTATCCCTACAAAATCATATAGTATGGCTATGCTCCCTCTTCATCACACAAAATATGCATACCATGCACAACCCCGATTTCAGCCAAGCACTTGTTTTCATACTCTATCTTTTCAAACCTTTCAACTTTCACGCAATACATGAGCGTGAGCCATGGACATAGCACTATGGGTGGAATAGAGGTGGTTTTAGAGAAGACAAAAAAGGAGGAAGATAGTCTCAAATCGACTAGGCGTATCAACGGTCTATGGAGATGCCCATCAATAGATATCAATGTGAGTGAGTAGGGATTGCCATGCAACAGATGGAGTAGAGCTAAATATGTATGAAAGCTCAACAAACGAAACTAGTGGGTGTGCATCCAACTTGCTTGCTGATGAAGACCTAGGGCATTTGAGGAAGCCCATCGTTGGAATATACAAGCCAAGTTCTATAGTGAAAATTCCCACTAGTATATTATAGTGACTAAACATGAGACTCTCTATCATGAAGAACATGGTGCTACTTTGAAGCACAAGTGTGGAAAAAGATAGTAGCATTGTCCCTTCTCTCTTTTCTCTAATTTTTTTGGAGGGGCTTTCCTTTTTTAGCCCATCTCTATTTTTTTGGGCCATCACCTTTTTTATTTGGCCTTTATCTTTTGTTTTTGTTTTTGTTTTGTTTTCTCACACGGGACAATGCTCTAATAATGAAGATCATCACACTTACATTGATTTACAACTCGATATTACAACAAGTATGACTCTACATGAATGCCTCCGGCGGTTTTCTGGGATATGCAATGAATCAAGAGTGACATATATGAAAAATTATGCATGGTGGCTTTGCCACAACTACGATGTCAACTACATGATCATGCATGGCAATATGACAATATGATGCGTGTCATATAAACGGAATGGTGGAAAGTTGCATGGCAATATATCTCGGAATGGCTATGGAAATGCCATGATAGGTAGGTATGGTGGCTGTTTTGAGGAACAATATGGTGGCTGTTTTGAGGAAGGATATATAGTGGGTTTATGGCACCGACGAAAATTGTGCGGTACAAGAGAGGCTAGCAATGGTGGAAGGGTGAGAGTGCGTATAATCCATGGACTCAACATTAGTCATAAGAACTCATATACTTATTGCAAAAATCTACGATTCATCAAAACAAAGCAATCAACGCATGCTCCTTGGGGGGAGGTTGGTAGGAGTTAACCATCGCGCGCCCCCGACCTCCACACAAAGGTTGGCACTCTACAAATACCTCATGCTCTAACTTCATCACATAGCGGTTCACCATATGTGCATGATACGGGAATCGCTAACCTTAACACAAGTATTCCCCAATTTCATAATAACTCCACTAGCATGACTTTAATATCACTATCCTCATATCTCAAAATAATTATCAAGCATCCAACATCTCATTCTATTCAATGCACTTGGTGTGAAAATATTTACTACATTGACATTGGATGTCTATCATGTGAAGACTAGTTTAATAGCCTAAACACATTACCATACTGTTTTAATAGACTCTCAAATGAATATAAGTGAAGCATGAGAGTTCATATATTTCTTCAAAATAAAACCACCGCCGTGCTCTAACAGATATAAGTGAAGCACTAGAGCAAACAACAAACTACTCCGATAGATATAAGTGAAGATCAATGAGTAGTTGAATAATTATGTAACTATGTGAAGACTCTCTAACATTTAATAACTTCAGATCTTGGGATATTATTCAAACAGAAAGCAAAACAAAATAAACTAAATTGACGCTCCAAGCAAAACACATATCATGTGGTGAATAAAATATAGCTCCGAGTATAGTTACCGATGGATGAAGACGAAAGAGGGGATGCCTTCCCGGGGCATCCCCAAGCTTAGGCTTTTGATTATATTGAATTTAATTGGGGTGCCATGGGCATCCCCAAGATTAGGCCTTTGCTGCTCCTTGTTCCACAGTCCATCAAAGCAATACTCAAAACTTGAAAACTTCACAACACAAAACTTAGACAAAAATCCTCGCGAGCTCCGTTAGTATAAGAAAACAAATCACTACTCAAAGGTACTGCAATGAATTCATTCTTTGTTTATATTGGTGTTAAACCTACTGTATTCCAACTTCTCTATGGTTCATATCCTCCAATACTACTCATAGATGCATCGGAATAAGCAAACAACACACGAAAAACAGAATCTGTCAAAAACAGAAAAGTCTGTAGTAATCTTCAGGTTTCGCCTACTTCTGGAACTCCAAAAACTTCAAACTAAATTGGTAAATTTGTGGAATTTGTCTACAAATCATCTGCAAAAAGAATCAAGTCAACATCACGCTCCAGTAAAATCTGAAGACTACTTTAGCGAGCGCTAACGATTCTGTTTTTCACAGCAAGATCTCATAAACTTCACACAAGTCTTCCCAAAGGTTCTACTTGGCACAAACACTAAAAAAACATGAAACCACATCTAATCAGACGCTAGATGCAATATTTATTCCCTAACAGCAACAAAAACAAAAAACATAAAATTGGTTTGCCTCCCAACAAGCGCTATCGTTTAACGCCCCTAGCTAGGCATGATGATTTCAATGATGCTCGTGTAAAAGATAATAATTGAAACATAAAGAGAGCATCATGAAGCATATGAATAGCACATTTAAGTCTAACCCACTTCCTATGCATAGGGATTTTGTGAGAAAACAACTTATGGGAAGGATAATCATTTAGCATAGGAAGGGAAAACAAGCATAACTTCAAAACTTTAAGCACATAGAGAGGAAACTTGATATTATTGCAATATGTAGAAGCATATGATCATCCCTCATAATAATTTTCAGTAGCATCATGAATGAATTCAACAATATAACCAGCACATAAAGCATTCTTTTCATGATCTACTTGTATAGAAATTTTACTACTCCCATCATAAGCAAAATTCTTCTCATTCATAGTAGTGGGAGGAGCAAATTCAACAAAATAACTATCATATGAAGCATAATCCAATTGAAAACTAAAATTAGGATGACAAGTTTCATGGTTATCATTATTATTAATAGCATACAAGTCATCACAATAATCATCATAGATAGCAAATTTGTTCTCATAATCAATTGGAACCTCTTCCAAAATAGTGGATTCATCACTAAATAAAGTCATGACCTCTCCAAATCCACTTTCATCAATATAATCATCATAAATAGGAGATATGCTTTCATCATAATAAATTTTTTCATCAAAACTTGGGGGACTAAAAGTATCATCTTCATCAAACATAGCATCCCCAAGCTTGTGGCCTTGCATATCATTAGCATCATGGGTATTCAAAGAATTTATACTAACAACATTGCAATCATGCTCATCATGCACATATTTTATGCCAAGCATTCTATGTAATTATTCTTCTAGCACTTGAGCACAATTTTCCTTCCCATCATTTTCACGAAAGATATTAAAAATATGAAGCATATGAGGTAACCTCAATTCCATTTTTTTGTAGTTTTCTTTTATAAACTAAACTAGTGATAAAACAAGAAACTAAAAGATTCGATTGCAAGATCTAAATATATACCTTCAAGCACTAACCTCCCCGGCAACGGCGCCAGAAAAGAGCTTAATGTCTACTACACAACCTTCTTCTTGTAGACGTTGTTGGGCCTCCAAGTGCAGAGGTTTGTAGAACTGTCGTGGAGGTGTCACGGCATTTGTTCGGATTAGCGGACTTAGGTGTGAGGCCATCGCATGGGTTAGCTTGAAGAGGTTAAAGAGGACAAGGGACACAGGGATTTTATACTAGTTCGGCCCCTTCGATGAAGGTAAAAGGCTATGTCTAGTTTGGTATGATATTGCTAGTGCGTCGATGAACAGGGAGCGAATCCGCTTGCCTGTGTCTCGAGCTATTGTTTCTTGTCCCTGAACCGTCGCCGGGTCATCCCTTTATATAGGAGGCGATGCCCGGTCCGGTTTATAGAGTCCCGAGGCCGGCTCATAAACGTGTCCGCCTCGGTCTCTACTCTTTCTATCTTACATCCCAAGTTAGATGATACGACGGTTTACAGACCGTGGTCCTTATACATGGGCCCCAAACCTCTATGGGCTGTAATCTCTTGTACCTACTCTACTGGGCTTGTAATAATACATCCTTGTCAGTGTAATCCGGACCTTCCTGGCCGGTTTATACCTGCTAGTAATATCCCTGACATTAGGCCCCAGATTGATTTGAACTTGTTCATGTCAGTCTTCTAAGTCTTGCGCAAATCTCTTTTCTGCAACTTTATTTGCTTCATAAACCGGCCATGACATCATCTCATGGAATCACCTCAACCCGTCGTGACATCATCTCCGCATTAAATGCTCGCATCCGTCTGTTACCTTTCTTAAATGCCGCACCGAAAATCGAGGCAACAGCTCAATCTTTATCCAATCTCTCGCCTCCTTGATTCCCGCGTTTACCGTTTTTACCTCTTCGGCTTATAAATACCGTTGGGGCTCATCTCTTTTCCCCTTCTGCCTTCTTCTTCCTCCGTCTCCATCGCTCGAAGCTCCGCCGCCGCTCTTCGAGCTCACTGTCGTCCACGAGCCAGGCCGCTGCATCAACCTGAACGTCTCCAGTGTACTTCGTCGCCGTCCTCCGTTTCTTTAGGTACTCCTTCTTCTTCCCCGTAGATCTTACTCTAGGGTTTCTTCCGTAGCTTCGCCATGAACCCTCGAAGCTTTGCTGTTCATCCCCGTAGGTCAGCCTTGCTGAAGATTCAAACTTATTTAGACTCGACCCGAATCCATGCACTTCTGCTCCGCCATCGTATACTTAGTTCCTCTAGCTTTATCAGTTTAGATTCGATCTATAGAGAAACTACGCGGCCCTTCCTGGATATAACTTGTATTTATTCCATCTTTTTCCTTATGCCTTAGATCCATGTTTACCTCAGCTTGTTGTGGAAACTGTTTCTTCATACTTTAGATCTGTAGCTCATCTCACCGGTTTAGCCATAACTTGCACGTCATATGCTTTTTCTGACGATTTAGATGTAAGCCTGTATCCCGTAATTGATGGTTTAGCTTCTTCTTTTCCTATCATCGTGAACCGGTAGCTGTCTTACTCATATCTGCTTCCGGATTAGTAATACCATTAGCCCCTTGTTTAAACCGACAATTAGGCCCATAACTTTATAGAATGCACCAGCTTATAGCTTAGCAATTGGTAAACCGGATTTTGCACTGTACTTTTCAGCACTTCCTCATCCAAACCGATGGCCAAGCAATTTGTCGCTTGCAACTGGGCTCCTTCCCGGATCACTAAGGATGACTTAATAAATGCCGCTTCAATCGGTATTCTGGGTCCTAAGGAGGTTCTGCACTGGCGGGCCCCAAGAAAGGAGTGTCCTCCTACACCCCAAGAAGGAGAGATCATTGTTTTCTTTGATCACCTAGCCCGGGGTTTCAGTCCTCCCAGTTCAAAGTTCATCCGGGATGTGTTAGCCGCTTTTCAACTCCACCCTTAGAATGTAGGCCCGAATTCTATGTCGAACATCTACAATTTTCAAGTCTTCTCAGAAGCATATCTTCAAGAAGAACCATCAGTGGATCTGTTCCGAGACTTTTTTCATCTGAACCGGCGGACGGAGTTTACTGACGGGCCGCATCAGGAGTTGGGTGGCGTCAGCATCCAAAAGAGAAAAGATGTGAGCTTTCCTCACGCTGCCCTTCATAGCCACCCCAAAGAATGGAACCAGACATGGTTCTATTGTAGGGACACTTCACCTGAAGGAGAGAACCCGCTGCCGGGTTACCGTGCCTATCGCCTGGCAACAAACCATCCTCTTCCACAACGTCTCAGTGCCCCAGACCGGGCCAGGTTTGCCCCTCAACTTTCCAAGCTCAGGGCCTTCGTGGCAAATGGGTTAACCGGCATTGACTTCATCCGCTGCTGGCTCTCTTGGAGCATTCTTCCACTGAGCCGGCGCTCAAGCCTGATGTGCGAATATTCCGGCAAGCCAGACGACCCTCAGCGCCACACTGAAATTGTGCTTCCTGACAATGAAGTAACTGAATCCGCGAAGAAGATGCTAAACATCCCTCTGGAGGAGTGCAGCCGAACCGGCTTAGCTCCATTCTGCGCAACCAATGAACCGCCAGCAGTAAGTCTCTTCTGATCCTTTCCTGTTTGTCTTTAATTCATTCATATCAGTTGTCTTCAACTCATTACTTATCCTTCTGCACATGCTTACGATCCCTTCTGGAAGAGGAAATCTCAAGATAAACCGGCCAAACAGCCACGCAAAAAGACTTACGCTGTTAAGAAGAAGAAGGTTGTTGCTGCTTCCGGTTCTCATCCTGAGGAAGATGATCCGGACTCTGAGGTACCAACTAACCCTTATATCCTTTGACTTCCCTTTGTCTAAATTTATGTTAATAATGCCTTTCCGCGGGATCTGGCGGAAGGAAGTAAAGCGGCGGGAGTTGAGGTAATTTCTCTCGCTTCTGATTCAGAACCGTTGCCCTCCAGAGTCCGTCGGGTGTCCCGGAAATATCCATTTTCTTATCCTTATGCTCAATTGGATCCCAACTTTCTTTTGAAGAAACAGCAGCATGAAGCACGCCGGACCACACGCCATAGCGGCCATGTGGTTGAGTCATCCGGAATACCTCTTACGCCGGCTCGCAGGCGTCGCTCCGAGGTTTTACTTTCTCCAACTCTCCTTCATCCAAAAGCCGGCCTCATACGTAAACCGCTTAAACCGTCTGATCCTAACTATCAGGAGTCTCCTCTGTCCTCTTCTGGCGAGTCAACTGCTACGCAGGTCCCAGTGCTTAAGACTGTGCCTGGGTAAGTCCTTCTTTCAAACATCCGGTTTACCTTCATGTTTTTAACTTCATGAATCTCATTGTTCCTTTGTTTTTTACCAGAATGCCGAAGCCTAGCAAGAAGGCGAAAGCAAACAAAGCGGCTGCTGAAACTACTGCCGCTGAACCGGCCAATGACCCTGAAGCGGCCATTCTTCCAGAAGATAACCCTGAAGCTCAGTTTGATGATCCCATTCCTATGGATCGTGACGATGTTGCTGCTCTGGGAGGTGACAACATGGAAAACACGGCTGAACCGGCAAGCCCTTTCCTGGTTAGCCCTCCTCGGACCAACCCATCATCTGTTAGCCCGGCGCCTACTACTGTCCCCCTCCAGCCAACTGCTGCCTCATCCGCAAACGTTGAGGTAACCGGGCTAGGCTTCACTGCTCCCACTGAGCCTGTCACCTTGGCCAGGCATACTGCCAAGGAAGAAAAATTTCAACAAGACAAAGGCAAATGGAGCACAGACTTATCCAGCTATGCCTAGTTGAGTGCCCAGGAACTTCATTCCGGGTATCTGAACTGGCTCTTTACCAGCCGCGATTATGAAGCCGGATTGCTTAATATGATGAAGGATAAGTATGAGGTGATTTTCTTTCCTTTTACTTCTGTCTCTGCTTTGTAATTTTGCAATCCTGTCTTTAGGCCATAGTAGCCCCCAAGTGCCGATTTAGCTTCATTGTAGGTGAACCAGGACTTCCATTATGCCTGATATTGAACTTACATTAGCCCCCAAGTGCCAAGGGCATAACTTGTTTATGCACTTGGGACTTGTCTGAAAAATTTCCTACTTTACTTCAATTGCACCTTAGCCCCTAAGTGTCAAGTGCAGAACTTGTTATGTGCTTGAGACTTGATTGAAATGTTTCTTTCTTAACTTCAATTGCACATTAGCCCCTAAGTGTTGAGCGCATAACTTGTTATGTGCTTGAGACTTGATTGATCTGTCTTTCTAATCCGTTTGATTTCCTGGTAGGCTGACTTGACCCGGAGGGCTTGAGAGGTAACTGAGCTCCGGAATAGCTTGGCTGTTCATGAAACTGCCTCAGCCAAAGCCAAGGAAGAACTTGTGCTTACCTTGACCAACATGGAGAAATTGAAAAAAGACTTTGAAGCAGAGCGGTCCACATGGGGAAGTGCAGAGGAATGCTCTTGAAAAAAGTGCAAAGGACGCTGAAGCTGCTCTTAATCCGGTGACGCAGGAGTTGATCGGTTTAAGACAGCAAATAGAACTCATGACTTCTGCTATCTTCGGCGAGTACCCATCTGTATATGTTTTTCATCCTTGCAATCTTTGTTCCCCTCCGGTTTAACTCGGCAAACGTATACAGTGAGGCGCATAACTCATCTTGGAGATGATGTCCGGAAGAAGCTCAAGGCATCTTATACCCTGGTGGAGCAGCTTTATTCCGGCGCTCAAAGGGTTATTAGTGCTATTTCCCATAACAAACCGGCACCAACTACCATCCAGGGCACTTTGGAGAAGCTATCTGTCCTGCCTGTGCGTCTGGTGGAGGTGAAGAAGTTTGCTACACGGGCTGGTTCTCTTATGGCGCTGACCCGGGCCAAAGCATGGGTCCCTGACTTTGACCCGGCTGAAGCTATGAACGGCTATCCCAGCAACAAAGAGGATGGGCCAGTCTTCTCTGCCGAAGACCTCCGTGCTCTGACTAAGGACATGCGCCCTCTTGCCAGTAAGCTTGCTGATGAAGCGGACTTGACAAGGTATCATCCGGCCTATGACTTAGAAAATGAGCGGGTAGAGTGCCCGGTTTACGACACTGAAAATCTGATCCCACCAGTCCATGGCCATACTTTCGCTCCAGATATTGATCCATCAGATCTTATTGATGAAGAAATGTATTTCCATGCACTCTCCAAGATTGATTGGCGCGCTCCTGGTTTCCAGCCATTGCCTGAAGCTGATGAAGACCCGTAACAAAAGTTGACCCTCAGCCTTCGCAGCGTGAAGAGGAGTCGTAAACCGTCCGGATTAATTTGTAGTTGTTGAATATTTTTGCCAAACTTTGATCTATTCGGGCCTGCAGGTGCCTTGTAATAGGATAGTTTGAAACATTGTCTTTGTCCTCATATGGATGGCACAACTTGACTTGGCATCTGTCAATTTAATCCTCTGTTTTGCCATGCTTGATCCGTTTATTTTATCTGTGCCTGCATGAATGAGGCTAAAAGATGTCCTGACGGTTTACCACCGGACCAATTACACTGCTCCAATACATATGTATATCAAAATAATAACTGTTTATCACAATCATACCTCTGATTAAGTGTGCATGTCAACCTTAATCCGATAGGCATAATTGAAAGCGTAGGCGCTGATGAGGCTCTTAGCTCTCTTATTTGGCTTTTGATGGCCGATCCGGGTTATAATGAACGCCGGTTTAACTCATGTTGGTGTTCATGACCCAGAATTTTAACTTTGTAGATATATGGACAACCTTGTAGTTGCCCAATCCCAGATCTATATACTTGGTTAAAAACAAAATTTGTAAAATCACAGAAACAAAGTATTTTTGACAAATAAGACCATGTAGTCGAGGCTTTTTGCGAGTTGCCAGGCTCCAAATTCGAGGCTTTTTGTGAGCTGCCAGGCTCTAATTCAAGGCTTTTTGCGAGCTGCCAGGCTCCAGGCTTTTTGTGAGCTGCCATTAGGCTCTAGGCATTTTGTGAGCTGCCATTAGGCTCTAGGCTTTCTGCGAGCTGCCAGGCTCCATAGGCTTTTTGCGAGCTGCCAGGCTCCATATTTGACGTTTTTATCGATACTACCCAATGTTTCAAGACCTCTGAGGGATCTTGTCTTTAGGTGATAAACTCGATGATTGTCAATGGATTTTTGCGAGCTGCCAGGCTCCATACTTGACGTTTTCATCGATACTACCCAATGTTTCAAGACCTCTGAGGGATCTTGTCTTTAGGTGATCATCTCGATGATTGTCATTGGCTGATTCCTTGATGTATCAAGGACGCCGCTTTAGGAGGCCATGGTGAGTTTTCAGAGAAACTCCCATGTGATACTCCTTTGGTGTGCTTGCCGGGTACCTATGTTTGAGTTGTGCTGTGCCACAAACTCTCTTTGGTCCCTTGATAAATAACTGTCCTGCATATCAAAATATACGGATCAAAGTAATTGTTCTCTTGATGAAAATGACATATATCAAGGAAGATAGATTTTAGATGGATATCACCTGAGCTTTCAGCAAAACTCCCATGTGATACTCTTTTCGAAGAAGACGGCTGATTCCCCGGTTTACTGGGGGCGCCAGTTTATTTATTAATCATAATATATACATGGTACATAAAGCGGAGCCAATGGCTCAAGTGTAGTAAGGTCGCAGAAGAGCGATGTTCCATGGCCGCTTCGTCTTTTCCTCCGCTGTACGTGAATCTTTATGCTCTCGAACGTCAACCAGGTAGTATGAACCGTTGTGTAGATTCTTGCTGACAACAAAGGGTCCTTCCCGAGGTGGGGATAACTTGTGCATATCTGTCTGGTCTTGGATGAGCCGGAGCACCTGATCCCCCTCCTGGAACATCCTGGTCTTAACCCGGCGGCTGTGGTATCGGCGCAGGTCTTGTTGATAAATTGCTGATCGCGCTGCTGCTGTGTCCCGTTCCTCATCCAGCCGGTCTAAGCTGTCTTGTCTTGCTTGCTCGTTATCCGCTTCAACATAAGCTATTACCCGTGGTGAATCGTGCCGGATGTCGCTAGGGAGAACCGCTTCAGCACCATATACCATGTAGAAGGGCGTATAACCTGTAGACCTGTTAGGTGTAGTGTTGATGCTCCAGAGGACAGAAGGTAACTCCTCTACCCAGCAACCTGGTGTTCTTTTCAAAGGAACCATAAGCCGGGGCTTGATGCCTCTCAAGATCTCTTGGTTGGCCCTCTCAGCTTGGCCATTGGACTGAGGGTGAGCTACTGAAGATACATCCAGGCGAATATGTTCCCCTTGGCAAAACTCTTCCATCTCTCCTTTAGATAAGTTGGTGCATTATCAGTAATGATGCTATGTGGGAAGCCAAACCGGAAAATTAACTTTTTAATGAACTTAACCGCTGTTGCCGCATCACACTTACTGACAGGCTCTGCCTCAATCCACTTTGTAAACTTGTCCACTGCTACCAACAGGTGGGTTTTCTGATCTTGGGATCGTTTAAAGGGCCCAACCATATCAAGCCCCCAAGTTGCAAACGGCCAAGTAATTGGAATCATCCGTAGCTCCTGTGCTGGAACATGAGCACGCCGTGAAAATTTCTGGCAAGCATCATATTTTCTGACTAGGTCCTCCGCATCAGCATGAGCTGTTAACCAGCAGAACCCATGACGAAAAGCTTTAGCTACCAATGACTTTGAACCGGCATGATGACCACAATCTCCTTCGTGAATCTCTCGAAGAATATCACAGCCTTCTTATGATGATACGCATCGCTGAAAAGCCCCAGAGACGCTGCGGTGATGAAGTTCTCCATTAACGATGGTCATAGATTTGGATCGCCGGATTATCTGCCGAGCCTCAACCTCATCCTCTGGCAACTCACCTCGGCTCAGGTACGCCAAGTAAGGGAGTGTCCAATCCGGAATAACGTGAAGTGCTGCAACTAGCTGTGCTTCCGGATCAGGAACAGCTAAATCCTCCTCCGACGGTATCTGTACCGACGAACTGTGCAATTCATCCAAGAAGGTATTTGGTGGAACCGGTTTACGCTGAGAGCCCAGCCGGCTTAATGCATCGGCCGCTTCATTTTTTCGCCGGTCTATGTGGTCCACCTAATATCCTTTCCAGTGCCCTGCAACCGCTTCAACTTCTCGCCTGTAAGCTGCCATGAGCGGATCTTTAGAGTCCCACTTGCCAGACACCTGTTGTGCCACTAGATCTGAGTCACCAAAGCACTTGACCCGGCTCAAGTTCATCTCCTTGGCCATCCGTAAACCGTGAAGGAGAGCTTCATACTCAGCAGCATTGTTAGTGCAAGGAAACATTAATCGGAGGACATAACCGAACTTGTCACCTCGTGGGGAAGTTAACACGACTCCAGCCCCCGAGCCCTCTAATTGTCTTGAACTGTCAAAGTGAATAGTCCAGTATGTATGATCCAACTTCTCCTCTGGTGCTTGCAATTATGTCCAATCATTGATGAAATCTACCAGTGCTTGGGATTTTATAGCAGTACGGGGTACATACTTCAATCCGTGTGTGCTAAGCTCAATGGCCCACTTCGCCACTCTGCCAGTGGCTTCTCTGTTCTGGATTATATCCCCCAATGGAGCTGAGCTGACAACAGTGATTGGATGCCCTTTGAAATAGTGCTTCAGCTTTCGGTTTGCCATGAACACGCTGTACACCAACTTCTGCCAGTGCGGATACCTTTGCTTTGACTCAATAAGAACCTCACTGATGTAGTAAACCGGCCGCTGAACCGAATATTCCTTGCCTGCTTCCTTGCGCTCCACCACAATTGCCACGCTAACTGCACGGGCATTGGTGGCCATGTATAACAGCAATGGCTCTTTGTCAACGGGGGCAGCAAGAATTGGCGGTTCTGCTAATTGCCGCTTCAAGTCCTCGAATGCAGCGTTTGCAGCATCGCTCCATACAAACCGGTCTGTCTTTTTCAGCATCTGATAAAGCGGGATCGCCTTCTCTCCCAAACGGCCGATGAATCGGCTCAACGCTGTAATACGGCCTGCTACGCGCTGGACATCATTGATACAAGCCAGTTTAGCCAAGGATGTAATTGCCTTGATCTTCTCCGGATTAGCCTCAATTCCTCTATTTGATACTAAGAATCCAAGGAGCTTGCCTGCTGGAACACCGAAAACGCACTTCTCTGGATTAAGCATCATCTTATAAACCCAGAGGTTGTCAAAGGTTTCTTTCAAATCCTCTATCAGCGTCTCCTCCTTCCTGGATTTCACCACATTGCCATCAACATAAGCATGGACATTTTTTCTGATCTGTTCTTTGAAACAGTTCTGCATGCAACGCTGATAAGTTGCTTGGGCACTCTTGAGCCCAAAAGGCATAGATACATAGCAGAAGGCTCCAAAGGGAGTTATGAAAGTTGTCTTCTCCTAGTCCTTAACTGCCATCTTGATCTAATGATAACCTGAATATGCATCCAAAAAACTTAGCCGCTCACATCCTGCCATAGCATCAATAATCTGATCAATACGGGGGAGAGCAAAAGGATCAGTTGGGCAAGCCTTGTTTAAGTCTGTATAATCAACACACATCCTCCAGGTTCCGTTTTTCTTTAGCACTAGCACCAGATTAGCCATCTACTCTGGATGGAACACCTCAACTATGAATCCTGCGGCCAAAAGCCTGGCCACTTCTTCACCTATAGCCTTGCGCCTTTCTTCATTGAAGCGGCGCAAATACTGCTTGACCGGTTTAAACTTCGGATCAATATTAAGACTGTGCTGAGCGAGTTCCCTCGGTATACCTGGCATGTCAGATGGCTTCCATGCGAAGATATCCCGGTTCTCACGGATGAACTCGATGAGCGCGCTTTCCTATTTGGGGTCTAGGTTAGAGCTGATAGTGAACTGCTTGGACGGATCGCCTGGAACAAAGTCAACCTGCTTGGTCTCCTCTGCCGATTTAAACTTTAGCGTCGGATCATGCTCTGTGGTTGGCTTTTTCAACGGGGACATATCCGCCGGATCGACATTGTCCTTGTAGAATTTCAACTCCCCCGTAGCACACACTGCCTCCGCATATGCTGCGTCTCCTTCCTCGCATTCCAATGCGATCTTGCAGCTTCCGTGAACCGTGATGGTTCCCTTGTGACCCGGCATCTTAAGTTGCAGATAAACATAACACGGTATAGCCATGAACTTGGCGTAGACTGGTCTCCCAAATAGAGCATGATATGGGCTCCTGATCTTTACGACCCTCAAAGGTCACTGTCTCTGATCTAGAATCCTGCTCATCCCCAAAGGTGACTTCCAGATCAATTTTCCCAACTGGGTAAGCCGATTTACCTGGCACCACTCCATGGAATACTGTGTTGGACTGCCGCAGCTTCTTATCTGTCAACCCCATACGTCGGAATGTCTCATAATACAAGATGTTGATGCTACTACCGCCGTCCATAAGTACCTTTGTGAACTTGTAGCCACCCACCTGTGGTGCCACCACTAATGCCAACTGGCCCGGATTATCAACCCGTGGCGGGTGATCCTCTCTGCTCCACACAATGGGTTGCTCAGACCAACGTAAGAAACGTGGTACCGCCGGTTCAACTGCGTGTACTGCCCGTTTCAGCACCTTCTGATCTCGTTTGCACAAAGTTGTGGTGAAACCATGATACTGCCCACTGCTCAGCTCCTTCGGATTACTCTGATATCCGGATTGCTGCTGCTGCTGTCGCTGTTGATTGCCTTGGTTGTTATAACCACCCTGATTATGCTGCTGATTATGCTGATGCTGATTGTTGCCATTATGATTATTGTTACCGCCGTGATACCCTGATCCGGATCCGTTACCTTGGTAACCCGGACCCTGAAAGCCGGAACTTAACCCGCCGCCGAGGGGTCCGTGGTTATATCTGGCCTGCTTCATGGCCTCCTGCATGATGCGGCAGTCCTTCCAGAGATGCTTAGCCGGGTTTCCCTCCGTACGGTGTCTTGGGCAAGGCACGCTTAGCTGCTGATCTAGATTGAAGGATAGCCCCTCGCCACGCGGGGGCGGTTTACCCTTGCGCCGCTGCCCGTTTCCCTGAACGTTGGTATTGGCCACAAAGTCGGAGCCGCCCTCCGCTTTTCGCTTGCCATTGTAGCTTGTACCTGCCGGATTGGCTTGCACCGGTTTACCAGCTTTGTTCACCTTCCCGGACTTGTCTCCGTCTGCATCTGGATACTTGGTGTTATCAGAATCCCCATATTTCACCAAGGCGCTCATGAGCGTTCCCATGTCGTTGCAATCGCGCTTGAGCCGTCCTAACTTCAGTTTCAAAGACTCGAACCGGCAATTGTTTTCCAATGTCACTATTGCCGTACTAGGGTTGATGCTATTGGAAGAGTGCAGGATTTCTGATACTCGCCGCACCCAACTGCTCATGGGTTCCTGCTCTCCTTGAACACATGCTGCTAAGTCTACCACCGACATTGGCTGTTTGCACGTGTCTTTGAAATTTTTGATAAACCGGCGACGCAACTCACCCCATGATCCGATGGAGTTAGGTGGTAGGCCCTTTAACCATGTCTGGGATGTACCTCAAGCATCATGGTAAAGTATTTGGCACACGCCGCTTTGTCCACATCAAGCATCTCCATAGCCATCTCATAACTTTCCACCCACGCCTCTAGAGCCAGATCCGCCGTGTAGTTAGGTACCTTGCGCGGGCCTTTGAAGTCATTGGGTAATTTCACGCTTCGTAAAGCGGGGATGAGACACTGTACTCCAAAGAAGCTAGTCGTGACTCCCGTTTCTGCTGTGGTGGGGTGAACCGGCGTCGCTTGACGGGTGTCCTCGCGGGCAGTATGCCTAGCCTGATTTATCGCCACTTGGGCAAGTGCCTCTGCCCATGCCGGATTATCCTGCCTGTGACGGTGCCGCATCCGCTCGCTGCTAGATACAACCGGTTCATCCCAGTGACTTGTGTAACTCCGGCTCAGGCAAGGGGTTGAATGAATCCTCTCCCGGCTATAAGAGTATGCCTGCTGTTGTGTCAGCGCCCTGTCCAGCAACTCCTTAGCCCGGCGTGACTCCATCGCCATGGGGGATGTCCCCTCGATGGGTAAAGCGGCCAGTCGTGAAGCGGCGGCGACAATGTTGTCCAACGGGTTAGAATAATGGCCGGGAGGGGTGGGGACGTGCGGTGTTGGCACAACTTGGTGGTTTCGCTCTGCGGCCGGCGGCTGAACCGACGCGCCAGTCCCTGGAGCTCCTCCCCGGTTTACCTCTGGGCGGTTGTTGGCTCCCGCTCCTGGTGTGCCAAAGAGATTCCTCGCCTCATAAACCGGCGGTAGACGAGTCTGCTGTCTTCTGTACATTACCTCATATGCAGAATTCTGATCCAACCCGAGCCGGAAAGCCTGGGAGTCTAGCTCTGCTTGCCTTGTAGCCATCCTGGCTTCTCCGCATACAGATCCCGTTTAGCTTGCTCAATCCGGTCCTTCAGCTGAAGGATCGCCGCATCATGTTGCGCCTTGTCGGCAGGGGCCACTTCTGCTGTTGCGAGCGCCGTCAAATTCTCGACCAAGGTGGATAGGACGTCATAGGGCGATGGGGTTTGGTTCCCTGCCCCGGCGCCCGCTGCCTCTGAGGTGAACACCCCGGTCATCGTGGGCTGTTGCCGGCCATGAACACAGCCACCCGGTTTGGCGAATCAAAGGGGTCCGGAATACTATTGCCATCGGACACACCCTCAGACCGGCCATCCTGCAACAGATACAAAGATTCGGTCTCTTCGAATGAAGATTCATCGTCAGAATAGACAACTATCTCGCCACCAGAATCCGATCCGTCCTTGGCTTGTACTCCGTGCACGGTTCCAACGAAAACATGCTTCACGGCGGGCTGAATCCGGGCCAATCTCGCACGCTGAGCCGGCTCGACGATGTTGGGGAAGACGTCCGGCTCAGGTCCCGGTTCGCCGATCTTGCCGATGAAGACGTGGATGCCGCCAAAGGGGACCCGGTACCCGTATTCGATTGAATCGGCCTCGGGGTCCCAGCCTGCATCATCGATGTAGATTCGGCCGCAACGACTCTTGGTCATCCGGCCAACTGCGTAACCCTTGAGTCCTTCAAAGCTGCCCTCCTAGAACTCGAAACCATCGTGCGATAGCCCCACGGTGGGCGCCAACTGTCGTGGAGGTGTCACGGCAGTTGTCCAGATTAGCGGACTTAGGTGTGAGGCCATCGCGCGGGTTAGCTTGAAGAGGTTAAAGCGGACAAGGGACACATGGATTTTATACTAGTTCGGCCCCTTCGATGAAGGTAAAAGCCTACGTCTAGTTTCGTATGGTATTGCTTGTGCGTCGATGAACAGGGAGCGAATCCGCTTGCCCGTGTCTCGAGATGTTGTTTCTTGTCCTTGAACCGTCGCCGGGTCATCCCTTTATATAGGAGGCGACGCCCGGTCCGGTTTACAGAGTCCCGAGGCCGGTCATAAACGTGTCCGCCTCGGTCTCTACTCTTTCTATCTTACATCCCAAGTTACATGATACGACGGTTTACAGACCGTGGGCCTTATACATGGGCCCCAAACCTCTATGGGCTGTAATTACTTGTACCTACTCTACTGGGCTTGTAATAATACAACCTTGTCAGTGTAATCCGGACCTTCCTGGCCGGTTTATACCTGCTAGTAATATCCCTGACAAGGACAATAGCAAATTTCCCACAAGTGGATGACCTAAGGTTTATCAATCCGTGGGAGGCGTAGGATGAAGATGGTCTCTCTCAAACAACCCTGCAACCAAATAACAAAGAGTCTCTTGTGTCCCCAACACACCCAATACAATGGTAAATTGTATAGGTGCACTAGTTCGGCGGAGAGATGGTGATACAAGTGCAATACGGATGGTAGATATAGGTTTTTGTAAACTGAAATATAAAAACAGCAAGGTAGAAAATGGTAAACGTGAGCATAAATGGTGTTGCAATGATAGTAGACAAGGCCTAGAGTTCATACTTTCAGTAGTGCAATTTCTCTCAACAAGGATAACATAATTGGATCATATTACTAGCCCTCAACATGCAACAAAGAGTCACTCCAAAGTAACTAATAGCGGAGAACAAACGAAGAGATTATGGTAGGGTATGAAACCACCTCAAAGTTATTCTTTCTGATCGATCTATTCAAGAGTCCATAGGAACGTTCAATCTATCATAGAGTTCGTACTAGAATAACACCTTAAGTCACAAATCAACCAAAACCCTAATGTCACCTACATACTCCATTGTCACCTCAAGTATCCATGGGCATGATTATACGATATGCGTCACACAATCTCAGAAACATCTATTCAACCAACACATAGAACTTCAAAGAGTGCCCCAAAGTTTCTACCGGAGAGTCAAGACGAAAACGTGTGCCAACCCCTATGCATAGATTCCCAAGGTCACGGAACCGGCAAGTTGATCACCAAAACATACATCAAGTGGATCACATGATATCCCATTGTCACCATAGATAAACACGTGCAAGACATACATCAAGTGTTCTCAAATCCTTAAAGACTCAATCCGATAAGATAACTTCAAAGGGAAAACTCAATCCATTACAAGAGGGTAGAGGGGGAGAAGCATCATAAGATCCAACTAGAATAGAAAAGCTCGTGATACATCAAGATCGTGCCATCTCAAGAACATGAGAGAGAAAGAGAGAGATCAAACACATAGCTACTGGTACATACCCTCAGCCCCGAGGTTGGACTACTCCCTCCTCGTCATGGAGAGCGCCGGGATGATGAAGATGGCCACCGGTGAGGGTTCCCCCCCTCCGTCAGGGTGCCGGAACGGGGTCTAGATTGGTTTTCGGTGGCTACTGAGGCTTTCAGAGGAGGAACTCCCGATCTAGGTTAATTTCCGAAGGTTTCAGTATTTATAGGATTTTTTGGCGTAGGGCACAAGTCAGGGGGGCTTCTGGGTTGTCCACGAGATAGGAGGGCGCGCCCCCCTGCCCAGGGCGCGCCCCCACCCTCGAGGGTAGCCCGTGGCTCTCCTGGCCCAACACTTTTACTTCGGGGGCTTCTTTTGGTCCAGAAAAAATCATCAAAAATTGGCACGTCAATTGGACTATGTTTGATATTCCTTTTCTCTAAAACCCTAAAACAGGAGAAAAATAGAAACTGGCACTCGGCTATGGGTTAATAGGTTAGTCCCAAAAATCATATAAAAGTGTTTATAAGAGCCCATAAGACATCCTAGAAGGATAATATAATAGCATGGAACAATAAAATTATAGATACGTTGGAGACGTATCAGGGGGTAGGCGCGCCCCCCACGCTCGTGGCCCCCCTCTGGCTCCCCTGACGTGCCTCTTCAGCCTATATATACCCTACTACCCTGAAAACATCGAGGAGCACCACGAAACCCTAATTGCACCGCCGCAACCTTCTGTACCCGTGAGACCCATCTTGGGGCTTGTTCCGGAGCTCCGACGGAGGGGGCATCAATCATGGAGGGCTTCTACATCAACACCATAGCTCGTCCGATGAGTTGTGAGTAGTTTACCACAGACCTTTGGGTCCATAGTTATTAGCTAGATGGCTTCTTCTCTCTCTCTTTGGATCTCAATACAAAGTTCTCCTCGATCTTCGAGGAGATCTATTCGATGTAATCTTTTTGCGGTGTATTTGTCAAGATCCAATGAATTGTGGGTTTATGATCAAGATTATCTTTGAAAAATATTGGATTTCGATTCTGAAATCTTTTATGTATGATTATAATGTCCTTGCAAGTCTCTTCGAATTATTGGTTTCGTTTGGCCTACTAGATCTATAGTTCTTGCAATGGGAGAAGTGCTTGGTTTTGGGTTCAATCTTGCGGTGTCCTTTCCTAGTGACAGCATGGGGCAGCAAGGCATGTATAGTATTGTTGCCATCGAGGATAAAAAGATGGGGTTTATATCATATTGCTTGAGTTTATCCCTCTACATCATGTCATATTGCTTAAGGCGTTACTCTGTTCTTATGAACTTAATACTCTAGATGCATGTTGGATAGTGGTCGATGTGTGGAGTAATAGTAGTGGATGCATAATCGTTTTAGTCTACTTGTTACGGACGTGATGCCTATACAATGAGCATGCCTAGATATTCTCATAACTATGCGCTTTTCTATCAATTGCTCGACAGTAATTTGTTCACCCACCGTAGAATTCTGCTATCATGAGAGAAGCCACTAGTGAAACATATGGCCCCTGGGTCTATTGTCATCATATTATTTTCCATCAACTATTTACTTTACTTTGCTTTACTTTACTTTCAATCTCTATATCAAAAATATCAAAAATATTATCTTATCATATCTATCAGATCTCACTCTCGTAAGTGACCGAGAAGGGATTGACAACCCCTTTTATCGCGCTGGCTGCGAGGTTCTTATTTGTTTGTGCACGTGCGAGGGACTCGCGCGTGGTCTCCTACTGGATTGATACCTTGGTTCTCAAAAACCAAGGGAAATACTTACGCTACTCTGCTGCATCACCCTTTCCTCTTCGAGGGAATACAACACAAGCTCAAGAAGTAGCAATGGGTAGTCGGCTGGTGAGTAATCCTACATAATGAAATGTCGTGGGGTGGAGTGCGTCCGTATTTGAACGCTTTGTAAATAACTGTGGGTGGGGTTCTTGTCCCCTTTCTCCTCTTAATATACGAGTGTGCGTATTCGAGAATTTTTTTTGCTCCGTTGGAAGTCATCATGGACACCACCATGCGAGGTCACCAGGGAGAACAATGATGCAGACATGTATGCAACTTGATCCACACCTTCTGTAACTGTCAGGGATATTACTAGCAGGTATGAACCGGCTAGCGTAAACCGGCTTAGTTATAGTATGCTTGGTTGTAATATTTAGTAAAGGCTACGGCCCATGAGATCTTAGGGCCCATGTATAGAATTATGGTTTGTAAACCGCCAAACGATGTAACTTGAGAGATAAGGAAGAAAGGACAGAGACCGAGGCGGACACGAGTATGAGCCGGCCTCGGGACTCTGTAAACCGGACCAGGCGTCACCTCTATATAAAGGGAAGACCCGGCGACGGTTCAGGGACAAGCAAGAATCAACCCGTCGAGACTACAGGCAAGCGATCTGCTCCCTGTAAACCGACGCCCAAGCAATACCAAACCAACTAGACGTAGGCTTTTACCTTCATCGAAGGGGCCGAACTAGTATAAACTCTCTGTGTCCTTTGTGTGCTATGAACCCCTTCAAGCTAACCCGTGCGATGGTTCCATCATCAAGTCCGTTAAACCGAACATCTGCCGTGCTAATTCCACGACAGTTGGCGCGCACCGTGGGGCCTCCGCACGCTGGTTTCGAGTTCTTGAAGGGCAGCTTTGAAGGGCTCAAGGGTTACGTGGTCGGCCGGATGACCAAGAGTCGCCGCGGCCGGATCTACATCGACGACGCAGGTTGGGGACCGGAGGCCGATTCAATCAAATACGGGTACCGGGTTCCCTTCGGTAGCATCCAAGTCTTCATTGGCAAAATCGGCGAACCGGGACCTGAGCCGGACATCTTCCCCAACATCGTCGAGCCGGCTCAGCGTGCGAGATCGGCCCGGATTCAGCCCGCCATGAAGCACGTGTTCGTTGGAGCAATCCACGGAGTTCGAGCCGAAGATGGATCGGAATCCGATGGTGCAACAGTTGTCTGCTCCGACGACGAATCTTCATCCGGAGAAACTGAGTCTTTGTATCAGTTGCAGGATGGCCGGTCTGAGGGCGAGTCCGATGGAAACAGTATTCCGGACCCCTTCGATCCGCCAAACCGGTTGGCTGTCTTTATGGCCGGTTCACAGCCCCCAGTGAACGGGGCGACATCAGAAGCTGTTGTAGGGGGGAGCGTCCCGGCCCTCTCACCTACTGACGTTCTATCCACCTTGATCGAGGAGTTCACAGCTAAAGCGGTGGAAACAATAGCTCCAGCAGACAAGGCGCATCATGATGCAGAGCTCCTTCAGTTAAAGGGCTGGATTGATCAATTAAAGGAGGATCTGAAAGCAGAGAAGGCAATGATAGCAAGGAGGCAAGCAGAATTGGATGATCAGGCTTTTCACCTAAGGATGGAACAGGCCTCTACGCAGGGAGTAAGAAGTCGGAAGTACCAATCTCGTATACCGCCGGTTTACGAAGCCATGGATCTGTTTAGAACACCAGGGGCAGGGACTAGCAATAATCCCGCTTTAAACCGAAGGGCACCCCCAGTCAGGGATGAGCCGGTTCAGCAGCCCATTGCGGAGCAAGACCGGCGGATCACGTCTACACCTCACCCATCAGGTCACTATTCGAACCCTTTGGATAACATCATTGCTGCTGCAGCACGATTGGCCGCTTTACCCGACGAGGGGACGTCTCGGGTAGCGTTGGAGGCGCGCCGGGCCAAGGAGCTACTTAATACAGCGTTGATACAGCAGCAAGCATATTCTCATAGCAGGGAAAGGCTACATTCAACACCGCGTCCTAGCCGGAGTTACACTAGCATTGGGAGGAGCCAGAAGTATCTAGCAGTGAATGCAGGCGGCATCAGCACAGACAGGATAATCCGGCAGGCGCAGCGGCACTAGCTCCGGATATAAACCGGGTTAGATCAGGAGCCCGGGAGGAGGTTCGTGAAACGACGCCGGTTCATACAGCCACAGCAGAAACAGGAGTTACGACGAGTTCTTTTGGGGTGCAATGTCTTATCACCGCTTTACGGAGTGTCAAGTTGCCTAAGGATTTCAAAGGGCCCCGCAAGGTACCTAATTACACATCGGATTTGGCTCCAGAAGCTTGGGTTGAAAGTTATGAGATGGCCATGGAGATGCTGGACGTGGATGAATCGGCTTGTGCAAAGTACTTTACTATGATGCTTGAGGGTACAGCCCGGACCTAGCTGAAGGGTTTACCCCCGAATTCCATTGGATCATGGGGGGAACTACGCAGCCAGTTTATCAAAAACTTCAAGGATACATGCAAGCAACCGATGTCAGTGGTGGATCTAGCAGCTTGTGTGCAAGGAGAGCAGGAGTCTACAGGTGCTTGGGTGCGGAGAGTAGCGGAGATCTTGCACTCTTCGAATGGTATCAATCCTAGTACGGCGATAGTGACTTTGGAAAACAATTGCCGGTTTGAATCTTTAAAGTTAAAGCTAGGACGGCTTAAAAGGGATTGCAATGATATGAGAACTCTCATGAGTGCTCTGGTAAAATATGGGGACTCTGATAATACCAAGTATCCAGAAGCGGAAGGAGACAAGGCAGGGAAGGTTAACAAGCCTGGTAAACCGGCGCAAGTTAATCCGGCTACTACAAGTTTCTTGGGCAAACGAAAGGCAGAAGGTGGCTCTGACTTCGTGGCCAATACTCAAGTTCAAGGGGGTTTTCAGCGTAGCGTGGGCAACCCACCTCCACAAACCGGCGGAGGGGCTGTTAGCTGGGACCAAGAGTTAGATCAGCCTTGTCCGAAGCATGGCTCGAGAAATCGACCGGCAAAACACACTATAAGAGAGTGCAGGCCCCTTATGGAAGCGATAGTGGGCCGCTTTAATCCTTATGACAGGCCTCCCAATGGTGGTTCAGGTCCAGGGTTTTATGGTCCGGGTCATCAGGGGAGCAGCTCAGGATCAGGATATAGGGGCAATAACAGTGGTTATCAAAACCGGGCCGGTAATCAAAATAGTCAAGGAAGTTATAATAACCAGGGCAATCAACCGCGTAACCAAGGTGGTTACAATAACCAAGGCAGTCAGCAGCATGGCCAAGGTAATCACAATAACCAAGGCAATCAACAGCAGGGCCAAGGGAATTACAATAATCAGGGGAATCAGCAGCGTCAGCAACAACAGCCGCAATCCGGATATCAGAATAATCCGAAGGAGTTGAGCAGTGGGCAATACCATGTCTTCACCACAAGTCTGTGTAAACGGGATCAGAAGGTTTTGAAGCGGGCAGTTAACGCGGTTGAACCGGCAACACCGCAATTTCTGCGCTGGTCAGAACAGCCCATTATATGGAGTAGGGAGGATCACCCGATGCGGGTGGACAATCCGGGCCACTTGGCCTTAGTGGTAGCACCCCAGGTGGGAGGTTATAAGTTCACTAAAGTTCTCATGGACGGTGGTAGCAGCATCAACATCTTGTACTATGAGACTTTCCGTCGTATGGGCCTGACGGATAAAAAGTTAAGGCAATCGAACATAGTGTTCCATGGGGTGGTCCCAGGTAAGTCGGCTTATCCGGTTGGAAAGATTGACTTGGAAGTTACCTTTGGAGATGAGCATGATTCCAGGTCAGAGATGATAACTTTCGAAGTCGTCAAGATCAAAAGCCCTTATCACGCTCTGTTTGGGAGGACGGTTTATGCTAAGTTTATGGCTAGGTCATATTATGTTTATCTGCAGCTCAAAATGACGGGTCACAAGGGCACGATCACGGTTCATGGAAGTCGCAAGATAGCAGTGGAATGTGAAGAGGGAGACGCAACTTATGCGGAGGCAGTATGTGCCACAGAAGAGTTGAAATTTTATAAAGATAATGTTGATCCGGCAGATATGACTCCGCTGAAGAAGCCAACTACAGAGCATGATCCGGCGTTGAAGTTTAAATCGGCGGAGGAGACCAAGCAAGTTGATTTTGTGCCAGGAGATTCGTCCAAGCAGTTCACTATCAGCGCTAACCTTGATCCCAAATAGGAAAGCGCGCTCATCGAGTTCATCCGTGAGAACCGGGATATCTTTGCACGGAAGCCTTCTGACATGCCAGGTATACCGAGGGAGCTCGCTGAGCACAGCCTTAACATTGATCCGAAATATAAATCGGTTAAACAATATTTGCGCCGCTTCAACGAAGAGAGGCGCAAGGCTATAGGGGAAGAAGTGGCCAGGCTTTTGGCCGCAGGATTCATAGTGGAAGTCTTTCACCCAGAGTGGTTGGCTAACCCGGTGCTGGTGTTAAAGAAGAATGGGAAGTGGAGAATGTGTGTGGACTACACAGACCTCAACAAGGCTTGCCCAACTGATCCTTTTGCTCTCCCTCGCATTGATCAGATCATCGATGCTACAGCGGGATGTGAGCGGCTAAGTTTTTTGGATGCATATTCAGGATATCACCAGATCAAGATGGCAGTTAAAGACCAAGAGAAGACGGCTTTCATAACCCCTTTTGGTGCTTTTTGCTATGTATCTATGCCTTTTGGGCTCAAGAGTGCTCAAGCAACTTATCAGCGTTGCGTTCAGAATTGTCTTAAAGGACAGATAGGGAGGAATGTTCATGCCTATGTGGATGACATTGTGGTTAAGTCAAGGAAAGAGGAGACAATGATAGAGGATCTTAAGGAGACTTTTAACAATCTTCGGGCTTACAAGATGATGCTTAATCCGGAGAAGTGTGCCTTTGGTGTTCCGGCAGGTAAACTATTGGGATTCTTGGTCTCAAACAGAGGAATATAAGCTAATCCGGAGAAGATCAAGGCCATTACATCTTTGACTAAGCCAGTTTGCATCAACGATGTTCAGCGTATCGCTGGCCGGATCACAGCATTAAGCCGGTTCATCAGCCGTTTGGGAGAGAAGGCGATTCCGCTCTATCAGATGTTGAAGAAAACAGACCGGTTTATATGGAGTGATGTGGCCAACGCGGCGTTTGAGGATTTGAAGCGGCAATTGGCAAAGCCACCGGTCCTGGCTGCCCCTGTTGATAAGGAGCCGTTGCTGTTATACGTCGCTGCTAATGCACGGGCAGTCGGCGTTGCAATCGTGGTTGAGCGCAAGGAAGCAGGGAAAGAACACCCGGTTCAGCGCCCGGTTTATTATGTGAGTGAAGTACTTATCGAGTCCAAGCAAAGGTACCCACATTGGTAGAAGATGGTATATGGTGTGTTCATGGCAAACCGGAAGCTAAAACACTATTTTCAAGGTCATCCAATAACTGTGGTTAGTTCAGCACCGTTGGGGGATATAATCCAGAACAGGGAAGCTACAGGTAGAGTGGCGAAGTGGGCCATTGAGCTCAGCCCACATGAATTAAAGTATGTGCCACGCACCGCTATAAAATCTCAGGCATTGGTGGATTTTATCAATGATTGGACAGAGTTACAAACCCCTGAGGAGAAGCCGGATCTTACGTACTGGACGATTCACTTTGACGGTTCAAGACAGTTGGAAGGCTCGGGGACTGGAGTTGTCTTAACTTCCCCCCGAGGTGATAAATTTTGGTACGTCCTCCGTTTTTTTTTTCCTTGTACTAACAATGCGGCGGAATACGAAGCGTTACTTCATGGCTTGCGGATGGCAAAGGAGATGAACTTGAGCCGGGTCAAGTGCTTTGGTGACTCAGATCTGGTGGCACAGCAAGTTTCAGGCAAGTGGGATTCCCGAGATCCTCTTATGGCAGCTTACAGACGAGAAGTTGAAGCAGTTGCAGGATATTTCAAGGGGTATCAGGTGGATCATATAGACCGGCGACGGAACGAAGCGGCCGATGATTTAAGCCGGCTAGGCTCCCAACGTAAACCGGTGCCACCAAATACCTTTTTGGATGAGTTACACAGTCCTTCGGTTCAAGTACCATTAGAGGAAGACCTAGCTGTTCCTGATCCGGAGGCACAGTTGGTTGCAGCACTTCATATAATCCCGGATTGGACGCAGCCTTACTTGGCGTATTTGAGTCGAGGAGAGTTACCGGATGATGAGAGCGAGGCACGACAGATAGTCCGGCATTCTAAGTCCATGACAATTGCAAACGGAGAGCTTCATCATCGCAGTACTTCTGGAGTATTTCAGCGGTGTGTATCAGCTGAGGAAGGTTGTGAGATTCTTCGCGAGATCCATGAAGGGGATTGCGGTCATCATGCCGGTTCAAAATCATTGGTGGCTAAAGCGTTCCGGCATGGTTTCTATTGGTTAACTGCTCATGCTGATGCGGCAGATTTGGTCCGGAAGTGTGATGCTTGTCAGAAATTTTCGAGGCGTGCTCTGGTTCCGGCGCAGGAGCTCCGGATGATACCAATAACTTGGCCGTTTGCGACTTGGGGGCTTGATATGGTCGGACCCTTCAAGCGATCCCAAGATCAGAAAACTCATCTACTAGTAGCAGTGGATAAGTTTACAAAATGGGTTGAAGCAGAGCCTATAAGCAAGTGTGATGCGGCGACGGCAATCAAATTCATTAAAAAGGTAATTTTCCGATTTGGCTTTCCGCACAGCATCATCACAGACAATGGCACCAATTTATCTCAGGGTGAGATGGAAGAATTCTGTCAACGAGAGAATATTCGCTTAGATGTATCTTCTGTGGCCCACCCCCAATCCAATGGTCAAGCTGAAAGGGCAAATCAGGAGATTTTGCGAGGTATCAAGCCCCGGCTTATGACTCCTTTGCAGAGAACCCCAGGATGTTGGGTTGAGGAGTTACCATCTGTTCTTTGGAGTATCAACACTACACCAAACCGGTCCACAGGTTACACACCTTTCTTCATGGTCTATGGTGCTGAAGCGGTCCTTCCAAGTGATATCCGTCACGATTCACCAAGGGTAACGACTTATGTTGAAGCGGCCAACGAGAGAGCAAGGCAGGACAGCTTGGACCGGCTGGATGAAGAACGTGATATAGCTGCGGCACGATCTGCAATTTATCAACAAGATTTACGCAGATATCATAGCCGCCGGATCAAAACAAGGACGTTCCAGGAGGGCGACTTGGTACTCCGACTCATCCAAGATCAACAGATATGCACAAATTATCACCACCTTGGGAAGGGCCCTTTGTGATCAGCAAGAATCTGCACAATGGTTCATATTACCTGCTGGACGTTCGAGAACACAAAGACTCACGGAATCAGAGGAGGAGACGAAGAGGCCATGGAACATCGCCCATTTACGGCCATACTATACTTGAGCTATGAGCTCCACTGTATCCTATGTATATATTATGATCAATGAATAAACCGGCACCCTCGGTAAACCGGGGGCTCAGCCTTTTTTCCAAATACAAATATCTTGTGAGGACAACCATGCATGTTTTATCATATGTTATATTTCAACATATTGGCCGGTTTAAAATTGATTTTTTGCAGAGTATACACAGAAGCAATAAAACTCTCTAAAGAGCATGAGGTCACATCCGGTTCAAGAGAGGACGCTTCAAGATCTACCCATGATTCCATGGAGTCAGGGAAAACTATATGAACAGTCGGGTTTACCCGCATCCATCGACCGGCCCTCTGAAAAGATGGATAATCCACATTCAGTGATTGGCTAGGCCCTCTGGAAAGATGGATAATCCACATCCAGTGATTGGCTAAATTGTTTATGATGGTTCAAGTGGAAAGATGGATAGTCCACATCCACCGGCCCTCTGAAAAGATGGATAATCCACATTCAGTGATTGGCTAGGCCCTCTGGAAAGATGGATAATCCACATCCAGTGATTGGCTAAATTGTTTATGATGGTTCAAGTGGAAAGATGGAT
>LR738711.1:654328267-654355541 GCA_902687465.1 Secale cereale
GTCAGGGAAAACTATATGAACAATCGGGTTTACCCGCATCCATTGACCGGCCCTTTGAAAAGATGGATAATCCACATTCAGTGATTGGCTAGGCCCTCTGGAAAGATGGATAATCCACATCCAGTGATTGGCTAAATTGTTTATGATGGTTCAAGTGGAAAGATGGATAATCCACATCCACCGGCCCTCTGGAAAGATGGATAATCCACATCCAGTGATTGGCTAGGCCCTCTGGAAAGATGGATAATCCACATCCAGTGATTGGCTAAATTTTTTCTTATGGTTTATATGGAAAGATGGATAATCCACATCCAACGGCCCTCTGGAAAGATGGATAATCCACATCCAGTGATTGGCTGAACCTTGCTTTGAGCCTGGCAGCTCTTAAAAAGCTGACCACATATTTATAAAGTGAAAAGTCTGGGTCATGAATTCGCATCTTTGGTGTTTATGTTTTATAACTCTTTAAACCGGAGTGGAACAGCTACAGAAGCTGACCACATATCTATAAAGTGAAAAGTCTGGGTCATGAATACCAGCATGAATAAACCGGTGTTCATTATAACCCGGATCATCCATCAGGCAACAAGCTACAAACTTCTGGACAAAGTTTCAGACCGATATAAACCGGTATCTTTTATCAAGCCCGGGTTTTTTATTGGATCCATAAAGATCTTCATCAAGAAATTTTAAATTCTACTGGATTAAGAGTATTGAGCATGCTTGGTCTCAGGTATAAATTTATTTCTGATATAAGTATATACTTATTTTGATATACTGTGAGGGCAATTTAATCTGTCCAGTGGTAAACCGCTAGGACATGTTTTCAGTCTTACTTATGTAGGAACAGACGACATGCAAGATAAGCGACATCAGACGAAATTTAATTTGGCAAACATTAAAACCAGAAGTCGGAATATCCGGCTCAAAGCGGATCATGTTTCAGCTATCCTATTACAAGGCATAGCAAGCCTGACGGAATAAAAAGATTGTTTGATAAAGCAGAGACTGCAATTACAACAATAAATTCTGAGTTATGCTCCTTCCTGCTGAGACGGTTGGCCATCAGCTTGATCCGAAATATCTTCATCCTCTTGAAGCGGTTGGAAGTCCGGAACACGCCAATCAATCTTCATCAAAGCCCGGAAGTACATCTCTTCGTTGATAAGTTCAGAAGGTTCGATATCTGGAGCGAAGGTATGAGGGCGAACTGGTGGGATTAAATTGACGGTGTCATAAACCGGCCGCTCCACCCGCTCGTTTTGCAAGTCGTACCCCGGATGATACCTGGATAAATCGGATTCAGCTGCAAGCTTGCTGGCGAGGGGGCGCATCTCCTTCGTCAAGGTGTGGAGATCCTTCGCGGTAAAAGTGGAACCATCTTCTTTAGTGTCAGGAAATCCAGTCAAAGCTTCTTCCGGATCAAGATCCGGGACCCAGGCTTTAGCCCTGGTAAGTGCCAGGAGGGCACCGCCTCGAGCAGCAGATTTTTTAACTTCTTCTAGACGCACAGGCAGAACAGACAGCTTTTCCAACGTGCCTTGGATGGTTGTGGGGGCCGGTTTACCGAAAGATGTTGCACTGATGATCCTCTAGGCGCCGGAATACAGTTGCTCGACCAAAGTATAACATGCCTTAAGTTTCTTGCGTAGGTCATCCCCAAGATGGGTGACACGGCGCCCTGCATATAAATATCACGGTTAAACCGGCACAGATGGAAGATCGCAAGGATAAAGCAGGAGTTTAGACTATACTTACCAAAGATTGCAGAAGTCATCAACTCAATTTGCTTCTTTAAGCCGGTTAATTCTTCAGTAACCGGATTAAGCGCCCCCTCAGCATCCTGAACCCTTTTCTCCAGCTCTTTCTTCTGAACTTCAAAAGTGGTCCGTTCTTCTTCAAAGAATTTTTTCAGATCTTCAGCGGTCTTTAAACTCACCTGAAGATCTTTCTTGGCTTTCGAAGCGGCAGACTCTGTCTCAGCAAGACGGTTCCGAAGCTCATTGATCTCATCAGCATTTCGGTTTAAGTCAGCCTGCGAGTACAATCAAGGGATAAGTAAAAAACCAGACAAGTCTCAAGCACACAAACAAGTTGTCTACTTGACACTTGGGGGCTAATGGCAGTTGAAGCAATAAACAGCAGAAATTCAAAGTCAAAAGTCTCAAGCACACAAACAAGTTGTCTACTTGACACTTGGGGGCTAATGGATAATTGAGGTATCCGAAGAAATTCTTACAAGTATCAAATACATAACCAAGTTATCTACTTGATACTTGGGGGCTAATGTAAAGATCAGTTGCTCATGTTATAAGTTCCGGTTCACCTTCAAAACGTAGCTAAACCGGAACTTGGGGGCTGTTATGGGATAGAAGCATATCAAAAGCACAAAGTCAGAACGAAAAGGATTACCTCATATTTTTCCTTCATCAAATTAATCAAGCCCGCTTCATAATCTCGGCTACTGTGGAGCCGGTTTAAATACCCGGAATAGATTTCTTGGGCACTCATATCGGCAAGATTGGATAACTCAGTACTCCATTTACCCTTCTCTTTATATAATTTCTCCGTTTTAGCTGTATGTTTGGCTAAAACGGTGGGCTCAGCTGGAGCAACAAAAGCAGTCCCAGTCACTTCAACTTCTGGAGAAGCAGGTGCTGTTAGGGGAGCTGTATTGTGAACCGGAGTAGGAGATGCCGGATTAACTTGAGGAGAATTGGCCCGGGCAGGACTTGGCGGATTGTGGACGTCATCAACAGTAGGGTTCTCGGGTACTGAGATATGATCCGTAGGCGCAGGATCTTCAAGAGGAGCTATAGGCTCGCCTTCTGGAGGAACGGTTGTTGCCGGATCATCTGCAGAAATCTCAGCAGTGGATTTGTTTGCCTTTTGTTTTTTGCTAGGCTTTGGCTTGCTGAAAAAAGTTTGCAAAATGAGTTAACATTGTGAAGCAGAAAGGTAATCATAAACCGGAAATGTTAAAAAGACTTACCCTGGGACAGTTTTCAATGGGGGAAGTTGCGTAGCAGTCGATTCACCAGAGGAGGATAATGGAGTCTCCTGATAATCAGGATCAGACGGTTTAAGAGGTTTTCGGATAAGCCCGGCCTTGGGATGAAGGAGAGTTGGAGAGAGTATAACCTCAGGGCGGCGCTTCCGAGCCGGAGTGAGAGAAATTCCGGATGACTCCACTGCTAAGCCGCTATGGAGAGTGGTCCGGCGAAGAGCTTCGTGTTGTTGCTTCTTCAAAAGAAAATTAGGATCCAATTGAGCATACGGGTGAGAAAATTGATATTTCCGGACTGTCCGACGACTTTTTTGTGGAGGTGGTTCTGAATCGGAAGAAAGGATAGTTACCTCAACATCGGCCGGTTTATCACCTTCAGCCAACTCCTGTGGAAAGTTATCATTAGATACATATATGAGTACAAGAAAGCAAATTAAAACCGGATTAATTCATACCTCGGAATCCGGATCATCATCCTCAGCGTGAGAACTAGAGTCACTAGCTGCTTTTCTTTTCTTATTAGCAAAGGTCTTCCGGCGTGCTTGTTTGTCGGGTTTCTCCTGAGGTTTTCTCTTCCAGAAAGGATCATCAGCCTATTCAAAGGAAGAAAAGACAATTGAAAGGACGGTTTAAAAGAACGGATTACAAATACATAACAAAGCAAAGCTTACCGCAGGCAACTTGTTCTTCTTGTAATACGGAGCTAATCCGACTTTGCTGCAGTCTGCCAAGGAGACGTTGAGCATCTTCTTAGCCGATTCAATAACCTTCGATTCAGAAAGTTTATCCTTGGTAAACCATTGAGGGTCGTCCGGTTTACCAGAATACTGGCACATCAACTGCGACCGCCGACTCAAAGGAAGAATACTCCAAGAGAGCCAATAGCGCATAAAATCTGTTCCAATTAAACCGTTGGCCATGAAAGCTTTCAGTCTGGAAAGCTGAGATGCAAACCGGGTCCGTTCAAAGGAGCTGAGTCGTTGTGGCAGAGGATGATCTTCCGGAAGACGGTGCTCACGATAACCCGGCAGTGGGTTCTCCCCTTCAGGAGAAGTGTCAACACAGTAAAACCATGATTTGTTCCACTCCTTTGGGTGCGTGTGGAGAGCGGCGTGGGGAAAGACAACGTCTCTCCTTTTCTGGATACTAACACCGCCGAGTTCCTGATGCGGTCCGCTAGTGAATTCCGTGCGCCGGTTCAGGTGAAAGAAATCCTGGAACAGATCAACAGACGGTTCTTCTTGCAGATACACCTCTGAGAATACTTGGAAGTCACAAATATTGGAGATAGAGTTTGGACCTATGTCCTGAGGATGGAGTTGAAAGGCGGCGAGTACATCCCGGAAAAACTTTGAACCGGGGGGTTTGAAGCCTCGAGTTATGTGATCAAAGAAAACAATAACCTCCCCTTCTCTGGGAGTAGGAGGGCATTCGTTTCCTGGAGCTCGCCACTTCAAAACGGATTGAGGGCCTAAAGTACCAATTTCAGCAATTTGGACCAAGTCTTCTTCGGTGATGATGGAAGGGAACCAGTCACAAGAGACAAACTGCTTGGTCATAGCGACAGAAGGACAAGTACTGAAAAAGATAAAGTGTAAAACCGGATTATGCGAGTATAGCAGGATAAACCGGAAGATATCTATGAAGATTACGTAACGGTTTAGACAGGGGACTAATGATATGGTTAAACCGGCAATAACAGGGAGCTATGTCACTGCCGGTTCATGACAGCAAAAGAGGAACAGCTAAACCGTCACGTTCAACTTCAAATTTTTTACAGGAACATGGCATGACAGTATAAACCGGAGTATACTTAGCGGATTTATAAAGGGAAAGAAACAAGTTTTGACAGACAACTAGGGCAGAACAGATCTGGATATGCAAGAAAAAGAAAATAAATACGTGAAGATACGGGAAGAACTACAAAGGTGATGGACGGAGCGGATGAATCTACAGGTTATATAAAGTAACGAGATCTAAAGCATAGAAGCAGCAAAATAAAGGCAGGATCTAAGGGCAGAACGTAAAGGTTAAAGTTTCTGTGTACAAGGCGAAGCTCTCGTAGAGGCTCTAATGGCGGAAGCGCGAGGAAGAACCCTAGAAGATGCGGATCTATAATGAGGAGGAAAGACGTACCCGGAACGGTGGAGATCAGCGGCGGAAGTTCTCTGGTCAAGTCAGGTTGATGCAGCGGCCAGTGAGGTCTTGGCTCGGCGGGCAACGGCGGCGCTTCAAGCTCGGGCGTCAATGGCGTCTTCTAGCTCGGGCGACGGACGAAGGAAGAAGATGCGGGAAGAGAATAAACGGATGGGGGCAGCAGCATTTATAAGGGAAGGTCAGATATGAAGCGACAGGTGCGGGATTCGAGGGAGCAAAGATCGGATAAAGATCCCTTGACGCCTCGATTTTCGGGATAACCATTAAAACAAAGTCACAGTACAGCTCACAGCATTAAATGCGGAGATGATGTCACGGTCAGATTCAATGATTCTCGAGGATGACGTCAGAGCCGGTTTACAAAAAATGAGAAGGCACAGAAGAAAGTTATACAAGACAAGGGAGATTGATATGAACAAGTTCAAATCACTCTGGGGCCTAATGTCAGGGATATTACTAGCAGGTATGAACCGGCTAGCGTAAACCGGCTTAGTTATAGTATGCTTGGTTGTAATATTTAGTAAAGGCTACGGCCCATGAGATCTTAGGGCCCATGTATAGAATTATGGTTTGTAAACCGCCAAGTGATGTAAGTTAAGAGATAAGGAAGAAAGGACAGAGAACGAGGCGGACATGAGTATGAGCCGGCCTCGGGACTCTGTAAACCGGACCAGGCGTCACCTCTATATAAAGGGACGACCCGGCGACGGTTCAGGGACAAGCAAGAATCAACCCGTCGAGACTACAGGCAAGCGATCTGCTCCCTGTAAACCGACGCCCAAGCAATACCAAACCAACTAGACGTAGGCTTTTACCTTCATCGAAGGGGCCGAACTAGTATAAACTCTCTGTGTCCTTTGTGTACTATGAACCCCTTCAAGCTAACCCGTGCGATGGTTCCATCATCAAGTCCGTTAAACCGGACATCTGCCGTGCTAATTCGACGACAGTAACCTTCACCCAACATCGATGCTTCCGCTCAACGCCAAGGTCACATGGATGATGGATCGCTTTTGTGCTGCTATCACTGAATTTTGTTATGCTTTATCGACATGGTGCGACGTAAGAGGAACATGAGGATTGAAACCTAATCTTTCATGGATCAACATAATACTGATTATTATACTTCACGCCTAGGGATGTAAACGGGGTCCCATTAATCTCATTTAAACCTATTTATCATCTAACAAATCAATAATTTATTTATTTTTAGGGAAAACGAAAAATGAAGCTAGATAGAACTAACTAAACGAGACTTGCGTACGCCGTTTATGGTACATTTACATGTGTATGCCTGAAGAGCCGAAGAGTGGAAACTTAACCTTTTATGGATAGTATAATAGCTACTATATGATTATCGTAGAAACTAATCTGGGCAATAATTGCCTTCAGATAATCAGAAGGTACATTTTATAGAAATAGAGAAGTACATCCATAATAAATCTGGGTATAGCCCCACCCCGGCCCACGTCACCCCACCCCGGGCGACTCAGGTTCCCCCACCCTAGCCCTCGGGCTCCTCCCTTCGTCCTCCTCCCCCTCCGTCCCCGCCGGAGGATGCCACCGGGCTAAGCCTGGTGGCCGACGGTAGTGGTGGGGGACCCCCTCCCTACTTGTGATGGAGGAGGTGGGGCAGACCTCATCCCGCAAGGAGGTGTGGCCGATCTTGATCTGGGCGGCGAAGCGACTTACTCCAGGTGGTGGCCTTGGGTGGCGGCGTGGCCGTCTGGTGGCAGGCCGATGGCTACGGTGTGCAGAGGATGATGTGGAGGATCGGGCAAATCGGGTCGGGAGCATGCAGTGGTGGCCTCCGGTCATTGTAGGGCCGTGGTTGTCGCCTCGTTGCGACGCGGTGGATGCCAGGGTGGCCGCCCAGGGCGGTGGCACACGGGGAAGCCCAGATCGTCCTCGGCTGCATAGCATGGACATACCCATGTCCAAGGCGGAGCTTCTGTGTCGGTCCGGCGGGTTCGACCCCGGATCCCGTTTGGTACAGAGATGGTGAAGAGCGTCCTTGGGACTCATCCTAACGGCTCTTCCAGCATGGTGTGTTGAGGTGGAAACCCTCTCTCCATGCTCCAGTGGTGGCGCCCTTCGGTAGTGGCCAGAGCATCAAGATATGCCGCGGTGGCAGTGCGGCTGTGGATGATCGCAGGTACTGGGCGACTAGCTCTAGGGCTTTGAAGGTGGTCTTGTAGATGCAGAAGTTGTCGGTCGGATGTTCTTGGGATGGATCTGGGTGAAAACCTGGTCTTTGGCCGACGGCCGGAGCCGGTGATGGTGACACCCTTGACATTGCTTCCTTCATGAAAGTATCATCGCGGTGAAGCTCCCAATTCCTCTCGCCACCTATGGGGAAAACCCTTCACTACAAAAAAGGCACATCCGTGACATTTTGGGCCGAACGAATTTTTTCTGTCATGCTTATGACACTTCTATGACAATAATTGTGACAAACCCCGATATCATAATAGATGTGGTGGGCTCCTACTTCTATGACAAAAAATCAAGACATAAAATGGGCTTTTCGTCCTGGGCAGGCTGGAGACGCAGCTGCATGACATTCTTTGGGCCGTCAATGACAGAAAAAATCGTGGTAGAAGCGAGGGAGAGGAAAATATCGGGGAGTTCCCGGTTACGGTGGGTGGTCGAGGCTGAGCGATGCACAAAGGGATTGCGCGTTTCTCTCGTACATGTACGTGCGTGTGTGCTAGGTGTTGGGCTCTAACTAAACCCGAGCGAGGCGTTCGCCTACTGAACTCGAGAGATTGCACTGCAGGCTACGCGTTACTAAACCCGAGCGATCGATCGATCTGGCTCTTAACTGAACCCGATCGAGTGATTCCTTCGCTACTGCTGCTAAATGAAGCCCATCGAACCTGTTGCCTCTTGATGAACAGTTAGCGTTGTTGGGGGATGGATGAACATTTCCGGTGGGGGTTGGATGAACAGGACCCCGTGGTAGTAGCTAGAGGCCGTTGCCGCTGGATGAATAGGACCCCGATCGAACCGGTTGGGGGTGGATGAACTGGACCCCATGGAGGGTTGGTTGAACAGTCACCGGTGGAGGGGTGGTTGAACAGTCGCCGGTGGAGGGGTGGTGGAGGCTGGATGAACAGTAGCTGGTGGAGGTAGGAGGGAGATGCCGTGGATGAACAGTCGCATGTGGAGGCTGGAGGAGGTCGACGGTGGATGAAAAGTAGCCTGTGGAGGCTGGAGCGAGGCAGTAGACGGTGGATGAACAATAACCTGTGGAGTCCCGTTTTGCAGTACGCCACACCCCTCCCGATGAATAGGACCCCTGTTTCGACCGTAGGAGGTCGAAGAGAAGTTAGTTTCCTCCGTTTTGCGTACGCCACACCCCTCCCGATTAACAGGACCCTATTTCGACCGTAGGAGGTTGAACACAAGTCCGTTTCCTCCGTTGTGTGGTATGCCAGACCCCTCCAGGTGAACAGGATCCCGTTTCAACCATATGCGGTCAAACAGAAGGCCATTTCCTCCGTTCTGCGGTACGCCAGATCTCATTTCAGCTGTTCCATCCAAGCCGGTTGGCTCCCAATGAAGAGGACGCATTCCGTTGCCTCCCGATGAACATGACGCAGTTTCTCCATTCCGACCCAGTCAGTTGGCTGCCGATGAACCGGACGCCGTCACTGCTCTCTGCTGCCTCTCCATGTACACGAGCCCCCGCCGTACATATGCGCGAGTAGGCGTTCGAGACCCCGCCCATATGAACGTACATGGCTGTATTTACTTTCGCGCACCCTGGTTGTACGTACGTGTACACGATATTGACGGGACTGCGTGACATGCTATGTACTCACCTCTACTACGACACGTGCCCTTCCTTACTAGGCCACGGTTCATCAATGCAGCCTGCAGACAGACTAATCGACCAGTATGTACGTACACGTTCGAGACCAGACGGACAACCCTACGTACGGTTCTACCGGGTGGGTCCTAGCTGTCAGGGAGGTAAGGAGGCACTTCCTTGCATGCGAAGATATATATGGTGGGTCCCAGCGGTCAGGGGGGAATCATTATTTTCCCGTAATATGGACGCACTTCCTTGCGTGCGATGATGTAGCTGGTGGGTCCCACCAGTCAGGGGGGAACACTTTTTTTGCGAAATACGATGGCCCATCCGGTGGGTCCCTGCTGTCAGGTGGAAGAATGATACGTCTCCAACGTATCTACTTTTCCAAACACTTTTCCCTTGTTTTGGACTCTAACTTGCATGATTTGAATGGAACTAACCCGGACTAACATTGTTTTCAGGAGAATTGCCATGGTGTTATTTTGTGCAGAAATAAAAGTTCTCATAATGACCTAAATATCAACGGAGAATATTTTTGGAATATATAAAAAATACTAGCGAAAGAATCAAGACCAGGGGGGCCCACACCCTGTCCACGAGGGTGGGGGGCGTGCCCACCCCCCTGGGCGTGCCCCCTGTCTCGTGGGCCCCCTGAGGCTCCACCGACCCCGATTCCAACTCCATATATTCACTTTCGGGGAGAAAAAATCATAGGGAAGGATTCATCATGTTTTACGATACAGAGCCGCCGCCAAGCCCTAATCTCTCTTGGGAGGGCTGATTTGGAGTCCGTTCGGGGCTCCGTAGAGTGGAGATCGTCGCCATCGTCATCATCAACCTTCCTCCATCACCAATTTCATGATGCTCACTGCCGCGCATTAGTAATTCCATCGTAGGCTTGCTGGACGGTGATGGGTTGGATGAGATTTACCATGTAATCGAGTTAGTTTTGTTAGGGTTTGATCCCTAGTATCCATTATGTTCTAAGATTGATGTTGCTATGACTTTGCCATGCTTAATGCTTGTCACTAGGGCCCGAGTGCCATGATTTCAGATCTGAACCTATTATGTTTTCATGAATATATGTGAGTTCTTGATCCTATCTTGCAAGTCAATAGTCACCTACTATGTGTTATGATCCGGCAACCCCGAAGTGAAAATAATCGGGACCACTCTCGGTGATGACCGTAGTTTGAGGAATTCATGTATTCACTAAGTGTTAATGCTTTGGTCCGGTACTCTACTAAAAGAGGCCTTAATATCCCTTAGCTTCCAATAGGACCCCGCTGCCACGGGACGGTAGGACAAAAGATGTCATGCAAGTTCTTTTCCATAAGCACGTATGACTATATTCGGAATACATGCCTACATTACATTGATGAACTAGAGCTAGTTCTGTGTCTCCCTATGTTATAACTATTACATGAGGAATCGCATCCAACTTAATTATCCATCACTAATCCAATGCCTACAAGCTTTTCACATGTTGATCTTCGCTTAGTTACTTTTCCGTTGCCACTGTTACAATTACTACAAAACTACTACTATTAATTTTGCCAATGTTACCGTTATTTCCATACTACTTTGCTACTAAATACTTTGCTGCCGATATTAAGTCTTTCAGGTGTGGTTGAATTGACAACTCAACTGCTTATACTTGAGAATATTCTTTGGCTCCCCTTGTGTCGAATCAATAAATTTGGGTTGAATACTCGACCCTCAAAAACTGTTGTGATCCCATATACTTGTGGGTTATCAAGACTATTTTCTGGCGCCATTGCCAGGGAGCATAACTATATTCTTTGAGTCACTTGTGATTTATATCTGTTGATCACTATGAAGAACTTGATAGACGAAAAAACCAAGAACTTTCCCTCAACTACGAGGGGAGGTAAGGTACTGCCATCTAGCTCTGCACTTGATTCACCCACTGTTATGAGTAAATTTGCGACACCTAGACCTGCTATTGAATCTGATATGCCGCATGTTCTTGATGATGCCACTTCTGCTATGCATGATACTTATGATGAAACTACTTATATGCTTGATAATACTGTGCTACTGGGTGAATTTCTTGATGAACAACTTGCTAGGGCTAGAGAGAATGAAAATACTGAAACTGATGATATTGATGAAAGTGATGATGAAGATTCTCCCCCTAGATATGAAATGCATGTTGTGCCTAAGGGTTATATTATGGATGAAGAAACTGCTAGAGATATTTTAGCTTGCAATGATAGGTGTGATCTTAAGAAACTGTTAGCTAAGCTGAAAGAAAAGTCTTTGAATGCTAGAATGAAATATTACCCTGCTTTTGCTACTTCACCTATCAGTATTTCTGATAAGGATTATGATTTCTCTATCGATCCTGAGTTAATTACTTTGGTTGAATCTGATCCTTTCCATGGCTATGAATCTGAAACTGTTGTGGCACATCTTGCTAAACTGAATGATATAGCCATCCTATTCACCAATGAGGAAAAAATTGTTACTACTATATCCTTCAGTTATTTTCGTTCTCCTTAAAGGGTGATGCTAAAACATGGTTTAATTCTCTTGATTCTGGTTGCGTGTATAGTCCCCAGGATAAGATTTATTACGTCTCTGCTAAATATTTTCCCGCTCATAAGAAACAAGCTGCCTTAAGGGAAATATATAATTTTGTGCAAATTGAAGAAGAGAGTCTCCCACAAGCTTGGGGGAGGCTTCTCCAATTACTTAATGCTTTGCGTGATCATCCTCTTAAGAAAAATGAAATACTTGATATCTTTTATAATGGACTAACCGATGCTTCACGGGACCACCTGGATAGTTGTGTTGGTTGTGTTTTCAGGGAAAGAACTGTTGATCAAGCTGAATTGCTATTGAATAATATGTTGAGTAATGAAAATAATTGGACACTTCCTGAACCAACTCCTAAGCCAACTCCGAAGAAAAGGGGTATTCTATTTCTCAGTCCCAAAGATATGCAAGAGGCAAAGAAATCTATGAAAGAAAAAGGTATTAAAGCTGAAGATGTTAAGAATTTACCACCTATTGAAGAAATGTATGGTCTGATAACCCGACACAGGTAGTAAAGGTAAATTATCTCTATAGATTTGATGAAGGTGATATTCCTCATTATAAGTCTGCTAGCCAATGCTTAGATGAGTTTGACAATTTTATTGTTAAACAAGAAAACTTCAATGTTTATGTTGGTAGACAATTAAAACGTAATGCTTGTATGATTGAATACTTGAGTGATTATATGTCTAGAGTTAAAGGTGAACTTAAACTCATTAGTAAACATGCTTCTATGGTTACCACTCAAGTAGAACAAGTACTTAACGCACAAAATGATTTGCTCAGTGAATTAAATAGTAAGAAAAATGATAATGTTGTTAGAGTTGTGACTAGAGGGGGTAGAATGACTCAGGAACCTCTGTATCCCGAGGGTCACCCTAAGAGAATTGAGCAAGATTCTCAGAGAACTACTGTAGATGCACCTAGTCCTTCGAAGAAGAAGAAACGGAAAAATGATAGGACTTTGCATGCTTCTAGTGAACCTGTTGTTGACACACCTGAGAATCCCAATGATATTACTATTTCTGATGTTGAAACACAGTCTGGTAATGAACATGAACCTAGTGATAATGTTAATAATGATGTTCATGATGATGGTCAACCTAGCAATAAAGATGATGTAGAGATTGGACCTGATGTTGATCTTGATAACCCACAATCAAAGAATCAACGTTATGATAAAAGAGACTTCGTTGCCAGGAAGCACGGTAAAGAAAGAGAACCATGGGTTCAGAAACACATGGCTTTTCCTCCTAAACCATCCAAGGAAAGGATGATGAGGATTTTGAGTGCTTTGCCAAAATGATTAGACCTATCATTTTGCGTCTGCGTATGACTGATATGCTTAAAACAAATCCTTATGCTAAGTATATGAAAGATATTATTACTAATAAAAGAAAGATACCCGAAGCTAAAATTTCCACCATGATTGCCAATTATACTTTTAAAGGTGGAATACCAAAGAAACTAGGATATCTAGGAGTACTAACTATACCATGCTCCATTAAAAGAAACTATGTCAAAACTGCTTTATGTGATCTTGGAGCTGGTGTTAGTGTCATGCCCCTCTCTTTATATCGTAGACTTGATTTGAATTAGTTGACACCTACTGAAATATCTTTGCAAATGGCCGATAAATCAACGGCTATACCTGTCGGTATTTGTGAGGATGTGCCTGTTGTACTTGCAAACATTACTATTTTAATGGACTTTCTTATTCTTGATATTCCCGAGGACAATAGTATGTCGATTATCCTTGGTAGACAATTTTTGAATACTGCAGGGGCTGTTATTGATTGCAACAAAGGCAATGTCACTTTTCATGTTAATGGTAATGATCATACGGTACACTTTCCGAGGAAACAACCTCAAGTCCATAGTATCAATTCTATTGGAAAAAATTCAACGATTATTATTGGAGGTTTTGAATTTCATCTTCCTACTGTCAAGAAGAAATATGATATTCTTATTGTTGGGGACATACATATCCCCATTGAGGTAACCTAGTGTTATTCAAAAATTCTCCGGTTTCATGTTATTCGGAAAGAGTTTGTTAACAAGACTTGATCAACCTTGTTAATGGATTCCTTTTGATGAGCATGAGATGGATGAAGTTAGAAAGCACAACTCTCTCTACCCTCTTTTTACTTTATGTTATTTAGATTAAATAAAGAAAAAATAGTATTTTCTGTTTGTTTTCTGAATTATCCTTGCAATGGAAAATACCCCGAAAATAAAAGTTCTCCAAATGCCCCGAAAATGAAATATGATTTTTCTAGAATATTTAATAATATCTGGCACTTAGAACACATTAGGGGGAGCCACCACCTGGCCACGAGGGTACAGGGCGCACCCCCTGCCTCGTGGGCCCCACGTGCCCCCCTCCACGTATTCCAGCACCCACACACTTCATCTTCCTCTAGAAAAAAAATCCTCCCATAGCTCAAACCCGTGTTCTAGCTCATCTTGTTGCCATTTTCGATCTCCTTGCTCAAAGCTCCATTCACAAAAATGTTTGGGGAGATTGTTCTTCGGTATGTGACTCCTCCAATGGTCCAATTAGTTTTTGTTCTAGCATTTTATTTATTGCAAATTTTTGCTGCTAAGGTGACCCTGTTCTTGAGCTTGCACGTCAAATTTATGTGGTCCCAGGTAGTTCTAATGCATGATATAGTCTCTAGACACTTGTGGGAGTAGTTGCTATCAATCTTGTTGAGTTTGGTTCACTTTTATTTTGAGTCACCAAAAATTTCAGAAAATTTCAGAGGAAGAAAATGATGAGGAGATTATTGAGAGGCTCTTCGAGCCAACACTCAAAGGATAAGCGGAAGGAGGAGAATAAAAAGCCCAAATACAATCTTCCTATCACTGCGGAAGTTCGGTCGTGTGAATGGCCTTGTGATGAATTCTTGAGAGCCGCCAGGATTTATAAAGACTTTTATTACTTGGCTGAGAATGCAGGCCTCACCGACTTCCTCCACGACCAGCGCGAACAGTATCTCTTACTCACTAATATTTTCGTGCAAAATTTCTATTTCCATGCTAAGAAATCACCACCTTCAGTGGAGTTTCACTTATATGATGAGGTTAGGGAGATGTCACTATATGAATTTTGTCAAGTTTGTAAGATACCCTTTGCGGGTAGCTTAGAGGAACCACATCGTAAGGATGTGGAGGGGTTTATTGATACAATCGCTGTAGGAGAATTGAGAAAAGTTTCAGAGGCAAGAATCACTAGTATACATTTTCCTGTTCTACGCTACTTTGCGATATTTGCTAGTAGATGCTTAATTGGTCATGGGAACAGTGGAAATCTTAGTGCCATGATATTGTTATTTTGCGCCATGCTTTGTTCCGAGATACCACTTTTAGTTTAGGCGCTGTTATTGCTAAACGATTAAGTCTGAATCGTACAAAGGGCCCCATCTTCGGAGGTATCTTAGCTTCACACCTTGCTGAACACTTTAGGATACCTATTAGGCATCATGAGAAGGAGGAGAATTTGCTGGCCCTGGCTTTTCTAAATTATAAGAGTATGATAGCGCATGATTTTATTATTGAAGATAAGAAGAAGTTGCTTAAGTATAAATTGATATTTGATAAAAAAGTATTGTGAGATTATTACCTTGCTTGGACCTTCTCTGTTTGATATACTTTTAGGCACGTATCTCGTCTTGCCCGATGCCATTTATGCGTACTGGAGCCTGGCACAGGTTTCAGAGCCTGAGCCGGAGCCATCACTTGAGCCCTATCGGCAGTTGGTTTACTAGTGGGATCCAGAGGAGATTGCCAACTAGTGGCACCCAGAGGACACTCCTCCGTACACCGGAGAGAGTAGCTTTGATCCGTGGCCATAGACCAATGTAGGCCTAAAGCCTAAGCTTGGGGGAGTATGTATTTCTCACCGACATTACATTCATGTTCACACACTCATTCCAGTTGTCGGTGCTCATACTTTTTCATTGTAATACCCATGCTAGTTTATTTTCTTTTCTAAGTCTTTTTCTTGTGTGTCAGAAAAACCTTAAGAAAAACAAAAAAATTTGTTGCTTTTAGCTGGTTTACTTCCCATGCCTGTTGTAGTAATAATTAAAAGAAAACCCAAAAAGATTTCTCGTTCATCTTTTGCTTGTTGGGAGTTTTCCCGTGTAAATAGTTTTATTTCTTTACTTTTCTTTGGGGGTCAAGAGGAGAAGACCATGATGAAAGTGTTTAGTGACTCTCATATGCATTATTGTTGATTTAACCAAGAGCCATATTACCTTGTATTCTCCCTTGTATTAAATGCTTGCAGATTCCAGCTTAGTCCAATGCACGTGCACTACTATTATTATCCACACCGTTCGGTCGTGCGAGTGAAAGGCAGTAATGATGATATATGATGAACCGATTGAGATGAGAGAAGCTGGTATGAACTCGACCTATCTTGGTTTTGTAAATATGAATAGTTCATCGTTCCTGATTCAGCCTATTGTGAATGAAACATGCTTGCAATGACCATTAGAGATTATAGTTGCTCATGTCATGCATAATTAGCTAGGAGTTTATAATGGTTTACCTTGCATGCCAACATGCTATTAAAATGGTTGTGATGTGGTATGATAGGGTGGTATCCTCCTTTGAACGATTCAAGTGGTTTGACTTGGCACACGTTCACGCATGTAGTTGAAACAAAATCAACATAACCTCCACGATATTTATGTTCATGATGATTTATATCCTGCTCATGCTTGCACCCATTGTTGATTAATTTTAATGCATGTTAATGACTGTTGTCGCTCTCTAGCTGGTCGCTTCCCAGTCTCTTTCTAGCCTTCACTTGTACTAAGCGGGAATACTGCTTGTGCATGTACTTCCATAAACCCCCAAAGTTATTCCATATGAGTCCACCATACCTTCCTATATGCGATATTTACCTTCCGTTCCAAGTAAATTTGTATGTGCCAAACTCTAAACCTTCAAATGAAATTATGTTTTGTATGCACGAACAACTCATGTATCAACTAGGGTTGTCTATATCTTCCATGCTAGGTGGGTTATTCTCACGATGAGTGGACTCCGCTCATCATTCACGAGAAAATGGCCAGTAATCGGGATGGCCAGTCCCATGCTCAAATCAAAATAATTAAACAAAACTCCCATAGGGCTGTTGTTGGTATGGACGGTACCCATTGTTTCGGGCCAGCCGTGGAGTGTGCTTGTTGGTGGTGGGGGAGTATATACTTTACCATTCTGTTTGGGAACCACCTATAATGTGTGTAGCATGGAAGATATCGAGATCTCTTGGTTGTTATGTTGACAATGAAAGTATGCGGCTCAAAATATTATTTATCTCTATTTCAAAACTTGAGATCTGGCACCTCTGCAAATCCCTGCTTCCCTCGGCGAAGGGCCTATCTATTTACTTTGATGATGAGTCATGATCCTCTTATTAAAAATCACAAGTTGGAGAGCACCGCTGTCATTTGCATGCATTTCTATTAATTTACATTGAGTATAACTGTGACTGGATCTCTTTTACCATGAATTACAATGTCTAGTCAATCCTTGATCTTCAGAGGTGCTCTGCATTTATGTTTTGCGGTCTGAGAAAGGGCTAGCAAAATACCATCTTGTTATATCATATTATGATTGTTTTGAGAAAGTGTTGTCATCCGAGGGTTATTATTATTGCTCGCTAGTTGATTATGCCATTGACATGAGTAAACATGAGACCTAAAAGTTATTGCGAATGTGGTTAGTTCATAATCTTTGCTGAAAACTTGAATGTTAGCTTTACATATTTGCAACAACAAGAGCAAACAGAGTTTGTAAAAGTTTTTCTTTATCACTTTCAGTTTGTCAACTAAATTGCTTGAGGACAAGCAAAGGTTTAAGATTGGCAGAGTTGATATGTCTCCAACATATCTACTTTTCCAAACACTTTTGCCCTTGTTTTGGACTCTAACTTGCATGATTTGAATGGAACTAACCCGGACTGACGCTGTTTTCAGCAGAACTGCCATGGTGTTATTTTTGTTCAGAAATAAAAGTTCTCGGAATGACCTGAAAATCAACGGAGAATATTTTTGGAATATTTAAAAAACACTGGCGAAAGAATCAAGACCAGGGGGGCCACACCCCATCCACGAGGGTGAGGGCGCGCCCCCTGTCTCGTGGCCCCCCTGAGGCTCCACCGACCCCGATTCCAACTCCATATATTCACTTTCGGGGAGAATTTTTTTGGAGAGAAGGATTCATCGCGTTTGACGATACGGAGCAGCTGCCAAGCCCGAATCTCTCTTGGGAGGGCTGACCCGGAGTCCGTTCGGGGCTCCGGAGAGTGGAGATCGTCGTCGTCGTCTTCATCAACCTTCCTCCATCACGAATTTCATGATGCTCACTGTCGTATGTGAGTAATTCCATCGTAGGCTTGCTGGACGGTGATGGGTTGGATGAGATTTACCATGTAATCGAGTTAGTTTTGTTAGGGTTTGATCCCTAGTATCCATTATGTTCTAAGATTGATGTTGCTATGACTTTGCCATGCTTAATGCTTGTCACTAGGGCCCAAGTGCCATGATTTCATCTGAACCTATTATGTTCTCATAAATATATGTGAGTTCTTGATCCTATCTTGCAAGTCAATAGTCACCTACTATGTGTTATGATCCGATAACCCCGAAGTGAAAATAATCGGGACCACTATCGGTGATGACCATAGTTTGAGGAGTTCATGTATTCACTAAGTGTTAATGCTTTGGTCCGGTACTCTATTAAAAGGAGGCCTTAATATCCCTTAGTTTCCAATAGGACCCCGCTGCCACGGGAGGGTAGGGCAAAAGATGTCATGCAAGTTCTTTTCCATAAGCACGTGTGACTATATTTAGAATACATGCCTACATTACATTGATGAATTGGAGCTAGTTCTGTGTCACCCTATGTTATAACTATTACATGAGGAATCGCATCCGACATAATTATCCATCACTGATCCAATGCCTACGAGCTTTTCACATATTGATCTTCGCTTAGTTACTTTTTCGTTGCCACTGTTACAATTACAACAAAACTGCTACTGTTACTTTTGCCACCGTTACCATTATTTCCATACTACTTTACTACTAAATACTTTGCTGCAGATATTAAGTCTTTCAAGTGTGGTTGAATTGACAACTCAACTGCTAATACTTGAGAATATTCTTTGGCTCCCCTTGTGTTGAATCAATAAATTTGGGTTGAATACTCTACCCTCGTAGACTATTGCGATCCCCTATACTTGTGGGTTATCAAGGAATCATTATTTTGCGCGTAATAAGGAGGGACTTCCTTGCTGCGGCCATCGACCTGGCTGATGGCCTCTTCACATACAGTACTCTTCCGATGGAAGTCGTTTTTTGACCACATTAACCACGCCGCGTCGAGAGCACCAAGGCGGTGTACGACGGGGAGGTCTAGGAAGGGGACGACACGGGGCCGTGGAAGATGCGCAGTGGATGCCTACGCGAAGATGAGTATGAGGGTCGACTGGTTCGGTTGCGATTTGAGGCTGTCGTCGCCGCAGAATAACAGGGGTTGTGGGTGATTAGTGAGATGGCCTGGCCAGAGGTTGGGGCGGTCAGGCTTGTGTGGCAGCAGAGCCGGCCAGGGGAGGCAGGAGCAGGCGGCATGACCGGCGCTGGTTTGGGCGGCTGGAGCAAGAAGACCAGAGGTTGAAGAAGCACTACGGCCGTTGGATGGACATCGTAAGGTCACTGCTGCTAGAATTGTTTGTTCACTAAGTTGACAAAGCCCTACGCACGCGTCAACTTAGTAGGCCCACAGGTCAGCCTACGAACTGGTGCGCCCCAGATATCAGTGGGAGGAATCATTTTTTTGCGTAATAAGGATGCAGTTGCTTGCGTGCGGCCATGGACCATGGGGGTCCTTACTGTCAGCCTCTCCACGTACATCCCTATTCCGATGGCTCTCGTTTGTTGAATGTTGAGCACGCCATGCCTAGAGCACCAACGCGGTGGACGACGGTGAGGCCTAGGAATGGAACGACCCGGAGCCGGCGAAGACACAGCAGCGGATACCCATGCTGAGGAGAGTATGACGGTTGACTAGTTCGGCTGCTGCGTGCGGCTGCCATCACGAGAGAATAACAGGAGGTGCGGGTGGGTAGAGTGATGGCCAGGCCAGCGGAGGGAGTAGGGTGGGCCGGTGAAGCCTAAGCAGCATCAAAGTCGGCCACAAGAGGAGGGAGCAGGCGGTCCCGTCGGCGCTGGTTTAGGCGGCTGGAGCAGGAAGATCAGAGATTGAAGAAGCACATCGGCCATTGGATGGACATCCAACAGTCACTGTTGCTAGAATCGTGTATTGACTGACAAAGCCTTGCGTAAACAAGTCAACCTCAAAATCTGTGGCGTGTAGATCCCATTTGCTATTATTTTTATAATTTATAGCCCATTTACCATTTCATATGGAATTATTTGCATCCCATTTTCCATTTTTAGAATTGCTGCCCATTTTCTATTCAGTGTCAGGCTTAAAAATTTGAACTAAAAATATGCGAAATTTTAATGTATCTATCTATGGCAGTATCGAGTCGGAGTGGAATGTGTATACGCGCAATTTTTTGCAGCAACCACTGGAACCAACACTTTGCAGCACGCAAAAACTGGCTATTCTGGCGCTGTAAACTCTTTTTTAACGCGCCGTGCATTGCACGCCTATTGGAGATGCTCTAAAATGTTAGATGAATGATTTAATGTTGCCCACAAGATGCGTGAGTATTACTATATTTTTGATGCCTTGTTGAGATTTTAAAACTACGAATACGAACATGCAGCGGAGCAATGAAGACCAAACATGGGATATTGGGGACATCTTCAAGGAATGTCGCAAGTTAAAGAGGAGCTACACCAAACCTGTAAAATGAGCTTTGGTAAGTAACAATCTTTCAATTATTTGACATTGAGAACCCGACTAGCAGTGGTGGATGTTTTGTGTGTCCTTGATGGTTTCGTTAATGTCAGGATGCAGTTCCTGCGAGGAGGGAAGTATGGTCAACCACGAGATCATGTTTCCAAAATAAGGCTGGATTACACACAAGGTGCCCGTTTCCTAATGATGCTATATTAGACACAAGGTGCAAATTCCCAGATGATGCTGGATTACTCACAAGCCAGGTGGAGTCGTCAAGTGTTCATGTCCTTGTTGCTCTAGTAAAGGCTGAAAGAAAGCGTGCTGCAGCCCTTGAGAATGTAGTTGAGTTCCTGAAGAAGCGAAAAGAGCAATCAGATGCTCTCTTCACCCAAGCTGAAGAAGAGATGGAAGAAGCCAGAAATAAGCTAGCAGAGGCAGAGCAGGCTAGGCGTCTCCTGCTATCTAAAACTGTTGTCAATACAAATTTTCATTCATAATAGCTAGGTTCAAATGTTTATCCATTCAACATGCCTATTGTGATGTCTGTGCATCTACTGATGTGGCACAAAATATATATTTTCAGGTCATGTAATAAAACAACCATTACTTTCCGAACAATAACAGACGAACCATTGGACATGGTATAGTTCACACGCAAGCCCAACATTCCAAGATCAACTTCCACATCAAACTCATGCTCATAGATATCTGCACATTCATAGATAATGTCCATGGTACTAACGGCCTGGGGCGGGGAGGGAGGTGGGACAGCGAGTTTCCTGGCTCGTCGGGGCACCCGGCCGGCTTTTATGCCGGAGAACTCGTCTTCCTGCTCACCAGATGCTATGAAGGATGTGGAGAAAATGGTGCAAGGAGGATATGGGGAGCGGTAGTGTGGTGTGGTTCTTGCCAGGCGTCTGGCCTCGGTTAAATAGCGGGCTGACGAGAGGAGCCAACCGGCCGGCTCGCGGAAGGACGTGTTATCATCAGCTCGGGGCACGCGCGGCTTCAATGGAGGTAGGTGGGGAAGTCTGAAGCCGGTTGAATGCGGCGAGGAGTCATGTTCAGCCTGGCATGCAATGAGTGGGGCCCTCTTGGCCGGCGCGCCGGTTCAATGCCTGCGCCAGTGAGAGGTCGCATCCATGTGAGAGCAATCAGTCCCTCCGGTCCTTTTTTGTTTGGGTACTAGCAAGATGCCCGTGCGTTGCACGAAACATCAAGATGCATTTATATGAGTAGTTTATCTTGTGGGAGATACGGATGAACGAGAGAAGGCCGTATCTTCAAATGTGGGTAGGAGTATGGGTATCTTTTTACAAAATTGTCGTACTTTCCTTCCTATCCGTTAGATATAGATCAGACGACCTATATTGCAGGATGGCAGGCACACCATCATCACCAACTCTGTTTTCTATACGAGTAGAGATAAGAGTAGAGATATATATTGTAGGATGACAGGCACACCATCATCACCAACTCATTTTTTATAAGAGTATATACTAGCAATGTGCCCGTGCGTTGCAACGGATCCAAAGTAGAATAGTACTTGATCACAAACTTGAAAGAAAACACTATTGTTTTGGTATACATATACCACTAAAAACATATTATGATTCACAATATATATATTTCTGAGGTTGTTTTTATGAGGTGAGGGAGGGATGTGGTTGCTTTCAAGATAATAAGGGGTTTTCTGCAAATCGGACCAGAGAAGTGGGCTATTGTTGCAAAAATGCCACAACTTACCTCACAACCGTTAGATGCAGATCTAATGGTCAGAAATGATGGATGGCAAACACATTATCATCACCAAATGAGTCTTTTATAGGAGTAGAGATACTAGTCAATGTGTACGTGCAACGCTAATTTGTAAGTATATTAAGTGCATGTGGATATGAAGTAGGATACTATTTGCATGTTATTATGTGACTAGCACTATATTTGGCATGAAATTAACTGCACACTAAATGTGTTGAGCGCCGACATTGAAGCAGTTTAGGTCGTTGGATTGACATGATTTGATGGCCGGGATTAAATGGATGTGCCTCTTTGGGTCATTTTATATTGGTATAGATATAGAAATAGATGTGTGTATATATATATATATATAGAGAGGTACAGATAAAGTAGAGAGAAAATATATTTCCCTCTCTCTCTCTCTCTCTCTCTCTCTCTCTCTCTCTCTATATATATATATATATATATATATATATATATATATATATATATATATATATATATATATATATATCACTAAAAATATCTTATGTTTTACTCAAAATATGTTCCTTTGGTTGTTTCGATGAGATAAGGGAGCAGTGTGATAGGTTTCAATATTCGAGAAGTGGGACATTGTTGCAAAAAGCCCATGTGTGTGTGAGAGAAAGAGGGGGAGAGGAAGAGGAAAGAGAGTGTGTGTGTGACAAATACACGAAGTGCGAGAGGTATTACCATAAAATGAGACGATAGTGTGCGTGTGCATGATCGAGAGGGCATGTCTCAAGAAGGGACGAAATATCTACATAGACATAGGGAGCGAAAATGTGCATTGGATGGATAAACCTATCTAGAGGTTGGTCGATCAATGTTTGTGAGATAGATACGAGTCGGGGGTGCGAAAGCGAGAGTTTTGTGTGTGTGAGAGAGAGAGACGATAGTCGGTAGGGGGATCCAAAGCGGGAGTAGTGTGTGTGAGACAGAGGGGGGGAAGAGTTTGTCTGGTCGGTAAACAAATGAATAATGTTAGTTTTGGAACGGAGATGAAGACAAAACATGGATGGAGAGGAGTGGGGGTATCTTTTTGCAAAATTTTCATAGTTTCCTTCCTATCCGTCGGATGGATCGGATGACCTATATTGCAGGATGGCAGGCATACCATCTTCACCAACTCTGTTTTTAGAAGAGTGTAGATATAGATGTAGATAGGGTGCGTGAGAGAACCCTAGAGAGAAAGACAAAGTGAAAGACGAGTGAGAGTGCATGTCTGGCAGTGAAAAAGAAAGCTTAGGTGGCTATAGTGATACCAGAGAACAATAGAGACGTGAGTGTAGCGACCGGACCTCAAACAATCTGATCTCCATGCATCAGTGTCATCCCTGGATCAGTAATGCTGACACACATGGTACTCGAAGGATTTATAACAGAGTAGCAATCACACACTTATTACATCGATAGTCCAACGATGAATTTATTACACAAATCATGGCTGAAGGCCATCTAACACGATAACAGCGGAAGGCTTGGAATATAAGTGAGTCCATCAACTCCAGCGGCATCACTGAGTATAGAACCACGACCAAAACGGGCATCTTACTCGTCGTCTGAAAAGTCTGCAACATGAAACGTTGCAGCCCGAAAAACGGGTCAGCACATGGAATATGCTGGCAAGGTAACACAAGAGATGCAATGAAAGTAAGGCTATACTATATGCAATATGGCTGGTGGAAAGCTCTATGGTTATGTTTTTGCGTAAAGCCAAATTTTCCCTACTTCAAAGGAATGTATTTTAATTAACTATCATGGTAGTTGAAACATCTTTGAGAAGATATACATCCTCTCAACCCTAATTAAAAGTAATCATTAAACCCAACAAAATTAAATTAAAGTAACATGTTGAGATGCACATGAAAATCCAAGTACCAGATACTCAAGATGTCCATAACCGGGGACACGGCTAATCATGATCAGTTTGTACACTCTGCAGAGGATTGTGCACTTTTCCCACAAGACTCGATCGCCTCCGTTTGGTTTCTCGCACTGCATGGTGTTTGAGAAACGGATGACCGAGACATAGTCTTTCAGAAGCGCTAGCACCTTACGATCGGGCGGACCGTACCAACCTACATCCCCTACATCTGCTAGTCCACCACTATAAGAGTTCGCACAACTTACTCATACTATGCTAGAGCCCATAATAGCATTGTGGTTGCACACAGAAGTTTCTAGTATGAATAATCTCATGATCCCTTTGAGCCTGGGTGGCGGTCCAAAAGAAAAACAGGCAATTCTGGAATACCCAGATGCCTCAATCCACCCAGATGTGTATTAATGTTGCCACCTTAAGTTGAACCATTAATTAACAACTCACATCTGTCATGGATTTCGCTCAAACCCAAACCACGTCTACGAGCATAGCATGTCCTAACAGCAAACGTAGAAGTAACTCCCGAGGGTTTGAATGTAATGCCGGTAATAGGTACTACCTCAATCTACTTCCCAATCCCACAAGTTAATTGATCCTACTCATGCAATGTGTGAGGGTTTGACTAATGCAATGAAAACTGGGTAATTGGAAAGCATGATCAAAGTGTTACTTGCCTTGCTGATGATCCGCAAAACCTAGAGACTCAAAGTAGCAAGCGGCGCACTCCGGGTTCTCTATCGCAATCAAACAACAAGCATACAATAAGTACTTAACTAATGCACGGGTGAAACTCAAATAAGAGATCTAACCAGAAAGTTCAACTTAAGAACTCCGGTTTGCAAAAGAATCAACTCGAAAGAAGCAACGAAACTCAAACTGCAAAAGAAACGAGCTCCGAATTACTAGTTGGCTTAAATTCAAATTTTAAAGTAGTCAAAATTTTGTTCCAGCTGATTAAACGTAAAGAGGGCTTCGAGACGAAGATCTGGGATTTTGAATCACCTGATTCCGACTCTCGAGCGAAAAGAAAAACGCGAAACAAGATCAGGGTAGAAATCGCTATCGGAAAAATCACGGATAAATACCCTGAAAAAGAAAAACGACGAACAGGCTAACGAACGAACGTTCGCTGTATGTGGTTAACTAATGAAAACCGTTCGTCAAAACGAACGTACGGACGAACGTCCGCTATATAACTAAATTGACGAAAAACCGATCTAAACCGAAAAAAACGGATCTAGGGTTCTTTAAAAAAACCGATCGGATCTTTTTTTTTTTAAAAAAAAACGGGGCGGCGTCTACCTCGACTCCGGCGGGGCGGCGGGGTCCGACGGCGGGGGCGGCGGCGTCCGGCGGCGGGGCGGCGGCGGCGGCGGCGCGGGGCGGCGGCGGCTGGCGCGCGGGGCGGCGGCGGCGGCTAGGGTTAGGCGTGGGGGCGGGCTGAGGCGAGCGGGCCGGACCTGGCGCTATATAAAGCCCAGAGTCCCGGTCCGATACGAGACTAGGTCGGTTCCCGTTTTTTTTTAAATAGAGTCCCGGTGCAGTAAAACTAACGAAAGAAATATCAAACGGACTCCAAAATTCCCGAAATAAATTTTCACCGTCCTCTAATAATATTTAGGACAAAGTGAACATTTTTCCCGGACCTAAATGCAAATTTGAAAAACGCGTATTTTTCCTATGCAAATAAATCCGAAAATAAATCCAGAAAAATTCCAAAAGTGATTTTAATATTTTTCCTCCAATATTTCTGTTATTTTGGAGAAGTCATATTATCTCCGCTCATTTATTTTATTTAGAAATATTTTTAGGAGAGAAAAATAATTAGAATCACACTGTCCTCTTACCGGTATTCGAGCGAACTCAAATACGAAAACGGTAAAATCCCCAACTCTCTCCGTAGGTCCTTGAGTTGCTTAGAATTTCGAGGAACTCCATGAACAAAATGCAAAATATGCAAATGCAATATGATCTATGTATAACATTCCAAATTGAAAATTTGGGATGTTATAGTGAGAGATAATGAAAACTGTGTAATCTATGAAGATAGAGAGAGTGTGACACTTCTCGAGGGACATGGTGAGAGACCGTGTTTGCAATAAAGGGAGAAGCATGTACTGAGCGCGCGGGTGACATGGAGAAAGGAGAGTGGTAGTGACATGACGGATCATGCGAGAGAGACCTAGAGAGAGCTGGGCATGAAATAATATTCAAATATTTAGTTGTATGTGTAGAAGATGTCAACATTAAAGGGATTCAAAAATTAGAATTCCAGATGATGGTACATGTAATTCACACTCTTAGCAAAATTTATCTATCAAACATGCATACTAATTTGAATTTGCTCGCGCATATGTTATTTAGTATATTGATATTACCGATCCAAAGATTTGAGTTGAACTTAATTTGGTTTCAAAATTTTAAATTGAAAGTTGAACATAATTTGGTTTAAAAACTTGAATTCAACCTTGTAATTTTGAAATCATTGCATTTGTAAATCATATTTATATATAAAGGAGCATAATTCTTTGTTGTGCTTTTGAAAGTATATATATATAAAATTGATGTATATACATTTATATTTGAATACAAACCGGATCTTGCCCCTAAAAAATAAAATAAAATGAATTCAAACTGAGTTGGCACGGTAAACGTGCACTCTTTTGTAACATCCCAAATTTTCAATTTGGAATGTTATACATAGATCATATTGCATAGCATGTTTTATTGCATTTGTTTGTTGCGATCCTCGAAAATTCTAAGCAACTCAAGGACCCACGGAGAGGTGCTTAATATGACTTCTCCAAAATAAAGAAATATTGGAGGAAAACAATTAAAATCACTTTTGGTATTTTATTCGGATTTATTTGCAATTTTATTTGCATAGGAAAAATGTGCGTTTTTCAAAATTGCATTTAGGCCCGGGAAAAATGTTCACTTTGTCCTAAATATTATTAGAGGCGGTGAAATTTTATTTCGGAATTTTTCTTCTCCGTTTAGTATTTTATTTTTTTGTTTTTCCACGTCAGAACCAGATGAAAAAAAGAGGTTTCGGACCGCACTGGGCCAAAGGCCCAGCCGGCCTGCCACACCACTGCCTTCCCTCGCCGGCTCGTGCCCGAGCCGGACTCCCGCCGGAGTCCGGGACGCCGCCGACGCCGCTTGGCCCCTCGGCCAAATCAGCCCCCTGGCCCCT
>LR738711.1:654355619-654382133 GCA_902687465.1 Secale cereale
GTCGCCCCACACCGCCTGCGCCGGGCCACACTGCCGCCGCAGCCGAGCCGCCACCCCGCAGCCGCCCGCTGCACCGCCGCCGCCGCGCCGGAGCCACCCGCCCGCTGCCCGCAACCCGCTCTGCCACCCGCCGCCCGACCCGTTAGGTAACCACCGTTTTTTAAAGATCGTTCGGTTTAAAAAAAACCTAGATTGGTTTTTTTGTTCGATCGGTTCGGTTTTTCCGTCGGTTTAGTTAATTAGCGGACGTTCGTCCGTTTGTTTGTTTTAACGAACGCTTTTCGTCTTTTAGTTACAGACAGCGAACGTTCGTTCGTTAGCCCATTCGTCCATTTTTCTTTTTCAGGGTTTATTCGCGATTATTTTCGATCATGATTTCTGCCTTGATCTTCTTTTTAGTTTTTCTTTTCGCTCGTAAGTCGGAATCAGGCGATTCCAGCGCCTAGATCTTCGTCTCGAATCCCTCTTTCCATTTAACAACTTGAACAAGGTTTGAAGCTGTAAACTTTGACTTTAGTTCAATCTAGTAAACGGATCTTGTTTCTTTTGTAGTTTGAGTTTCGTTGCTCCGTTTGATTTGATTCTTTTTGCAAACCGGAGTTCTTCAGTTGAACCTTCTGGTTAGATCTTCTTATTTGTTTTTTTTACGTGTGCATCTTTGCTTGGTTGCTTATGTATGCTATTGTTTGCTTGCGATAGAATTCCCGGAGTGCGAAGTGTGCTACTACGAGTCCCTAGGTTTTGCGAATCATCAGCAAGGCAAGTAACACTTTGATCATACCCTTTATAACCCAGTTTTTATGCATTAGATCAAACCCTCACACATTGCATGAGTAGGATCTCTTAACTTGTGGGTCTGGGAAGTAGATTGAGGTAGAACCTATTACCTGCATTATTTTCAAACCCTTGGGAGTTACTCTACGTAATGCTTAGGTTGTCATGCTATGCTCGTAGAGATGGTTTGGGTTTGAGAGTATCCATGACAGATGTGAGTTTCTAATTAATGGATCAACTTAAGGTGGCTACTTTAATACACATCTGGGTGGATTGGTTGTGGCACCCTGGGGTTACCATTCGTTTGCCAGGGCACCTGGATATACCAGTGTTGTCCAAGGAGATCCCGGGGTTACCGTGTGATTATCCTATGGAATGTCACCCAGGCTCAAAGGGATCATAAAACTATTCATGCTAGAAACTTTCATGTGCAGCCACAATGCCATTATGGGCTCTGGCATAGTTGAGTATGTTGTGTGAGCTCTTTCGTGGTGGACTAGCAGATGTCGGGGAAAGTAGGTGTGTCGGTCCACCTGGGGTAAAGATTAAATGCTTCTGAAAGACTGTGTCTCGGTCATCCGTTTCTCAAACACCTTGTAGTGCGAGAAATCCAACGGAGGAGATCGAGTCTTGAGGGGAAAAGTGCGCAAACCTCTGCAGAGTGTACAAACTAATCATGATTAGCCGTGTCCCCGGTTATGGACATCTTGAGTATCTGGTACTTGAATTATTGGTTGATCTCATCACTCTAAAACTAATTTGCTGGGTTAATGATGACTACTTTAATTGGGATTGAGTTGGAGGTACTTTCTCAATGATGTTTCAACTACCATGATAGTTAAAATGAAAGTTATTCCTTTGTTGTAGGAAAAAATGGCTTTATGCAAAAACTTTAACCTTAGAGCCTCCACCAGCCAAATATCCATATAGTGTTAGCCTTTATTTTGTTACTTGCTCTACTGTGTTATCTTGCCAACATATTCCATGCGCTGACCCGTTTCGGGGTGCAACATGTTACGTTGCAGACTTTTTAGAAGAAGAGTAAGGTGCGCTAGGTTGTTTGTCATGCACTCAGCTATGCCGTTGGAGTTGATGGACTCACTTATCTTCCAAGCCTTCCGCCATTATTGTGTTAGATGGTCTTATGCCATATACTTTTGTAATAAGTTCTCTTTTGAGACATTTGATGTAATAAGTGTGTGATTGCCACTCTGTTATAAATCCTTCAAGTACCGTGTGTGTCAACATTACCGATCCAGGGATGAAACAGAACACAGAGACTTCGGTTCATTCGGATCGTGGTCGCTACAAGATGGTATCAGAGCACACGCTGAATGTAGGGCACGACCACTAAGATAAACCCTAGGTCACTCTTCTCTGCTCATTTCTGACTCCTCTCCATTTTCTACTCTTTAGGATGGTGGACCCAAGGAACAAGTTCACTCAACCGGATGAAGACACACCTTTTGGACGGCACTTGAAGGAAGTCACTAGGTACCTGAACATCGGGATACCAAGCTTCACCGGAACGTACACCGCCACTTTACCAGAATAGGAGCGATGGAGTATTCACGTTCAAATTCCTGGGAGGACTTTCACGCCAGTCATGGAGCCCATAGAGTTTTCCTTTGATGCACCAACCTGGAGCCTAGGCAAGAGTATGGCAGCCCACATTACCATGGGGCGTATTGGAGAAGTCTACAAGCAGGAGCTGAAGGACACAATCTAGCAGATATGTGGACGCCGAGATGAGCAATGGGACATGATCAGTACCCGGAAGGACATGTCCATTGCAGTGTTCATCCAGGAGTTAAACCAGCACATTCGTCGACAGGAGCACCAGATGTGCGCATGCATGATAGATTTGAAAAAGGCATTAACCAGGAACTTGGAGCTAGAAGAGGAACTCAAGTCTACACGTGACAGATACGAGGAGGAAATGACAATACTTGTGGAGAAGAATGATGACTTGCAAGGAAGCTAGGAGATTCATGGGAGATCCAGTGCCAGGAGGAGAAGATGAAGAAGAACCCCAGCAGATTCGTTCTGAGGACTACATCATCATCGACGACACCGACTCAGATCCCGATGATAGTGATTATTACTATGAAGATGAAGCTGGAGCGGATATCATGGAATCTTCCGCCGATCAAAATTTCTAGATGACCACCCTATGACTAGTAGTTTTCCCACATAAAGTAGAATTTAGAGCACTTTTGTAATGTTAGTTAGAATGTTTGTATGCCCTTGCTTGAAATTGATTGGTGTGATATGTTTGTGTTTGTCTCATGTGCATATGGGTAGTGAATTTTCCCCTAGACCTTATTTCTATTCTAATCTCTTCCCTCTACACCCATCAGATGCCTCCGAGACGTGAGGCCGGATTTCAGTTTCCCCCTGAGCTCACTCAATTGATCCAGTAGCAGAACACTTTGATGCAACTTCTTATCCAGAATAATCAGAACAATCAGAACAACAACCAGAACCCTCCACCACCACCACCCGTGGACAACCTGACCCATTTTCTAAGGTTGCAGCCACTAGTGTTTTCTAGTAGCGTTGAGCCAATAGTTGCCGATGACTGACTACGCAAGATTGGAAGGGAGTTGACCACCGCAAATTGCACGACTGCTGAAAAGGTGTGTTTTGCCGCACATCAATTGGTTGGGCCAGCCGTAGCTTGGTGGGAGAATTACACAACCACTTTTCCTATAGCCAATGTCACTTGGGATCAGTTTCAGCAAGCTTTTCGCACTGCCCATGTCTCAACTGGAGCCATGAGCATGAAGAAGCATGAGTTTCGCAACTTGCACCAAGGAAATCGTACTGTGGCTCAGTACGTAGATGAATTTAATACTCTATCTTGTTATGCCCCTGATGATGTGGCCACAGATGCAGCGAAGCAGGAGAAGTTTATGGAAGGGCTGAATTATGAGATGAGCATAAAGTTGATGGTGACAACCTTCAACAACTACCAGGAGTTGGTAGATAAGGCTCTTATGATTGAAGGGAAGCAGCAGCAGATTGAGAGCCACAAGAGGAAGTATGGAAAAGGCAAGAATAATTCTGGAACCCAGCAGAAGCCCCGTTCCACCCCGAACTCGGGAGGATACACCCATAACCATGGAAGCCACATCCATAATGGAGGGAGTTCTCACAACCACAATGGCTCCAAGAATGAGAACGGGAATGGAGCAAGCAATAATCAGAACTGCTCTACTCCATCCACACCCGCCAAGAGGGCTTTAAGTCACATTACCTGTTTCAAGTGCGGGAAAAATGGACACTATGCCGGAGAGTGCCCTGAAGCGAAGAATGGGAACGACAATGGAAGCGCTGGGAAGAGGCCCAACCCTTTAAACAAGGGACAAGTGAACCACATGACTGCGGAGGAGGTTGAAGAGCAGCCTGATGCAGTTGTCGGCAAGTTTTTGGTTAAGTCATTTACCGCAATAGTTCTTTTCGATACTGGTGCATCGCACTCATACATTTCAAGGGGATTCGTGAATAGATATAAGTTACCCACCCAAGTCCTTAAGAACCCCATGTTTGTAAGTTCCCCAGGAGCAGAATATATGGCAAGTCAAGGATGTTTTCAAGTGCCATTGACCATTGGACACCATGTTTTCCCCTCAGTCCTGATAGTTTTGGAATCGCAAAGATTGGATGTGATACTAGGTATGGATTGGCTATCGATGTATGGAGGGAACATCGATTGTGCTAGTAAGTCGATTTTACTTACCACCCAGAGGGAAAAAGGATCAAGTATGTATCTAGGCATTCACCTAGGAGAACACAAGTAAATTATCTCTCCGGAGTTGTTCAAGAGGAAGTGCCAGTAGTAAAGGATTATCTGGATGTATTTCCAGAGGAGCTACGAGGCATGCCGCCAGATAGGGACATTGAGTTTTTAATAGAGCTATTGCGAGGCACCGGACCAATATCGAAGGGACGATACCGGATGCCAGCAAATGATCTGGAGGTGATCAAGAAGCAGATTAAGAAGTTATTGGAGAAAGGAATTATTCGACGAAGTTCATCACCTTGGGGAGCCCCAGTGCTCTTGGTCAAGAAGAAGGATGGATCTTTAAGGATGGTCGTTGATTACCGGGCACTGAACGAAGTGACGATTAAGAATAATTACCCACTGCCAATGATCAATGATTTGTTCGACCAACTTCAAGGAGCTAAAGTATTCTCCAAGATCGATCTACGATCAGGATACCACCAGTTGAAGATACGAGAGAAGGATATACCTAAGACAGTGTCAGGCCCAAGATGCGATTCTATCCCGATCACGTGACACTTACGTGATTGGGGCACAACTGCATTTCGGGCGCTTAGCAAGATGGATATCATTACATCATACCATTACATACATACACAAGGGATACAACAATACATACAAGTCACATGAATACAACAACATCAATACAAGGCATCCGACTACATATGCAAACATGAAAAGCACAAAGACATCCATCTGCTATCCCAGGCTGCCGACCCGGAACCTAACCCAAGACTGAAGAAGAAGAACTCCAAACAACGAACTACGCTCTCACGTCAAGACATCGGAAACCTGCACCTGCAACTGTTGTTGTAGTATCTGTGATCCACGAGGACTCAGCAATCCCATAACCATGGGTAACAAGACTATCAAATCTTAATAGGTAGGAAGAGGTAAAGTGGTGAGGTTGCAGCAGCGGCTAAGCAAAATATGGTGGCTAACTTACGAGTACAAGAATAAGATGAACATCTACGCAAACGGTCGCAACTAGAAATGATCGTTAAAGATCCTGAACTACATACGAGTCAAACATAACCCCACCGTGTTCTCTTCTCAAAGTGAAAAGAGACAGTCACGGTTACTCACACAGTTGTGTGTTTTACTTCGGATCATCTGTCAAGTTTTCTACAACTGGACATTAACAAATTCCAATCTGCCACATAACCGCGGGCACGGCTTTCGAAAGATCATAACCCTGCAGGGGTGTCCCAACTTAGCCCATCACAAGCTCTCACGATTAGCTAAAGTGATAAATATAATATCATCACCCCTTATCTTAGGGAAATCCGATCAGGCTCGGCATCCCGGTGCACAAGACATTTCGACAATGGTAAAACAAGTCCAGCAAGAGCCCCCGCCATGCCGACACCCTGATAGTAGCCGCGCGTATCTCGTCTCAGGCCACAACCGGATGGGACATCCTACAGGAGCCAGATACCTCGAGTTTCCCCGAGGCGGTCCCGCAGTCTGCCCGTTTGGGACCAACACCATCAGCACTGGCCCCCCTGCTATGTAGAAGAATCCTCGGGTAGCGCTAACTCCCTATGCAATTTAATTAATTAATTAAGTTGTTATTATGAGAAAATTAAAACCAATGTTGGGCCTTGCTGGAGGAGTTTTATTCAAAGACGAACTGTCAAGGGGTCCCCATATACCCATCGTGTAAGGAACGCAAAATCAAGGAACATAATGGCGGTTTATCGGCGCCTATGGTGGAATGAGTGGAACAAAACACCGAGCAAAAGGCCAAGCCTTCCACCCATGCCCAGTATATAGGTGTGTTAATAATAATAATAGATATTGTGATATTCCAACAACAAGTTCCCTTCTGGAACGATCTTCATCTTCACCTGCAACTAACAACGCTATAAGAGGGGCTGAGCAAGCGGGTAACATAGCCAAACAATGGTTTTGCTAGGAAGGTGTCAAAGGTTAGAGGTTTCATGGCAACAAGGAGAGGCTGACATAAATGATGGGTAGCGCGACATATAACGATAGCATCGAGACAACTAAGCATGGCAATGATAGTAAAGGTATCCAAGGGTATGATCATCTTGCCTGAGATCCCACAAGGAAGAAGAACGGATCCATGAAGAATACGAAGAAGAAGCCTTGAAGAAGAACCACGGGAAGACGAACGAATCCTCACGAACGCAACAGAACAAGCACTAACGAGAAGAAGCAAGCAACACGGTAAACAAACCACTCAAGAACATAACAATATGCTCAACCAAGTATGATGCAAAACAAGTCTACTTATGATGCACAGAAAGTCTACACAGGAAGCAAAACATGGCAAGGTAGGAAGCACAGCAAACAACACAAGTCTATATATGATGCATTACATGGCAAGGTATGATGCATGACAAATATATACAGGAAGCAATACATGGCAAGGTATGATGCATGACAAGTCTATACAGGAAGCACATCAAGCCTATGAAGCATAACATGGCAACGGTGCAAGATGCACCCAAACATCAACCAAACCCACTCCAAACAGGCAAACAAGATGATATTATGATTCTACATGCAAAATCACACAAGTTTCATATAAGGAACACTCCAAACGGAGCAACGGGCAAAAAGATACACATGAAACAATATATAACAACAAGCTGAAGTTAACAGCTGATGGCTTCTCGCCCCTCGTTGGTTACCCCAAGTGGAAGGTTTGAGATGTAGCATAGAGGCAAATTTCCCTTGGCAAAGATACCAAGGATCGAATCCCGTGAGACTCCGAGGGTCGACAAGAAGGTGTCAATAGCGCCAGAAACTTTTGCTTGACAAGACCTGCATACAGATACAAATAACTTTGCTCCCAACGAGTACAGAGAGGTTGTCAATCCCTCCGGCCTTGTCGTTTACAAAGGATCAAACGCAAGAGATAATAGTGATAGGTATGACTGCAACTAGGAAATAAGAACATGAAGTAAATAGCGGGTGTGATCAGTGATGGTAATATGGACCGGGGTCCCATGATGTTCACTAGTGATGTCTCTCTCCCAAAAGACGATAAAACAGCTAAGCGAGGTAAACAAATTACAGCTCGGCAATTGACAGGATTATGTGCGCAAACCAATTCTAACTATGCTGTAAAGAAAGGTAGAGGCTCAAAAGCATGGGCGGTACGCCAAGGCAAGTAGACCGAAATCCATCTGCATCTACTACTAATCATCCACCTTGAGATATCTATCCAGAACATCTCGCTGGTATTAAGTTGCGAGTCCCACCCAAAGTGTAAACTCAAAGCAACAGACAACTGCATTAAAAGAACTTTGCGTAAAGTAAACAATCCTTGCACCCGCAAGTACAAGCACCGTTGTTTTCCCCCTTGTGGCAACAACACATCCCCTAGACTCATGTTTCTGTCACTCAAGCTAGTCATCGAGGGGTATGAACCCACAATCATGCATAACGTTCCCTCTTGGAGTTACTACCTACTACTCGGCCAAAGCAATAAATAGCAACGGAGAACATGCAAGAATTACTCAAGAACATAAATATAAAAGAGGTGAATCAAATATATTACTCACACACAATCTGAACATAATCTCATAATCCACCGGATCCCAGCAAACTCAGCATAGCAACAGCATAAAGATTACATATGTGCCTCGATCATGTAGGGCAGCTCACGAGGTCAAATCCATGAAGAACAAAGAGGGGAGGAGAACATCACATAGCTACTGGTCATGGACCCATGGTCCAAGGAGGACTACTCACAACTCATCCGGGAAGCGTCCATGGTGGTGGAGAAGCTCCCGGTGGTGGTTCTCCCCTCTGGCACGGTGCCGGGAAGAGTTCTCCTGGTGCTCCCGATCTTGGAAGCGCGGCGGTGGCGGAACAGAGATGAGATCGCGAAAAAGGGTTCCGTCCTCGAGGGTTTCAGGACGCGAGCAATATATATGCCAAAGGGGGTCACCAGAGGCGGAGGTGGGGCCCCAGGTGCCCCCCTGGCGCGGCCAGGGGTGGGGCCGCGTCGGGTGGCCGGCTGGGCCCCCCAGGCTCCCCTCTGGCCCTGCCTTGGTTTTTCTGGAAGCTCCCGATACGCTGATTTTTCCCGGAATTTTTAGGGCACTTTTAATATGGGGGAAACCTGAAATAGAAAAACAGCAGAAAACAGGAACTGGCACTGTGGTGCACTGAGTTAATAGGTTAGTCCAAATATGATCAAAAGTGTATGGAAGTGCATAAATATCATAGCAATATCACACAAAAGTGGCATGGAGCAAGCAGAAATTATAGATACGTTTTGGACGTATCAACATCCCCAAGCTTAATTCCTGCTCGTCCTCGAGTAGGTAAATGATAACAAGCATAATTTCTGTGTTGACATGCTATCAACCATATAAGAACTTTTAAGTAAAGCAATCAAGGCATGTAATTCAATTCAAGTCATAACAAGCAAGAGTCTATATTAGTATTGTAACAGGCAACATAAGAACATAAAGGTGCAAGAGCTCTCGCTGTCCGTGACTCGAATGTCTCCAAATGGTGTTTGCGTGCAAGAAAGGGGATAGGGATATATGAGAGAGTAAAACATAGTTTTTGTATTATTGAGAACTTAATCTACTAAAGTTTCACACTTGGTCTTCTTTGGAATCTTATCTTGACTCATCCCCAGACCGTCAGCCAGGTACAAGTCAAAATGATCCACTCCCTTTCGATATTTTGAGCACTCATGCAATGGATGAGCGTAAGCAAGAAAGTCGACATTTAGGATGGCAAAGAGAGAAAAATGATAGAGGGGGAAGACAAAAAAGGTGTGAAAGGCTCACATCAATGAGGACAATCATCGGCGAGAGAAAGCCAAATGATAGATATGATGTGAGGAGTAGGGATTGCCATGCAACGGATGCACATATGAGCTAAGGTAAGCTCTCCAATGGAACTAGTGGGGGTGCATCCAACTTGCTTGCTCAAGAAGACCTAGAGCTCTTTTGAGGAGGCTCATCATTGGAATATACAAGCCAAGTTCTATAGTGTAAAGGTCCCCACATAGCTATATGCATAAATGATAATCTCTATGGAGTACAAGGTATAAGATGGAGTACGAGTGTGGATCTCTCAAAAGGAAATAGTAGTGTGCCCCCTTCTCTCTTTTTATTTCTTTTTCTGTTTTTTCTATATTTTTTTATTTTTTTTGTGGCCTCAATGGCTCTTTCTATTGATCTCTCATTTGTCCTCTTTGGGATCTTTTGATTTTGTCCTCTTTGGGATCTTTTGATTTGTCCTCTTTGGGATATTTTCCTCACTTTAGGGGCAACACTCTATGTATTACAAGAGGTATAGAAGATCTTTCACACTTTACAAAAGTACTCAACATAAAGAAAATGAAACTATCATGATGTATGCAAATGTATGCCTCTGCCGGCGTAGCAGGATATGCAATGATACTAGCGCGTCATGTAGCAATGATTAGGGCAAGGCCCAACTAGCATGCGGCTCATCGATCAAGCAAAAAGCATGTATGACATGAAGATCAAGTCATGAGAAGATGGATGTTGCATGGCAATGTATCTCGGAAAGGCTATGGAAATGCCTTAATAGGTAGGTATGGTGGCTGTTTTGAGGAAGGATATAATGAGGCTTATGATGACAGAGCGTATCATGCCAAGGATTTGGATGCATCGGCGAAGTATTCGCCAACTCTCGAGGTGAGAAAGGGCAATGCACGGTACCGAAGAGGCTAGAAAAATATGGATAGGTGGAAGTGTCAACTTTCGAATACTCACATTAGTCTGAAGAACTCATGCACTTATTATCGGTAACTCTCAATCTAATTAGGAGGTTCACAAAGAGACAAGTACCCCGAGGAGGTGTGTATGGGGGTTTGGTTACCCTTGCGCATCCTCGACCCATGGTACGTGAGTGTACTCTAATATTCGATCCCTCCAAAGATTAGTGATCCATTTAGTAGCTAAAGTTCTCAACTATTTTGTAGGTTTTCGAAAATAAACACGGATTGCCCAAAATACGACATCTATCACTAATAGGCTAAAGCTCTTGACACCAAAAGTTCAGACATTACTCATGGCAATACCTCAAAACTATTGCAAGTTACTACTAAAATTAAATAGCAACCTCAATTACCTACTTTAAGTTAAGACACACAACTCAGTGCAACAGACAAACTCTCTTAACAAGATAAACATGAAAACTCAAGAGAGTTCAGCAACCAACTAAACAAAAGCTCTTTAAAAAGAAAAGCATGAAAACTAAGAGCTAAACATGACAGTAGCTATTGAAAGACAAAGAACACACACAACAAAGATAAGCATGAAAATCCTATGTTGTGTTCTAGGTTGAAGTGGAGCGTGTTTCTCTCCCACACAAAGAAAGCTGGGTTTTAACTCATTATGAACAGCAAGCAAAGCTAAAGAAAACTAAAAAGGAAACTAAAAGCAAGACGCTCCAAGCATAGCACATAACGCATGAAGTGATTAAAATATAGTGGAACGAAAGACGAACTGATAATTATTGATGGAGAAGGGGATGCACGGGGGCATACCCAAGCTTAGACGCATGAGTCTTCTTGAATATTTATTGGGGGTGCACGGGGGCATCCCCAAGCTTGAGCGTTTGACCCTCCTGAATCTTTTTATCATCTTCCCTCGCACACTTGAAAACTCCCTTCATACATAACTCATCATAATCTGATTAGCGAGGTTAGTACCCATAATAAAATAATTTTTCCCTGCTGGAAATAAGGGTAATCTTGAAGAGCTACTGTTTCTCAAGATTGCCAAAAGGTTTTTGAAAAGAAAAAGCAAGCTCAAGGTTTGCTAAACGAAGAAAAGGCAAATCAGGACAGAATCTGTGAAAAACAGACCAGCAGGTAGTAAATAATTTTTTTGGGGCACTTCTGCAACTCAAATCAAAAAACTCAGTACAGACGCCCGAAAGCCAATTGTATAGAGCACGCTGTAAAAAAAATTCAGATCAAAAAGATGATCAGAATCTGTTTTCTGGACTGCACGTCACAACTTTTGAACTTTCTTGCAATCGGAGGCTAAACTTGGCACAAAGTTGAAAAGAAAAGATACAATGATGATGCTACTGTAGTAACAAACATCAAGACACAACAAAAGCAAAATAAAATTTTATTCGTTGTGGGCTGCCTCCCAAAAGCGCTTTCTTTTATGCCTTTAAGCTAGGCATAATGCAAAAAGAGAGGATCAAGTTTTATCAAGAGTAAAAGAATAGCTAGCCCGTGTAACAGACTCAAAAGGCAACTTAATCTTGTTTCTAGGGAAGTGTTCCATTCCTTTCTTGAGAGGGAATTGGAATTTTATATTCCCCTCTTTCATGTCAATGATAGCACCAACGGTGCGAAGAAAAGGACGTCCCAAAATAATTGGACATGAAGGTTCACATTCAATATCCATAATAGTAAAATCAACGGGAACATAATTGTCATTGACAATGATAAGAACATCGTCGATCCTCCCCAAAGGTTTCTTTATGGAAGAATCAACAAGACGAACACCAAAAGAACAAGGATCAAAAGATTTCAATTTAAGCATATCATACATTCTTTTGGGCATAACGGAGGTACTAGCTCCAACATCACATAAAGCATAGCAAGAGAAGTTATTCAACTTAATTTTAATCATAGGATCCCAACCATCCTCTAGCTTTCTAGGTATGGAGGCTTCTACCCTAAGCTTCTCCTCCCTAGCTTTGATGAGAGCATTAGTGATATGCTCCGTGAAGGCAAGATTAAGCGTGCTAGTGTGGGGGTCTTTAAACATCTTGTGAAGAAAATAAATAACTTCAGAAAGGGTGCAATTATCGAAATCAAGGTCACTACTATCAAGTAAAGTGGTAGTGGTGTCCTTTAGGCTCACTTGTTTGGTAGCTTCTATGGTTATAGGAGTTTCTACGGTTGATGTCATAGCATCACCATTAATAGGTCCAATGGGACCAGGAGTGCCTTGGGTGCTAAGAGTTTGGATATCCTCAACGACTTGGATAGTAGCAACAGTGTGGTGGGTAGGAAGGCTATTCTATCTTCTTCCTCCTTTTCTCTAGCCCATCTCTCTTTAAGTTTAGCCATCATCCTAATGTTTTCATTAATTTGCACTTGAATAGCATTCATAGGAGTGGTATTCCTCTCCTCGGGAGGGGAAGTTCTAATTTTAAGCAATTATACCTCATGGGCTAAATTGTCTACCTTCGAAGAGAGATTATCTAGTTTGGCTAGTTTTTCTTCTACACTCTTATTGAAGGCTTTTTGGGTAGTGATAAAGTCTTTAAGCATAATCTCTAGTTCAGAAGTGGAGTTCTTGGTGCTAGGATAAGCATTGTTGTTCCCATAGGAATTAGAGAGGAACGGTCTAGGGTTGCTACCAAAATTACTCCTATAAGCATTGTTATTGAAATTGTTTCTAGAGATAAAGTTCGCATCTACTTGATCTTGAGCAATCAAAGAATTTAAAGGAACATCATGAGGATCAATAGAAGATTGCTTGGAAAGTAGAGACATGATGAAGTCAACTTTTTCATTTAGAGAGGAAATCTCCTCGACAGAGTTTACCTTCCTACCTGCTGGAGCGCGTTCGGTGTGCCATTGGGAATAATTGGTCATCATCTCATCGAGAAGCTTCATGGCAGCACCAAGTGTAGTTGACATAAAGGTTCCTCCCGCGGCCGAATCAAACAAGTTCCGCGAGGTAAAGTTCAAGCCTGCATAAAAAGTTTGGATAACCATCCAAGTAGTCAAACCGTGAGTAGGGCAGTTCTTGACAAGTGATTTCATGCGTTCCCAAGCTTGGGCAACGTGTTCATTATCCAATTGTTTAAAATTCATTATGTTACTCCTTAGTTGGATAATTTTAGCAGGGGGGTAGTATTTCCCAATAAAGGCATCCTTGCACTTGTCCCAAGAATCTATGCTATTCCTAGGCAAGGATTGAAACTAGATTTTTAGCTCCTCCTCTCAAGGAGAAAGGAAAAAGCTTAAGCTTAACAATATCACCATCTCTTTCGGTGTACTTTTGCATATCACAGAGCTCAACAAAATTATTTAAGTGCAAAGCAGCATCATCTCCAGCACCGGAGAATTGATCTTTCATAACTAGGTTCAGTAAAGCAGGTTTAATTTCATAAGAAGGTGCTGAAGTGGCAGGTGTAGTAATAGGCGTGCAGATAAAGTCATTGTTGTTATGACTAGTGAAGTCACACAACTTGGTGTTCTCGGTGGAACCCATAGCAGCAGCAAGCAAGATAACTATTTTTGTGATTTTTGGTAAGGGACACTAAAGCAAAAACTGAAAGGTAAACTAACAAGACTAAAAAGCAAAGATAAAAGATAGCGTGCAACTCCCCTATCTTGAAGAGTGGAGTCCCCGGCAACGGCGCCAGAAACTTGCTTGATGGCTTCTCGCCCCTCGTTGGTTACCCCAAGTGGAAGGTTTGAGATGTAGCGTAGCGGAAAATTTCCCTTGGCAAAGATACCAAGGATCGAATCCCGTGAGACTCCGAGGGTCGACAAGAAGGTGTCAATAGTGCCAGAAACTTTTGCTTGACAGGACCTGCACACAGATACAAATAACTTTGCTCCCAACGAGTACAGAGAGGTTGTCAATCCCTCCGGCCTTGTCTCTTACAAAGGATCAAACGCAAGAGATAATAGTGATAGGTATGACTGTAACTAGGAAATAAGAACAGGAAGTAAATAGCGGGTGTGATCAGTGATGGTAAAATGGACCGGGGTCCCATGATGTTCACTAGTGATGTCTCTCTCCCAAAAGACGATAAAACAGCTAAGCGAGGTAAACAAATTACAGCTGGGCAATTGACAGGATTATGTGCGCAAACCAATGCTAAATATGCTGTAAAGAAAGGTAGAGGCTCAAAAGCATGGGCAGTACGCCAAGGCAAGTAGACCGAAATCCATCTGCATCTACTACTAATCATCCACCGTGAGATATCTATCCAGAACATCTCGCTGGTATTAAGTTGCGAGTCCCACCCAAAGTGTAAACTCAAAGCAACAGACAACTGCATTAAAAGAACTTTGCGTAAAGTAAACAATCCTTGCACCCGCAAGTACAAGCACCGTTGTTTTCCCCCTTGTGGCAACAGCACATCCCCTAGACTCATGTTTCTGTCACTCAAGCTAGTCATCGAGGGGTATGAACCCACAATCAAGCATAACGTTCCCTCTTGGAGTTACTACCTACTACTCGGCCAAAGCAATAAATAGCAACGGAGAACATGCAAGAATTACTCAAGAACATAAATATAAAAGAGGTGAATCAAATATATTACTCACACACAATCTGAACATCATCTCATATTCCATCGGATCCCAGCAAACTCAGCATAGCAACAGCATAAAGATTACATATGTGCCTCGATCATGTAGGGCAGCTCACGAGGTCTAATCCATGAAGAACAAAGAGGGGAGGAGAACATCACATAGCTACTGGTCATGGACCCATGGTCCAAGGAGGACTACTCACAACTCATCCGGGAAGCGTCCATGGTGGTGGAGAAGCTCCCGGTGGTGGTTCTCCCCTGCGGCAGGGTGCCGGGAAGAGTTCTCCTGGTGCTCCCGATCTTGGAAGCGCGGCGGCGGAGGAACAGAGATGAGATCGTGAAAAAGGGTTCCGTCCTCGAGGGTTTCGGGACGCGAGCAATATATATGCCAAAGGGGGTCACCAGAGGCAGAGGTGGGGCCCCAGGTGCCCCCCTGGCGCGGCCAGGGGTGGGGCCGCGCCGGGTGGCCGCCTAGGCCCCCCAGGCTCCCCTCTGGCCCTGCCTTGGTTTTTCTGGAAGCTCCCGATACGCTGATTTTTCCCGGAATTTTTAGGGCACTTTTAATATGGGGGAAACCTGAAATAGAAAAACAGCAGAAAACAGGAACTGGCACTGTGGTGCACTGAGTTAATAGGTTGGTCCAAATATGATCAAAAGTGTATGGAAGTGCATAAATATCATAGCAATATCACACAAAAGAGGCATGGAGCAAGCAGAAATTATAGATACGTTTTGGACGTATCAACAGCCACATAGCAACTTTGGAGCATGATAAATATAAGCTACATCACTCAAACATGGCAACAAGAAGCATGGACATGAAGTAGACATATCCTACAGCAAACAAGTCCATTGGAACCTCTCCATAGGAGGCATGGATCAATAGCAACAAGCTACACCATTTTGATAAGACAATAAAAACCTGACAGCAATATTTTATAGCAACTTGGGGGCAAGAATTGAATAAGCTACAACAAGTCAAAAGAGCAAGTAAGGGCATGAATGGATAGACAACAACATATACAACAAGGAATGATCAATGGCCACCCCAAAACTAACATGGATTCACCTAGGGCATCAAGCAAACATACCATCAGGATATTACAGATTCCAGACTTAGTGAAATTTCACTAAGTGTTAAAACAACAATAACAACATGGCATGTTTGCAAGCATGTTTAAGTCAACACAAGGCATATCATGGAAAGATAAAAGCACCACATCAAAGAACACATCATGGAGATTCTAAAACATCTAGGCATGTGACAAGGGGACAAACACAACAATAGCAACGAGCTCCTCAACTAGGCATCTCGTAACAAGTTTCAGAACAAAACATCCAATTGCACTTTTGCAACAGAGATTAACATGGCAATATGAACTCAAACAAGCATGCTATAGCAACCAACATGTAGAGCATCTCATGATGAACATTTTGACATATCATTTGCATCATTTGGATAAACATGCACCAAGTTATCACATCACAAACATGGCAACAAAATGACAAGTAGCAGCAGTTTATAACAAGTAGCACTCTTGCAATAGATATTTAAGCATCTAGATGAACTCAAATGAGCATGGCACAATGGAACAAAGTGTAGAGCATATCCCCATGATCATTTTGACATATCATTCACTCAAATTGGATAAGCACTCAATTAATTACAAGCAGTCAAAGATGCAACATTAAACTGACAGAAAAAGGACTTAGCAGATTTTACATAGGGAAAAAAACAACAGAGCGTCGGATAATAAAACGCGCACGGGGCGGGGAACTGGGCTGCTCACCCAAATGGGATCGGCCCAGTCGCGGAAGGAGGGGCGATGCAGGCTGGGAGGCGGCTGGGCTGCTGGAGGGAGGTGGGCCGGCGAGGGGCCGCCGAGCCGACGGGGCTTGGGCCCGACTGGGCCTCGCAGGGAGCAGAGGAGATGGCCTAGTCGGCGGCTGCGAGTGGGCGTCGTCCTCCTGCGCCCGCACGAGCAGGAGTAGATCGGCGGCCATGGCAGCGCACACCGGCGGCGACGGGGCGAGGCATCAGGGACGGGAGGAGGTCGCGGAGCCCGGATCCGACGGCGGGGACCCGTTCCCGGCCAGATCCTGGGGCGGACGCCGGCTGCAATGCACAGGGCGGCGGCGCTTCACCGGCGCGGAGGAAGACGATGAGGCGAAGCGGCGGAGTCAGGCGATCGGGGCGCTGCGGTCCAGATCGAGCGGGGTTCGAGGACGAGGAGCGCTCGGGGCGGCAGCGGAGGTCCGGGCCAAGGCTGGTTTCGGATGGGCCAAGCGGGCCGCGGGAGGTGGGATGGCGGCGGGGACAAGTGGCGCTGCGGGATTGGACAGAGGGGGCGGTGCTGTGACGTGGCAGGCCGTGATTGGCCGGGGTGATGTGGCCGGCTGGACATGTCCGGCGCGGATGGACATGTCTGGCGGCGCGAGGAAGAGGAAGACTAGGGTTTCATCCGTGATTTGGAAGGAGAGGCACATATTTATAGGCATAGGGAGCTAGGAGTGTCCAAATGAGGAGCCGTTCGCGGCCACACGATCGTGATCGAACGACCAAGAGCATGGAGGGGTTAGAATGGGCTAGGTGGGCTGTGTGAAAGGGGTGCTGGGCCAAAAGAGAAGAGGCTTCCGGTGCAGTTAACACAGTTAACCGTTGGGCTATCAAACGAGCTCCGAATGCGATGAAATTTGGCAGGCGGCCTGTCTACACTATAATGAGACCACACGCCAAGTTTCATCCCATTCCGAGAACATTTTCCGGCCACTCATAAAATAAATATTCCGAGGCACCGCGGGCGCGTGTGAGTGTGTCTGGGCTCAGAACGGACAACGGAGAGGACGAGAGGACTCGGGCGGATGCAAGTTTTGAAAACATGATGATGCAACACACATGATGAAATGGCAAGATGCAACACGCAAGAAGATTACATGGCACCGACAACGAATAATTGGCTGACACCTGGCGCATCGGTCTCTGGGTGTCACAGACAGCCTTCACCACGAGGTATGGGCTATATGAGTATACGGTTATGTCATTTGGATTGACTAACGCCCTGCCTATTTCATGAGTATGATGAATAAGGTATTCATGGAGTTCTTGGATAAGTTTGTCGTGGTATTCATTGACGATATTTTGGTATACTCGAAGAACAAAGAGGAACATGCGGAACATTTGCGTTTGGTTCTTGAGAAGCTCAGAGAGCACCAGTTGTATGCCAAGTTCAGCAAATGTGAGTTTTGGTTGAAGGAAGTTGGATTCTTAGGACATGTTATATCAGGAGAAGGTATAGTAGTGGATCCTGTCAAGGTGCAGGCAATCACTGAGTTGTTGGCACCCACCTCAGTTGGAGAAATCCGCAGTTTTCTTGGACTCGCGGGATATTACCGGAGATTCACAGAGAATTTCTCCAAGATTGCAAAGCCTATGACGACATTGTTGAAGAAGGACACCAAGTTTTATTTGACTGAAGAGTGCGAAGAAAGTTTCCAGGAGTTGAAGAAATGTTTCACGACAGCCCCAGTGCTGATCTTGCCAGATATACGCAAGGATTTCCAAGTGTATTGTGATGCTTCACGCTTAGGACTTGGAGGAGTACTCATGCAGGACGGAAGAGTTGTTTCTTATGCATCTCGTCAACTTCGACCGCATGAGATGAATTATGCTACACATCATTTGGAGCTAGCAGCTGTAGTGCATGCGCTCAAAACCTGGAGACATTTCCTTATTGGGAATCATTGTTATGTGTACACGGATCACAAGAGTTTAAAGTACTTTTCACCCAGAAGGAGCTGAACCTCAGACAGAGGAGATGGTTGGAGCTCATAAAGGATTATGATATGAAGCTGCACTATCACCAAGGTAAGGCCAATGTCGTTGCAGATGCCTTGAGCCGAAAGAGTTATGCCAATACCCTAGTAAATGGAGGATTGCCAAGGGAGTTAGCAGAGGATCTCATGGAGCTTCATTTGGAGATAGTTCCTAGAGGTTTTGTTGCAGCCTTGGAGGTTCACTCAACATTATTGGGAAAGATACGAGAGGCCCAGAAAGATGACAAAGAGATTGCCGAGATAAAGGAGAATAGGAGTAAAGGAAAAGCCAAGGGTTTTTGTGAAGACGAACACGACACCTTGTGGTTTGAGGACCGAATCTATGTTCCCAACAACGCCGAGATCAGGAAATTGATACTGTAGGAAGCACATGATTCACCATACTCGATACACCCCGGAAACACTAAGATGTATCTAGATTTGAAGGAACATTTCTGGTGGACGGAAATGAAGAAGGAAATTGCCGAGTACGTAGCCGTATGTGATGTATGCCAGAGAGTGAAGGCAGAACATCAGAAGCCAGCAGGATTACTGCAGCCTATGCCGATACCCGAATGGAAGTGGGATAAGCTTGGCATGGACTTTATCACCGGATTACCCAGGACCCAATTGGGATATGACTCAATCTGGGTAGTAGTGGATCGCTTGACCAAAGTAGCCCACTTTATCCTCGTGAAAACCACATATACCAGTGCAAAGTTGGCCAAGATATACATGACCAGGATTGTATGTCCGCACGGAGTTTCGAGGACCATAGTATCAGATAGAGGAACACAATTCACATCAAAGTTTTGGCATCAGCTACACCAGACTTTGGGAACCAGGCTAGATTTCAGTACAGCCTTTCACCCACAGACTCATCGACAGACCGAGAGAGTCAATCAGATTCTGGAGGACATGTTGAGAGCTTGCGCCCTAGATTATGGATCTAGTTGGGACGACAACTTGCCCTATGCGGAGTTCTCATACAACAACCGTTACCAGGCCAGTTTGAAGATGGCACCGTTCGAAGCGTTGTATGGTAGGAGATGTCGAACGCCGTTGATGTGGGATGAAGTCGGAGACTGCCAGTTATTCGGACCAGATCTGATCAAAGAGTCGGAAGAGAAGGTTAAGATGATTCGGGATACACTGAAGGTAGCTCAGTCTAGGTAGAAAAGTTATGCAGACTTGAAGTGCAAGGAAGTAGTCTATGAAATCGGAGACAGAGCGTACTTGAGAGTATCACCTCTGTGAGGAGTTAAACGTTTCGGAGTTAAGGGAAAGTTAGCCCTGAGATTTGTAGGACCATACCGTGTTTTGGAACACATGGGAGAGGTTGTCTACAAGCTAGAATTACCCGAAGGATTGTCAGGAGTTCATGACGTGTTTCACGTTTCTCAGCTTAAGAAGTGCCATGCTAAGATGGCCGATATTCCTCTAAGAGACACAGTGCCCTTGGAAGCGATTCAGTTGGATATTGATCTAACTTACGAGGAGAAACCAGTCAATATCCTCGAGTTCACGAGCAGAGTCACCCGCAGCAAGGTTATTAAGTTTTGCAAAGTTCAATGGAGTCACCACACCGAAGATGAAGCCACCAGGGAACGAGAGGATGATCTACGCAAGGACCACCCACACCTATTCTCTAGCCAACCTGAATATCGAGGGCGAGATTCATCCTAAGGTGGGTAGGTTTGTAACATCTCAAATTTTCAATTTGGAATGTCATACATAGATCATATTGCATAGCATGTTTTAATGCATTTGTGTGTTGCGATCCTCGAAAATTCTAAGCAACTCAAGGACCCACTGAGAGAGTTGGGGATTCTACCGTTTTCATATTTGGGTTTTTCTCAAATACTGATATGAGGATCACTCTGGTTTTAATTCTTTTTCGCTCCGAAAAATATTTCTTAATAAAATATATGAGCGGAGATAATATGACTTCTCCAAAATAAAGAAATATTGGAGGAAAAATATTACAATCACTTTTGGTATTTTATTCGGATTTATTTGCAATTTTATTAGCATAGGAAACATGCGCACTTTTCAAAATTGCATTTAGGTCTAGAAAAATGTTCACTTTGTCCTAAATATTATTAGAGGACGGTGAAAATTTATTTTGGAATTTTTCGTCCGAGTTCAGCATTTTATTTTGTTGTTTTTCCGCGTGAGGACCGTTTAAAAAAAGAGGTTTTGGACGGCACTGGGTCGAAGGCCCAGCCGGCCCGCCGCGCCACCGCCTTCCCTCGCCCGCTCGTGCCCGAGCCAGACTCCCGACGGAGTCCGGGACGCCGCCAACGCCGCTTGGCCCCTCGGCCAAGTCAGCCCCTGGCCCCTTTAAAAGTCGCCGCCCCGTCGCCCACACCGCCCCGCCGCGTGCGCCGCGCCACACCGCCGTCGCCGCCCATTGCAGCCGTCGCCGCCACGCTGGAGCCACCCGCGCCGCAGCCCGCAACCCGCTCCACCACCCGCCGCCCGACCCGTTAGGTAACCACCGTTTTTTTAAAAGATCGTTCGGTTTTAAAAAAACCTAGATTGTTTTTTTGTTCGATCGGTTCGGTTTTTCCGTCGGTTTAGTTAATTAGCGGACGTTCGTCCGTTTGTTCGTTTTAACGAACGCTTTTCATATTTTAGTTACAGACAGCGAACGTTCGTTCGTTAGCCTGTTCGTCCATTTTTCTTTTTCAGGGTTTTTCCGCGATTATTTTCGATCGTGATTTCTGCCCTGATCTTCTTTTTAGTTTTTCTTTTCGCTCGTAAGAATCAGGCGATTCCAGCGCCTAGATCTTCGTCTCCAAGCCCTCTTTCCATTTAACCAACTTGAACAAGGTTTTGAAGCTGTAAAATTTGACTTTAGTTCTATCTAGTAAACAGATCTTGTTTCTTTCGTAGTTTGAGTTTCGTTGCTCCGTTTGATTTGATTCTTTTTGCAAACCGGAGTTCTTCAGTTGAACTTTCTGGTTAGATCTTCTTATTTGATTTTTTTACCTGTGCATATTTTCTTGGTTGCTTATGTATGCTATTGTTTGGTTCCGATAGAATTCCCCGAGTGCGAAGCGTGCTACTACGAGTCCCTTGGTTTTGCGAATCATTAGCAAGGCAAGTAACACTTTGATCATACCCTTTATTACCCAGTTTTTATGCATTAGATCAAACCCTCACACATTGCATGAGTAGGATCTCTTAACTTGTGGGTCTGGGAAGTAGATTGAGGTAGAACCTATTACCTGCATTATTTCCAAACTATTGGGAGTTACTCTATGTTATGCTTAGGTTGTCATGCTATGCTCATAGATGTGGTTTGAGTTTGAGAGTATCCAGACATATGTGAGATCTTAATTAATGGTTCAACTTAAGGTGGCTACTTTAATACACATCTGGGTGGATTGGTTGTGGCACCCTGGGGTTACCGGTGGTTTGCCAGGGCACCCGGGGATACCAGTGTTGTCCAAGGAGATCTCGGGGTTACCGTGTGATTATCCTATGGAATACCACCCAGGCTCAAAGGGACCATAAAACTACTCATGCTAGAAACTTCCGTGTGCAGCCACAATGCCATTATGGGCTCTGGCATAGTTGAGTATGTTGTGTGAGCTCTTTCGTGGTGGACTAGCAGATGTAGGGGAAAGTAGGTGTACCGGTCCACCTGGGGTAAAGAGTAAATGCTTCTGAAAGACTGTGTCTCGGTCATCCGTTTCTCAAACACCTTGTAGTGCGAGAAATCCAACAGAGGAGATCGAGTCTTGTGGGGAAAAGTGCACAAACCTCTGCAGACTGTACAAACTAATCATGATTAGCCGTGTCCCCGGTTATGGACATCTTGAGTATCTGGTACTTGAATTATTGGTTGATCTCATCACTCTAAAACTAATTTGCTATGTTAATGATGACTACTTTAATTGGGATTGAGTTGGAGGTACCTTCTGAATGATGTTTCAACTACCATGATAGTTAAAATGAAAGTTATTCCTTTGTTGTAGTGAAAAATTGGCTTTATGCAAAAACTTTAACCTTAGAGCCTGCACCAGCCAAATATGCATATAGTGTTAGCCTTTATTCTGTTACTTGCTCTACTGTGTTATCTTGCCAGCATATTCCATGTGCTGACCCGTTTCGGGCTGCAACATGTTACGTTGCAGACTTTTTAGAAGAATAGTAAGGTGTGCTAGGTCGTTTGCCATGCACTCAGCTATGCCGTTGGAGTTGATGGACTCACTTATCTTCCAAGCCTTCCACTGTTATTGTGTTAGATGGCCTTATGCCATATACTTTTGTAATAAGTTCTCTTTTGGGACATTCGATGTCATAAGAGTGTGATTGCCACTCTGTTATAAATCCTTCGAGTATTGTGTGTGTCAACATTACCGATTCAGGCATGACACAGAACACAGAGACTTCGGTCCATTTGGATCGTGGTTTCTACATCTTTTTCTACGAATACGTGAATGAAGTGGGGAAACTTGCAGTAACCGCCCGAAACCAAAATCCGCGAGATGGAAAGTATTACCTACCCCTCACACGCAAAGCCTATCGGCTCAATTTCAATAGGTTTCTGTGACGCCCCCGATTTCTCTGTACACTAATCATGCACGCAAATGTGTACGACCAAGATCAGGGACTCACTGGAAGATATCACAACACAACTCTAGACACAAATTAAAATAATACAAGCTTTATATTACAAGCCAGGGGCCTCGAGGGCTCGAATACATAAGCTCGAAAACACAAGAGTTAGCGGAAGCAATAATATCTGAGTACAGACATAAGTTAAACAAGTTTGCCTTAAGAAGGCTAGCACAAACTTCAACGATCGAAGAGGCAAGGCCTCCTGCCTGGGACCTCCTAACTACTCCTCGAAGGCGAACTCCACGTAGAAACATCATCGGGATCCTCTGGGTTCTGGACTCCACCACCTGGTTGCATCATCCGAGAAGAAGGAACAAAAGGGGAAAAGGGGGAGAAAGCAACCGCGAGTACTCATCCAAAGTACCCGCAAGCAAGGATCTATACTACATATGCAATGGTATCTGTGTAAAGGGGGTAATATATGTGGGTTAAACTGCAGAATGCCAGAATAAGAGGGGGATAGTTAATCCAATCGAAGACTACGCTTCTGGCAACCTCCATCTTGCAGCAGTAGAAGAGAGTAGATGGAATAGTAACAAGCGTCAAAGCTTCTGGCAGCCTCCGTCTTGAGTAGCTAAAGAGTTCACCAAGTAACATCGTATAGCATAATCCTACCCGGCGATCCTCCCCTCGTCGCCCTGTGGGAAAGCGATCACCGGGTTGTATCTGGAACTTGTCTGGGTGTGTTTTATTAAGTATCCAGTTCTAGTTGTCATGAGGTCAGACTACAACTCCGGGTCGTTCTTTTGCCGAGGGACGCGGCTATTCGAATAGATTAACTTCCCTGCAGGGGTGCACCACATAACCCAGCACGCTTGATCCCATTTGGCCGGACACACTTTTCAGGGTCATGCCCGGCCTCGGAAGATCAACACGTCGCAGCCCTACCTAAGCACAACAGAGAGGTCAGCACGCCGGTCTAAACCCTAAGCGCACGGGGGTCTGGGCCCATCGCCCAATGCACACCTGCACGTTGCGAGGGCGGCCGGTAAGTAGACCTAGCCTCTCCTAATACCAGAGTAGGCTTTCCAGTCCAATCCGGCGCGCGCCGCTAAGTCGCTGACGTCAAGAAGGCTTCGGCTGATACCACGACGTCGAGTGCCCATAACTGTTCCCACGCAGCTGGTTAGTGCGTATAGACCAAATGGCCAGACTCAGATCAAATACCAAGATCCCGTTAAACGTGTTATTATGAAATAACCGCGGACAACGACCAGGGCCAGGCCCACCTGTGTCCTAGGTGGTCGCAACCCGCCCTGTCGCTCCGCCACAAAGTAACCATCAGGGGGCTGTCGGGAACCCAGGCCCACCACTACCTGGGTGGAACCACCTGCCCCTTCAGCCCCCATCTCCGAATCATCACCATGTGTATGTAAAGTAAGTATATAGTATGTACCCGTGATCACCACCCGAGTGATCACGGCCCGATGGTATAGCATGGCAGACGGACAAGAATGAAGGGCCACTGATGGGATACTAGCATCCTATACTAAGCATTAGGATGGCAGGTACATGTATCAACAGTTGTAGCAGCAATGACAGGCTATGCAACAGAATAGGAGTAACCGAACAGTACCATGCTACACTACTCTAATGCAAGCAGTAGAGAGAAGAATAGGCGATATCTGGTGATCAAAGGGGGGGGGCTTGCCTGGAAGCCCTGCTGACGAAAGGAATCTTCGGAAGCGTAGTCGTAGTCGAACACCGAAGCATCAATGGTCTCAGTCCCGATGTCTATCGGAGAGAAGAGGGGGAAGAAGCAATAAATATAAAGCAAACAATTGTAACACAAAGCATAACATGGCAAAACGCGGTGCTACATGTGACCTAACGCGGTGCTCGGTGATACAGGCGAAGAGGAATAACATCCGGGAAAGTATTCCCGGTGTTAGGCATTTTCGGGCAGATGAAACGGAGGGGAATGTTGCATGTTCGGTATGATAGAGATGTGTGGCGGACGAACGGACCGCGTATTCGGATTCGTCTCGTCGTTCTGAGCAACTTTCATGTACAAAGTATTTTCATCCGGGTTACGGATTATTTTATATTAGTTTTTAAAGTTTTAATTCAATTTTTGAAATTATTTGGTTTATTATTAAGTCGTATTAAAAACAGAATATTCCTTTTATACACAGCAGGGGCTAGCCACAGTCAATGACATGTGGGGCCATGGGACCCGGTTGACCAAGTCAACTGTTGACTGGTCAAAGGTGTGAATAGTGTGTGTGGGACCCTCATGTCATTGCCTTATTTTAAATAAACAGATCTAATTAGTTTAATTAACTAATTAGGTTAACTAACACATGTTAATTAAGTTAGTTTAATCTTAAAATTATTTAATTTAGTTAATTATCCATTAGGTTAGTTAAAGACGGGATTGATTAGATTAATTATCTAGTTAATTAATTAATTAATATTATTAATTATTTATTTTTATTTATCTATTTTATTTTTATTTTCATTTTTATTAAACGTTCTGGGGGGGTGGGGCCCCCTCGTCATTGGCCCATAGGGGCTTAGCGGGTTGGGGGTCTTGCGGGCGACGGGCGCCGAACGGGCGCTGGGGCGGGGCGCACCCAGGCCGAAGCCCGCCCGGGGCGGGGCGAGGCCGTCGAGCGCCTCACCGCCGGCGGCCATGGCCGGAGGAGGGGTGGCCGCGGCCCGGCGGCGCATGGGAGGAGGACACGCCGGCGCGGCCTGGCGCACCCGGCGGCGGCGGCCAGCACGGGAAGAGCCGACGAGCGGCGTGCGGCCAAGCAGCGGGGAGGGGCGGCTGCGACAGCGACAGAAGGGGGCCGGCGGCAGCAGTCGAAGGAACAAGGCGGCTGCGGCGTGGTGCAGCGGCGACGGTGCTAGCAGAGGGTGACGCCAGCGAATGGCAGCGCGGGGAGGGGCATCGGGGCGGCCAGCGAGGCGGGAGGTGGGGCCGTAGCGCGAGCGGGGCGACGATGGGGGCGAGGCCGTCGGGCGCGGTGACCATGGGGGGTGGTACAGAGGGAGCACGGGGAGTTGCTCACATCTTTGCAGGGGAGGATCGTGGGGGCCGGCGATGGTCGGGCGGAGCTGACGGCTGCTGGGCGAGCTCCAGGAAGGAGGAGGCGTGAGGACGGCGGGAGGAACGGAGGCGGCGGTCCTCCGGCGTCGGCGTGTTCGCCGGGCCGCAGGGAGCATCGGCGGACATGGCCCGAACGCCAGAGCGCTCGCGGGGCGTGCGTGGCGGCGCATGGGGAAGTGAGAGG
>LR738711.1:654390471-654404898 GCA_902687465.1 Secale cereale
GGGCCGGTTTGGTCGGCCCGTTCGGGCGGCGGAGGCCAGCTGGGCCACTTGGCCCAGCGGGGGGGGGGAGGGGGTTCTGTTGTTTTTACTTTTGTTTATTTTATTTTATTTTTACAGTTATCCTTTTCTGTTTTATTTTAGTTTAACCTTATTTTAGTTTAACAAAAATACAAAACTAGTTCCTAATTTATATTTAATAAATATTCCACTGCCCCGTGTAGTTTTGGGCAATTAATAATTTAGCTTAATAATTTATTAATTGAAGAAGGCATTTATTTATTTGTTTCTACTACTGTTTTATTTACTTCAAAATATTAGAATACTTTATAGAAATATTGTTTCTTCACCAATATTTATTACGCATTATTTGACACATATAGAACATTTTAGTTTTAATGTTTTGAAACTTTTACCGCTCGACTTTGTTTTGAAGTTGAATTTGAATCGGTTTCGAACTAACTCGAGATTAGCAACTATAATCGAGGTGACGTGGCGTCATTAGCAGAGGTTCGCTATAGCTTAATTATCCGGGCGTCACAGTTTCGATAGTGGTAGGCTTATATGTCACTAAAACGTGACATAACCGCCTCCGCCTCTCACCTCCCCGGATTCTTACACGGTGGGCGCCAAAACAAACTCTCCTCAGCCGAAATCTCCGGCGGCAAATTTTCGGTGTATGCAAGATTACCGTCCTAACCCCAGTAGCCCAATATTCCTGTGATGTCTGAAATTTTAAAGAGGGCATAAGTTGGTAACTTTCCCCGCATTTAATACAAGCGCGTCCCATAGACATGGTTCCCCTACCTCTCTCCCTGCATTTACCCATTCGTACTCCTTAGGCGCCAAAACACCCTCTCCACCCCCGCCTCCTCCATTCGCCACCCCATCCACCGCCGTCCTCCTCCACCATGGCGGAGCAGATACCCCGACGCCGTCGTCCATTACAAGAGATCGAACTCTATCATCCACGGCTTCGGACCAGCTGGATCCTTGCATCTCGTCCTCTCGATTCATCCCCGCCATCGTCCACCTTGCCGGCGCCGCTCCTATGACCGTCTCGTCCATCGCGTTGGGATATTTGTCCCGCTGCCACCGCCTGCCCTCCTACATCTTCTTCCACGCCGCCGACAGCCATTGCTACCGCAATACCGTCAAATTCTCAGCAGATGCATACATGGTGCTGCACCAGAGGTGGTACTCTTTTGTATCTGCTCAACTTATTTATCGTAGCAAGAAAATTGATTGCCACTGCTTTACTGTGATTTCTTGTCCACCACTTAGGATCTTACTTGTTAGTTGCTTGGTTGCGAAGTTGCCTTTGTTCGGTTTGCACCTTTAGATCCACCATGGCATGATCAACACTATACACACAACGCTTATGGTTTTCCCCTTCTATATTCCACACTAGCTAAACAACGGCGTAGGGGGCGGTTCAAGGGAGGGCAGGGGGTCGGGGCCGGTGGTTCGGCCGGTGGCCCGTGCTGTGTTCCGTAAGGGAAGAATCAGAGGGGAGGAGGAAGAAGGGTTAGGAGACGTAGGATCTTCATCCAACCTCCTCAACTGGTCGACTGACCAAATGACGAAAGTCACGCGACTTGCATGCAGACATTGCTTTATATTCATTACCAACATCATAGCTGCTTACCACTACTCCTCAATCCATCAAGCTAAACAATGTGTCACTAATAATTCCAAACTTGTTGCTCAAACACGAATCTGGTTTGATGCTGATATTACTACAATAGATAAAGTTTAATTGGTCAGCTGATGTTCCTACTTTACTTTTGAAAAGAACGTGCATCACATATAGAGAGACAACACGGAGTTGCATTGTTAATGTGCTCTGGTTCATCATGTGTGGGCACTATGCAACAAACATTTTATTATCCTAAATTTTCTTGCTCTTCTTTAGCATGTTCCTCTTCTGTTTTTCTTTAATAAGCACTCTCTCCGTTCCTAATTACAAGTCTTTGTATAGATTCCACCATGGACTACATATGGAGCAAAATGAGTGAATCTACACTCTAAAATGTATTTGTATACATCTGTATGTGATCCACCATGGAAATCTCTACAAATACTTATATGTTGGAACAGTGGGAGTATAATAGTACAGTACAATATGTTCCATATTGTGAAGAGGAGCAGGGACATTTGCAGTGTACATGTCTATTCGGTCGGTTGGGATGGACACTTTCAACTCTTCGGGCCTCTTTGATTCGTAGGATTTTGTAAACATAGGAACATGAATTGTAGTGGTCTGCCCACTTGAATCCTATAAGATTAGCAAGAAAATGCGGGGAGCTGTGTCGCCTTTGAGAGTTACACTGATATTAACAGTAGCGCACCTTGAGTTGAAGGGATATGTTTTCCGAAGCCTTTCTAGTCGTACCGGCAATAGTAGCCCATATTTTCCAGCAAGTTCCACTTTCCTGATTTTACTTGTGATGCTTACGGTTTTCCCGTTATATCTACACTGTGATCTATGTTGGTGCTTTGTGTCACACTAGCAGCAGTCCACTATTGAAGCTAAACAAAACACCAATCATAAGTCCAAAGCTTACTTTTTCAAATACGAATTGTGATATGATACTGATATTAGTTAACAGATACACATTTAATTGGTCAGCTAATGCTCCCACTTTACTTTCCAAATGCATGTGGCCACATATAGAGATACAACGTGGAATTGCATTTCTGTGGGCGATGTGATTCATCATGACTGGGCAACCAACATTGTATAGAAAGAAGCAGAATCTCAATAATATGCTTCCACTTCTGTTCATTAGCATGTTCGTCTTTTGTTATTCTTTATTTAGTAAGTATAGTATGTTCCTTGTGAGGAAGGGGAGCATGGACATCTGTAGTCAACAACTGATAGAGCTGGCCTGTAGGTGATCGATAGGCTTTCAATTAGTAGCGGCAATACAACATCGTATTTTCCAGTCAGTTCTACTTTCCCGATTTATTTATGCTGGGTGTAGTGTACCCCTTTTATCTACACTACGATCGGCCTAGTTGTTGTGTTCTTTTGATATCATGGTTTGGCAATAAACTTTCTATATAGTATATTATGAACCTATCATCTTCCGACTATCCTTACTTCTGGAGCTCCCAACAGGGAGCCTATTTTTGTTGTAGCTATGCCAGATTATATTAGTGCACGCACCATATTACATCACACATGGGCCCTCCCATCAGAATCCAGTGATAGCACACAAGGGTTTACAGGGAGCCCCTATTATATTAGAATATCCTCTGCATTACAAATATAATCTCTCTACTATTTATGTTTTCATGCTTCTCAGATATTGTACGTAATCACAACTAATATGAGAATGCATGCATTAGAAGAATATTACGGAACATTGCAATGACTAACAAACTTGGCACAAAGGCATTGAGTTCCATTCCGGATGCAATGAAACTCATGCTCTCTCGACCTGTAGATTCTTCTTTGGAATGTGATCCTAATGACTATTCCGACATCGAGGAGTCGAAGGCAGATGGCCTATCCTGCTCACCCATCAAGGTGCCTGTTCTAATTTGGCAAGGTTTTATTGATTGCACGTATCATGCATAAGGTGTCTTGCATTTCTTCTACTTCGTTGCACCGCCATCTGCTTAGTTTACTCATCATATATGTCAAGATGCCATACCCATCCATTATCAATACATATTCCATTTGTCATCATACCATGTTTTCCCACTCAAATGTTGTTCTTGTGCATTAGACATCAAAAAGGAAGAGGAAGATCGCCGAACCTGAAGGAGCATCCGCAAAGTCCTTGAAAAATGTGGTGGTGCCGGAGAAATTAGATAGCACCCCACTTATATTGGCTCTGCAACTAGTGACACAAAATGTAGGACCGACTCCAGCAAACTATACCCATACTTCACTGGCCACACCACTAGCCCCACCACACATGACCTGCACTCCAACAAAAGTTATGCCGATTTCAGTTGCCATAGCACCAGATGTACCACGGAAAAATCCCACTCCAGCAAAAAGTACAGCAAGTCCACCGGCAGAAGACCTATCCCAACTGCTGAGACGGCCAATTTCTGCAGACTGGAACCCCATTCCAGTTATTCCTAGTTTAAAAGACAATGCTTTCAATGTTGTTAGGAACTACGTGCATATATTCCCATCATGGGAAGATTATAGTGAAGACAAACACCATTTTCACATCTTCCTGTCCCACTTACGTGTAAGTGCTACTATTCATGGTGATTATTTTCCTGTTTTCTGCTGATTGAACACATCAATGATTTACATTACATTGTTGTAAGTAGGCGAGGATCAATCTGCATAGTGATGATAAGAAAAGCTTGCTTGCCCTTTTCAAGGAAGCATTGTAGCAGTATCGGTGTTACCTCAGGAATACACACTTTGATGGAAAGTCTATAAATGAATTTCCGGTGAACTCTCATGTGCTAAATTTAGAAGACATTGAATGGAAAAACCTTGTTATGCACTGGTCTCGTTCCCAGGATGAGGTATTGTCTATGATATCACATGACAATTTGAACTTCTACTTTTCCGCATGTGCCTTACGGATTTATTTTGCAGGAAATCTACTCGAAGAAGAATTCCGGTTTGAAAAGGACGACGGGATATCACAAATATGTTGCTCACTACTTTGCTCTTGTTTGTACCCGTTGTCTTGTATAACAGTACTTGCATTCATACCTGGTTCATTATGTGACAACAGTATGCATGATAGCTTGCTTATAATTGTTCGCTCCAAATTATCACATTTGTATTAATGGTTACATTAATGTAGAATGTACCCAATGCCAATTAACTGATTTAGCTCTGCATTGTTCTTCTAAGTACATGTTGTCCTTTATCAGTGTACTTATATAGACAGCTAGTTGTTCATGTACAATCACTCTACAACTTATTTTCCTTTGCCCTCCATTTTCTACACATCAGATCTATATTTACTTTTACCATAAGGTTGGATAAAACAAATGGTACTGCAGAAGTTTAGCTCTGCATTGCTCTTGGCAGTACCTTTTGCCTGTATCATTGTACTTACATTTATAGCTAGTTGGTTATGTAGCATCACTCTTCATCTTATCTTAAATGTTCTCCATTTTTTCTTATATTATCACATGTATATTTACTCTTAACAAAATGTAGAATAAAGGAAATGCTTATGAAGAAGATTCTGTGGTAAACTTCTTGAATTGCCCCCACCATCAGCATCGACAAGGGCTTTATAGATCCAAACTTCACCACTAATGTAAGTTTGTCCTTCTGAAGCCTTCAAACTTTGTTGTGTATATTTGGTTAGGCATAACTGCAACAATTGTTTATTTCTGGTGTTTGCATCAAATTGCATGTTTAAGTTTATTATGAAGTTCATAAACATAAGTTTGTCCTTTTCAACTTAAGTTTTCAGTTGTACAACCAAGTTCCTTCTTCATACCATGTAATCTAAACTATACAGAGCAAGTGATCTTCTTTTGCACTCCATGTATGCATGTGTTCTTGATCCGTAATCCAGTGGTGTTGTGAAATTATCCACTAGCACAATGTCATATTCTGCAATGTCTTAACTATGAACAATATCATATTATTCTACTATTATTTAAACCATCTCTGTATTTGCCAATTTGAAATGGGATAAATTGACAACACACTAACCATTGATACTTATGTGTTCTTTAGCACCGCATGTATGCTTGAGTTCTTGATGTGTAATCCAGCGGTGTCGTGAAGTTGCCAACTCCTTCACAATGTCATTTCCTGCCATGTCTTAACCTGAACAATACCATATTGTGTTAATTCTATTTTAAACATTTGTCTCTTTATTCGCTAATAAGAAATGTGGTGAATTGCGAGGACCGATACTTATATGTGCAAAACCTCTCATCTATATTCTTGTTTCTCTTTCGGAGTGATAACTCTGACCCCATGAAGAACTGCCACAATGATACCGAGACGAACGCATTGCATGTCCCTCTAACATATATTGCAGGGAAGAAGGCAACACATATTGGAGATAGCGATACAACTTCAAAGTCATGTCTTGATGTAACGTTAGAGTTACTCGCTAATAGCAGTGACACAAGGTCGATGAAGTCGCAACCTAAATATGTAAAACTTCTTTAGTCTCAACTTCAAGCAGCAAGACATGGTTCAGCTGAACCCCTGCTTGAACTCCAATCTCTATGGAAGATCAACGGGAAGTCCAGTGTGTCCATTGATGCTATGCAGCAAGAGTTGGAGGATATAAGTGTCAAACAAGCACAATCTCATCAGCATGCTTAGCTGCTTGCGCCGCAGCTCCTGAGCAGGGCTAACCTTTCTTGAACTCTACTGAAGTGTTGTCGGTATTGTATATTATTTTGTCGGTCTGTTATTTGCACTGGTGGCAATCTTTGATGCCCAGTGTATGTAATTTCATGTCTGCTTGTGCTTTATTACCACTGGTGGCGAACTTTGATGCCCACTGGATGTAATATGCCGTAATTTCTTTATTGTACAGTCTAGTTTTATTTTCTTATTACGATACTGCAATTATTTTACTGTATATATATCATGTCTTCGCTCTAAAGTAAACGGGCCAGAACATAAAATTATGGTACATAATCGGGCCGGTATGATGGGCCGCATCATGGGCTAGTCATCTCGGTCCGTTAACAGGCCTAAATGTAAACTGGCCCACTAGTAGTTTCGGGCGTTTAAGAGGCCTAGTAAACCGCCGACCCTATTTTGGCCAGGAAATTAGATGGGCTTTTAGTAGGTTGAAAAGTAGGTTCGGCCTGAAACGTGCCGAACAGCTCACGGGCCTATAGAAGGCCGAAATAGACCCCGACCCATGATTGTGCCAATCACATCACGGGTCGTTAACAGGCCAAAATTCTCTCGGTCCTTGTTTGGCCCAATCAGATTACCGGCTGTGAGGAGGCCGGATGCAAAGTAGGCTATAATTAGGCCCAACTATATGATGTGCTTTTAGCAGGACGATATAAATATAGGGATGAAATGTTAAACGGGCCTTTAATAGGCCAAAACTAATATCAGGCCGTACTATTAAATGGGCCTTTAGCAAACAGAAATCCTAAGGGCATGTACAATGGTTGATAAGATAGTATTATCTTAAGTTTTGCATGTAAATTAGAGATGACAAAAAAACATGTCTACAATGGGTCATCTGTTAGCCTTATCTTCAAAAATTAGTTGTTCCTAAAAACATGGTGAAACAAATAGTGCTAAAAGATCATCTCTTGTCTTCTCTTAAATAAGAGAAGACAAGCCTTCTCCTATGATTTCTCTCTCCTCCACCTCATCCTTTATCCTATGTGGCACTCTTAAGATAGAACCATTGTATATGCCCTAACCGGGCCTCAAGGGGACCAAAAGCACAGCGTCCTGTTGACAGGTTGAATCTAATATGGGCCATAATTTAGCCCAAAGATTGAAAAGCTCTTAAAGGGCCGGATCTGATATGGGACGTAATATGGCCCAGAACATGGTAGGCTATTAACAGGTCAGATCTCTTATGGGCCCTTATTAGGCCTAGAACGTGCCAGGCTGTTAATGGACCAGATCAAATATGGGCCAGCATTTGGCCCAAAACATGGCAGCCTCTTAACGAGCCGGCCCACTAGTGTCTTCAAAATCTTGTGGGCCTTTAGCTGGGCCAGCCCGTTATGGTGTGCTAAATCTTGTGGGCCTTTAGCTGGGCCGGCCCGTTATGGTCTCTAAAGTCTTGTGGGCCTTTAGCTGGGTCGGCCCATTTAATCTTTATGGGACACTTTTGGGCTGTTCCACGTGTTAACATATCATAAGCGCATCTCGCCCATTGGATGAGTGACATCTGTGCCAATGCGGAGCTGACACGTGGTTCCTTCAGCCAATGAGAATTTTACACGTGGAAAATCACCATTGGTTGTGGCTGTTAGCGGGTTATCGGATCCAAAATCGGACCCAATAGGTTAACGGCGACCCGTTACGGTGGATGCCACGTGTTGGTTACCCTTGACGAAAGCACTTCCATGGCGCGACATTTATCGTCATGGGAGTGGACACTTCCGTGATGATAATTTTGGTATTGTCATGGAACACTTCTACGACAACACATGTATGACTATCTTGATTCCGCCATAAAATCTTCATGGATGTACATGCATGACAGAAAATGTGACCTACTGTGACAAACACGTATTATCACGGAAGTGTTTTTTCGTAGTACTTGATCATTCGATCAGATGATGTCGTTGCTCTTGTGTCGTTCCCTCATTGGGGGTGTCATCCTTAGAGGTGTGTATTGGCTTGAGGGACCAGTGGGCAGTTTTAGCGATGGAGCGGTGTCCCATGGCATGCATCGACGATGTGGAGTCTCGGCAGCATGGTGCATCATGATGATGCATGCGTGTAGGAAGGTGGCATTGTCCGGTGCCATAGTGGCGTCGACGGTAGGCTGCCAAGGTCGATGCATCAGTACCTACTCTATAGATGGGTCCTTGGAAGACAACGGCAATGGCAACGGCCACTTTGAGTGCGTCAGACCGGTGTGTGCCCCAGACTGCTACGAGGCTTGGTTGGGGCCTTTGTCTTTAGATGTTAGGTTTTGGTACATGGTCTGTTTAGTATTTGGCTTAGACTTTCGGTACCCCTTCATCAAGTGGTTAGGAGTTGCGATTGATGTTGCCATGATGGTGGCTTCAGACTTACTGATGTATTACTTTGTAAGGTTTTTATGAATAATTAATAAAATGGATGCATGCATCATCTAGATGCAGAGGCCGGGGGTCGTCCTCCTTTTCTAAAAAAAACATCGATAATAAACATTTATTGGGGCAAACAATTGAAGGAATGGCATAAAAAATTGACATTGTCTACTTTCAAGAAATCTTATACGGAAAACAACAGGCAAAGTTTAAAGGGTCATTTCTTGTAGCATTTTAGCTTGCCTTATTTTGGAGTGATGCCAACCAGCATATCTATGTACATGACCAAACAAAAAGATCATTTGTAGCTAACCTAGCAGCTAATTCATGAACCATTAAACATTCAAAGAAAGGAAAACTATGTATATATGTATGTCGTGTTTAATGGGAGAACATATGAGATCATTAACAGATCTGCCACACGCCGCTCTTGCCCCTCTCCCTCAGTAATGTTGGGTCAGGACAGAAACAATGCATTGTACAAGTTCACTGACACGGCAAATATGGACACAACGTAGCCCCCTCCACTTGTAGTAAACTTTGAGGACAACTTCAACCAACAAGTAAGAAGAGGAATGATACAAACAACATGCACACATGACACAAGATTTAACGTAGAAAAACCTCCTCAACTTGAGGAGTAAAAATCCATGGCTATGGAGTGTCCGGTCCACAAAACTTCACTATGAGAATAGTGAGCACAAAGTCTTCTCTATAACCTATAGAGAAATTTACAACACTATCCACGTTGCCAACCGGAAACAACAACAACAACAACAACAACAACCGCAAGAAGCAAAATTTAAGCAAAACAGAGTTTACATAGCTTCTGTCCCTTCGGTTTTTTGGGGACTACTCTTATACCGATGAATTAAACATCACTAAATTTGGTAGTCGAGTAGACACATGAGTTTGTGAGATCCCCTCACAATTTGAGCTCAATCGGATATCGTTTACCTACCCAAACTGCGTGTCTACCAAAACTACTCTGTTTTGAAACTATAGCAGTCTCAAAGCAGATGCTCCACTGACCCAATCCTCAAACCATCCAACTATATCAAATTACTCAAAGTAAGGAATAATCTCACCAAGTTTGGTGCCAATCCAAGCACATTTGAGACTCCAATCACTAGCTTGACACTATCCAGTCAGATGCAACAAATCTGGATAGAACCCCCACTTTATCATGTATTTTTATGAGGTTGTGTTCCTCTATTGTCTATGTGCTCTCACTCTTACAATGGTAGCCACCACCAACAATGGTGGAGTGGCTAGGGTTTCCTCCTTGCTCCCTTCACTAGGGCACACTCACAACCGTTGGATACAAAACAAATTAATGGTTCACATGTGTTGGACGTGTGTGGGCTGATGTTGGGCTGCCAACACACCTCCATGTGGAGGGACTTAGCCCAACAAACTCCCCCTACCAACATCATGTAGGGTTTCACTGCCTTCCGGCAGCCATGCCAGCGAGTCGGCGGCATACTTCGAGCTTCTTCCTTGTCACCACCTTGGTCAACATATCAGACCCATTATCATCAATATGAACCTTATCAAGTTGTGTTTGCTTGGAATATAGCACATCTCAAATGGAATAATAGCGGAATTCAATATGCTTGGACCTTGAATGAAAGCTTGCATTCTCACTCAAGTGGATAAGACTTTGGTTGTCACAAAACAATACATGCTTGTCTTTCTTAAAACTAAGTTCACAAGCCAACCATTTCAGCCACAATAGCTCTTTGATCGCCTATGTTACTACAATGAATTCAGCTTCAGTTGTATTCAATGCCACACACTTTTGCAGCCTACTTTTCCATGACAACGCTTCCCCTACATAGGTAACCAAGTAACATGAAGTAGACTTGTCAATATCTCCAACCATGTCAGAATCTGGAAAGGTAATCAACTTGGGCTCACCATCACCAAAGCAAAGCTTTAGATTTGTGATGCCTGGGAGATATCTCAAAATCTGCTTCACGGCTTCCCAATGTGGTCTTCGTGGATTAGGCATAAATCTTCTCATAGTAGTAACAACATGAGCTATGTGAGGCCTTGTACACACCATGGCATACATCAAACTCCTGAGCACTGAAGCATTAGGAACAATTTGCATTTCCTTTTTCTTCTCATCAGTGGTAGGACACTCCATGTTGATCATATCTACCATATCACTCATGTTCGACCTTTCGGTCACTTGTGTTCCGAGACCATGTTTGTACATGCTAGGCTCGTCAAGTTTAACCCAAGTGTCCCGCATGTGCAGAAATGTCTTGCACCCGTTGTATGCGAACATAGAGTCTATCACAGCCGATCATCACGTGGTGCTTCGAAACGACAAACTTCCGAATCGGTGCACACTTGGGGAGAACACAATTTTATCTTGAAATTTCAGTGAGGGATCACCTTATAATGCTACCATCGTCCTAAGCAAAATAAGATGCATAAAAGGATTAACATCACATGCAAATTATAAGTGACATGATATGTCCATCATATTGTGCTTTTGATATCCATCTCCAAAGCACCAGCATGATCTCCATCGTCACCAGCATGACACCATGATCTCCATCATCGTGTCGCCATAGGGGTTGTCATGACAACCATGCTTCTTTAACTATTGCTGCCGCTTAGCGATAAAGTAAAGCATTACATAGCGCTTAATGATTGACACGCAAGTCATAGAATAATTAAAGACAACCCTATTGCCCCTGCCGGTTGCCGTATTCATCGACATGTAAGTCGTGATAATCTATACAAAACATGATCATCTCATACATCAAATATATCTCATCATGTCTTTGGCCATATCATATCACAACATACCCTGCAAAAAACAGGTTAGACGTCCTCTACTTTGTTGTTGCGTGTTTTACATGGCTGCTATGGGTGACAAGTAAGAACCATTCTTACCTACGCAAAGCCACAACAGTGATACTCAAGTTGCTATTTAACCTTCTACAAGGGCCACCTTTGTCGAATATGATTCAACTAAGGTGGGAGTGATAGACACCCACCAACCATCTTTATGCAACAAGTTGCACGTCAGTCAATGGAACCGGTCTCATGTACATGGACATGTAAAGTTGGTCTGGGACATTCATCCCACAATACCGCAGAATAAAAATAAGACTAAGGAAGGAAGCAATCTGAGCATCAATTTCCACAAACTCCTTTGTGTTCTACTCGTGATCATCTACACATAGACCTAGCTCATGATGCCACTGTTGGGGTACGTTGCATGGGAAACAAAATTATTCCTACGCTCACCAAGATCAATCTAGGAGATGACCATCTACGAGAGGAGACATTAGATCTACATACTCTTGTAGATCGCTAAGTGGAAGCGTTAAGAAACACAGTTGATGTAGTCGAACATCTTCGTGATCCAATCACGATCCGTCCCACGAACTCCCGACCAAGTGCCGAACGGACGGCACCTCCGCATTCAACACACGTACGTCATGGTGACGCCTTCACCTCCTCGACCAAGCGAGCAAGGATGAAGTTGTAGCTCGAGTTCCTGGTAGCATGACGGCGTGGTGGCGGTGATGGTGGAGCAATCTCAGCAGGGCTTCGCCAAGCGTGTGCGCGAGGTGGAGGAGGTGTAACGGGATGGAGATGGGCAAGGGTTGAAGGGTTGCTGCCCCCAACGCCTTCCCACCTTTATATAGGCGTGGAGGCGGCTGGTGGCTGATACGTCCATTTTGCATCATGTTTTCTTACTATTATTTATAATAATTTTATCCATAATAATGCTTTTTGGAGTAATTCTAATGCCTTTTCTCTCTTAATTTGCAAGGAACACACCAAGAGAGAGAATTCCGGCAGCTAGAAATCTGGACCTGAAAAAGCTACGTCAGGCCACCTATTCTGCACAACTCCAAATGAGCTGAAACTCCATGAGGATTTTTTATGGAATATTTCAGGAATATTGGAGTCAATAAACACCAGAGGGGGCAACCAGGTGGGCACAACCCACCTGGGCGCTAGAGGGCCCCCTAGCGCGCCCTGATGGGTTGTGGCCTCCTTGGCCCACCTCCGGTGCCCATCTTTTGGTATATAAGTAACATTGACCTAGAAAAAATGAAGGATATACTTTCAGGATGGAACGCTGCTGTCTCGAGGCGAAATTTGGGCAGGAGCACTTTTGCCCTCCGGTGGAGCGATTCCGTCGGGAACTTCCCTCCCGGAGGGGGAAATCATCGTCATCATCATCACCAACCACTCTCCCATCTTGGGGAGGGCAATCTCCATCAACATCTTCAACAACACCATCTCATCTGAAACCCTAGTTCATCTCTTATTTTCAATCTTGTTACCGGAACTTTAGATTGTTGCTAGGGGGTGACTAGTAGTGTTGATTACATCTTGTAGTTGATTACTATATGGTTTATTTGGTGGAAGATCATATATTCAAATCCATTATGCATATTAAGATCCCTCTGATCTTGAGCATTTCCATCACTTGTGAGTAGTTACCTTTGTTCTTGAGGCCACCGGCATGTTGCAAGTAATCTTGTGAATTTGATATGTGTTCGATATTTTGATAGTATGTGTGTTGTGATTCCCTTAGTGGTGTCATGTGAACGTCGCCTACATGACACTTCACCATATTTGGGCCTAAGTGAATGCATTGTGGAGTAGTAAATAGATGGTGGGTTGCGAGAGTGACAGAAACTTAAACCCCGGTTTACGCACTATTCCGTAAGGGACCGATTGGATCCTAGAGTTTAACGCTATGGTTAGAATTTATTCTTAATACTTTTCTCGTGGTTGCAGATGCTTGCAGGAGGGTTAGTCATAAGTAGGAGGTTTGTTCAGGTAAGAACAACATGTAAGCACCGGTCCACCCACATACCAAATTATCAAAGTAGCGAAAACAAATCAAACCAACATAATGAAAGTGACTAGATGAAATTCCCGTGTACCCTCAAGAACGCTTTGCTTATTATAAGGGACCGTTTTGGCCTGTCCTTTGCCTCAAAAGGATTGGGCTACCTTGTTGCATACTTGTTACAATTATCGTTACTTTCTCATTACAAATTACCTTGCTATCAAACTACTCGCTCCTTACAATTTCAGCACTTGCAGACACTACCTTACTAAAAAGTACTTATCATTTCCTTCTGCTCCTCATTGGGTTCGATACTCTTACTAATCGAAAAGAGATACAATTGATCCCCTATACTAGTGGGTCATCAAGGCTATTTTCTGGTGCCATTCCCAGGGAGCGAAGCGCCTTTGGTAAGTAGAATTCAGTAAGGAAACATTTATATAGTGTGCTGAAATATATTGTCACTTGCTATTATGGAAACAATCCTTTGAAGGGTTTGCTGGGGGTATCTTCACCTCATCCGGAACTACAATTAGCTACCCCGCAATCCGCTTCACGTACTGAAAATATTGAATATGAAATCCCTTCAGGTATGATAGAACAACTGCTAGCTAATCCTTATGTAGGAGATGGAACCGAACATCCTGATATGCACTTGATATATGTAGAACAAATTTGTGGATTTTTTAAGCTTGCAGGTCTACCCAGGGATAAAGTTATGAAGAAGGTTTTTCCTTTATCTTTGAGGCAAAAAGCATTAGCATGGTATAGGCTATGCGATGATATTGGATCTTGGAACTGGAATTGATTGAAAATGGAGTTCCACAAAAAAAAAATCCTATGCATCTAGTTCATCGTGATCGGAATTATATATATATATATACATATATATATATATATAT
>LR738711.1:654405016-654437829 GCA_902687465.1 Secale cereale
ATATATATATTATGGCCTCATGAAGGAGAAAGTATCACTCTAGCTTGGGGGAGGCTTAAGTCAATGTTATATTCATGCCCCAATCATGAGCTCTCAAGGGAAATCATTATCCATAATTTTTATGCTCGGCTTTCTCATAATGATCAATCCATGCTTGATACTTCCTGTGTTGGTTCTTTTATGAAGAAGACTATTGAATTCCGGTGGGGTCTTTTGGAAATAATTAAACGCAATTCTGAATATTGGGTACTCGATGAAGGTAAAGAGTCAGGTATAAAACTTAAGTATGATTGTGTTAAATCTTTTATGGATACTGATGCTTTTCAAAAGTTTAGCACTAGATATGGACTTGACTCTGAGATAGTAGCCTCCTTTTGTGAATCTTTTGCTGCTCATATTGATCTCACTAAAGAGGTGTGGTTTAAATACCACCCACCTATTAAAGAAGAAATTAAGGAACCGGTACCCATTAAAGAAGAAAGTATACTTTATCATGTTGATCCAGTTGTTCCTTCAGCTTATATTGAAAAACCACCTTTCCCTGTTAGGATATAGGAACATGCTAAAGTTTCAACTATGGTTAACAAAATCTATGTTAGAACACCTAAACCTGATGAACAAACTAAAGTAGAGCCTAATATTGCTATGGTAAAGGATCTCATGGAAGAAAATGTAGATGTGCATGTTATTTGCTTTAATGAAGAGTCTGCTAGAATTGCCAAACCTCATGAAAGGGACAAACATAGACCTATTGTGGGCGTGCCCGTTATTTCAATTAAAATAGGAGATCATTGCTATCATGGTTTATGTGACATAGGTGCTAGTGTGAGTGATATTCCCTACTCTTTATACCAAGAAATTATGAATGACATAGCACATGCAGAAATAGAAAACATCGATGTCACTATTAAACTTGCTAATAGAGATACTATATCACCAATTGGGATTGTTAGAGATGTTGAAGTCTTGTGTGGAAAAATAAAATACCCTACTGATTTTCTTGTTCTTGGTTCCCCACAAGATGACTTCCGTCCCATTATCTTTGGTAGACCTTTCTTGAACATTGTTAATGCTCAAATAGATTGTCAGAAGCAAGTTGTCGGTGTTAGTTTTGGTGATGAGTCTCATGAGTTTAATTTTTCCAAGTTTAGTAGGAAACTTCATAAAAAAGAACTGCCTAGTAATGATGAATTAATTGGTCTTGCTTCTATTGATGTACCACCTACTGATCCTTTAGAGCAATATTTACTAGACCATGAAAATGATTCGCATATGCATGAAAGAAATGAAATAGATAAAATTTTCTTTGAACAATGCCCCTACTTAAACACAATTTTCCTATTGAAACTCTTGGAGGTCCCCCTCCACCTAAAGATGATCCTGTATTTGAATTAAAACAATGCCAGACACTTTGAAATATGTTTATCTTGATGAAAAGAAAATATATCATGTTATTATCAATGCTAACCTTTCAGAACATGAAGAAGAAAGATTATTGAAAATTCTAAGGAAGCAACGAGCTGCTATTGGATATACTCTTGTTGATTTAAAGGGCATTAGTCCTACTCTATGTCAGCACAAAATTAATATGAAACCAGATGCTAAACCAGTTGTTGATCACCAACATCGGTTAAATCCGAAGATGAAAGAAGTGGTAAGAACTGAAATATTAAAACTTCTAGAAGCAGCTATAATCTATCCCATAGCTGATAGTAGATGGGTAAGTCCTGTTCATTGTGTCCCTAAGAAAAGAGGTATAATTGTAGTTCCTAATGATAAGAATGAACTTATTCCACAAAGAATTGTTATAGGCTATAGAATGGTAATTGATTTCAGAAAATTAAATAAAGCTACTAGAAAAGATCGTTACCCTTTGCCTTTTATTGATCAAATGCTTCAAAGATTATCTAAGCACACACACTTTTGCTTCCTTGATGGATATTCTGGCTTTTCACAAATACCTGTTTCTCAACCTGATCAAGAAAAGACCACTTTTACTTGTCCGTTTGGAACTTATGCTTATAGACGTATGCCTTTTGGTTTATGTAATGCACCTGCTACCTTTCAAAGATGCATGATGGCTATATTATCTGATTTTTGTCAAAAGATTTTTGAGGTCTTCATGGATGACTTCTCCGTTTATGGGAAGTATTTGATGATTGCTTAAGCAACCTTGAGCGAGTTTTGCAGAGATGTGAACAAACAAATCTCATCTTGAATTGGGTGAAGTGCCACTTTATGGTTAATGAAGGCATTTTCTTGGGTAATAAATTTCCGAAAGAGGTATTGAAGTGGACCAAGGTAAGGTTGATGCAATTGAGAAAATGCCATGTCCTAAGGACATCAAAGGTATTCGTAGTTTCCTAGGTCATGCTGGTTTCTATAGGAGAATTAACAAATATTTATCTAGAATCTCTAGGCCTCTTACTAGTCTCTTGCAAAAGGATATTCCTTTTGTTTTTGATGATGATTGTCTTGAAGGCTTTGAAAACTCAAGAAAGTATTAATCTCTGCACCTATTGTTCAACCACCTGATTGGAACTTGCCTTTTGAAATTATGTGTGATTCTAGTGATTATGTTGTTGGTGTAGTTCTAGGACAACGAGTTGATAAGAAATTGAATGTTATTCATTATGCTAGTAAAACTCTAGACAATGCTCAAAGAAATTACGCTACAACTGAAAAGGAATTCTTAGCAGTGGTGTTTGCTTGTGATAAATTTAGACCTTATATTGTTGACTCTAAAGTAACTATTCACACAGACCATGCTGCTATTAAATATCTTATGGAAAAGAAATATGCTAAGCCTAGACTTATTCGTTGGGTTCTCTTGTTGCAAGAATTTGATCTACATATCATTGATAGAAACGGAGCTGAGAACCCCGTAGCCGATAACTTGTCTAGGCTTGAAAATATGCTTGATGACCCACTACATATTGATGATAGTTTTCCTGATGAGCAGTTAGCTACAATAAATGTTTCTCGTAGTACTCCTTGGTGTGCTGATTATGCTAATTACATCGTTGCTAAATATTTTCCACCTAACTTTACTTACCAACAAAATAAAAAATTCTTCTATGATTTAAGACATTACTTTTGGGATGACCCACATATTTATAAAGAAGGAGTAGATGGTATTATTAGACGTTGTGTACATGAGCATGAACATGGAAAAATCCTATGGAAATGTCACTCCGAAGCTTATGGAGGGCATCATGCTGGAGATAGAACTGCTCACAAGGTATTGCAATCTGGATTCTATTGGCCTACTCTCTTCAAGGATGCACGTAAGTTTGTCTCATCTTGTGATGAATGCCAAAGAATAGGTAATATCGGTAAGCATCAAGAAATGCCTATGAATTATTCACCTACTGTTAAACCATTTCATGTTTGGGGATTTGACTACATGGGACCTTTTCCTTCCTCTAATGGGTATACACATATTTTGGTTGCTGTTGCTTATGTTACTAAATGGGTAGAAGCTATTCCAACTAGCAGTGTTGATCACAACACCTCTATTAAAATGCTTAAGGAAGTTATTTTCCCAAGGTTTGGAGTCCCTAGATATTTATCGACTGATGGTGGTTCACACTTTATTCATGGTGCTTTCTGTAAAATGCTTGCTAAGTATGATGTTAACCATAGAATTGCTCATCCTATCATCCTCAATCTAGTGGTCAAGTTGAACTTAGCAATAGAGAAATAAAATTAATTCTGCAAAACACTGTCAATAGGTCCAGGAAGAATTGGTCTAAGAAACTAGACGATGCACTTTGGGCTTATAGAACAACATATAAAAATCCTATGGGTATGTCTCCTTATAAAATGGTTTGTGGAAAAGCTTGTCATTTGCCTCTTGAGTAAGAACATAAAGCATACTAGGCAGTTAAAGAACTCAATTATGATTTGAAACTTGCTGGTGAAAAGAGGTTATTTGATATTAGCTCATTAGATGAATGGAGAACCCAAGCTTACGAAAATGCAAAGTTATTCAAACAAAAGTTAAAAGATGGCATGACAAAAGAATCCAGAAGCGTGAGTTTAAAGTCAGAGAATATGCTCTTTTGTACAACCCTCTTTTCAGATTTTTTGCAGGGAAGCTCCTCTCGAAATGGGAAGGCCCATATGTCATCAAAGAGGTTTACTGGTCTGGTGCCATCAAAATAAATAATTCTGAAGGTACTAACCCTAAGGTTGTCAATGGGCAACGAATAAAGCACTATATCTCAGGTACGCCCATTAACGTTGAAAGTAATATTATCCAAACTTTGACATCGTAAGAGAACATCAAAGAGTCCTTCCAGAACACCCTAGAATCGTGAAAATAAGGAGGTACGTGATACGTTAAGTAATATGACTCTGAAAAATCTACAAAAATATTTTCTTTCAGTTTTGGAATATTTTGATATTTTCGAAATAAAGAAACTTCTAGGAAGCGTCCCCTGGTGAGCACAATACACCAGGGCGCGCCAGGCATGCCCGGCGCGCCCAGGTGGGTGGTGCCCACCTCGGGCACCTTCCAGAGTCCGTTTTTCTTCTGTATACTTGTCCTGCAAGATAAAATTTCTATCTATACTCCTGGAACCTGTTGACCACCATATCGCGGAGAAATCTTCTATTTTCTTTTCTTGCTGTTTTCGGTCAGATCTACCAAGCTAGGCATCATGTCTTCCTCCTCCTCCAAACCGATGGAAGAAGAGGATTGTCCGATGAAGACTGAGCTGAAGAGGGAAGATCGTATAGAAGCTGCAAGAGATGACAAGGGCAAGGATGTCGTCGGTGATCAAGCACCGGCAGTCGAGCAAGCGCTGCCAGAAGAGGAAGAAGAAGAAGATCGCACATCTTCGGAGCGTCATCAGTAGATCGAAGGACCTCTTGATCCTGTAGGACAAGATCGCATCTTCATCACCACCTTAGAAGAACTTAATATCGGGTATGAGCACTCCCCTTGGCTTCCGCCAAGCTTGGGGGAGGTGCCCCGGTATCATATCATCCCACTTCTTTGTGCTTTTACTTATTTTAGTTCAATCTTTTTCTTAGATGAATAAAGTTTAGTTTGATCTTTTCTTCTTTGAGAGGCTACTTAGTGATCTATCATTGTTATCATGTGCAAGTTATATAATAAAGTTAGTTCAAGTTTCTACTCTCTTTACTTTCATGTTACAAATAAAGAAAAGAAAAAGAAAAGGAAAGGAAATAAATTAAGATGATCATATGCTAATCTTATGGTAGGTGATAACACCACATAAGGAAAAGTATAAGTAGAATATTTTGTTAGAGATTGACAAACATAGCATTGGTCAATGATGCAACTCATGAAAGAATTAATAAGGGAAGAGAAGATTCACATATAAATATACTATCCTAGAAATCTTTTGTGATTGTGAGCACCCATAAAAATATTATATGCCAAAATTGTTGATGTTGGACAAGGAAGACAACTTAATGATTTATGTTTGTTCATATTCACATAGAAGTCATATTGTCATAGATCCTTTAACATGTGGTGCTTGCCCAATATCTCTTCTAGCCAAAATTTCCGCACTAAGTAGAGATACTACTTGTGCATCCAAAAACCCTTAATCCCAAACCTTTTTTGAGAGTCCACCATACCTACCTATGGATTGAGTAAGATCCTTCAAGTAAGTTGTCATCGGTGCAAAAAGGCAATAAAAATTGCTTCTAAATATGTGAGATCATTTAGTGTAAGAGAAAATTGAGCATTGTACGAACTTGGATGACAATGAATAAAAGCCACAGATTGCATAATAAAGGTTGTCATCTTAAGGGGAAATACAATGTGACGTTCTTTTGCACTAAGGGATTGAGCATGCAAACAAATAAGCACATGGCAACCTCTGCTTCCCTTTGCGAAGGGCCTATCTTTTACTTTTATGCAAGAGTCAAAGTTTTCCCTCCTTCCTCTTTTATTTTATCCTTTGGCAAGCATCATGTGGTGAGACAAGATCTAGGCACATATGTCCAGTTGAATATGGGTGACATGAGTTATTATTGTTGGCATCACCCTTGAGGTGAGTATGTTGGGAGCCGAAACTATAAGCCCCTATCTTTCTATGTGTCCAGTTGAAATGCTTTGCTCATGTGTATATTGTGAGTGTTAGCAATCATAGAAGACTCTATGAAAGGCTCCGATACGTGACCCTTCCTGAAAATATGATGGATTGTAGTTGCAAAAGTTGACTGAAAACATAGTTTGTTGGTTTCTAATAGAGGTTATGCTTTATACTTCAGTTGTGTAATGAACTGTTACTTATTCATGAGAAATTTATGATACAAGTTCTGTGATAAAAATCTTATGTTTAATTTTATTGCTGCAATAATAATCAACATGATGCTTCTATGTCCGTATTTTGTTTTTATCGACACCTCTCTCTCAAAGCACATGGACATGTTTTTGATTTTGGTTTTTCCCTGAGGAAAAGCGAGGTCTAAGCTTGGGGGAGTTGATACGTCCATTTTGCATCATGTTTTCTTACTGTTATTTATAATATTTTTATCCATAATAATGATTTTTGAAGTAATTCTAATGCCTTTTCTCTCATAATTTGCAAGGAACACACCAAGAGGGAGAATTCCGGCAGCACGAAATCTGGACCTGAAAAAGCTACGTCAGGCCACCTATTCTACGCAACTCCAAATGATCTGAAACTCCACAAGGATTTCTATGGAATATTTAAGGAATATTGGAGTCGATAAACACCAGAGGGGGGCCACCAGGTGGGCACAACCACCTGGGTGCGCCAGGGCCCCCTGGCGTGCCCAGATGGGTTGTGGCCTCCTCGGCCCACCTCCGGTGCCCATCTTCTGGTATATAAGTGATTTTGACCTAGAAAAAGTGAAGGATATACTTTAGGGATGGAACGCCACCGACTCAAGGCGGAACTTGGGCAGGAGCACTTTTGCCCTCCGGCGGAGCGATTCTGCTGGGGGAACTTCCCTCCCGGAGGGGGAAATCATCGTCATCATCATCACCAACCACTCTCCCATCTTGGGGAGGGCTTTCACGCCCAAGATGCGATTCTATCTCGATCACGTTATAAACTCGTGATCGGGGCACAACCGCATTTTGGGCGCTTAGCAAGATGGATATCATTAAATCATACTATTACATAAATAGATGGGGATACATACAAGTCATACAACTGTTACATGAATACAACACATCATACACAAGACATCCGACTACGGATGAAAACACATAAAAGGCACAACGACATCCATCCTGCTAACCCAGGCTGCCGACCAGGAACCTAACCCAAGATTGACGAAGAAGAAGAAGAAAGAACTCCAACACAAGTAAACATCGCTCTCATGTTAAGTCATCGGAAACCTGTATCTGCAACTGTTGTTGTAGTATCTGTGAGCTACGAGGACTCGGCAATCCCATAACCATGGGTATCAAGACTAGCAAAGCTTAATGGGTATGGAGAGGTTAAGTGGTGAGGTTGCAGCAGCGGCTAAGCATATGTATGGTGGCTAACTTACGAGTACAAGAACAAGATGAGCATCTACGCAAACGGTCGCAAACTAGTAATGATCGCTAAGAGATCTTGAACTACCTACGAGTCAAACATAAACCCCACCATGTCCTCTTCTCAAAATGAAAAGAGACGGTCACGGTTACTCACAAGGTTGTGTATTTTATTTCGGATCCTCTGTCAAGTTTTCTACAACTAGACATTAACAAATTTCAATCTGCCACAAAACCGCGGGCACGTCTTTCGAAAGACCATAACCCTGCAGGGGTGTCCCAACTTAGCCCATCACAAGCTCTCACGATCAGCAGAGGTAAAAACCCCTTATCTTAGGGACAACCCGATCAGACTCGGAATCCCGGTGCACAAGACATTTCGACAATAGTAAAACAAGTCCAGCAAGACCTCCCGGCGTGCCGTCACCCTGATAGTAGCCGCGTGTATCTCGTCTCAGGACACGAACGGATGGGACAAGCTACAGGTAAAACCAGATACCTCAAGTTTCCCCGAGGCGGCCCCGCAGGTTGCCTGTTTGGGACCAACACCATCGACACTGGCCCTCCTGTATGTGGAAAGAATCCTCGGGTACGCTAAATCCCTATGTAATTTAATTAATTAATTAAGTTTTCATTATGTTACAGATTAAAACGAAAGTTGGGCCTTGCTGGAGGAGTTTTATTCAAAGCGAACTGTCAAGGGGTACCCATATACCCAACCGCGTTAGGAACACAAAATCAAGGAACATAACACCAGTTTATTGGTTCTTAAGGCGGCATGAGTGTAACAAAACACCGAGCAAAGGGCCAACCCTTCCACTCATTGCCAAGTATATATGTGTGTTAATTTAGTTAAAAGATATTATGATGTTCCAACAACCAAGTTCTGACATGGAGCAATCTTCATCTTCACCTACAACTAATAGCGCTATAAGAGGGGCTGAGCAAGCGGTAACATAGCAATACAACGGTTTGCTGGGACGATGTCAAAGTTTAGAGGTTTCATGGCAACAATGAGAGGTTGACAACAAATAGATAGGTAGCGCGACATATAGCAATAGCATCGAGACAATTAGCATATCAATGATAGTATTGAGATCCAAGGTGACAGTCATCTTGCTTGAGATCCTGCTAGGAAGAAGAGTGAGTCCATGAAGAAGACGAAGCCATGAAGACGAACCAAGCGTAGTCGAACGAATCCTCTCGATCGCAATGAAACGGGAAGTATCGAGAAGACGCACAACTAGAAAGAAGAAAACAACATAGTAAACACATACGCATAAACATGGCATGATGCACAACCAAGTATGATGTATGTCCGGGTTAAATATGCATGGCATGGCAAAGTGCACAAATAATACTACAAGTTAAGTGGAGCTCAATATGCAACGAGTTGCATATTGACAAAACACCACACTCAATTGTTTAGTTCACTCTCATATATGAACCCAACAAGTTTAAATGTTCTTAACATGGCAAGGGATAACATGGCAAGAGGTGAAGCATACTTAAACTACACTATCTAAGAAATTTAAATGGGTCGGAACAACAAACAACAATTCCGGAAAATCCGCTTGTGACACTTAGAAATTCTAAAGCACACAACAGTTCTTAAACATTTTAAATGTTGTTATCATGATGCGGATGACATGTACAAGTTTTATGCAATTTTGTTAAAAGTAGACATGAGCAATGTCACCGTGGTGGAAAGAAAGGGGTGCCACAGCGGCGAATTCAAAAATGATGCCACGACAAGATATCGGTTCCGATAACTCATCGAGAGACCGGTGCAAAAGAAGGAGCGAGGGCGTGTCATGCAAGATAGTGGGGTGATCCCGTTGCCGGGTGCCCACAGGTTGACGGCATGGCAAAAGAGGAACGCGCACAAGACAAATGGGCACGATGCAAACACGGGGCATCTCATACACACAAGCATTCGTTCACGGGCATCGTCTCGGTGGTATACCTTTGAAGCATGCGATTTCAAGGAGGTTCGAGTCATCGAGGGAAGTAGTCATTCTCGTTTCGTAGTCGCTCATTGGTAGTCGAGGGTAGTAGTGGTACTCGCGGTCTCGACGATGGTAGTCGTTGACAGGGTCTTCGAGGGTCGACGATAGTGGAAGTAGTCGTTCTCGTTTCATTTTGGAGAGGTACTTGATGTTCTTGGCGATTGCAGAGACGGCGGTGGTTCCGGGACACATGGCATTCTCGCATAGTCGTACACGGGGTAGTCAAACTTGACGGTTTTGAAGGGGTACTTGGCGTATACCCTGTAGTCGAACTTGAGGCTTTGTGGAACTTGGCTGGTCCAGGGTACTTGGTGTGCAGCGAGCAACGATGCGGTGTGGTCAGGCTTGGCTTCCCGGGGCTTGACCAACTGGTGGTGTTGTAGAAAGTGCAGAGGCCTGCGAGCCATGATGATGCTGAGCAGGAGCTCGATGTGGAGGAGGCATCACCCTTTGCTCGATAGGAAGAAGGGGCGGTAGCGAGCACTTGGCGCACGGAGGAGGACACTAGGAGGAGCATCTCAGGCGACCTCGGGGCAGAGCTCGCATGCAAGGCCCTCAAGTAGGAGGAGCTCGGGCGACTCAGCGGCACAGCTGACTTTGGGCGCAGGGAAGGAGCACCTGGCGGGCTGCGAGGACCTACGCGCTCGGGCGCTCATGCACAGGAGGCAGACTCCAGCAGCGGTTGCCGCCAGCGGCTAGGAGCTCCCCGGTGGCGAAGCATGGGTGCGGGCGCGCGTGGAGAAGAAGGATGTTGGGGACATGCGGAGGTCGCCGGAGGGTGCGGCCCGTGAGACTGGTGAGGGGTGTAGCGGTGGGAGGCGGAGCGACACGGTGGTGGTGGAGCTCCGGTAGGGCGGCGACCAGAGGGAGAGGCCGAGCACCGAGGCTAGGGAGGCGAGGCACGTTGCGGGAGGGCGACGCATGCGAGGGAGCAAGAGCGAGAAGTGGCGGCGCTGGGAGGACGAGGGAACGAGCGAGCGGGAGGAGTGGTGGTGGCGGTGTGGGAGCGAGAGGGAGAGGGTGAGGGATCGGACTAAGTTAGGTTTAGGGAGGGGGCTAGGTGGGTTTGGGCCACGATGTAGAGGGCCAACCTGGCTGGGCTGCTAGGCTCTCGTCTCCCTTTTTTCCAATAACCGAAAAATGAGAAGAAAGGAAAGGAGGGCAGCAAAGGTTAATGAAAAGTTTTAGGCACGGAGTTAATTTTCTGGACTCACACAAATGTGCACGGTCCATGAAAAATAGGAGTGGGCAACATTTGAACAAGATCAAGGTTTTGAAGAGTCCAAAAATGTTGGGAATTTTGGTTGGAGATTGGAAAAGTGATGAAAGAATTTATGACAAAGTTTGGAGACCAAACTTGAAGTAGAAAAGACATGGAAAAATTTTCAAGTGTGTTTGTGATTCCAAATTAATGGATTAATTATAATAGCTCCATAATTATTAGGAGGATATGTTATAAAGAGAAATCACCATGTGAATATCCCTTGATTTAAATGGACCGAAGATCCATGCAATTAATTTAGTTGAGTTGCAAAGATTAATGACATGAAGGCATGATGACATAATGCAATGCAGAAATAAAATAGAGCAAGCAACAGAAACACACGGAGATCACGAAACATATGAAAGTTTTCTGGAGCGTCGATCTTGGGGCGTCACAACTGTCCCACACTAACAGAGGATCTCGACCCGAGATCCTAGGGATGGCACCAGAGAAAAGAGGAAGAGGAAGAGGAAGAGGTAAAACAAAGTTGCTTCTCCGACAAACGAGTGAAACCAACAAACCTTGAGAGGTTGAACAACTTGAAAGAAAGAACAGAACAAAGATGAACGAGAATTAGAAGCTCCATTTCAAAAGAGGAACGAGGAAGAGTACGAGAGCCTTGTAGGTGGAAAGATATGAAACAAGATCCGAAGGAACAAAAATGGATTCAAAACCACTCTAGCTAATAAGAGATAGAAAAGGAGTAAGAACAAGTAATTTTAGACAACACTCCATTCTGAAATGAATGGAATAGAACATCAACTTGAGAACATGGAATAATACTTGATGAAAGAAACAACACAATGCCTCCAGAAAATGAAAGAGTTAAATGAAAAGAAAGGAGAAAGAAGAACATCTTCTAGCACAAATGAATTTCAAAGAGAATCTTGAAAAGAAAGGCTTGAACAGAATTGTTGAAGAATAAACAGCAAAAGATTTGATTTGCGTGGGCTTATGTAACCATCTCAAACTTGAGGTGAATTATGCCACAACAAAAATATTGAATTGATGAGATGAAGGAAGAAATGCAAAAATCCACTTCAAAAGAATACGGAGAATTAATTGCTTCTTGAGGTGCACAAAGAATAAAGCTTGAGCTGCTCCACAAGAATTTGATGAACACTTGAAGAATGAATTATGACATGAAGAACCACCATGAAGAACTCTGGTCAGAAAAGGATGATGATATAGAAATGAAGGATGAAAAGAATAAGATTAAAGCCTTGCGACGATTTAGATGGGGGTTACATCGAGATGGCCGAGGAAACTTTGAACTTTAGAAAAGAAAAGATGAAAACACTTGGGATTAGAATTTATTCATCATGAACAAACTCTAAAGGATGGAATTAATCAACCTGACTAGAAAGAATAAGAATTATGTTATGCTTATCCTCCACCAATTAAATTGATGTGAAGCAATGGATTTGCATATCACTTATTCGTGTTGAGAATGATTAAAAGAGGGATACAACGCCAAACTTGAGACAGTCTTCATGAACTACCGGTAAGATTGGAAAGAACAAATGGGTTGATATGATGACCAAGGAAAAGGAATCTTGAACAAACCACTGTAAGAATTGAAGCCGAGTGAAGAAAAGAACGAACCACTAGGAAGTATTGAAATTGGAGGAAGAAAAGAGAATGAATCTCCAAAAGAATTAGAAAATGAATAAGGAAATCGAGGGGGTTTAGATACGAGAGAACGAAGAGATCACGAATAGATTAAAGAACACTTGAACGAAGCACCAGAAAAAATATGGAGACGAACGAAGAGACATCAATTAAAAATAGTTGGAGGACGAAGTTGAAAGCTGAGAACGAAGAAATTTTCTCAAAACGATGGCCTTCGGAGGATCACAATGGAAATAATTGATGAAATGCTTCGGATGGGTAAGAAAAAGAATTTGTCACGATCCGAACAATTTGAGAGGATGGCATTAAGCTAGAAGCACGAATCTTCGAGAGGACGGACAAGATTCAGAGGAAAACTCTTCTTTGGTCTACAAATGTTTAGAATGACGACGAGGAACACCACTAAAATTATTGAGATACTCCAGAAGAATGAAAAGAGGAAAGGTTGAATCAAAGATGAGAAAATTTTGAAAACGATCTTAGAGAAGGCATATGACTGATGTAATCCATTCTTACATCATACTTTGAAAATAATATGGGAATACTCCGGGAAATTAGAAGATTCATGTAAGATCCTGGGAAAAGACATGTGGGTTATGAGCCCACCGAAGAGAAAACACCGTTGGAAGGATTGAAAAGGAGATGATGCACCAGAACGATTGAAAAACTCGACTGAGGTGACAACCTCGAATTAATTGGAATACAAACGAATCTCCTGAGATGTCTTCGGAACTCCAGAACAATTAAATGGCGAGAGTCGAACGAGCAAGAGGAAACATTTGAGTCGAGGGAAAAGAAAATGATCAACACTGAGCACTTGAATTGAATACACAGGAGAATAAAAGAGATGAAGAATGACGAACGAGACGAGAATTCACCAGTTGAAATAATTGAGGAAAGAAAGCATAGCATTCATGCGAGTAGGATGGATACTCAATTAAGGACACCGGCTCAGAGAAGAAAAAGGGTGGGAGGGTGGGAAAAATAAAGACCACTTCGGACGGTGAAAATGACGCCGGTTGGAAAGAACTGAGGATTAAACTTGCAAAAGACGAGGAGGGTCGAATCAACTCGAAGAGAAGTGCGCTAGATGAAAAGAGTTGACATCGCAACGAACGAAACTAACTGCGTGATCCTAAAAATAATTTGAAGGGGAAGAGGAGTAATTCAAAACACCTACGTCAAGATTCCTCACCAGAGTGACGAAGGGGTTGAGGAGTAAAAAGAATTCCTACTCTCCGATATAACTAGACTCCAAAATAGTTTTCTTCTAGACTCGACAATGGAGAAACTACGATCAATCAAGGGGGCTCCTATGGTCGGTCGAGGATCTGATACCAACTTATCACGCCCAAGATGCGATTCTATCCCGATCACGTTATAAACTCGTGATTGGGGCACAACCGCATTTTGGGCGCTTAGCAAGATGGATATCATTACATCGTACCATTACATAAATAGATGGGGATACATACAAGTCATACAACCGCTACATGAATACAACACATCATACACAAGACATTCGACTACGGATGAAAAGACATAAAAGGCACAACGACATCCATCCTGATATCCCAAGCTGCCGACCAGGAACCTAACCCAAGATTGACGAACAAGAAGAAGAAGAAGAAGAAAGAACTCCAACACAAGTAAACATCGCTCTCACGTCAAGTTATCGGAAACATGTACCTACAACTGTTGTTGTAGTATCTGTCAGCCACGAGGACTCAGCAATCCCATAACCATGGGTATCAAGACTAGCAAAGCTTAATGGGTATGGATAGGTTAAGTGGTGAGGTTGCAGCAGCGGCTAAGCATATGTATGGTGGCTAACTTACAAGTACAAGAATAAGATGAGCATCTACGCAAATGGTCGCAAACTAGTAATGATCACTAAGAGATCTTGAACTACCTACGAGTCAAACATAACCCCATCGTGTCCTCTTCTCAAAATGAAAAGAGAGGGTCACGGTTACTCACATGGTTGTGTATTTTATTTCGGATCCTCTATCAAGTTTTCTACAACCGTACATTAACAAATTCTAATCTTCCACATAATCGCGGGCGCGGCTTTCGAAAGATCATAACCCTATAGGGGTGTCCCAACTTAGCCCATCACAAGCTCTCAGATCAGCAGAGGTAAAAACCCCTTATGTTAGGGATAACCTAATCAGACTCGGAATACCGGTGCACAAGACATTTCGAGAATGGTGAAACCAGTCCAGCAAGACCTCCCGGCGTGCCAACACCCTGATAGTAGCCGCGCGTATCTTGTCTCAGGCCACGACCGGATGGGACAAGCTACAGGTAAAACCAGATACCTCGAGTTTCCCCGAGGCGGCCCCGCAGGTTGCCCGTTTGGGACCAACACCATAGGTGTCGTGGTTTTGTCACGGCAGATGTCCTAGTGTGAGAAATTAGTCGTGAGGCCAACGCATCTGTGTGGTAGCTTGAGAGGGGTTGAGCAGAATCGAGAGACGCAACACATAAGACAAGGATTTATACAGCTTCAGTCCCCGGGAAACATCATCCGGTAATAGCGCTACATGTTGTTTGAGGTTGGATCTCATTATGACCCTGATGGAGTCGCCGTAAACCGGCTCTCCCAGTTACGGGCCCCGCCCCTCTTGGGGTGCCCCACCCCTCCTTATATATGTTGAAGGGGCAGGTTACATGTAGAGTCCAACTCGGATTAAGACTTAAACTATTTTGACTTCTCTTTATGGGTTTCTTAACGTCTTGGGCTTCATAACGTCTGAGGCTTCATAACTCCACGCGACTCTATCTGACGGTTATGACTGTCAACCCAGTTATCACACTGTCTGCCGGGTTATGACTGTCAACCCAGTTATCATTGTCAACCCAGTTATCATTGTCTGCTGGTTTATGATGGTCTACCGGTTTATGATTGCCCGCCGGTGTCGGTGTACTAAGATAGGGGTACCTTAGTACCCCAACTTGTGCACGGGCAGTAGCAGCTTTCCGCGGCAGGGTCTACCACGTGCTTGCCGGAAACCTCTCTGATCCTTATTTAAGCCATTCAAAAACAAAGTATACAAGACAGAAGATCAAGGCCCCGGCAAGTGGAGCTTGCCGGGAAGGCCGTCCCAGGCTCAAGATTACCTCATTAGCTCAAGACCTTGGCAAGAGGAGCTTGCCAGGAAGATCAGAAGATTGCCTCTTAGAAGACACGCCTCGGCGCACCCTGCGCCCCGGCAAGACCCGGGGAGCGACAAGCTTCCCGGCCCGACAAGATCAAGACCCCGGCAAGGTGCTTGCCGGGGGAAGCCTGCCCTGTGTGCCCGCGCTCCAGCTCATCGACCCACGCGTCGCCCTGGGGCCCTTCCAGGGACGCGTGGCGGATGGCTGTGCAGCCTGGGGGACACGGTGGCACTCCACGGTGACGAGCCTATCGCCGTGGCGAACGGAGACGCAAGGGCGGGCGCTTTTGGGGTCGACGGCGACGGGCATTAAATGCTCTTGTCCCCCACTATCAAAGTAGGTGATGACCACTGTTCATCCACTGTTCATCCACTGTTCCCGCACTGTTACAACTACCACCGCAATTACATTTTTGCCCCTTTCTTCTACGTTGACACCTGTCGGTGACCCCTTGAGCTATAAAAGGAGGCCCATGCACAACGTAGAAAGGGTTCGGAACCTAGATAGCTCTCTCGCTCGGTGTAGCTAGTTCTTCAAGCTCCCGAGCTCCCCAATTCAATACAAACCAAGCAGGAGTAGGGTTTTACGCGTCCATCGCGGCCCGAACCTGGGTAAACTGCCTGCGTGAGCTCTACGATCTGCTCTTTGTGCTCCCTCCGCTCCCTTACCGCACGAACAAGGGGCTCCGGTCCCATAGGTGCTCGTGGTGGACAGTTTCCCCCGACATCTTTGGCGCGCCAGGTAGGGGGCGTCGAGGTTGTGCGAATCTGATCCGACGTTCACGCGGGCGCACTCTTCATCAACCTCTCCAGCTTCATCAACTCCGTCAACAACAGCATGGCCCCGAAGAAGAAAGCCTCGGAGGTCGGAGGCCCGTCTGCGTCTGTTCCACCGCCACCAGAACCAACGGTGGGTGGAGGAGACACCGGCGGAAGGGTGGTCGCCGGCGAGGAAACTCGCGGCACCACCAAATCTAAGGACAAGACGGACGACCGAGCCTCGGTGTCCGTAGATGCGCCACGTCCGTCGCAGCAGACGACAACCCCAGCAGCGCCGTGGTACAGGAGGTACCATCCGCTTGCTGGGGCAGGGACAGACCGGAGGTTCGCGGGATGCTCCAGACCACCGTCCTGGCACGAGCAAGGTGCGGTCGCCGGGGCGGGAAACTGCTCCTTCTAACCCTGTTAGGAGTCCGAGCATATCCCGCTCCTCGCACCGCTCGCCCCCGCTCCCCTCCTCTCCAGCAGAAGCGCTCGCAAGAGCGCAACTGCTCCTCGATTTCCCTCCAGCGGCAGACAAGGCCGAAGACTGGAGGGCAACAATCCAGAGCCTCATCGCCTTTGCCAACAACGACACGCCGCAACAGCCGGCGACATCACGGCCGCGGCAAGCTGAGAAGACGAAGGCCGATGGCGACAAGACCGCCGGGGGTGCAACCACCGTGCACTCCCCGCCGCGGAAGCAGAAGACGCCACCCCGCCGGATTAACGTCGACGACGACTCCATGGCGTCGTCGGATCCGCGGGCCCGTCGGGATCAGCGCCAGGTCCTTGACGATCGGCGGCAAGAAGACGCTCGGACGACGATCGAGCGCCGCCGAGAAGCTCGGCGACAATCAGATCAGCGAGCTGGGACCGCTGTCGATACGCACGCGCCCGGTGAACCAGGCGACTTGCCGTACGCGGCAGGTTGCCCAGCGTTTACCCGTGAGCTGCGGCGTGTCCAGTGGCCCAGCATGAAGAACTTCAAGCCCGACGTACCGGAGAAGTACGACGGCAAAACGCACCCCTCGGAGTTCCTCAGCATATACACCATCGCGGTGCAGGCTGCTGGGGGGCGCGACGAAAAGATATTGGCGAATTACTTCCCGCTCGTGCTTAAGCCGAACGTTCGTTCGTGGCTTATGCACTTGCCGGAAGGCTCCATTCCTTCGTGGGCAGATTTGTGCCACCAGTTTGTTGGCGCCTTCACGGGCGGCCACAAACCCCACGGCCAGGAGAGTGATCTCCACATCTTGGCCCAGAAGGAAGGAGAGTCCCTGCGCAAGTACGTCCAGCGTTTCAGCCGCGTGCAGCACAACATCCCCGACGTCCACCCTGCCGCGGTTATTAGCGCGTTCCACCAGAACGTGCGTAACCGCCGCATGCGTGAGGAGATGGCCATGGCCAAGATACGGGATGTCAGCGAGCTCTATGCTCTAGCTGATAAGTGCGTGCGCGCCGAAGAGGGGAGGAGACTCCCCGGAGAGGATGCTGGCGCAGGAGGAAGTGACAGCGAGGATGCCGCCCCGACAAAGAAGAGCCGGCGGCGGAACAATAGGAAGAAGAAGAGCAAGGAAGTGCTTGCCGTCGAGAAGTCCGGCAAGGAGGCTCCCGCCAAGGAAACACAGGCTGGCGGCTCCGGCAAGGAGCCTGCCCCTGTAGCGGCAGCCGACAAGCAGGACGGCTCCGATAAGCAATACTGCAAGATCCACCACACCAAGGGCCACGACCTCTCTAACTGCAAACGCGTCGAATACCTCGTCGAGCAGCAGAAAGCTGAGTACGAGCGGCGCGACAAGGAGAAGGCCCAAGGTGGCGGAGGAGAGCCAAGCAAGAAGCGGCCATTCAATGGCCGGGGAGGACACCGCGGCAAGGCCAAGCAGCGGCAAGGTGATCGACCTCCCCGGGGCCGCGACAAGGATGAAGAAGACGACGAAGATGACATGGAGGAAGATGATAACAGCGAGCAGGAGTTCCAGAAGGCTACGGAAGTCCTGTGCGTCGACGGCACCGCCTCTCTGCATACTTCCCACCGCCAACTCAAGCAGTGGGTGCGGGAAGTAAATGCAGCAGAGCCGCCCGTTGAGTCGCGCAGACTGCTGAAGTGGTCCAGCACGCCCATAATTTTTGATCTTGAGGATCACCCTGACCGCACCACAGCGGTCGGGTGCTTGCCGATGTTGGTCTCACCAACCATCCGCAACCTCAAGGCCACCAAAATGTTGGTTGACGGCGGGGCCGGCCTGAACTTGATCTCCTCGGCTGTGATCAAGAAACTCCAAATCCCAGACGGCGAGCTCGAAGAGACCGGTTCGTTCCAAGGAATAAACCCGGGGAGGAGCAAGCCCAAGGGGAAGATTACTCTGCCAGTGACCTTTGGCGGGGAGCTGAACTTCAGGACGGAGAGGATAACCTTCGATGTTGCCGATATCCCATTGCCATACAATGGGATACTTGGACGTCCTGCCCTCGCCAAGTTCATGGCAGCTTCCCACTACGCCTACAATGTACTCAAGATGCCGGGGCCGATAAGCGTCATCTCTGTCCATGGCGACAAGAAGGACACGCTTATCTGCGCCGACAAGATCTACCGGGAGGCAGCAGCCGCAGCGGAGAGCAGCCCACTTGCCGCTGAAGCTCCCGGGGGGAAGAAGACCAAGACCAAGTCCGGCAAGTGCTCTGGGACCCACTCCGGCAACCGCACCTCTTCGGAGTGCTGCGCTGCCGTCGAGGACGTTCCATCGAGCTCCACCGGCAAGTGCAAGTAGGGGATGGCCGCTCCACCGGCAACCAAGAAGGTGTCCGCCAAGGAGGACGGCACTGGTGGTACTTTCACCATCAGTGCTGCGCTTGACAGCAAATAGGAAAGCGCGCTCGTTGCCTTCCTGCGGGCGAATGTCGATGTGTTTGCCTGGCAACCATCTGACATCCCCGGTGTTTCCAGGAAGGTAATTGAGCACAAGCTTGCTGTTTGTCCTCATGCGCGGCCCGTCAAGCAGAAGGTCAGGAAACAAGCCGTGGAGCGCCAAGAATTCATTGCCGAAGAAATCAAGAAACTAGAAGCAGCAGGCCTGGTTAGAGGCGTGATCCATCCAACATGGTTAGAAAATCCAGTTGTCGTGCGTAAGGCCAACGGGAAGTGGAGGCCGTGTATCGACTTCACTGATGTGAATAAAGCATGTCCCAAGGATCCATTTCCCTTGCCGCGCATTGACCAGATTGTTGACTCCACTGCCGGATGTGAGCTGCTCTCTTTCCTCGATGCATATTCAGGCTACCACCAGATTTTCATGGCCAAGGAAGATGAAGAGAAGACTGCATTCATTACTCCATGTGGCACATATTGCTTCATTTGCATGCCCTTCGGATTGAAGAATGCAGGATCAACATTTGCAAGGGTGGTATACACTACTTTTGAGCCACAGATCCACAGAAATGTAGAGGCTTACATGGATGATATCGTGGTCAAGAGCAAGAGCAAGGATACACTGATCCAAGATTTGGAAGAGACATTTGAGAACCTGCGCAAGATCCAGCTTAAGTTGAACCCCGAGAAGTGCGTCTTTGGAGTCCCCTCCGGCAAGCTTCTCGGGTTCTTTGTGTCACAGAGGGGGATTGAAGCCAACCCCGACAAGATAAAAGCCATCAAGCAGATCGAAGCCCCGAGGTGCGTCAAGGACGTAAGGAGACTTGCAGGTTGTGTAGCTGCCCTCAGTAGGTTCATTTCAAAGTCGGCAGAACGCGCCCTTCCTTTCTTCAAAATCTTGAAGAAGGCAGGTCCTATGAAATGGACTCCGGAAGCGGAGGCAGCGCTGCAAGACTTGAAAGGGTACCTATCCTCCACTCCAATACTTGTGGCACCTAGGCCACAAGAGAAGTTGCTGCTGTACTTAGCGGCAACCAATCAAGTGGTTAGTGCTGCGTTAGTAGCGGAGAGGGAGGCCGACGAGGAGTCTACACCATCGGCAAGCGAATCCAGCGACAAGCAGGGGGCTACTCCGGCAAGCTCTGGCCCCGACAAGGACAACTCTGCGCAGGAACAATTAGAAGTGCGAAGAAAGATGGTGCAGCGCCCGGTGTATTTTGTGAGTTCCCTCTTGCAGGGGGCTAGATCAAGATACTCCGGGGTGCAGAAGTTGCTTTTCGGCCTCCTCATGGCCTCGAGAAAGCTGCGCCATTACTTCCAAGCACATGAGATAACAGTGGTCACTCGCTTTCCGCTGAAGAGGATATTGCACAATCCAGAAGCAACATGCAGGATCGTCGAGTGGGCACTGGAGTTGTCAAGCTTTGGTCTCAAGTTTGAGAGTACTTCAACTATCCAGAGCCGAGCTTTGGCAGAATTCATAGCTGAATGGACCCCAACGCTCGATGAAGAAGTTCCAGAGACAAGTGTACCCGTACAAGAAGCGACGAGTGAATGGGTAATGTACTTTGATGGTGCCTTCTCGCTGCAAGGCGCCGGTGCCGGCGTGGTACTCATCGCGCCCACCGGAGAGCACCTCAAGTATGTTATCCAGATGCACTTTCCCAGGGAGCAAGCGACAAACAATACTGCTGAGTATGAAGGCTTGCTCGCCGGCCTCAGGATTGTGGCCGAACTTGGGATTAAGAAGCTGATTGTGTGGGGAGATTCTCAGTTGGTGGTCCGACAAGTCAACAAGAGTTACCAGAGCCCTTTGATGGAAGCTTATGTAGATGAAGTAAGGAAGCTTGAAGAACACTTTGAAGGTCTGCAAATGGAGCACGTTCCAAGAGCTCAGAATGACATTGCAGATGGCCTTTCAAAGTGTGCTGCGATGAAGTTACCTGTGGAACTAGGGACCTTCTTGCTCAAGTTGACTCAGCCATCCGTTACACCATCTATTGGGCAGCACAAGAAGAGAAAGTTGGTCTCCGGCGACTACTTGCCGGCGGATCTCCCCGAGACCGCCGCCAAGGTCCCCAAGATCAACGATCAGAACGCTGAGGAACAGTTTGCTCCTGCAGATCCTAGGGTCTGTACAGTTGAAGCAAGCGTTCCCGACAAGCCTCGCCCCGGCGAGCTTGCCGGGGGACCATCAGCTCCGACAGAACCAGAGGTTCTTGCCGTAGAAGCTGGGGTTCCCGTAGCGGCCCTCATGCCTTTAGTCCTTGCCGTTGAGCCTCAGGCTCCGGCATGGGCGCAGCAGATCGTCCGTTTTCTGCAAACTGGAGAACTTCCCGGCGACCCAGAAGAGATAGAGAAGATAACAAGGCAGTCAAGTATGTACCAGTTCGTGGACAACAAACTGTACAGAAGAAGACTCAATGGTGTCAGGTTGAAGTGCATTTCCAGAGAAGATGGACAAAAGCTGTTGGCAGAAATACATGGAGGCATATGTGGCCACCACATTGGCGCAAGGGCACTTGCCAGGAAGGCGTTCCGGCAAGGGTTCTTCTGGCAAGAAGCCCTCCAAGATGCAACTGCACAAGTAACCAAGTGTGAAGCGTGCCAGTTCCATGCCAAACAAATTCATCAGCCAGCTCAAGCTCTCCAGACGATCCCTTTGTCCTGGCCCTTCTCGGTCTGGGGGCTCGATATCCTCGGCCCTTTCCCCCGTGCTGTCGGGGGCTTTGAGTACTTGTACGTTGCAATCGACAAGTTCACAAAGTGGCCAGAAGTGGAACCGGTGAGAAAGGTGATAGCACAGTCAGCGGTCAGGTTCTTCAGGTCGATTGTTTGCCGTTTCGGGATCCCTAACAGGATCATCACCGACAACGACACGCAATTCACTAGTCGCACCTTCATGTAGTACGTCCAAGACCTTGGCGCCAAGGTCTGCTTCGCTTCTGTTGCTCACCCGAGGAGCAACGGTCAAGCGGAGAGGGCAAATGCTGAAGTGCTGCGCGGACTCAAGACAAGGACCTTTGACAGGCTGCGCAGGTGCGGAAGAAACTGGATAGAGGAGTTGCCGGCGGCTCTTTGGTCAATCAGAACGACACCAAGTCGAGCCACCGGACAGACACCCTTTGCCCTAGTCTATGGGGCAGAGGCAGTTCTCCCCACGGAACTCGTATACGGATCTCCTTGGGTGCTCGCTTACGATGAGCTCGAGCAAGAGCAACTGCGACAAGATGACGCATTGCTCCTCGAGGAGGAACGTCTCCAGGCTGCTGTACGAGCTGCTCGATACCAGCAAGCCTTGCGCCGCTATCATAGCCGCAAGGTTAAGGCCAGGAGTCTCGAGGAAGGCGACCTTGTTCTTCGGCGTGTTCAGTCCGCCAAGAATTCCAACAAGTTGACGCCGAAGTGGGAAGGCCCTTATCGGGTGAGACAAGTAACAAGGCCCGGCGCTGTCCGCCTTGAGACCGAAGAAGGCTTACCGGTGAGCAACTCCTGGAATATAGAGCATCTTCGCAAGTTTCACCCATAAGGCGCGGTTGCTGTGATCCGCTCCGGCAACCACCTTTTGTATGAGTCTTGCCGCTGTCGCATGTAATCCTTTGTACAAAGCCGGGCACAGATCCTGTGCATCAGTAAAGCTTTTGCGTTTTGCACTATTTGCCTTTTCCATGCTTTTCTTCGCTATTTGCATGCATTGTTTGGCATCATGTGCAACACACGTATCCGGTAAGCATTAGCATGCCGAAAGGCCATATACTTGTTTTCCCTCCTCTTTTTCTTTCCCTCTTAAGCAGAAGGAATGTTCCTCGCGCACAAGTTTGCCGGGGGGAAGGAGATGGAAGATGAACCAAGTGTTGTTCAAGAAAGAGAAGCCTTGTCGGGGAAGCAAGCAATATATGAAAGCTAAGTTACCAGAATTTGAGCAGTTCGAATTTTTAAAAATTTTAGTTATCTTCCTTGAACAACCACACTTTCTATGGAAAACCTGTGCACGGAGGAACCTACCCGTGGCTAGCCGCACCCTTATCTTGTTTTCGAGTACGCTCAACGACTTAAGTGAGCTGCGACAAGTGTCGCGCCCTTGCTTCGTTTTCGAGTTCGCTCAGCAAGCTAAGTGCGTTGCGACTAGCTGCGGCAAGGTTGCTTGCCGGTAAGACCTTGGCCGGCAGGCTGCTCAGAGTCCAGCACTCAGCGCTCGCGGCAAGGGCCCCTTGCCGGCAAGTTCCCTAGAAGCATAGGGTTAAAAGCATACAAAGTAAAGGACTAAAGCAAGGGAGACAACATTGCACTGATTGCTCAAAATAAGATAATATATTACAAGGGATAACTTGTCGCAATCACTAATGGGTTCATGTTCATGACACACTTGCAGCAGCAAAAGAAATAAAAAGAAAGAGGCCTAATCTACGCGGTCGCCTTCACGCCTGGAGATCTTGTTCACCTTGGCGATGATGTGGGCGACCTGCGCCTTCAGTGCCTCCTGATCTGCGTCGGCCGGCAAGCTGCGGAGAACGTTGACAAGATTTATACCAGGGTTGCGGTAGACAATCTTGGTCAAGACGCGCTCCAGGGTTCCCGCGCAGAGTTGGCGCGACTCCTCGGCCAGCTGCGCGGGGAGCTTCTGCTGCAGACGTGCGAGCGCCGGCGCGATCCCCCTGAAGAAAAGACTGAGCTTGGCGCTGTGAGGGAGATTTGGATCCGGAGAGTATATGAGGTGCTCCACCCTCATCGCCATCAGCTCCTTGTCAATGTTGCCAGCAGAAGCCACCAGATCTTCAGTCCATATCTCGACGGTCTGGCGGAAGTTGTTAGCTGAAGTAACGGCGCTCTCCACCAGGCCTCGCTCCTTGCGGAGCTCATCCTTCAGCTTGGTTTCGCGGTCCCGGACGGCGTCGAGTGAATCTTTCAGCGTAGAGACTTTCAGCTCCAGATCTGCAATCGAGTCCTTGGCGGCCTTGAGCTCGTCGCCCTGCTTGGAGAGGCGTACCTGGAGTTCCGAGTTGGTATGGGCGTCCTTCTCGTGCTCTATGTTGAGCGCGGTGACCCTCTCCGTGCTCGCCTTCAGGTACTCCTCCAGCTGCACCACCTTAGCTTCAAGGTCCTTCTTGGCGGTCTCCGCGGTGGCTGCAGCGGCCTTCGCTTCCTTCAGCTCTCCGCCAAGGGCCTGCTCCCGGGCGGTAAGGTCTTCCTCGTGGGCGTCGAGGTCGACCTTCCGCTGGGTGAGCTCTCCTTCTCGCCGGGACAGCTCTTCACCGACCAGACGCTGCTGCTCCTCGACCTCAGCTTTCTCCAAGAGGAACTCCTGTTGCTCTCCGGCAAGCCTCTCGCGCTCCTCCACCAAGTCACGGAGGGCCGCCTGGTTGGCGGCGCGGAGTTCAGCTGCGCGCTTCTCCAACTCTGCTGCAGCCTTGGCGGTGAGGACTTCCCGAGATTCAGTTTCGCCTACCTGGCCCGGTAAAGGGCCAGGAGCCGGTGAAGCAGTTTCTCCTCCTCGGGCTCGTCGCTCCCGCCAGGCGCTTCGACGATCTTCAACCCCGCAGAGGCGAGGACCTCTCCATCAAAGGTCTCTCCCTCCTCGGGGGCTCGCGACGAGGATCCCCACGGCACCTGTGTGAAGACGCCGTTGGGAGCCTCAAGATAGAAGGCGGACTACTCCTTCTCGGTGGAGGGGTCGGCGGCCGGCGCAGCGCTAGACGCTCCTGCCGCCTCCGGGACGGCAGTGTGGCCGCCGTCCCCCTCCCCGGCCGCTGCGTCTGCGGTCGGGGCAGTCTCCTCGGCCGCGGGCTCGTCGGCTCCCGCCATGTCTTCGACGACAGGGGCGTTGCCGTCGTCGCCCTGCGCGCCTTCCTCGCCGACGACCTCGGTCTCCATCCGGTCCGGCGCGGGAGGATCTAGAAGAAGAAGAAAAAGAAAAGAAAAAGTTCAAGCAAATATCCAAAAAAGACAAGTCCAAGAAGACGAGGTTGCAAGACTTACCTTCGCGGACTTCATCGACGATAGGCTCCCTCGCCGGGGAGCTCTCCCTTGGCGGGGTGGCCGCCCTCGTCGGGCTGCTCACCCTTGGCGGGGTACTCGCCCTTGGCGGAGTACCCGCCCTTGGCGGAGCGCTCTCCCTCACCGGGGAGTTCGCCCTTGGCGGGGATGGTGGGGCCCGCGGCTCCTCGGGAGTAGTCTCCGGGCGCTCCTGTGGCTGCGGCTCCACCTCTGCACAAGACAAGCAAGACAAACAGAGCAACAAAACATTAATATCAAACAAAGACCTCATGCGCGCCCGACGAGCGGAAAGATCAAGCCCAGACTTACGCTGGGGGCTGCGCTGGGGGCTGCTCCTCGGAGCAGCGCTTGGGTCCGGCAAGTTCGTCGCCGGCGCGTCCCCTGTAGCCGCGACGGGCGAGTCGTCCTCGACCTCGACTACGGGGACCTTGGCCTTCTTCGCCACTCGCTGGGCCAGGGTCCTGAAATCAAAGCAAGAAGCAAAATCAGAATCATCAAAGAAAGAATCAAGACAGAATCGAAGAAGCTACAAAATACAAGTGCTTACTCCTCTTCCTCGTCGTCGTCGCTCAGAACGGAGAAGTCGAACTCCACCTGAGGCGCTTCCGCGCGAGGAGCAGGAGGAGAAGGCTCCCTTGGGCGCTTGGCGGTCCCCGGGGCTGGGGGCTGCGAAGCCCCAGCCTTTGTTGGCGCCGGGGCCCGGGGAGCAGGCGGGGCAGCCGCCCCGCTATGGTAGGATCCTCCTCCGCTTGGCGCTGGTACGCGGGGCGCCTCCGTCGCGGTTTGGCTCGCTCTGGTGGCGCGCGCCGCCTGGCGAGCGGGCTGCTGTCGCGGCGCCTGCGTCCTCGTCGCCGTAGCCGCCTTGCGGATGCGCTTCGGCGGTGTTCGCTTGGGACTTGCCCGGGGCGGGGAGCTCTCCGAGGACGAGGAGACGTCGTCGTCGAGCCCCAGAGATCCGCCAGTATCCTCGTCGGCTCCGGCGTCCTCCTCCTCCTCCTCCTCGGTGGGCTCGCTGGGCCCAGCACCCTGCCCCGCGGCCTTACTCCTTCCGGTGGTTCCGCTCCCTCCGGCACCTCTGCTTCCTCCGGCAACCTCGCCTCTTGCCGCGGCCTCGCTCACAACCCCGGGGATCCCGGCATGCCTTAGAGAAGGGACCCCGGCGAGCTCGTCGGGCGGAAGTTTGAGAAGTCTCCGGATCGCTGCCTCCTCGGCCTGGCACGACGCGTCCTCGGCCTCTGCCTCTTCAACGGTGAACCAGAAGTCTCCTACCGCTGCGGCTGCGGCGGCCTCTTCCACCCGGGTAGGAATATAAGCCATCTCTCGATCCGTGGTGGCCCGGGTGAGACCCTTGATCTCTTCAGAGTTCTTCGGCACCTCCACCAAGTTATCAAAGAAGCTCATGATGGCGTCCGGCGTGGCACTATCCAAGTGGGGTCGACGCCGTGAGAATCGCACGCGGGCATCATTGCGCGCAATGCGTCCCGGGCGGTGCTATTGCATAGGGGTACTACTCCCCGGGGAGGTCTAAACCACTGCGGGTGGGCCGGGTCGTGCTTGAAAAGCTCCCGGAGCATCCCCTTCAGCTCCAGCGCCGTGAAGTTGTAATTCAGCCCCGGGCGCAACCTCATTATGTCCGCCGCATTGCCAAACTCCCATGCTGGCCTTTTCCTTTCCTGTAAAGGAGCAATGCGGCGGCGGAGGAAGTCTGCTCCTACCTCTCCGATGGTCAACTTGGCTACCCGGAGACGAAGAATCCTAACAAGGGCGGCGTTGAGCTTGATGTCGTCCGGGGCCAACTCGCTCCAGTCCCTGCCGCGCACTATGGCTGTTGTGCGTGGCGCGGTGAAAGGCTGCGGTTCGTCCTCTACTATCCAGCACCAATCCGCGCGCCACTCCTCCCACTTGCCGCGGAGCTCCCCTTTCAGATAAGATTCCTTCTTGTTCAAGCGGAAGACCCAAGAGATACCTCCGGAGAGGGGGGCGCCGGTCTCTGCTCTAGGCATGAAGAAATGCCTAAAGAGCGCTATATTTGGATAGATCCCTATGTAGTTTTCGCACAGATGTGCGAAAACCGCCATCGTGAGGATGGCGTTGGGGGTGAAGTCTAAGAGATGGAGGTTGTATGTATTCATGATATCGCAGAAAAATTCAGAGAATGGAGGACACAGGCCGCAGTGGAAGAAGACAGCAAAGAAGAAATACCCGCTGGGGTACAGATCTCTGGCGGCGGCCGGGTAGACTCGGGTGCGGGGATGCGCCTTGGTCTTCTTGGCCCAGAACAGATAGTACTTGTTCCAGAGCTCCCTCGCGCTGAGCCTCGGCGCGAAGACGACGTTCCTCTTCCGCAGTGCGACAAGCTTCGCCGCCTGCTCGGATTTCTCCCTCTTGGTCTTCTCCGCTTTCGCCTTCTCGGCCTTCGGGGCCATGGCGGAGGCGGCGGAGGAAGGGGGCGAGAAGCTCGACGGCGCCGCGGATGCGGAAGAGGGCGGAGGAGATGAGCAGGCGGAGCGCAGAGGGGGATTTCTGGAGGTGGAAGAAGCAATGAAGACGAAGTAAGGTAACGGCCCCTGCTTCCTCTGCTTTTAAGGAGGAAGTGGGGGACGCTCCGCATTTCCCATTAAAGAACGTGGCCACGATCTCTCCCACGACGCCGCAATCGACGCGTGCCGTTAGGGAGGGATGCGGCGGATGCGGAAGGGGAATTACGGCTCGCCGTGGGCCGCGCGTGCCCGTGCACTGTTTTGGGCCTGGCCCAACAGCGCTGGGCACCGTGTGTGGCCCAGGCCCGGGGGCTCCTGTCGGTGTACTAAGATAGGGGTACCTTAGTACCCCAACTTGTGCACGGGCAGTAGCAGCTTCCCGCGGCAGGGTCTACCACGTGCTTGCCGGAAACCTCTCTGATCCTTATTTAAGCCATTCAAAAACAAAGTATACAAGATAGAAGATCAAGGCCCCGACAAGTGGAGCTTGCCGGGAAGGCCGTCCCAGGCTCAAGATTACCTCATTAGCTCAAGACCTTGGCAAGAGGAGCTTGCCAGGAAGATCAGAAGATTGCCTCTTAGAAGACACGCCTCGGCGCACCCTGTGCCCCGGCAAGACCCGGGGAGCGACAAGCTTCCCGGCCCGACAAGATCAAGACCCCGACAAGGTGCTTGCCGGGTGAAGCCTGCCCTGTGTGCCCGCGCTCCAGCTCATCGACCCACGCGTCGCCCTGGGGCCCTTCCAGGGACGCGTGGCGGATGGCTGTGCAGCCTGGGGGACACGGTGGCACTCCACGGTGACGAGCCTATCGCCGTGGCGAACGGAGACGCAAGTGCGGGCGCTTTTGGGGTCGACGTCGACGGGCATTAAATGCTCTTGTCCCCCACTGCCAAAGTAGGTGATGACCACTGTTCATCCACTGTTCATCCACTGTTCCCGCACTGTTACAACTACCACCGCAATTACATTTTTGCCCCTTTCTTCTACGTTGACACCTGTCGGTGACCCCTTGAGCTATAAAAGGAGGCCCATGCACAACGTAGAAAGGGGTCGGAACCTAGATAGCTCTCTCGCTCGGTGTAGCTAGTTCTTCAAGCTCCCGAGCTCCCCAATTCAATACAAACCAAGCAGGAGTAGGGTTTGACGCGTCCATCGTGGCCCGAACCTGGGTAAACTGCCTGCGTGAGCTCTACGATCTGCTCTTTGTGCTCCCTCCGCTCCCTTACCGCACGAACAAGGGGCTCCGGTCCCATAGGTGCTCGTGGTGGACAGTTTCCCCCGACAGCCGGGTTATGATTGTCTGCCAGGTTATGACTAAACACCTGCCGGGTTATCATCTGACTTAACACCTACCGGGTTATCATCTGACTTAACTCCTGCTGGTTTACCACGAGCCGGTTTACAGTCTATCTTAGCCATCTGTCTTCACTATCCACCTTAAGTGTTTGTCTTAACTGTCCGCTGGTTTACCAAGTCCCAGCCGGGTTATAACTCTGGCCGGGTCATACCGCGGGGTATATCCCCGACAATCGACACTGGCCCCCCTATATGTGGAAAGAATCCTCGGGTACAGTAACTCCATATGCAATTTGATTAATTAATTAATTTTTTATTATGTTGCAGATTAAAACCAAAGTTGGGCCTTGCTAGAGGAGTTTTATTCAAAGCGAACTGTCAAGGGGTCCCCATATACCCAAACCCGTTAGGAACGCAAAATCAAGGAACATAACACCGGTTTATCGGTTCTTAAGGCGGCGTGAGTGGAACAAAACACCGAGCAAAGGGCCAAGCCTTCCACTCATCGCCAAGTATATATGTGTGTTAATTTAATTAAAAGATATTGTGATATTCCAACAACCAAGTTCCGACTTTTAGCAATCTTCATCTTCACCTGCAACTAACAACGCTATAAGAGGGGCTGAGCAAGCGGTAACATAGCCATACAACGGTTTGCTGGGACGGTGTCAAAGTTTAGAGGTTTCATGGCAACAATGAGAGGCTGACAACAAATAGATAGGTAGCGCAACATATAGCGATAGCATTGAGACAACTAGGATAGCAATGGTAGTATTGATATCCAAGGTGACGGTCATCTTGCCTGAGATCCCGCAACGAAGAAGAGCGAGTCCATGAAGAAGACAAAGCCACGAAGACGAACCAAGCGTAGTCGAACGAATCCTCTCGATCGCAACAAAATAGGAACTATCGAGAAGACGCACAACCGGAAAGAACCAACGTAAACACACAAGCATAAACATGGCATGATGCACAACCAAGTATGATGCATGTCCGGGTTAAATATGCATGGCATGGCAAAGTGCACAAACAATACTACAAGTTAAGTGGAGTTCAATATGCAACGAGTTGCATATTGACAAAACACCACACTCAATTATTTAGTTCGCTCTCATTTATGAACCCAACAAGCTTAAATGTTCTTAACATGGCAAGGGGTGAAGCATAATTAAACTACACTATCTAAGCAATTTAAATGTGGCTGGAACAACAAACAACAATTCCGGAAAATCCCCATGTGACATTCAGCAATTCTAAAGCACACAACAATTCTTAAACATTTTAAATGTTGTTATCATGATGCAGATGACATGTACAAGTTTTATGCAATTTTGTTAAAAGTGGACATGAGCAATGTCACCGTGGTGGAAAGAAGGGGGTGCCACGGTGGCGAATTCGAAAATGATGCCGCGACAACATATCAATTCCGGTAACTCGTCGAGAGACCGGTGCAAAAGAAGGAGCGAGGGCACGTCATGCAAGATAGTGGGGTGATCCTGTTACTGGGTGCCCACGGGTCGATGGCATGGCAAAAGAGGAACGCGCACAAGACAAACGTGCATGATGCGAACGGGGGGCATCTCATACACACAAGCATTCGTTCACGGGCGTCGTCTCGGCGGTATACCTTTGAAGCATGCGATTTCAAGGAGGTTCGGGTCGTCGTGGAAAGTAGTCATTCTCGTTTCGTAGTTGTTCATTCGTCGTCGAGGGTAGTAGTGGTACTCGTAGTCTCGACGATGGTAGTCGTTCACAGGGTCTTCGAGGGTCGACAGTAGTGGAAGTAGTCGCTCTTGTTTCATTTCGGAGAGGTACTTGATGTTCTTGGCGATTCCGGAGACGGCGGTGGTTCCGGGACACTTGGCATTATCGCGTAGTCGTGCACGGGGTAGTCGAACTTGACGATTTGAAGGGGTACTTGGCGTATTCCATGCAGTCGAACTTGAGGCTTTGTGGAACTTGGCGGGTCCAGGGTACTTGGTGTGCAGCGAGCAACGATGCGGTGTGGTCAGGCTTGGCTTCCCGGGGCTTGACCAACTGGTGGTGTTGTAGAAAGTGCAGAGGCATGCGAGCCACGATGATGTTGAGCAGGAGCTCGATGTGGAGGAGGCATCGCCCTCTGCTCGACAGGAAGAAGCGGCGCTAGCGAGCACTTGGCGCACGGAGGAGGCCAGCGGGAGGAAGAGCATCTCAGGCGCGCTCCGGGCGGAGCTTGCATGCAAGGCCCTCGGGCACGAGGAGCTCGGGCGACTCAGCGGCGCGGCTGACTTCGGGCATAGGGAAGGAGTACCTGGCGGGCTGCGAGGACCTACGCGCTCGGGCTCTCGTGCAGAGGAGGCAGGGGACTCCAGCAGTGGTTGCTGCCGGTGGCTAGGAGCTCCCCGGTGGTGAAGCATGGGTGCGGGCGCGCGTGGAGAAGAAGGACGGTGGGGACAGGCGAAGGTCTTCGGAGGGTGCGGCCCGCGGGACTGGTGAGGGGTGCGGCGGTGGAGGCGGAGCGGCGCGGTGGTGGTGGAGCTCCGATGGGGCGGCACCCAGAGGGAGAGGCCGAGCGCCGAGGCGAGGCAGGCGAGGCGCGATGCGGGATGGTGACGCACGCGAGGGAACGAGCGAGCGGGAGGAGAGGTGGTGGTGGTGTGGGAATGAGAGGGAGAGGGTGAGGGATCGGGCTAACTTAGGTTTATGGAGGGGTCTAGGTGGGCCTTGGGCCACGATGCAGAGGGGCCAACCTGGCTGGGCTGCTAGGCTCTCTTCTCCCTTTTTTTCCAATTACCGAAAAAATGAGAAGAAAGGAAAGGAGGGCAGAAAAGGTTAAAGAAAAGATTTAGGCACGGAGTTAATTTTCTAGACTCAGACAAATGTGCACGGTCCATGAAAAATAGGAGTGGGCAACATTTGAACAAGATCAAGGTTTTTAAGAGTCCAAAAATGTTGGGAATTTTGGTGGTGATTGGAAAAGTGATGAAAGAATTCATGACAAAGTTTGGAGACCAAACTTGAAGTAGAAAAGACATGGGAAAATTTGCAAGTATGTTTGGTGATTCCATATTAATGGATTAATTATAATATCTCCATAATTATTAGGAGGATATGTTATATAGGGAAATCACCATGTGAATATCCTTCGATTTAAATGGAACGAAGATCCATGCAATTTATTTAGTTGAGTTGCAAAGATTAATGACACGAAGGCACGATGACATGATGCAATGCACAAATAAAATAGAGAAAGCAAAAGAAACACACGAAGATCACGAAACATATGAAAGTCTTCTGGAGTGTCGATCTTGGGGCGTCACAAGGGCAATCTCCATAAACATCTTCAATAGCACCATCTCATCTCAAACCCTAGTTCATCTCTTGTATTCAATCTTGTTACCGTAACTATAGATTGTTGCTAGGGGGTGACTAGTAGTGTTGATTCATCTTGTAGTTGATTACTATATGGTTTATTTGGCGGAAGATCATATGTTCAGATCCATTATGCATATTAATATCCCTCTGATCTTGAGCATGTTCATCACTTGTGAGTAGTTACCTTTGTTCTTGAGGCCACGGGAAAAATCATGTTGCAAGTAATCATGTGAATTTGATATGTGTTCGATATTTTGATAGTATGTATGTTGTGATTCCCTTAGTGGTGTAATGTGAACGTCGGCTACATGACACTTCACCATATTTGGGCCTAAGGGAATGCATTGTGGAGTATTAAATAGATGGTGGGTTGCGAGAGTGATAGAAACTTAAACCCCAGTTTATGGACTATTCCGTAAGGGACCGATTGGATCCTAGAATTTAATGATATGGTTAGAATTTATTCTTAATACTTTTCTCATAGTCGCGGAGGCTTGCGGGG
>LR738711.1:654437982-654521483 GCA_902687465.1 Secale cereale
GGGGGGGTTAATCATAAGTAAGAGGTTTGTTCAAGTAAGAACATCATGTAAGCACCGGTCCACCCACATATCAAATTATCAAAGTAGCAAAAACAAATCAAACCAACATGATGAAAGTGACTACATGAAATTCCCGTGTACCCTCAAGAACGCTTTGCTTATTGTAAGGGACCGTTTTGGCATGTCCTTTGCCTCAAAAGGATTGGGCTACCTTGTTGCATACTTGTTACAATTATCGTTACTTGCTCATTACAAATTACCTAGCTATCAAACTACTCGCTACTTACAATTTCAGCACTTGCAAGCACTACCTTACTGAAAACTACTTGTCATTTCCTTCTGCTCCTCGTTGGGTTCGACACTCTTACTTATAGGAAAGAGCTACAATTGATCCCCTATACTTGTGGGTCATCAGTGGCTTGCCCTCCAATGCCCTAGGGTCACTGGACAAAGGGGGAGGAAGGAAATCACTCCTTTCCTTCCCCACCAATCACTATCCCCTTTTGGGGGATCCTGATCTTATCCCTTTCGGATAGGATACTATTCCTTTTAATGTAGGATATTGGTGCACCTAGACCAGGGTTGTGGGGAATTTCCCCACTACCCACGTTCATGTGGGTCCACCATGCAGGTGGGCCCCACATCTGAACCTTCTACAACCTTTCCGGTATAATACCAAAAAACTCGTACTTTTTTCGAAATCTCGATAACAACTTTCCATATATTAATCTTTACCTCCGGACCATTTTGGAGATCCTCGTGATGACCTGGATCTCATTCGAGACTCCGAACAACCTTAGGTTACCAACACAATAACTCAACTATACTTAGATCGTCACCAAACGTTAAGTGTGTAGACCGTGCGGGTTAGATAACTATGCAGACATGTCCGAGACACCTCTACGGCCAGTAACCAATAGCGGGGCATGGATGCCCATATTGGTTCCTACATATTCTACGAAGATCTTTATCGGTCAAACCTCGATGTCAAGGATTCGGCTAATCCTGTATGATGTTCCCTTTTTCCATCGGTAACTTGCCCGAGATTCAATCGTTGGTATATCTATACCTAGTTCAGTCTCATTACCGGCAAGTATCTTTACTCATTTCATAATACAAGATCACTTGACTAACTCCTTAGTCACATTGCTTGCAAGCTCATTGTGATGCTATATTACCGAGTGGGCCTCGAGATACCTCTCTGTCACACGAAGTGACAAATCCCAGTCTTGATCCATGCCAACTCAACAGACACCCGCGGAGATACCCGTAGAGCATCTTTATAGTCACCCTGTTACGTTGCGACGTTTGATACACACAAGGCATTCCTACGGTGTTGATATGTCTCCAACGTATCTATAATTTTTTATTGCTCGATGCTATTATATATTCTATTTTGGATGCTTAATGGGCTTTATTATACATTTTTATTTAAGACTAACCTACTAACCCAAGGCCCAGTGCAAATTGCAGTTTTTTTGCCTATTTCAGTGTTTCGCAGAAAATGAATATAAATCAGAGTCCAAACGGAATGAAACCTTCGGGAGAGTTATTTTTGGAACGATATCAACATAGAAGACTTGGAGTACACGCCTGGAAGTGAGAGAGGCGGCCACGAGGGCAGGGGGCGCGCCCAGGAGGGTAGGCGCGTCCCCACCCTCGTGGGCCCCCTCTGGCTCCCCTGAAGTGCCTCTTCAGCCTATATATAGTCTCATACCCTGAAAACATCAAGGCAATCGACGAAACCCTAATTCCACCGCCGCAACCTTCTGTACCCAAGAGATCCTGATACATCTCCAACGTATCTACTTTTCCAAACCCTTTTGCCCTTATTTTGCACTCTAACTTGCATGATTTGAATGGAACTAACCCGGACTGACGTTGTTTTCAGCGGAACTGCCATGGTGTTGTTTTTGTGCAGAATAAAAAGTTCTCGTAATCGCCTGAAAATGAACGGAGAATTATTTCAGAAAATATAAAAAATATCTGCAAGAAGATCCTCACCGGTGGGCCCACACCCTGTCCTCGAGGGTGGGGGGCGCGCCCCCTACCTCGAGGCCCCCCCGATGCTCCACCGACGTACCCCTAGATCCTATATGTTCCGTTTTGGGGAGGAAAAATTCAGAGAGAAGGAATTATCGCGTTTTACGAGACGGAGCCGCCGCCAAGCCCTAATCTCTCTCGGGAGGGCTGATCTGGAGTCTGTTCGGGGCTCCGGAGAGTGGAGATCGTCTCCATCGTCATCATCAACCTTCCTCCATCACCAATTCCATGATGATCACCGCCGTGTGTGAGTAATTCCATCGTAGGCTTGCTGGACGGTGATGGGTTGGATGCGATCTATCATGAAATGGAGTTAGTTTTGTTAGGGTTTGATCCCTAGTATCCACTATTTCTGAGATTGATGTTGCTATAACTTTGCTATGCTTAATGCTTGTCACTAGGGCCCGAGTGCCATGATTTCAGATCTGAACCTATTATGTTTTCATGAATATATGTGTGTTCTTGATCCTATCTTGCAAGTCTATAGTCACCTACTATGTGTTATGATCCGGCAACCCCGAACTGACAATAATCGGGACCACTCCCGGTGATGACCATAGTTTGAGGAGTTCATGTATTCACTATGTGTTAATGCTTTGGTCCGGTACTCTATTAAAAGGATGCCTTAATATCCCTTAGTTTCCAATAGGACCCCGCTGCCATGGGAGGGTAGGACAAAAGATGTCATGCAAGTTCTTTTCCATAAGCACGTATGACTATATTCGGAACACATGCCTACATTGCATTGATGAACTGGAGCTAGTTCTGTGTCACCCTAGGTTATAACTTCTACATGATGAATTGCATCCGATGTAATTTCCCATCACCGATCCAATGCCTACAAGCTTTACCTATATTGCGAGTTGCCTATTTACTTTTCCGTCGCTACTATCACAAAAACTACAAAAAACACTATCGTTACTTTTATTGCTGCTACCGCCACTATCATATTACTTTGCTACTAAACTATCTTGCTGCAGATACTAAGTTTCCAGCTATTGTTGAATTGACAACTCAGCTGCTAATACTTAAGAGTATTCTTGGCTCCCCTTATGTCGAATCAATAAATTTGGGTTTAATACTTTACCCTCGAAAATTGTTGCGATCCCCTACACTTGTGGGTTATCAAGACTATTTTCTGGCACCGTTGCCGGGTAGCATAGCTCTATTCTTTAAGTCACTTGGGATTTATATCTATTTATCACTATGAAGAACTTGAAGGACTCAAAAACCAAGATCTTACCCTCAACTACGAGGGGAGGTAAGGAACTGCCATCTAGCTCTGCACTTGATTCTCCTTCCGTTATGAGTAAACTTGCGACACCTACTCCTGCTATTGAATCTGATATGTCGTATGTTCTTGATGATGCTACTTCTGCTATGTATTATGAAACTACCTCTATGCATGATACTGTGCCACTAGGTGAATTTCTAGATGAACAAATTGCTAAAGTTAGGGAGAGTGCAAATGTTGATGATATTTATGAAAGTGATGATGAAACTACTCCCAATAGATATGAATTTCCTGTTGTGCCTGAGGGTTATGTTATGTATGAAGAAACTGCTAGAGACTTTCTTGCTTGTAATGATAGATATGATCTTAAGAAGTTATTAGCTAAGCTGAAAGAAAAGTCCTTGAATGCTAGAATGAAACATGACCCTGCTTTTGCTACTTCACCTATTTGTGTTACTGATAAGGATTATGAATTCTCTGTTGATCCTGAGTTAATTACTTTGGTTGAATCTGATCCTTTCCATGGCTATGAGTCTGAAACTGTTGTGGCACATCTTACCAAGTTGAATGATATAGCCACCCTGTTTACCAATGATGAAAAGATCCGCTACGATTATATCCTTAAGTTATTTTCGTTCTCGTTAAAGGGTGATGCTAAGACCTGGTTTAATTCTCTTGATCCTGGTTGTGTGTGTAGTCCCCAGGATATGATGTATTACTTCTATACTAAATATTTTCCCGCTCATAAGAAACAAGCTGCCTTACGGGAAATATATAACTTTGCTCAAACTGAAGAAGAGAGTCTCCCACAAGCTTAGGGGAGGCTTCTCCAGCTACTTAATGCTTTGCCTGATCATCCTCTTGAGATGCATGATATACTTGATGTCTTTTATAATGGACTAACCGATGCTTCCAGAGACCACCTGGATAGTTGTGCTGGTTGTGTTTTCAGGGAAAGAACAGTTGAACAAGCTGAATTACTATTGAATAATATGCTGGCCAATGAAAATAATTGGACGCTTCCTGAACCAGCCCCTAAGCCAACTCCGAAGAAAAGAGGTGTTCTATTTCTCAGTCCCGAAGACATGCAAGAGGCAAAGAAATCTATGAAAGAAAAAGATATTAAAGCTGAAGGTGTTAAGAATTTACCACCTATTGAAGAAATACATGGTCTTGATAACCCGACACAGGTAGTAAAGGTAAATTCTCTTTATAGATTTGATGAAGGTGATATTCCTCGTTATAAGTCTGCTAGCCAATGCTTAGATGAGTTTGACAATTTTATTGTGAAACAGGAAAACTTCAATGCTTATGTTGGTAGACAATTACAACACAATGCTTATATGATTGAACGCTTGAGTGATTATCTGTCTAGAGCTAAAGGTGAACTGAAACTTATTAGTAATCATGCTTCCATGGTCACCACTCAAGTAGAACAAGTACTTAAGGCTCAGAACGATTTGCTCAATGAATTAAATAGTAAGAATAATGACTATGTTGTTAGAGTTGCTACTAGGGGTGGTAAAATGACGCAGGAACCTCTGTATCCTGAAAGCCACCCTAAGAGAATTGAGCAAGATTCTCAGAGAGCTAAATTAGATGCACCCAGTTCTTCTTAGAAGAAGAAAAAGAAAAATGATAGAAATTTGCATGCTTCTAGTGAACCTGTAGGTGCCACACCTGAGAATCCCAATGATATATCTGTTTCTGATGCTGAGACACAATCTGGTAATGAACATGAACCTAGTGATAATATTAACAATGATGTTCATGATGATGCTCAACCTAGCAATGATAATGATGTAGAGATTGAACCTGCTGTTGATCTTGATAACCCACAATCAAAAAATCAATGTTATGATAAGAGAGACTTTGTTGCTAGGAAGCACGGTAGGGAAAGAGAACCATGGGTTCAGAAACCCATGCCTTTTCCTCCGAAACCATCCAAGAAAAAGGATGATGAGGATTTTGAACGCTTCGCTGAAATGATTAGACCTATCTTTTTGCATATGCGTTGACTGGTGTGCTTAAAACAAATCCTTATGCTAAGTATATGAAAGACATTATTACCAACAAAAGAAAGATACCTGAAGTAGAAATTTCCACCATGCTTGCCAATTACACTTTTGAGGGTGGAATGCCTAACAAGTTAGGAGATCCAGGAGTACCTACTATACCTTGCTCCATTAAGAGAAACTATGTTAAAACTGCTTTGTGTGATCTTGGAGCCGGTGTTAGTGTTATGCCTCTCTCTTTATATCGTAGACTTGACTTGAGTAAGTTGACACCTACTGAAATATCCTTGCAAATGGATGATAAATCAGCTGCTATACATGTCGGTATTTGTGAGGATGTGCCTATTGTAGTTGCAAATGTTACTATTCTAACGGACTTTGTTATACTTGATATTCTCGAGGATGATAGTATGTCTATTATCCTTGGAAGACCTTTTTTGAATACTGCGGGGGCTGTTACTGATTGCAACAAAGGCAATGTCACTTTTCACGTCAATGGTAATGAGCATACGGTACACTTTCCGAGGAAACAACCTTAGGTCTACAGTATCAATTATATTGGAAAAACTTTGACTATTACTATTGGAGGTTTTGAGTTTCCTATTCCTCTATTAAGAAGACATATGACATTCTTATTGTTGGGGACATACATATCCCCATTGAGGTAACCTAGTGTTATTCGAAAATTCTCCGGTTTCATGTTACTCGGAAAGAGTTTATTAACAAGACCTGATCAACGTTGTTAATGGATTCCTTTTGATGAGCATGGGATAGGTGAATCTAGATAGCACAAAACTTCTGTACCCTCCTTTTACTTTCTGTTAATTAGGTTAAATAAAACAAAAAATAGCATTGTCTGCCTATTTCCAGACTTATCCGTGCAATAAAAAAATATCCCAAAAATAAAAGTTCTCCAAATGCCATGAAAATGAAATATGATTTTTTCTAGAATATTTAAGAAAATATGGCACTAAACACACAGTGAGGGGAGCCAACACGTGGCCACGAGGGAACAGGGCGCACCCCCTGCCCAGGGCACGCCCCCCTGCCTCGTGGGCCCCACGTGGCCCCCCCTCCACTTATCCTTTCACCCATGCTCTTCTTCTTCCTCCCAAAAAAAATCCCCAACCAGCTCAAACCCGAGTTCTAGCTCATCTTGCTGCCATTTTCGATCTCCTTGCTCAAAGCACCATTCACCAAACTGTTTGGGGAGATTGTTCCTTGGTACGTGACTCCTCCATTGGTCCAATTAGTTTTTGTTCTAGTGCTTTATTTGTTGCAAATTTATGCTGCTGTCGTGACCTTGTTCTTGAGCTTGCATGTCAAATTTTCTTGGTCCCAAGTAGTTCTGGTGCATGATATAGCCTCTAGGCACTTATAGGAGTTGTTGCTGTCAATCTTGTTGAGTTTGGTTAACTTTAATTTTGAAGTTACTACAAATTTCAGACAATTTCAGAAAAATGTCTAGGAGAAACTTCCAAGGTGGTCCTTCAAGGAAGCAAGAACCGAGGCTTGCATTCTGTGAACCGGACGATGAACCATCGAGGGATGCTGATGTGCGGCCTTGTGAATGGCCGTCAGATGAATTTATTGGTCACGCTGGCATCAAAGATGAATTTTACGCATGCGTGCGTAACGCTGACCTCGAGGACTTCGTACAAAATAAGTGTCCTCAATACCGTGGCTTAACTGATAGCTTTGTGAGAAGGTTTAAATTTTCATCTTCACGTAATTCTCACACAGTTCTGTTTGACCTTTATGATAAATCTTATACCATGGACTTAGAGGATTTTAATGTTGCCTGCAAGCTCCCATAGTGGGGTAGTATGAGTGGTCCTCGCAAATCTGAACTTAGAGAATTCCTAGCTAGTATTACAGTGGGGGAGTCCAGGGACGTCACACAAGCTACCACGGGGAGCATACATTTTCCTGCTATTCATTACTTTGCTCTCTTTATCGGTAGATGCATAAACGGTAAAGATGAGGCTTGTCACATGTGTGTCCCTGATCTTAGTGTTCTCAGGAGTGTTGTACTAGGTGATAGGCAATATAATCTGGGAGCTATTATTGCACGTAGGCTACACCATAATGGTTTGCATGGAGATTTATTTGGTGGGATCTATGCTACTCGCATAGCCCGCTATCTTGGTGTGTCTGTGCACACGAATGATGAACCTTTACCTCCTGCTTATTTAGACTGTCATGCTATGGCTAGTCACCGGTTTATAGAGTGGGATAATCAAACCTTCAAATATTGACTAATCTTTAACAGGCAGCATGCCATCCCTATTGTTCTTCCTGCCCCTACTTTGTTTAACTTTCAGGAAAAAGGAAGATACACTATAACTATGGAGGAGGCAAATGCCTATTATAACATGACGGAGGTAACCCGCCTTCGAGCTGCAGCTCAGCATGCAGCATCTGCCGCATCTCAGTACGACCCCAACTACAACTTTGGATATCCGTCAGACCAGTACTGGCCATAAACCAACTTAGGCCAAAAGCCTAAGCTTGGGGGAGTACGTGTTTCTCACTGACTTACATTCATGTTCACACACTTATTCTAGCTGTCGGTGCTCACACTCTTTCACTGTACCATCCATGCTTAGTTTCAATTTCTTTTTCTTAGCCTTTTTCTTGTGTGCTAGAAAAACCCAGAAAAACAAAAATATATTAGTTGTAGCTTCTAGCTAGTTCACTTTCTTTGCTTGTAGTAGTAACCAAAAAATGAAAACCCAAAAAGATTTCCCGTTCTTCTTTTGCTTGTTGGGAGCTTTCCCGTGTAAATAGTTTCTTTTCCTATCTTTAGGGGTTAAGAGTAGAAGACCATGATTGAAGATGCTTAGTGGCTCTCATATGCTCTATTGTTGACTTGACCTTGAGCCATACTACCGTGTCTTCTCTCTTGTATTAAATGCCTGCAGATTCCAGCTTAGTCCAATGCACATGCACTATTATTATTATCCACACTATTTGGTCGTGCGAGTGAAAGGCAATAAGGATGATATATGATGAACTAATTGAGATGAGAAAAGTTGGTATGAACTCGACCTCTCTTGTTTTTGTAAATATGATTGCTCATCGTTCTTGATTCAACTTGTTATGAATGAAACATGTTTGCAATGACAATTAAAGATCTTAACTGATTATGCCATGCTTAATTAGCTGAGAGTTTATAATGGTCTATCTTGCATGCCAACATGATATTAAAATGGTTGTGATGTGGTATGATGGGTGGTATCCTCCTTTGAACGATTTAAGTGACTTGACTTGGCACATGTTCACGCATGTAGTTGATACAAATCAACATAGCCTTCACGACATTCATGTTCTTGGTGATTTATATCCTACTCATGCTTGCATTCATTGTTGATTAATTTTAATGCATGTCCATGACCGTTGTTGCTCTCTAGCTGGTCGCTTCCCAGTCTCTTTCTAGCCCTCACCTGTACTAAGTGGGAATACTGCTTGTGCATCCACTTCCATAAACCCCAAAGTTATTCCATATGAGTCCACCATACCTTCCTACATGCGGTATTTACCTGTCGTTCCAAGTAAATTTGTATGTGCCAAACTCTAAACCTTCAAATGAAATTCTATTTTGTATGCTCGAATAGCTCATGTATCAACTAGGGCTATCTATATCTTCCATGCTAGGTGGGTTATTTCTCACGTTGAGCGGAATCCGCTCATCATTCATGAGAAAATGGCTGGTAATCGGGATGCCCAGTCCTATGCTCAAAAATCATAAATAATTAAACAAAACTCCCCCAGGGCTGTTGCTGGTTTGGACGGTACCCGTTGTTTTGGGCTAGCCGTGGAGTGTGATTGTTGGTGGTTGGGGGAGTATAAACTTTACCATTCTGTTTGGGAACCGCCTATAATGTGCGTAGCATGGGAGATATCGAGATTCTTGGTTGTTATGTTGACAATGAAAGTATACCGCTCAAAATGTTATTCATCTCTATTTAAAAATCGAGCTCTAGCACCTCTACAAATCCCTGCTTCCCTCAGCGAAGGGCATATCTATTTACTTTTATGCAGAGTCATCATCCTCTTATCAAAAAGCACCAGTAGGAGAGCACCTCTGTCGTTGCATGTATTACTATTAATTTGCATTGAGTATGATCATGACTGGATCTCTTTTACCATGAATTACAATGTCTAGTCAGTCCTTGATCTTTAAAGGTGCTCTGAATTTATGTTTTGCGGTCTCAGAAAGGGCTAGCGAGATACCATCCTATTATATCATATCATGATTGTTTTGAGAAGTGTTGTCATCTGAGGTTTATTATTATTTCTCACTAGTTGATTATGCCATTGATGTGAGTAGTCTTGAGACATGAAAGTTAATGTGAATGTGGTTAGTTCATGATCTTGTTGAAAACATGGATGCTAGCCTACATATGTACAACAACAAGAGCAAACAGAGTTTGTCAAAGTTTTTCTTTATCACTTTCAGTTTATCAACTGAATTTCTTGAGGACAAGCAAAGGTTTAAGATTGGGGGAGTTGATACGTCTCCAACGTATCTACTTTTCCAAACCCTTTTGCCCTTGTTTTGGACTCTAACTTGCATGATTTGAATGGAACTAACCCAGACTGACGCTGTTTTCAGTAGAACTGCCATGGTGTTGTTTTTGTGCAGAATAAAAAGTTCTCAGAATCGCCTGATAATCAACGGAGAATTATTTCAGAAAATATAAAAAATATCTGCAAGAAGATCCTCACCGGGGGCCCACACCCTGTCCTCGAGGGTGGGGGGCGCGCCCCTCTGCCCAGGGCGCGCCCCCCTGCCTCGAGGGCCCCCCGATGCTCCACCGACGTACCCCCAGATCCTATATCTTCCATTTCAGGGAGAAAAAATCAGAGAGAAGGAATTATCGTGTTTTACGAGACGGAGCCACTGCCAAGCCCTAATCTCTCTCGGGAGGGCCGATCTGGAGTCCGCTCGGGGCTCCGGAGAGTGGAGATCGTCGCCATCGTCATCATCAACCTTCCTCCATCACCAATTCCATGATGCTCACCGCCGTGTGTGAGTAATTCCATCGTAGGCTTGCTGGACAGTGATGGGTTGGATGGGATCTATCATGTAATCGAGTTAGTTTTGTTAGGGTTTGATCCCTATTATCCACTATGTTCTGAGATTGATGTTGCTATAACTTTGCTATGATTAATGCTTATCACTAGGGCCCGGGTGCCATGATCTGAACCTATTATGTTTTCATGAATATATGTGTGTTCTTGATCCTATCTTGCAAGTCTATTGTCACATACTATGTGTTATGATCTGGCAACCCCGAAGTGACAATAATCGGGACCACTCCCGGTGATGACCATAATTTGATGAGTTCATGTATTCACTATGTGTTAATGCTTTGGTCCGGTACTCTTTTAAAAGGAGGCCTCAATAGGACCCCGCTGGCATGGGAGGGTAGGACAAAAGATGTCATGCAAGTTCTTTTCCATACGCACGTATGATTATATTCGGAATACATGACTACATTGCATAGATGAACTGGAGCTAGTTCTGTGTCACCCTAGGTTATAACTTCTACATGATGAATTGCATCCGACGTAATTTCCCATCACCGATCCAATGCCTACGAGCTTTACCTATATAGCTAGTTTCCTATTTACTTTTCCGTTGCTACTATCAGAAAAACTACAAAAAACACTATCGTTACTTTTATTGCTGCTACCGCCACTATATTACTTTGCTACTAAACTATCTTGCTGCAGATACTAAGTTTCCAGGTGTGGTTGAATTGACAACTCAGCTTCTAATACTTAAGAGTATTCTTTGGCTCCCCTTGTGTCGAATCAATAAATTTGGGTTTAATACTTTACCCTCGAAAACTGTTGCGATCCCCTACACTTGTGGGTTATCAGATCCCATCTTGGGGCCTATTCTGGAGCTCCGCCGGAGGGGGCATCGATCACAGAGGGCTTCTACATCAACACCATAGCCTCTCCGATGTGTTGTGAGTAGTTTCCCAAAGACCTTCGGGTCCATAGTTATTAGCTAGATGGCTTATTCTCTCTCTTTGGATTTCAATACAAAGTTCTCCTCGATTTTCGAGGAGATCTATTCGATGTAATCTTTTTGCGGTGTGTTTGTCGAGATGCGATGAATTGTGGGTTTATGATCTAGATTATCTTTGAACAATATTGGATTCTTTTCTTAAATCTTTTATTTATGATTATAATATCCTTGCAAGTCTCTTCGAATTATTGGTTTGGTTTGGCCTACTAGATCTATAGTTCTTGTAATGGGAGAAGTGCTTGGCTTTGGGTTCAATCTTGCAGTGTCCTTTCCCAGTGACAACAGGGGCAGCAAGGCACGTATTGTATTGTTGACATCGAGGATAAAAAGATGGGGTTTATATCATATTGCTTGAGTTTATCCTTCTACATCATGTCATCTTGCTTAAGGCGTTACTCTGTTCTTATGAACTTAATACTCTAGATGCATGCTGGATAGCGGTCGATGTGTGGAGTAATAGTAGTAGATGCAGAATCGTTTTGGTCTAGTTGTCACGGATGTGATGCCTATATACAATGATCATGCCTAGATATTCTCATAACTATGCTTTTTCTATCAATTGCTCGACAGTAATTTGTTCACCCACCGTAGAATTCTGCTATCATGAGAGAAGCCACTAGTGAAACCTATGGCCCTCGGGTCTATTCTCATCATATTAATCTTCCATCAACTGTTTACTTTACTTTGCATTATTTACTTTCAATCTCTATACCAAAAATACCAAAAATATTATCTTATCATATGTATCAGATCTCACTCTCGTAAGTGACCGAGAAGGGATTGGCAACTCCTTTTTTGCGTTGGCTCCGAGGTTCTTATTTGTTTGTGCAGGTGAGAGGGACTCGCGCGTGGTCTCCTACTGGATTGATACCTTGGTTCTCAAAAACTGAGGGAAATACTTACGCTACTATGCTGCATCACCCTTTCCTCTTCGAGGGAATACAACGCAAGCTCGAGAAGTAGCAAGAAGAATTTCTGGCGCCGTTGCCGGGGAGATCTACGCAAAAGTCATATACCAAGTACCCATCACAAACACTTATCCCTCGCATTACATTATTTGCCTTTCGCCTCTCATTTTCCTCTCCCCACTTCACCTTTGCCTTTTTCCGTTTGCCTTTCTATTTGCTGTGTTGCCATGTGCCTTCTATTTGCTTGCATATTTGCTTGTTAAAAATCTATTGTTATGGATCCACTTAAAGTGTTCTACTTGGATCATCTTCGATCCTTATGCGCTTGTGCTGAAACCCCAACTAGCCTAGTTGATGGGAAATCTTTAGATGAGCATGCTCGTTTTGTGCGTCACCGTTTGTCTGAAAAGGGGAGACTCTTATGGGATCAAATAAACAGATTGTTGTGTTATGCTTGGAATCTTTGTGAAATTTGTGATTTTACTTGTTGCTCTAAGAACCCCAAAAAACACCTCCCCTACGTATGTGAGTTTAATGATAATGAATTCTTATCTTCTTATGCAAAGGGTGTTTATAGTTACTACGATATTGAACAAATTGAAGAATTTGTTGCTTTTAAGGGTGCTTATGAAGTTGCTTGTTTGATTGAAAAGTATGATATTACTCTCTACGAATCTGGAAATTTCGACATACTTAAATATTGCTTTGAAAACTATGCTCATAATATCTATGTCAAAGAATTTATCGAAAGAATGACCGCTGCTTTGGAAGAAAATAATGATATGCATGAATCTATAGATAATTTTGATTCCGATGACTTGATTGAAATATCCCTTGATGAACATGACGCTTTCTATTCTTGTGGCCATGATGCCAATATTTATGAAGATGAATTTGCTATAGTTCCCTATGTTAAACATGAGATCGTTGCTATTACTCCCATACTTGATAGTTCTTTCGATGAAAAGCATGATTGCAATGATGTTATTATAAATTCTCTTAATGTCAATTGTGTTAATGATATGCAAAACCTCAAGCTTGGGGATGCTAGTTTTGTTATGACTACTATTTGTTGCAATGATCATGATTGGGGTGATTCTTCTTATGATCTTGAAAATTTATTAATCCCCATGATGAATATGAGATTGATAATAATGTTTGCAATAATATTGAAAGTGGGTTTGGAAGAGTGTCAACTTTAGATCCCACATATTTGGAGTATGATCAATCTTATGATTTTTTTGATAAAAGTGGGTTTGGAGAGGTCATGACTTTAGTTATTGTTGATCCCACTATTTTGGAAGAGTGTCAACTTTGCATGCATTTGGTTCATGTTGAGAATATGTTTTGTGATAGCTATATTGTTGAATTTTCTTATGATCCTACGTGCAATTATTATGAGAGAGGAAAATATGGTTGTAGAAATCTTCATGTTACTAAATTACCTCTCTTCATGTTGAGATTGATCTTGTTTCTTTCTTCTTCCTTGCATATGTTAGATCTTGGTTGTCTTGCTAATTTGTTTTCCTATAAAATGCCTATGCATAGGAAGTATGTTAGACTTAGATGTGATTTTCACATCCTATATGATGCTCTATTTGTGCTTCAAGTCTTGTCATTCATGTGAACATCATTGAAATCTCAATGCCTAGCTAGGGGCGTTAAACGATAGCGCTTGTTGGGAGGCAACCCAATTTTATTTTATTTGTTTTTGCTTCTTTTTAGGAATAAATATTGCATCTAGCTTCTGTTTAGATGTGGTTTCGTGTTTTAATTAGTGTTTGTGCCAAGTAGAACCTTTGGGAAGACTTGGGTGAAGTTTATGCGATCATGCTGTAAAAAAACAGAAACCTTAGCGCTCACAAGATTAGCTACCATGTTTTACTGGAGAGTGATTTTTAGTTGAATTATTTTTCTGATGATTAATAGAAAAATTCCTCAAGTCCACCAATTTATTTCAATCTTTTTAGAGTTACAGAAGTATTCGAAAGTTACAGATTGCTACAGACTGTTCTGTTTTTGACAGATTCTGTTTTCCTTGTGTTGTTTGCTTATTTTGATGAATCTATGAGTAGTATCGGGGGGTATGAATCATAGAGAAGTTGGAATAAAGTAGGTTTAACACCAATAAAAACAAAGAATGAGTTCATTACAGTAACTTTGAGTGGTGGTTTGTTTTCTTATACTAACGGAACTCACAAGATTTTTGGCTAAGTTTTGTGTTGTGTAGTTTTCAAGTTTTGGGTAAGGATTTGATGGACTATGGAACAAAGAGTGGCAAGAGCCTAAGCTTAGGGATGCCCAAGGCACCCCTAGGAAAAATTCAATGACAACCAAAATCCTAAGCTTGGGGGTGCCCCGAGAAGGCATCCCCTCTTTCGTCTTCATCTATTGGTAACTTTACTTGAGACTATATTTTTATTCACCACATGATATGTGTTTTGCTTGGAGCGTCATGTATGATTTGAGCCTTTGCTTTTTAGTTTACCACAATCATCCTTGCTGGACACACCTTTTGAGAGAGATACACATGAATCGAAATTTATTAGAATACTCTATGTGCTTCACTTATATCTTTTGAGCTAGATAGTTTTGCTCTAGTACTTCACTTATATATTTTAGAGCACGGTGGTGGTTTTGTTTTGTAGAAATTATTTATCTCTCATGCTTCGCTAATATCTTTTTGAGAGTCTATTAGAACATCATGGTAATGTGCTTTGGTTATAAAACTAGTCCTAATATGATAGGCATCCAAGATGGGTATAGTAAAAACTTTCATATAAAGTGCATTGAATATTATGAGAAGTTTGATACTTGATGATTGTTTTGAGATATGAGGATGGTGATATTAGAGTCATGCTACCAGAGTAGTTTTCAATTTGAGAAATACTTGTGTTGAGGTTTGCAAGTCCCGTAGCATGCACGTATGGTAACCGTTGTGTGACAATTTTGAAGCATGAGGTATTTCATTAAGTGTCATCCTTTGTGTGGAGGCCGGGATCGCATGATGGTTAACTTCTACCAACCCTTCCCCTAGGAGCATGCGTCTAGTACTTTGTTTTGATGACTTGTAGATTTTTGCAGTAAGTATGTGAGTTCTGTATGACTAGTGTTGAGTCCATGGATTATACGCACTCGCACCCTTCCACCTTTGCTAGCCTCTCTTGTATCGCTCAACTTTTGCCGGTACCATACACCCACCATATACCTTCCTCAAAACAGGCACCATACCTACCTATCATGGCATTTGCATAGCCATTCTGAGATATATTGCCATGCAACTTTCCACCGTTCCGTTTACTATGACACGCTTCATCATTGTCATATTGCCATGCATGATCATGTAGTTGACATCATATTCGTGGCTAGGCCACCATGCATAATTTTTTCATACATGTCACTCTTGATTCATTTCACATCTCGGTACACCGCCGGAGGCATTCATATAGAGTCTTACTTTGTTCTAGTATCGAGTTGTAATATCGAGTTGTACATCAATAGAAGTGTGATGATCATCATTATTAGAGCATTGTCCCAAAGAAAAAAAGAGAAAAAAACGAAGAAAGACCAAAGAAAAAAGGAAGGCCCAAAAGAAAAAAAAGAAAAAAGGGACAATGCTACTATCTTTTTCCACACTTGTGCTTCAAAGTAGCACCATGATCTTCATGATAGATAACCTCTTATTTCGTCACTTTCATATACTAGTGGGAAATTTTCATTATAGAACTTGGCTTGTATATTCCAACGATGGGCTTCCTCAAATGCCCTAGGTCTTCGTGGGCAAGCAAGTTGGATGCACACCCACTTAGTTACTTTTGTTGAGCTTTCATACATTTATAGCTCTAGTGCATCCGTTGCATGGCAATCCCTACTCACTCACATTGATATCTATTGATGGGCATCTCCATAGCCCATTGGTATGCCTAGTTGATGTGAGACCACCTTCCTCTTTTGTCTTCTCCACAGCCACCACTCCATTCCACCTATAGTGCTATATCCATGGCTCACGCTCATGTATGCGTGAAAGTTGAAAAAGTTTGAAATTATTAAAGTATGAAACAATTGCTTGGCTGAAACCGGGGTTGTGCGTGATTTGAGTTTTTGTCTGACGAAGATGGAGCATAGCCAAACTATATGATTTTGTAAGGATGAACTTTCTTTGGCCATGTTATTTTGAGAAGACATGATTACCTTGATACTATGCTTGAATTATTATTATTCTTATGTCAATATTGACTTTTGTCTTGAATCTTCGGATCTGAACATTCATGCCACAATAAAGAAAATTACATTGAGAATTATGTTGGTTAGCATTCCACATCAAAAATTCTGTTTTTTATCATTTACCTACTCGAGGACGAGTAGGAATTAAACTTGGGGATGCTTGATACGTCTCCAATGTATCTATAATTTTTTATTGTTCCATGCTATTATATATTCTGTTTTGGATGTTTAATGGGCTTCATTATACACTTTTATATTATTTTTGGGACTAACCTACGAACCCAAGGCACAGTGCAAATTGTTGTTTTTTTGCCTATTTCAGTGTTTCGCATAAAAGGAATATAAAACAGAGTCCAAACGGAATGAAACCTTCGGGATAGTTATTTTTGGGACAATATCAACACAGAAGACTTGGAGTACACGCCTGGAAGCAAGAGAGGCGGAGACGAGGGCAGGGGCGCGCCCAGGGGGGTAGGTGCGCCCCCACCCTCGTGGGCCCCCTCTGGATCCCATGACGTGCCTCTTCAGCCTATATATAGTCTCATACCCTGAAAACATCGAGGCAATCGATGAAACCCTAATTCCATCCACGCAACCTTATGTACCCGTGAGATCCCATCTTGGGGCCTGTTTCGGAGCTCCGCCGTAGGGGGCATCGATCATGGAGGGCTTCTACATCAACACCATAGCCTCTCCGATGAGTTGTTAGTAGTTTGCCACAGACCTTCGGGTCCATAGTTATTAGCTAGATGGCTTCTTCCCTCTCTTTGGATCTCAATACAAAGTTCTCCTCAATCTTCGAGGAGATCTATTCGATGTAATCTTTTTGCGGTGTGTTTGTCGAGATCCGATGAATTGTGGGTTTATGATCATGATTATCTTTGAACAATATTGGATTCTTTTCTGAAATCTTTTATGTATGATTATAATATCCTTGCAAGTCTCTTCGAATTATTGATTTGGTTTGGCCTACTAGATCTATAGTTCTTGCCATGGGAGAAGTGCTTGGCTTTGGGTTCAATCTTGCGGTATCCTTTCCCAGTGACAGCAGAGCAAGGCACGTATTGCATTGCTGCCATCGAGTATAAAAAGATGGGGTTTATATCATATCGCTTGAGTTTATCCTTCTACATCATGTCATCTTGCTTAATGCGTTACTCTGTTCTTATGAACTGCATGCTGGATAGCGGTCGATGTGTGGAGTAATAGTTGTAGATGCAGAATTGTTTCGGTCTACTTGTCACGGACGTGATGCCTATATACAATGATCATGCCTAGATATTCTCAAAACTATGCGCTTTTCTATCTATTGCTCGACTGTAATTTGTTCACCCACCATAGAATTCTGCTATCATGAGAGAAGCCACTGGTGAAACCTATGGCCCCCGGGTCTATTCTCATCATATTAATCTTCCATCAACTATTTACTTTACTTTGCATTATTTACTTTCAATATCTATACCAAAAATACCAAAAATATTATCTTACTATATCTATCAAATCTCACTCTCGTAAGTGACCGAGAAGGGATTGACAACCCCTTTTATCGCATTGGCTGCGAGATTCTTATTTGTTTGTGCAGGTGCGAGGGACTCGCGCGTGATCTCCTACTAGATTGATACCTTGGTTCTCAAAAACTGAGGGAAATACTTATGCTACTGTGTTGCATCACCCTTTCCTCTTCGAGGGAATACAATGCAAGCTCAAGAATTAGCAAGTGCTAGCGAGTTGCATGATCTCGCAGACTTAGGAACAAATACTTGACATGAAGAAAGCAGTAGCAATAAACTAATACGATTGAATGCTATGCTTACGGTTGGGTCTTGTCCATCCGATCATTCTCCTAATGATGTGATCCCGTTATCAAATGACAACTCATGTCTATGGTTAGGAAACCTTAACCATCTTTGATCAATGATCTAGTCTAGTAGAGGCTCACTAGAGACACGTTGTTGTCTATGTATCCACACATGTATCTGAGTTTCCAATCAATACAATTCTAGCATGGATAATAAACGATTATCATGAACATGGAAAATGATAATAACCAATTTATTATTGCCTCTAGGGCATATTTCCAATAAGAAAAGGCATTAGAATTACTCCACGCAGTTTTATATTGGCTAAAAACACTATAAATAACAGTAGGAAAAAGGAGACCAGAAAATGAGAGAAAAAGAGAGAAGGGCCAATGTTACTATCCTTTCCACAATTGTGCTTCAAAGTGGCACTATGTTTTTCATATAGAGAGTCTCCTATGCTTTATTTTTCATATAATTAGTGGGCATTTTTCATTAGATAAGTTGGCATGTATAGTTGAATGATGGGCTTCCTCAAATGCCCGAGGTCTTCTAGAGCAAGCAAGTTGGATGCACACCCACTTAGTTTTATTTTTGAGCTTTCATACACTTACAACTCTTAGCGCATATGTTGCATGGCAATCCCTACTCCTTGTACTGACATCAATTGATGGGTATCTCCATAGCCCGTTGATTGCCTCCTTGATGTAAGACTTTCTCATTTTTTGTCTTCTCCATATCATCTCTACCACCACACTCTATTCCACCAATAGTGTTATGTCCATGGCTTGCGCTCATGTACTGCGTGAGAGTTAAAAAGTATGAACCAATTGCTTGGATAACACCTGGGTAGTGCATGATTTATACTTTGCGTTAAGAAGATGGAGCATGACAAGGCTATATGATTTTGTAGGGATAACGTTCTTTAGCATTGATATTTTGAAAGACATGACTTCTTGTTGGTCTGCCTTATTATTGTTGTTTTATGTCAAATTATAGACTATTGCTTTGAATCATTGGGAACTGAATATTCATGTCACAAAAGAAAGATTACATTGATAAACATGTCAGGTAGCATTCCACCTCAAAAATTATGTTTTTATCATTTACCTACTCGAGGACGCGCATGAATTATGCTTGGGGATGCTTGATACGTCTCCAACGTATCTATATTTTTTTATTGTTCCATGCTATTATAGTATCAATCTTGGATGTTTATTATGCATTTATATGTCATCATATATCATTTTTGGGACTAACCTATTAACTTAGTGCTTATGTCTAGTTGTTGTTTTTTGCCTGTTTGGTTTTCCACAATGTTTGTACCAACCGAAATCCAAATGCCATGAAACTTTTTGGAGATTTTTTTGGACATAAGAGATACTAGAAGCTTCGGGAGAGGGCCATTAGACGAAGGAGGTGGCCATGAACCACCAGGACGCGCCCAGGGTGTACGTGCACCCTCGTGCCTCATGGGCCCACCTTTGCTTCGATTGACCTAACTCCGCCTCTATAAATTCTCTAAAATCAGTAAACCAATAGAGAGACACACAAAATACTTTTTCTGCCACCGCAAGCTTTTGTTCTTGAGAGATCCCATTTCGAGAACTTTTCGGGCACCCTGCTGGAGGGGGGATCAACCACGGAGGGGATCTACATCTACCTTGTTGCCCTTCTGATGATGTGTGAGTAGTTTACCATAGACCTATGGGTCCATAGCTTGTAGCTAGAAGGATTCTTCTCTCTCTTTGATCTCAATACAATGTACTACTAGATGTTCTTGGAGTTCTATTCAATGTAATTACTTTTCGTGATGTGTTTGTTGGAATTCGATGAATTGTGAGTTTATGATCAGATTATCTATGAATATTATTTGTGTCTTCTCTGAACTCTTTTATGCATTATTATGATAGCTTTGTATTTCTCTCCGTCTATTGATTTGGTTTGGCCAACTCGATTGTTTTTTGCTGCAACGGGAGAAGTGATTTGTAAAGGGTTCAATCTTGCGATGTGATGTCTACTACGCAACCTTCTTCTTGTAGAGGTTGTTCGGCCTCCAAGTGCAGAGGTTTGTAGGACAGTAGCAAATTTCCCTCAAGTGGATGACCTAAGGTTTATCAATCCGTGGGAGGCGTAGGATGAAGATGGTCTCTCTCAAACAACCCTGCAACCAAATAACAAAGAGTCGCTTGTGTCCCCAACACAACCAATACAATGGTAAATTGTATAGGTGCACTATTTCGGCGAAGAGATGGTGATACAAGTGCAATATGGATGTTAAATTTAGGTTTTTGTAAACATAAAATATAACATCAAGGTAGCAAGTGGTAAAAGTGAGCATAAACGGTGTTGCAATGATAAGAAACAAGGCCTAGGGTTCATACTTTCACTAGTGCAAGTACTCTCAACAAGGATAACATAACTGGATCATATTACTAGCCCTCAACATGCAACAAAGAGTCACTCCAAAGTCACTAACAGCGGAGAACAAACGAAGAGATTATGGTAGGGTACGAAACCACCTCAAAGTTATTCTTTCTGATTGATCTATTCAAGAGTCCGTAGTAACGTTCAATCTATCATAGAGTTCGTACTAGAATGACACTTTAAGACACAAATCAACCAAAACCCTAATGTCACCTAGATACTCCATTGTCACCTCAAGTATCCGTGGGCATGATTATACGATATGCATCACACAATCTCAGATTCATCTATTCAACCAACACATAGAACTTCAAAGAGTGCCCCAAAGTTTCTACCTGAAAGTCAAGACGAAAACATGTGCCAACCCCTATGCATAGATTCCCAAGGTCACGGAACCCGCAAGTTGATCACCAAAACATACATCAAGTGGATCACATGATATCCCATTGTCACCACAGATAAGCACGTGCACGACATACATCAAGTGTTCTCAAATCCTTAAAGACTCAATCCGATAATATAACTTCAAAGGGAAAACTCAATCCATTACAAGAGAGTAGAGTTGGAGAAGCATCATAAGATCCAACTATAATAGCAAAGCTTGCGATACATCAAGATCATGCCATCTCAATAACATGAGAGAGAGAGAGATCCAACACATAGCTACTGATACATACCCTTAGCCCCGAGGGTGGACTACTCCCTCCTCATCATGGAGAGCGCCAGGATGATGAAGATGGCCACCGATGAGGGTTCCCCCCTCCGGCAGGGTGCCGGAACAGGGTCTAGATTGGTTTTCGGTGGCTACAAAGGCTTCCAGCGGCGGAACTCCCGATCTAGGTTATTTTCCGGAGGTTTCAGTATTTATTGGATTTTTTGGCATAGGGCACAAGTCAGGGGGGCTCCGGGCTGTCCACGAGACAGGGGCACACACCCTCCTGGAGTGGGCGTGCCCCCCACCCTCGTGGGCAGCCCGTGGCTCTCCTGGCCCAACCCTTTTACTTCGGGGGCTTCTTTTGGTCCAGAAAAAATCACCAAAAATTGGCACGTCAATTGGACTCCGTTTGATATTCCTTTTCTGTAAAACTCAAAAACAAGGAAAAAAACAGAAACTGGCACTGGGCTCTAGGTTAATAGGTTAGTCCCAAAAATAATATAAAAGTGTATGACAAAGCCCATTAAACATCCAAAACATCATAAATAATAGCATGGAACAATAAAAAATTATAGATACGTTGGAGACGTATCACAATGATCTATATCCCAGTTGAAAGGATTAATATGGTTGACTAGAGGGAGGGTGATAGGCAACTACCAATTTTTAGCTTTTCTAAACAAATTAATATTAGCAAAAAATAGGTTGTCTAGTAATGCAACTAGGTGAGCAACCTATATGATGCTAACTACAAGCAAGTAAAGGATACAACACAACAATAGCTTGCACAAAGTAAAGGTAAGAAATAACAACAAGTGGAGCCGGTGGAGACGAGGATGTGTTATCGAAGTTCCTTCTCTTTGAGGGGAAGTACATCTCCGTTGGAGCGGTTGGAGGCACAAGGGTCCCCAAGAAGCCACTATGGCCACTGTATTCTCCTCACACCCTCGCACAATACAAGATGTCGTGATTCCACTTGTGGTGCCCTTGAAGGCGGGGACCGAACCTTTACAAACAAGGTTGGGGCAATCTCCACAACAAGCTTGGAGGCTCCCAACAACACCACGGAGCTTCACCACAATGGAATGTGGCTCTGAGGTGACCTCAACTGTCTACAGTGCTCAAACACTCAAGAGTAATAAGATCCGCAAGGGATTAAGGGGGGGGGACCAAATTTCTTTTGGTGGAAGTGTAGATCAGGGCCTTCTCAAACAATCCCTAGAAATCAACAAGTGTCATTGGATAGGGAGAGAGATCAGGCGAAAATAAGATTTGGATCAACAATGGAGTTTGGGGAGGAAGAGGTGAGTCTTCTTGGGGAAGAAGACCCCCTTTTATAGTGGCGGGACAATCCAACCGTTATCCCCACATGTCAGCTCGCAGTGCACGGTACTACCGCTCATGGGAGAGGTACTACCTCTCGCTGTAGCGGTACTGCCGCTTGGCCCAGCGGTACTACCGCTAGGACCGCGCTCAGTAGCTAACACAAGCCCATGGAGAAGGAACATAGGAGATTAGCCACGAGTGGCACTAGTAGTGGTGGTAGGTGCGGTACTACCGCTCCTACTGCCGCTGAACCCGACACGATAACAACAAGTCTTGAGTTGAGGCGGTACTAGAGTGGCACAGGAGCGGAATCACCGCCTGAAGCTCTGGGCGGTACTACCGCTGCCACAGCGGTACTACCGCCTATTTCTCTAGGCGGTACTTTCGCTTCTAGCCATGGTACTACCACTGGCTCTTCTCCAATGCCACTTCCACAACAATGAAGGATCCTCCAAAGATGCGGGAAAGAGCTGAGGGTGCAAAGGAGATGTGTATATGTTGATTCCACCCTAACCTTTCCGATATGGACCCCCTCTTGATAGTAGAGTGTCTCCTATGACTCAAGTCCACCAAAACTCAAACGAAGGAAATAACACCGTCTTCACTTTAAACACCGAGGGGCAGAAATTGTCTCGTGCCATATGAATGAATATCTGAAATGCTCAATGCACATGATTAGTGTAGGGAAACGACACCTATGGGATCACTCGAATCCCTTCTATGGTTGACGGGCGTGGGGTTGTGCAAATAGCGGGTCTAGGAGTCAGCACAAGGATCGTTTACCCAGGTTCGGGCCGCGAAGATGCGTAATACCCTAGTCCTGCTTTGATGTGTATTTGAGTGTTCTTGAGCTTCTTGAACTAGCCATGGTGCGTGTCTAGTCCCAAAGATCCGAATCCTTCTCCAGTATGCCTTGGGCCTCCTTTTATAGTCAAAAGGGGCTGCCACAGTGGCACACAGGAGGTGGAAAGGTATACAGTGTAGAAGCTTATCTCATGCCATTACGGGACAAGACGAATTAAATGCGCTACTTAGGTGTCCAATTGCTTTATCGGGGACGGGAACGAGGCTCGTTCCCATCCGCTGCCGTTCCGTCTGGTTGCGACGCACGTCCAGGCCAGCGGGGTGATGACCCACAAGCGAAGGGGATCTATCGCAGTCCTTTCGATAAGTAAGAGTGTCGAACCCAACAAGGAGCAGAAGGAAATGATAGGCAGTTTTCAGAAAGATATTTTCTACAAGCACTGAAATTATAGGTAACAGATAGTTTTGTGATAAGGTAATTGGTAGCAAGTAACAAAACACAAAAGTAAATAAGGTGCAGCAAGGTGGCCCAATACTTTTTGTAGCAAAGGAAAAGCCGGAACAAACTCTTATACGAAGGAAAGCGCTCCCGAGGACACATGGGAATTATCGTCAAGCTAGTTTTCATCACGATCATCTGATTCGTGTTCGATACTTTGATAATTTGGTATGTGGGTGGACCAGTGCTTGGTTGTTGTCCTTACTTGGACAAGCCTCCCACTTATGATTAACCTCTAATGCAAGCATCCGCAATTACAAAATAAGTATTAAGGTAAACCTAACCATATCATGAAACATATGGATCCAAATCAGCCCCTTACGAAGCAACACATAAACTAGGGTTTAAGCTTCTGTCACTCTAGCAACCCATCATCTACTTATTACTTCCCAATGCCTTCCTTTAGGCCCAAATAATGGTGAAGTGTCATGTAGTCAACGTTCACATGACACCACTAGAGGAGAGACAACATACATCTCTTCAAAATATCGAACGAACACCAAATTCACATGACTACTAATAGCAAGACTTCTCCCATGTCCTCAGGAACAAAAGTAACTACTCAAAAGACATAATAATGTTCATGATCAGAGGGGTATTAATATGCATAATGGATCTGAACATATGATATTCCACCAAATAAACCAACTAGCATCAACTACAAGGAGTAATCAACACTACTAGCAACCCACAGTACCAATCTGAGGTTTGGGTACAAAGATTGGATACAAGAGATGAACTAGGGTTTCAGAGGAGATGGTGCTGGTGAAGATGTTGATGAAGATAGCCCTCCCCAAGATGGGAGAGTTGTCGGTGATGACGGCGGTGACGATTTCCCCCTCCCGGAGTGAAGTATCCCCGGCAGAATAGCTCTGCTGGAGCCCTAGATTGGTTTCCGCCAAGGTTCCGCCTCGAGACGGCGGCATCTGGTCCCGAAAGCCTCGTCCTGATTTTTTCCAGGTCAAAACACCTCATATAGGAGAAAATGGGCATCAGGTGGCCATCGGGGGGCCCTCGAGACAGGGGGCGCGCCCAGAGAGGGGGGGCGCGCCCCCCACCCTCGTGGACAGCAGGTGGCCGCCCTCGTGATCTTCTTTCACCAGATATTTTTTATATTTTCTGAAACGGAGTCCTGTGAAGTTTCAGGGCTTTTTGAGTTGAGCAGAATAGGTTTCCAGAGTTTGCTCCTTTTCCAGCCCAGAATTCCAGCAGCCGGCATTCTCCCTCTTCATATAAACCTTGTAAAATAAGAGAGAAAAGGCATAAGTATTGTGAGAAAACATGTAATAACAGCCCATAATGCAATAACTATCAACATCTAAGCAAAAGGCAAAATGGACGTATCACGGGGCAGGCAGCTGAGATGGCGTGGTGGTAGGGTCTTCACGAAGATCTGCATGCCACCACGTAAGTGTTTGACTAGCTCGATCAGGAACCACATACTACCACGTGGGTACTTGCCTGAGCTAGTGGGTCGGCCGCCGAGCCGAGGCGACGATGGGGCGGCAAGGGCTTGCCACGGTCTTGCGTCTGTTCTCGGCAATGGTCTTGTCGGGGCCTCTTTGAGCGTCATCGGCAAGGAGCCTTGTTGGGGGCCTCATGGGCATCCTCGGCAAGGAGCCTTGCGGTCGTCTTGTCTTTTGGTTCTCATCTTGGATCCATAGACCCTTGTCTCTAAAAAGATCTGTATGTCATCACGCAGGCGTTTCCCGAGCCTTGGTTCCAATATTGTTGATGGTGTCGGAGCTCCTAGGCTCAAGGGTGGCTGCAATGGAGGCGTTGGGTGAGTTGCCCCGACAACGGTTCTTGCCGGGGTTGTGCAGGCTGCCTCGACAAGGGTCTTGTCGGAGGAAGCCTATCTTGTTGCCTGGCCTTCTTGCGCCACTGTCTTGGCGCTGCTCTGGTAGTCTTGGTCCTTCGGTTTCCCTCCTCTGCCCTGTTAGGCGTGGCCGCAGGCTTGGCTCTGACTGCCCGTGCACAAGTAAGGGGTACAAGGGAGAGCCCCTACTTTTGTGCACCAATTGGAGCCCCCGGGCCTGGGCCATACATAAGCGTGACGCGTTGTTGGGCTAGGCCTAGAACGGTGCGTGGACAGTTGGGGCCGGATTCTTTTTACCGCAGTAACTCCTTCGGTGGTTGCCTTCCCCACGATCGGCGCATGACGTGGGGATCGTGCGTGGGGTGACCGCAGCATGCTTGCGTCACCCCGTGGTTCCAAATAGTAAAGAGGCGGTTCACGTTCTCCTCCTAAAATAGAGGAAGTTGCGGGGTCACGGCTCATTTACTAAGTGGATTTGGGTCGCCCCATGATCACGGGGCGCGAAACTATCATACAACGCGCCATCTGAATCCCGATCCGCCCGCCACGTGCCCCTCAAGCATTGGGGAGGGCAGGCGGCGGACATAGAGGGTGCGGGCTTTAACGCCGGGGCAGGGGGACGGGTGCTGCTGATTGGGGCAGCGGGTTGGTCTATTTTCCTTGCGCCTCTGGCGACTGGATTGGCCGATTCGGGCGGTCGCCTTCAGACTTGCGGTGTCTCGCTCTCCTATAAATAAGGGGAGAGGGATAGTGCTCCCCGCCCCGCTCATCCTCTTCCAGTCTGACCCCTTTCCTTCCCAAGTCATGACAAGAGGGCGTGGTCGTGGCGGTGCCCCTGCGGAAGCGACCAAGTCTTCCTCTCGTTAGAGGGCGGTGGCGGTCAAAGAAGAGCCGGACCCCCAAGATGAGGGCTGATGACCCACAAGTGTAGGGGATCTATCGTAGTCCTTTCGATAAGTAAGAGTGTCGAACACAACGAGGAGCAGAAGGAAATGATAGCCAGTTTTCAGTAAGGTATTTTCTGCAAGCACTGAAATTATAGGTAACAGATAGTTTTGTGATAAGGTAATTGGTAGCAAGTGACAAAAGGTAAAAGTAAATAAGGTGCAGCAAGGTGGCCCAATCCTTTTTGTAGCAAAGGACAAGCCTGGACAAACTCTTATATAAAGGAATGCGCTCCCGAGGACACATGGGAATTATCGTCAAGCTAGTTTTCATCACGGTCATCTGATTCACGTTCGGTACTTTGATAATTTGGTATGTGGGTGGACCGGTGGTTGGGTGTTGTCCTTACTTGGACAAGCCTCCCATTTATGATTAACCTCTAATGCAAGCATCCGCAACTACAAAGGAAGTATTAAGGTAAACCTAACCATAGCCTGAAACATATGGATCCAAATCAGCCCCTTACGAAGCAACGCATAAACTAGGGTTTAAGCTTCTGTCACTCTAGCAACCCATCATCTACTTATTACTTCCCAATGCCTTCCTCTAGGGCCAAATAATTGTCAAGTGTCATGTAGTCGACGTTCACATGACACCACTAGAGGAGAGACAACATACATCTCATCAAAATATCAAACGACGACCAAATTCACATGACTACTAATAGCAAGACTTCTCCCATGTCCTCAAGAAAAAAAATAACTACTCGCAAGACATAATATTGTTCATGATAAGAGGGGTATTAATATGCATAATGGATCTGAACATATGATCTTCCACCAAATAAACCAACTAGCATCAACTACAAGGAGTAATCAACACTACTAGCAACCCACAGGTACCAATCTGAGGTTTGGGTACAAAGATTGGATACAAGAGATGAACTAGGGTTTGAGAGGAGATGGTGCTGGTGAAGATGTTGATGAAGATAGACCTCCCCAAGATGGGAGAGTTGTCAGTGATGACGGCGGTGATGATTCCCCCCTCCCGAAGGGAAGTTTCCCCGGCAGAATAACTCTGCCGGAGCCCTAGACTGGTTTCCGCCTCGAGATGGTGGCGTCTGGTCCCGAAAGCCTCCTTATGATTTTTTCTAGGTTAAAAAACCTCATATAGGAGAAGATGGGCATCGGGGGCCTTCGGGGGACCCACGAGACAGGGGGCGCGCCATGAGAGAGGAGGCGCGCCCCCCACCCTCGTGGACTGCCGGTGGCCCCACTCGTGAACTTCTTTCGCCAGGTATTTTTTATATTTTCTGAAACGGAGTTCTGTGGAGTTTCAGGGCTTTTGGAGTTGTGTAGAATAGGTTTCTAGAGTTTGCTCCTTTTCCATCCCAGAATTCCAGCTGCCGGCATTCTCCCTCTTCATGTAAACCTTGTAAAGTAAGAGAGAAAAGGCATAAGTATTGTGACAAAACAAGTAATAACAGCCCATAATGCAATAAATATCAACATATAAGCATGATGCAAAATGGACGTATCAACTCCCCCAAGCTTAGACCTCGCTTGTCCTCAAACGAAAGCCGATATCGAAAAATATGTCCACATGTTTAGAGATAGAGGTGTCGATAAAAATGAAATACGGACATGAGGGCATCATGATCATTCTTATAACAGCAACATAAACACTTGGTACAGCAAGGAGAAGAAAAGCTAAAACAAATGAAAACATAACAAGCTCAACTTTTTACCTATATAAAACATGCTCACTAGTAAGGTTGATCAAGTCTTACCAACAAACCGGCGATATATAGAGCAAAAAGTCCCACCTCTTACGAAGTGATCGTTGCACCTTTACTTTAATGGACATTGTCCCCACTATAATAGTTTTTTATTTGTGGTGCACATGTAGTGGACAGTCCCATTCTCCAATCTTCACGGTCTCGATATTTTCTATAGAGTTGAGGCCATGCCTCTTGTCGGTCTTCTTTGGAAAATACACCGTGTGTTCTTTATCATTCACATTGAAGGTAACCTTTCCTTTATTGCAATCAATAATAGCACCTGCGGTGTTAAGAAAAGGTCTACCAAGAATAATGGACATGCTCCCATCCTCGGGCATGTCAAGCACGACAAAATCAGTAAGGATCAAACAATTAGCAACTTCTATGGGAACATCCTCACAAATACCTATCGGGACGGCTGTTGACTTGTCAGCCATCTGAAGAGAGATATCTGTAGGAATTAGTTTCTCTAAACAAAGCCTCTTGTAAAGAGAGAAAGGCATAACACTCACTCCTGCTCCAAGATCACATAAAGCAGTTTTGACATAATTATTCTTTATGGAGCAAGGAATGGTGGGTATACCTGGATCACCAAGCTTCTCAGGAATCTTGCCACTGAAAGAGTAGTTAGCAAGCATAGTAGATATTGCTTCATTATGAACTTTTGTTTTATTAGTAACAATATCTTTCATATATTTTGAATAGGGAGGTAACTTAATAGCATCAGTCAAAGGGATTTGAAGAAAAAGAAGTTTCATCCACTCACAAAACTTATTGTAATGCTCTTCTTCTTTAGATTTGAGAGACTTACCTGGAAAGGGCATGGATTTCTGTATCCATGGTTCTCTTTCCTTCCCATGTCTTCTTGCGACGAAGTCTTCTCTAGTGTACTTCTTGCGTTTGTCAGGTGCTTCTTCTTCTCGAACTTCAGGCGGATCATTCTTCTCCTTGTCCTTATCTTCAGGTTCGGCACCGTCTTCAGTCTCAGCATCGGAGGTAGATATACTGTTGGGATCAACAGCTGGCTCTTCACTTGTAATAGGATCATTGGAATTGTCAGCCTCCTTGTGTTTCTTCTTCTTTGGAGAGCCAACAATTTCTTCTTCCTGCATTTGAGAATCTTGCTCGATTCTCCTCGGATGCTCCTCTGGATAGAGAGGATCTTGAGTGCTAGTTCCTCCTCGGGTCTTAATCCCGAAGGCGTGTAAATCATCTTGTCTGGTATTGTTAGCAAGCAAATCTTTTTGCACATTAGAAATTTGTTCAAGCTGAGTTTGAACCATATGAAAATGCTTCACAAGACATTTAACATCATTAACTATTCTACCTAGAACATCAAGCAAACTTTTGATAGCAAGGGAATTATCATGCAATTGACTTTGTATCCTCTCATTAAAATGACTTTGCTTCATAATAAAATTATCAAGCTCATCTAAACATTGATCAGGAGGCTTACCATGAGGGATGTCACTTGCGTTGAAATCTAAAAGAGAGTGTACCTCTACCATAGGAGGGTGAGTGGTAGGCTCACACAACTCCTCAATAGGGGATAGATTCTTCACGTCTTCAGTTTTAATACCCTTCTCTTTAATAGACTTCTTTGCTTCTTGCATATCTTCGGGGCTTAGAACAAGCATGCCCCTCTTCTTTGGTGGTGGAGGTGGTCCAGGGACGGACCAATCTTCATGGTTTTTGGCAATCCTGCCCATCAATTCTTCTGCATCGTCCGATGTTCTTTTCCTGAAAACACAACCAGCACAACTATCCAAATAGGACCTGGATTCATCAGTTAGACCAGCATAAAATATATCGATTAATTCATTCTTAGGGACTCCATGTCCTGGTCTAGCTTGGATCAGACTACAATACCTCCCCCAAGCTTTAGGGAGGTGCTCATCCTGCAACTGTTTAAAGTTATAAATTCTTTGTAAAGCAGCATATTGCATATGTGCAGGAAAGTACTTATCAACAAAAGAGTGAGCTAAGTCTTGAGGACTCTTAATGGAACCACATGGTAGTGCATCATACCATGTTTTAGCACCTTCCTTCAAAGAGAAAGGAAGAAGCTTAGTCACATAAAAGTTTCGTATCTTTTCATTCGTGGTAAACAAGCCACCCAACTCAATGAGTTTGGTCAGGTGTGCAATAGCATCATCATTTTCTCTGCCATAAAAGGGGTCAACTTCAACCATAGATATAAGTGAAAGATCAACAGAGAAATAATAATCAGGATCATTGATGCATATAGGAGATGTAGCAAATTCAGGATCAGGAACAGTCTTGTTCTTCAAGGAGTGTTTTTCAAGCAGCTTATTAATAGCTTCAGGGTCAGAGTCAGCAAACTCTGTTAGTTCCCTGCATAAATCATCATCAAGCATAATGTAATCATCATCAAGGAGTCTCTCCTTGAGTTTACTCAAATCAGGATAATCATAAGTTCCACCAATAGGGTAGCGAGTAATAGGAATTTCAATTCCAGATTTTTTTGCAGCAGCAGCGATCTGTTTCTCAAGAGCATAACCAAGTGAACCAATATCACCAAGAGTAGTAGAAGCATCATCAAAAGTATCGGACATAGTAACAGATTCAGTAGAAGCATCATGTGGTGGTGGTGAGGCAAACTTACTCATAACAGAAGGTGAATCAAGTGTAGCACTAGTGTTCAGAATAGTACCTCTTCTTGTAGTGGATAGTAAGATCGGAACCTTGGGGTCTCCTTTCTTACCCATAGCGGATGAAGTGCAGCAGGTAGGATACTTCAAGTAGACTTGTAAATATTGCTATGCTCCCCGGCAACGGTGCCAGAAAACGGTACTTGATAACCCTCAACCGTAAGGGATCGAGATAGTCTTTGCGGGTAAGAACAACCCAATTTATAGATTCGACACACGGGGAGCCAAAGAGTATTTATAAGCTTTGACAGTTGAGTTGTCAATTCAACCGCACCTGAAATATACTTACTTGCAACAAAAGATAAGTGGTAACGATGATATGATAGTGATGGTAGTGACAGCAAAAGTGAATAGCAAAAGTAACAACTAATAACCAGCAGGATTGAAACACTGTAGGCTAGGGAGATGGATGGTTGGGCGCTGCATGGATGAGATACATCATGAATCTAACTTGGGGCAAGGCACACAGAAAAGTAATGATCATCTGGGCAAATATCAAACATTAGGCATGTATCCCACAGGTAGTTGTACGTGCTTGCAATAAGAACTTGCACAACATCTTTTGTCCTACCATCCCGCTACGAACGGGGCCAAAAGGAACTTATGGAGATTAAGGTGCTCCTGTCAAAGAGCACCGGAACAAAGCAATAAACTCAATGGATACATGGAATCCTCAAATTATGGACCATCCCCTTTGGTGTCCCAAGCTGTCACCTTTGGGATCGCCGGTTCCGGACCATAATAGGTGCAAACAACTCATAGATAGGATCAAGAACACAAATATATTCATGCAAACACATAGGGTTCAGATCTGAAAACATGGCACTCGGGCCCAAAGTGACAAGCATTAAGAGCAACAAGTTGAAGCAAAGATGATAAACACCAAAGTAGATGATAGGCAACATGCCCCCAAAAATCTGATAAACTATTACATGATCTAACTCATCCAATCCCTACCATCCCCTTTGCCTACAGCAGGGAATTACTCACACATGGAAAGAGAAGTCATGGAGGGAGGATGGAGTGGTGATGATGATGATGATGATGGCAACGATCTCCCCTCTCCGGAGGCCAAATCAGCCTCCAGATTAGCCCTCCCGAAGAAGAACAGAGGGTGGCGGCGGCTCCATGACGGAAACTGGAAAAACGACTTCTGTTCTGGGGTTTCCTCGCCACGGGAATAAATAGGAGCCAAGGTAGGGCACCAGAGGGGGGAGGTCCCTCCCAGGCGGCCTCCTGGCGCGGCCAGGGGTGAGGCCGCGCCAGCAGGGCGCCTGGGGCCCCCCTGGTTGCCCTCTGGCCCCACTTCTGGCACAATGGCCCTTCGGGTGCGTGGATTTTCTATGATTTTTCTTGGAATTTTCTGACACACCTAAAAATCCATTTTCCTGCACACAATAAAACCATACAGGCAGCTCTGCTGAAAACAGCGTCAGTCCGGGTTAGTTTAGTTCAAATCATGCAAGAATGAGGGCAAAACAATAGCAAAAGTGTTTGGAAAAGTAGATACGTTTGAGACGTATCAACTCCCCCAAGCTTAGCATATTGCTTGTCCTCAAGCAATTCAGTTCAACGAACTGGACGCGACAAAGAAAACTTTGACAAACTCTTTTGCTTCATTAGATGTATATAAGCATGTACTACGAAAAGAGTCTAGCAAGTATTGAAACAATGCTATGAGGACAATGCACGAAGCAATCCTTCTTTCAAGTGACCAATCACAAATAACTAAAAGTAAATAATATGCTACTGAAAATCAAGACAAGATTACATTGCACATAGCTTGAACATACTAGAGTGGTATCTCGCTAGCCTCAATGAGTGAAGCAAAACATAAATGCAGGAACTCCTCCAGAGTTTTAAAGGAGACTAGAACTAAGAATTTCAGAATAAATAATACCACAAGCATGCAGAAGACAATGTAATACTTTGGGACAATGCACATTACACTCTGTCGGTGTACTAAGATAGGGGTACCTTAGTACCCCAACTTGTGCACGGGCAGTAGCAGCTTCCCGCGGCAGGGTTTAACACGTGCTTGCCGGAAACCTTTCTGGTCCCTATGAAACCATTCAAGAACAAAGATACAAGTCAGAAGATCAAGGCCCCGGCAAGAGGAGCTTGCCGGGAAGGCCGCACCAGGATCAAGGTTAACATTTTAGCGCGAGACCCTGGCAAGAGGAGCTTGCCAGGAAGACCAAGGAACGCGTGTCTCAAGAGATACCTCGGCGCATCATGCGCCCCGGAGGGACCCGGAGAGCGACAAGCTTCCGGGCCCGGCAAGATCATGGCCCCGGCAAGGTGCCTGCCGGGGGAAAACTATGCTGTGTGCCCGCGCTCCAGCTCATCCGCCCACGCGTCGCCCTGGGGCCCTTCCAGGGGCGCGTGGCGGGTGGCTGTGCAGCCTGGGGCACACGGTGGCAATCCACGGTGACGAGGCTACCGCCGTGGCGAACGGAGAAGCATGGACGAGTGCTTTTGGGGTCGACGGTGACGGGCATTTAATGCCCTTGTCCCCCACTGTCAAGGTTAAGTGAAGACCACTGTTCATCCACTGTTCATGCACTATTCCCGCACTGTTACAACTACCACCAAAATTACATTTTTGCCCTCCTCTACGTTGACACATGTCGGTGACCCCTTGAGCTATAAAAGGAGGCCCATGCACAACGTAGAGGGGGTTCGAAACCTAAGCAACTCTCACGCTCGGTGTAGCTAGTACTGTAGCTCTCCAAGCTCCCGAGCTCAAGAACTCAATACAACCTAAGGCAGGAGTAGGGTTTTACGCGCCCGCGCGGCCCGAACCTGGGTAAACTGCCCGCGTGCGCCCCTCGATCTGCTCTCCGTGCTCCCTCCGCTCCCTTACCGCAACGTAGAAGGGGCTCCGGTCCCATAGGTGCTCGTGGGAGGACAGTTTCCCCCGACATCTTTGGCGCGCCAGGTAGGGGGCGTCGAGGTTGTGCGAACCTGATCCGGCGCTCACGCGGGCGCATTCTTCATCAACCTCTCCAGCTTCATCAACTTCATCAGCAACATCAACATGCCTCCGAAGAAGAAGGCTTCGGAGGTCGGAGGCCCGTCTGCGTCGGTTCCACCGCCACCAGAACCAACAGTTGGTGGAGGAGACGCCGGCGGAAGGGTGGTCGCCGGTGAGGAAACTCACGGCGCCACCAAATCCAAGGACAAGACGGACGACCGGGCGAATTCCAAGGCCTCGATGTCCGTAGACGCACCACGCCTCTCTCGGGAGGTGCCAAGCCAGCAGCGCCGTGGTACAGGAGGTACCATTCGCTTGCTGGGGCAAGGACAAACTGGAGGATCGCGGGACGCTCAAGGCCACCGTCCTGGCACGAGCAAGGCGCGGTCGCCGGGGCGAGAAACTGCTCCTTCTAACCCTGTTAGAAGTCCGAGCATATCTCGCTCCTCGCACCGCTCGCCGCCGCTCCCCTCCTCTCCAGCAGAAGCTCTAGCAAGAGCCCAACTGCTCCTCGATTTCCCTCCAGCGGCAGACAAGGCCGAAGACTGGAGGGCGACGATACAGAGCCTCATCGCCTTCGCCAACAACGACACGCCGCAGCAGCCGGCGACATCGCGGCCACGGCAAGTCGACCAGACGAAGGCCGATGGCGACAAGGCCGTCGGGGGTGCAACCACCGTGCACTCCCCGCCACGGAAGCAGAAGACGCCACCCCGCCGGATCAACGTCGACGACGACTCTACGGCGTCGTCGGATCCGCGGGCTCGTCGGGACCAGCGCCAAGTCCTCGACGACCGGCGACAAGAAGACGCTCGGACGCGCATCGAGCGTCGACGAGAAGCCCGACGACAGTCGGATCAGCGCGCTGGGACCGCTGTCGACACGTACGCGCCCGGTGAGCCAGGCGACTTGCCGTACGCGGCAGGTTGCCCTGCGTTCACCCGCGAGCTGCGGCGCGTCCAGTGGCCCAGCATGAAAAACTTCAAGCCCGACGTACCCGAGAAGTACGACGGCAAGACACACCCCTCGGAGTTCCTCAGCATCTACACCATCGCGGTGCAGGCTGCCGGGGGACGCGACGAGAAGATACAAGCCAACTACTTCCCGCTAGTGCTTAAGCCAAACGTCCGCTCTTGGCTTATGCACTTGCCGGAAAACTCCATTTCTTCGTGGGCAGATCTGTGCCACCAATTTGTTGGCGCCTTCACAGGCGGCCACAAACCCCACGGCCAGGAGAGCGATCTCCACATCTTGGCCCAGAAGGAGGGAGAGTCCCTGCGCAAGTACATCCAGAGGTTCAGCCGCGTGCAACACAATATTCCCGATGTCCACCCTGCCGCGGTTATCAGCGCGTTCCACCAGAACGTGCGTAACCGCCGCATGCGAGAAGAGATGGCCATGACCAAGATCCGGGATGTCAGCGAGCTCTACGCTCTGGCTGACAAGTGCGCACGCGCCGAAGAGGGGTGGAGACTCCCCGGAGAGGATGCTGGCGCAGGAGGAAGCGACAGCGAGGATGCCGCCCCGGCAAAGAAGAGCCGGCGGCGGAACAACAGAAAGAAGAAGAACAAGGAGGTGCTAGTCGTCGAGCAGTCCGGCAAGGAGCCTCCCGCCAAGAAGGTACAGGGTGGCGGTTCCGGCAAGGAACCTGCCCCTGTAGCGGCAGCCGACAAGCAGGATGGCTCCGACAAGCAATACTGCAAGATCCACCGCACCAAGGGCCACGACCTTCAGAACTGCAAGCGAGTCGAGTACCTCGTAGAGCAGCAGAAGGCTGAATACGAGCGTCGCGACAAGGAGAAGGCCCAAGGTGGCGGAGGAGAGCCCAGCAAGAAGCGGCCATTCAATGGCCGGGGAGGACGCCGCGGCAAGGCCAAGCAGCGGCGAGGTGATCGACCTCCCCGGGGCCGCGACAAGGATGAGGAAGAAGACGACGACGACATGGAGGAAGGAGATAACAGCGAGCAGGAGTTCCAGAAGGCCACAGAAGTTCTGTGTGTCGACGGAGGCGCCTCTCTGCACACTTCCCACCGCCAACTCAAGCAGTGGGTGCGGGAAGTAAACGCAGCTGAGCCACCCGTCAAGTCACGCAGGCTGCTGAAGTGGTCCAGCACGCCCATCATTTTTGACCTTGAGGATCACCCTGACCGCACAACGGCGGTCGGGTGCTTGCCGATGTTGGTCTCACCAACTATCCGCAACCTCAAGGTCACCAAAATGTTAGTTGACGGCGGGGCCGGCCTGAACTTGATCTCCTCAGCTGTGATCAAGAAGCTACAGATCCCAGACGGCGAGCTCGAAGAAACCGGGTCGTTCCAAGGGATCAACCCGGGAAGGAGCAAGCCGAAGGGCAAGATTACACTGCCAGTGACCTTCGGCGGGGAACTTAACTTCAGGATGGAGAGGATAACCTTCGAGGTGGCCGATATCCCATTGCCATACAATGGGATACTTGGACATCCTGCCCTCGCCAAGTTCATGGCAGCCTTCCACTATGCCTACAACGTACTCAAGATGCCGGGGCCGATAAGCGTCATCTCTGTCCCTGGTGACAAGAAGGACGCGCTTATCTACGCCGACAAGATATACCGGGATGCAGCAGCCGCAGCAGAAAGCAACACACTTGCCGCTGAAGCTCCCGGGGGGAAGACCAAGACCAAGTCCGGCAAGAGCTCTGGGGCCCACTCCGGCAAACGCACCTCTTCGGAGTGCTGCGTTACCGTCGAGGACGCACCATCGAGCTCCACCGGCAAGTGCAAGAAAGGGATGTCAGCTCCACCGGCAACCAAGAAGGTGTCCGCCAAGGAGGAAAGCGCGCTCGTTGTCTTCCTGCGGGCGAATGTCGATGTGTTTTCATGACAACCATCTGACATCCCCGGCGTTCCCAGGAAGGTAATTGAGCACAAGCTTGCTGTTTGTCCTCATGCGCGGCCCGTCAAGCAGAAGGTCAGGAAGCAAGCCGTGGAGCGCCAAGAATTCATCGCCGAAGAGATAAAGAAGCTAGAAGCAGCAGGCCTGGTTAGAGGCGTGATCCATCCCACGTGGTTGGCCAATCCAGTTGTCGTACGCAAGGCCAATGGGAAGTGGAGACTTTGTATAGACTTCACTGATGTGAATAAAGCATGTCCCAAGGATCCATTTCCCTTGCCGCGTATTGACCAGATTGTTGACTCCACCGCTGGATGTGAGCTGCTTTCCTTCCTTGATGCATACTCAGGTTACCACCAGATATTCATGGCCAAGGAAGATGAAGAGAAGACTGCATTTATTACTCCATGCGGCACATATTGCTTCATACGCATGCCCTTTGGATTGAAGAATGCAGGCTCAACGTTTGCAAGGGTGGTGCACACTGCTTTTGAGCCACAGATACACAGAAATGTGGAAGCATACATGGATGACATAGTGGTCAAGAGAAAGAGCAAAGATACACTGATCCAAGATCTGGAAGAGACCTTTGAGAATCAGCGCAAGATCCAACTCAAGTTGAACCCCGAGAAGTGCGTCTTCGGAGTTCCCTCCGGCAAGCTTCTCGGGTTCTTTGTGTCCCAAAGGGGGATTGAAGCCAATCCCGACAAGATCAAAGCCATCGAGCAGATCGAAGCCCCGAAGCGCATCAAAGACGTAAGGAGACTTGCTGGTTGTGTGGCTGCCCTCAGTAGGTTCATTTCAAAGTCTGCAGAACGCGCCCTGCCTTTCTTCAAAATCTTGAAAAAGGCAGGTCCTATGAAATGGACTCCGGAAGCGGAGGCAGCGCTGCAAGACTTGAAAGGATACCTGTCCTCCACTCCAATACTTGTCGCACCTAGGCCACAAGAAAAGTTGCTGCTATACCTAGCAGCAACCAATCAAGTGGTTAGTGCTGCATTAGTAGCGGAGAGGGAGGCGGATGAGGAATCCACATCACCGGCAAGCGAATCCAGCGACAGGCAGGGGGCTTCCCCGACAAGCTCTGGCCCCGACAAGGACGAGTCTGCGCAGGAACAAGGTGAAGTGCGAAAGAAGATGGTGCAGCGCCCAGTGTATTTCGTAAGTTCCCTCTTGCAAGGAGCTAGATCAAGATACTCTGGGGTGCAGAAGCTGCTTTTCGGCCTCCTCGTGGCCTCAAGAAAGCTGCGCCATTACTTCCAAGCACACGAGATAATATTAGTCACTCGCTTTCCGTTGAAAAGGATACTGCAGAATCCAGAAGCAACAGGCAGGATCGTCGAGTGGGCACTGGAGCTGTCAAGCTTTGGTCTCAAGTTTGAGAGTACTTCAACCATACAGAGCAGAGCTTTGGCAGAATTCATAGCTGAATGGACCCCAACGCCCGATGAAGAAGTTCCAGAGACAAGCGTCCCCGTCCAAGAAGCGAGCAGCGAATGGGTAATGTACTTTGATGGTGCTTTCTCGCTGCAAGGCGCCGGTGTCGGCGTGGTACTCATAGCACCCACCGGAGAGCACCTTAAGTATGTTGTCCAGATGCATTTTCCCAAGGAACAAGCGACGAACAATACTGCTGAGTATGAAGGTTTGCTTGCCGGCCTCAGAATTGCAGCCGAGCTTGGGATCAAGAAGTTGATTGTGCGGGGAGATTCTCAGTTGGTGGTCCGACAAGTGAACAAGAGTTATCAGAGCCCTTTGATGGAAGCTTATGTTGATGAAGTGAGGAAGCTTGAAGAACACTTTGAAGGTCTGCAAATGGAGCACGTCCCAAGGGCTCAGAATGATATTGCAGATGGCCTCTCAAAGTGTGCTGCAATGAAGTTACCTGTGGAACCAGGGACCTTCCTGCTCAAGCTGACTCAGCCATCCGTTACACCATCAGTTGGGCAAAGTAAGAAGAGAAAGTTGGTCTCCGGCGACTACTTGCCGGCGGATCTTCCAGAAGCCGCCGCCAAGGTCCCCAAGATCAACAATCAAAATGCTGAGGAAAAGTTTGCTCCTGCAGATGCAAGGGTCTGTACAGTTCAAGCAAGCGTTCCTGACAAGCCTTGCCCCGGCAGGCTTGCCGGGGGACCATCAGCTCCGGCGGAACCACAGGTTCTTGCCGTAGAAGCTGAGGTTCCCGCAGCAGCCCTCATGCCTTTAGTTCTTGTTGTTGAGCCTCAGGCTCCGGCATGGGCACAGCAAATTGTCCGTTTTCTGCAAACTGGAGAACTTCCCGACGACCCAGAAGAGATAGAGAAAATAACCAGACAGTCAAGTATGTACCAGTTCGTTGGTAATGAACTGTACAGAAGAAGACTCAACGGTGTCAGGTTGAAGTGCATTTCCAGGGAAGATGGACAGAAGCTGTTGGCAGAGATACATGGAGGCATATGTGGCCACCACATTGGCGCAAGGGCACTTGCCGGGAAGGCGTTCCGGCAAGGGTTCTTCTGGCCAGAAGCCCTCCAAGATGCAACTGCGCAAGTAACCAAGTGTGAAGCGTGCCAGTTCCATGCCAAGCAAATTCATCAGCCAGCTCAAGCTCTCTATACGATCCCTTTGTCCTGGCCCTTCTCGGTCTGGGGGCTCGATATCCTCGGCCCCTTTCCCCGCGCGGTCGGGGGCTTTGAGTACTTGTACGTTGCAATCGACAAGTTCACAAAGTGGCCAGAAGTGGAACCAGTGAGAAAGGTGACAGCACAGTCAGTAGTCAGGTTCTTCAGATCGATTGTTTGCCGTTTCGGGATCCCTAACAGGATCATCACTGACAACGGCACACAATTTACAAGTCGCACCTTCATGCAGTACGTCCAAGACCTTGGCGCCAAGGTCTGCTTCGCTTCTGTTGCTCACCCGAGGAGCAATGGTCAAGCGGAGAGGGCCAATGCTGAAGTGCTGCGCGGGCTCAAGACAAGAACCTTCGACAGGCTGCGCAGGTGCGGAAGAAACTGGATAGAGGAGTTGCCGGCGGCTCTTTGGTCAATCAGGACGACACCAAATCGAGCCACCGGACAGACACCCTTTGCTCTTGTCTATGGAGCAGAGGCAGTTCTCCCCACGGAACTCGTATACGGATCTCCTCGAGTGCTCGCTTATGATGAGCTCGAGCAAGAGCAACTGCGACAAGATGATGCATTGCTCCTCGAGGAGGGACGTCTCCAGGCTGCTGTACGAGCTGCTTGATACCAGCAAGCCTTGCGTCGCTATCATAGCCGCAAGGTCAAGGCCAGGAGTCTCAAGGAAGGCGACCTTGTTCTTCGGCGTGTTCAGTCCGCCAAGAATTCCAACAAGTTGACGCCGAAGTGGGAAGGCCCTTATCGGGTGAGACAAGTCACAAGGCCCGGCGCTGTCCGCCTTGAGACCGAAGAAGGCTTACCGGTGAGCAACTCCTGGAACATAGAGCATCTTCGCAAGTTTCACCCATAAGGCGCGGTTGCCGTGATCCGCTCCGGCAACCACCTTTTGTACAAGTCTTGCCGCCGTCGCATGTAAACCTTTGTACAAAGCCGGGCGCAGATCCCGTGCATCAGTAAAGTTCTTTGTGCTTCGCACTTTTTGCCATTTCCATGCTTTTCTTTGTTATTTGCATGCATTATCTGACATCTTGTGCAACGCACATCCCCGGTAAGCACTAGCAAGCCGTGAGGCCATATACTTGTTTTCCCTCCTCTTTTTTCTTTCCCTCTTAAGCAGAAGGAGTATTCCTCGCGCACAAGTTTGCCGGGGGGGAAGGAGGTGGAGGATGAACCAAGTGCTGTTCAAGAAAGAGAAGCCTTGCCGGGGGACAAGCAGTTTATGAAAGCTAAGTTACCAGAGTTTGAGTAATTCAAATTTTTAAATTTTAGTTGTCTTCCTTGGACAACCACACTTTGTATGGAAAACCTGTGCGCGGAGGAACCTACCCGTGGATAGCCGCGCCCTGACTCTGTTTCGAGCATGCTCAACGGCTTAAGTGAGCTGCGACAAGTGTCGTGCCCTTACTTCGTTTTCGAGTTCGCTCAGCAGTTTAAGTGTGCTGCGACTAGCTGCGGCAAGGTTACTTGCCGACGAGGTCTTTTGCCAGTAGGCTGCTAAGAGTCCAGCACTCAGCGCTCGCGGCAAGGGCCCCTTGCCGGCAAGCCCCCTGAAAGCGTAGGGTAGAAAGCATACAAAGTGGAGGACCAAAAGCAAGGGAGATAACATTGCATTGACTGATCAAAATAAGATTGTATCTTGCAAAGATAACTTGCCGTAATACTAATAGATTTTTGTCCATAACATGCCTTGTAGCGGCAAGGAACAACAGAAAGAAAGAAATCTAATCTACGCGGTCGCCTTCACGCCTTGTGATCTTGTTCACCTTGGTGACGATGTGGGCGACCTGCGCCTTCAACGCCTCCTGATCAGCGTCGTCCGGCAAGGTGCGGAGGACGTTGACGAGGTTGATGCCGGGGTTGCGGTAGACGATCTTCGTCAAGACACGCTACAAGGTGCCCATGCAGAGCCGACGCGCCTCGTCGGCCAGCTGCACGGGGATCTTCTCCTGCAGCCGCGCAAGTGCCGGCGCGATTCCCCTAAAGAAGAGACTCAACTTGGCGCTGTGGGGGAGGTCCTCGTCTGGAGAGTACGCGAGATGCTCCGCCCTCAGTGCCACCATCTCCTTGTCGATATTGGCAGCAGAGGTGACCAGATCGTCAGTCCACTGCTCCACCGCCCGGCTGAAGTTGTTTGCTGAGACGGCGGCGCTCTCCACCAAGTTCTGCTCCTTGCGGAGCTCGTCCTTCAGCTTCGTCTCGCGGTCCCGGGCGGCGTCGAGCGAATCAGTCAAAGTGGAGACCTTCAACTCTAAGTCAGCGATTGAATCCTTGGCAGCAGTGAGCTCGTCGCCTTTCTTGGAGAGACGTACCTGCAAGTCAGAGTTGGTGTGGGCATCTTTCTCCCGCTCCACATTGAGCGCGGTGACTCTGTCCTCGCTCGCCTTCAGGTACCGCTCCAGCTGCTCCACCTTAAGCTCCAGGTCCCTCTTGGCAGTCTCCGCGGCGGCGGCAGCATCCTTTGCCTCCTTCAAGGCCCCGCCGATGGCCTGCTCCCGGGCGGTGAGTTCGTCGTCATGGGCGTCGAGCTCGACCTTCCGCTGGTTGAGCGCCCCCTCCCGCCGAGACAGCTCCTCGGCGGCCAGCCGCTGCCGCTCTTCTGCCTCAGCCTTCTCCAGGAGGAAGGCTTGCTGCTCCCCGGCAAGCTCTTCCCGCTCCTCCGCCAAGTTGCGGAGGGCTGCCTGGTTGGCAGCATGGAGCTCCGCGGCGCGCTTATCCAGATCGACTCCAGCCTTGGCGGCAAGAGCCTCCCGAGACTCCAACTTCGCCTGCCTGGCCCGGTACAAGGCCAGGAGCCGACGAAGGAGCTTCTCCTCTTCGGGCTCGTCACTCCCGCCAAGCGCTTCAACAACCTTCAACCCCGCGGAGGCGAGGACCTCCCCGTCGTAGGTCTCTCCCTCCACGGGGGCTCGCGACGAGGACGCCCACGGGACTTGTATGAAGACCTCGTTGGGGGCCTCAAGATAGACGCCCGACCGCTCCGTGGAGGTGGAGGTGGAGGGGTCGGCGGCCGGTGCAGCGCTTGACGCTCCTGCTGCCTCCGGGCCAGCAGTGTGGTCGCCGGTCCCTTCCCCAGCCGCGGCGTCTGCGGTCGGGGCGGTCTCTTCAGCGGCAGGCTCGTCGGCTCCAGCCATGCCCTCAGTGGCAGTGGCGTTGCCGCCGTCGCCTTGCACGCCCTCCTCGCCGGCGGCCTCCGTCTCCATCCGCTCCGGTGCAGGAGGATCTAGCAGAGGAAAAAGAAAAGAAAAGATCAAGCAAATATCCAAAAAGACAAGTCCAAGAAGATGGAGTTGCAAGACTTACCTTCACGGACTTCTTCAACGACAGGCTCCCTCGCCGGGGAGTTCTCCCTTGGCGGCGGAGCAGTGGCGCCTGCGGGCGGAGGGCCGCCCGCGCCCTCCCTTGGCGGGGCGCTCACCCTTGTCGGGCTGCTCACCCTTGGCGGGGTACTCGCCCTTGGCGGAGTGCCCGTCCTTGGCAGAGCGTTCTCCCTCGCCGGGGAGCTCACCCTTGGCGGGAGGGTGGAGCAAGTAGCTCGTCGGGGGCGACCTCCTGGCGCTCCTGCGGCTGCGGCTCCACTTCTGCACAAGACAAACAAGACAACAAAATATCAGTACAAGCAACGACCTCAAGCGCGCCCGACCAACAGAAAAATAAATGCCAGACTTACGCTGGGGGCTGCTCCTCGGAGCGGCGGGTTGATCCGGCAAGTTTGCCGCTGGCACATCTCCGGTCGCCGCGGCGGGCGAGTCGTCTTCAACCTCGACCACAGGGATTTTGGCCCTCTTCGCCATCCGCTGGGCCAGAGTCCTGAAGGCACAACAAAAACAAGATCAGAATCAACAAGGAAAATCAAGACAAAATCAAAGAAATTAGGAGTACAAGTGCTTACTCCTCTTCCTCGTCGTCGGAGCTGAGGGCGGAGAAGTCAAAATCCGCCTGAGGTGCTCCCGCGCGAGGAGCTGGAGGAGAAGGCTCCCTTGGGCGCTTGGCGGTCTCCGGGGCTGTGGGCTGCGAAGACCCAGCCTCCGTCGTCGCCGAGGGCCGAGGGGCAGAAGGGGCAGCCGTTCCGCTCCGGGAGGATCCCCCTCCGCTTGGCGCTGGTGCGCGGGGCGCCTCCTTGACGACTTTGCTCGTCCGGGTGGCGCGCGTCGCACGGCGCGCTGGCTGCTATCGAGACGCCTGCGGCCTCGTCGCCGTAGCCGCCTTGCGGAGGCGCTTCCTCGTTTGTTGCGTAGGACTTGCTGGAGGCGGCGAGTTCTCTGAAGACGAGGAGGCATCGTCGTCAAGTCCGAGAGATCCACCGGAGTCTTCGTCAGCCTCGATGTCCTCCTCCTCCTCCCCGGCAGGCCCGCTCGACCCAACACTATGCCCGGCGGCCTCGCTCCCTCCGGCAACCTCGCTCCCTCCGGCGACCTCGCCCTCTTCGGCGACCTCGCTTGTCCCAGCAAACTTCAGAGAAGGCACCCCGGCAAACTCATCGGGCGGAAGCATGAGCAGCCTGAGGATTTCAGCCTCCTCTGCTTGGCTCACCGCGTCTGCGGCCTGTGCCTCATCCACAGTGTACCCAAACTCTCCCGCCGCTGCGGCTGCAGCGGCCTCCTCCATCCTGGAAGCGATGTAAGCTATATCCCGTGCCGTAGTGGCCCGGGTGAGGCCCCTGTTCTCCTCGGTGTTCTTGGGCGTCTCGACCAAGTTGTCAAAGAAGCTCAGCACGGTGTCCGGCGGAGGCTCGATCCAGGTGGGGACGACGCCATGGGAGTCGCACGCAGGCATCATCGCGCGCAAGGAATCTCGGGCAGTGCTGTTGCACAGCGGCACCACTACCCGGGAAGGTCTGAACCACTCCGGATGGGCTGGGTCATGCTTAAAGAGTTCCCGGACCATCCCCTTCAACTCCAAGGCAGTGAAGTTATAGTTTAATCCAGGGCGCAGCCTCATGATATCCGCCGCATTGCCGAATTCCCAGGCGGCCCTCTTCCTTTCTTGTAGAGGGGCAATGCGGCGACGGAGGAAATCTGCCCCAACCTCTCCGATGGTCAGATTGGCTACCCGGAGACGGATAATCCTGACGAGGGCAATACTGAGCTTGTTGTCCTCCGGGGCCAATTCGCTCCAATTCCTGCCGCGCACTATGGCTGTTGTGCACGGCGCGGTGAAGGGCTCCGGCTTGTCCTCCACCACCCAACACCAATCTGCTCTCCACTCCTCCCACTTGCCGCGGAGTTCTCCCTTCAGGTACGAATCCTTCTTGTTCAGCCTGAAGATCCAGGAGATGCCGCCGGAAAGGGGAGCGCCTAATTCTACTCTAGGCATGAAGAAGTGGCGAAAAAGGGCGACGTTTGGATGAATCCCAACATAGTTTTCGCACAGATGTGCGAAAACGGCCATCGTAAGGATGGCGTTGGGGGTGAAATCTAGGAGGTGGAGGTTATATGTGTTCATGATATCGCAAAAGAACTCCGAGAACGGAGGGCACAATCCACAGTGGAAAAATGCAGCGAAGAAGAAATACCCGCCGGGGAACATATCTTTGGCGATGGCAGGGAAGACGTGGGTGCGGGGATGATCTTTGGTCTCCCTCGCCCAGAACAAATAATATTTGTCCCGCAGCTCCCTCGAACCAAGCCTTGGCGCGAAGACCACGTTTCTCTTCCGCAGGGCGGCCAGCTTCGCCGCCTGCTCGGACTTCTCCTTCTTGGCCTTGTCGTTCTTGGCCTTGTCGCTCTTCGGAGCCATGGCGGAGGCGGCGAGGGGAGAGGCGAGGAGCTCGACGGCGTCGCAGATGCGGAAGACGGCGGAGGAGAGGCGGGGGCAAGAAGCAGCGGAAGTTTTCTGGAGAATGAAGACGCAATGAAGACGATGGAGGGAACTGCCCCTGCTTTCTCTGCTTTTAAGGGGGAAGTGGGGGACGTTCCGCATTTCCCATTAAAGAAACAGGCCACGATCTCTTCCACGACGCCGCAATCGACGCGTGCCGTTGGGGAGGGATGCGGCGGATGCGGAAGGGGATACGGCTTGCCGTGGGCCGCGTGTGCCCGCGCACTGTTTTTGGCCTGGCCCAACAGCGCTCGGCACCGTGTGTGGCCCAGGCCCGGGGGCTCCTGTCGGTGTACTAAGATAGGGGTACCTTAGTACCCCAACTTGTGCACGGGTAGTAGCAGCTTCCCGCGGCAGGGTTTACCACGTGCTTGCCGGAAACCTTTCTGGTCCCTATGAAACCATTCAAGAACAAAGTATACAAGTCAGAAGATCAAGGCCCCGGCAAGAGGAGCTTGCCGGGAAGGCCGCACCAGGCTCAAGGTTAACATTTTAGCACGAGACCCTGGCAAGAGGAGCTTGCCAGGAAGACCAAGGAACGCGTGTCTCAAGAGATACCTCGGCGCATCATGCGCCCCGGAGGGACCCGGAGAGCGACAAGCTTCCGGGCCCGGTAAGATCATGGCCCCGGCAAGGTGCTTGCCGGGGAAAACTATGCTGTGTGCCCGCGCTCCAGCTCATCCGCCCACGCGTCGCCCTGGGGCCCTTCCAGGGGCGCGTGGCGGGTGGCTGTGCAGCCTGGGGCACACGGTGGCAAGCCACGGTGACGAGGCTACCGCCGTGGCGAACGGAGAAGCATGGACGAGCGCTTTTGGGGTCGACGGTGACGGGCATTTAATGCCCTTGTCCCCCACTGTCAAGGTTAGGTGAAGACCACTCTTCATCCACTGTTCATGCACTATTCCCGCACTGTTACAACTACCACCAAAATTACATTTTTGCCCTCCTCTACGTTGACACCTGTCGGTGACCCCTTGAGCTATAAAAGGAGGCCCATGCACAACGTAGAGGGGGTTCGAAACCTAAGCAACTCTCACGCTCGGTGTAGCTAGTACTGTAGCTCTCCAAGCTCCCGAGCTCAAGAACTCAATACAACCTAAGGCAGGAGTAGGGTTTTACGCGTCCGCACGGCCCGAACCTGGGTAAACTGCCCACGTGCGCCCCTCGATCTGCTCTCCGTGCTCCCTCCGCTCCCTTACCGCAACGTAGAAGGGGCTCCGGTCCCATAGGTGCTCGTGGGAGGACAGTTTCCCCCGACACACTCAGAATGACAATTATGCTCTCCTAGTTGGTGCTTTGAAGAAAGAAGGTGGAGACTCTCGAACCGTGGAATTTGATGGCGATGTTGAAAACCCGTGGTTGGAAGCAAAGACTAAACATGTACCATAGCTCTTGGTTTTGAAAACAGAGGTAAAAATGATCTTGGGAGGTGCATATTTCGTCAACGAATGCTAGTAGACAACCCAATCACTTCTTATGCTAGACATGTTTCAAGGAACGGCTCCCAAGATGGGGACGATCACATCCCCTTAATCTCCTTTGTTTATCACTACCAAAGTTTTCTGATTTCTCATAAATAAAGCGTGAAGGAGGGTTTGTTGGTTGTGATTATCTTTTGTGAGCTGGGCGCACTCATGCCAGTCCCTGCTCGTATTAGGGGTTTGCAGATTAGACATGCAATCCCGGGAAAAAACATGTCCAACATAAGAAGATCATGAATTACCTACTACTTCCTCATGAGCTAAAACAGAGGCACAAAACAGGAGTAAATTTGAATAATTTCGAGATGGTACAAGAAAGTCTTCACTAGGATGGCCGGTAAATACCACATAGGAAGGTATGGTGGACTCATATGGAATAACTGGTTTGAAAGGATTTGGATGCACAAGCAGAATTCCGCTTAGTGCGAGCGAAGGCTAGCAAAAGACTGGGAAGCGACCAACTAGAGAGCAATAACGGTCATAATCATCCAGAGCGACAAAGCAACATTGAATTGGGCATGAAAGTGATATAACTATTCTGAAACTCAAAGATCATCAAGGCAAAGCAGACTTTTTAGTCTTAAACATGTGCCAAGTCAGTCCAAGAATTCTCCAAAGGGAAATACCACCTTATTATACCAAACTATGAACAATGCAATGCATGTAAATCATTTCAATAACACATTATATACTCTAGCTATTTGAGATTAGCCACAAGGAAAGCATGAACCACTGGGAAAGCATTGTAAACATAGCACTATGTCGCTACAAGCTGGTCTCTAGATCATAAGTACAGGCATATGTACAAAAGTAGAAACAAGAAGAGTTCATACCGGTTTTCCTAGTTGCTTCCCTTCCGTCGATCTTCGTCATTACTGCCTTGTCACTTGCATGATCGAACGTAGGAAATATAATTAAATGCCATCACGGACTCGAGCTGAACTCTGAAAACAAAGCAAACTAAAGAGAGAAAGGAAATCTTTTTGTGTTTTTTCAAAGGTTGAACGAAAGCAAAAGAAAGAGAAAATCTTTTTGTTGTTTTTGCAAAGAAAGAACAAAGAAGAACAGGCAAAAACTTCGAAAAGATCAAAGCGAACAAAAATAAAATGGATAATACAATGGAAAAGTGAGAAGGGCACGTACTCCCCCAAGCTTAGGCTTTTGGCCTAAGTTGGTAGTAGCTACTGCCCCCAGGAGCCTCCTGCTCCGGGGTGGTACTGGTGAGTCCAAGGGTCGTATAAGGATTCCGGCGCGTACACCGAAGTCCTCGGATCCTCCCACGTAGAAGGGTCCGCACTCCAAGCAGAGGAAGACCCTTCACCAAACTGGGTGACAGTCTCTCCCTGAAAAGGTGGTAACTCATCGTGCTCCTCCTCGTCGGGCACAACCCCCTCCATGGGGTTATGAAACTGATGCTGGACCATGAACTCATCGAACTGGATAACATCAAAGGACCATCCGTTCCTGCGAGAAAAATCAAACAAAAGAGGTGCAGGTAGACGGATCTTGCGTTCTGCGGTAGTTCCGAAACGCAAGATATAAACAAGGTTACCAAACTCAGAAGTCATGGTAACAAACTTATGCCTTTTCATAGCAGCAAGATCAAAACTTAAATAAGTAAAAGGCTTATCATCAGGGTGTGGGGTGCCTTTAAGATACTCTAAGATAAGTGTGGCATAAACGCCACCAAATAAATTTCCCTTGTTACCGTTCATAGCAAGGCGTCGAGCAATTAAGGCACCCACATTATAATCAAACCTCCCTGAGAGGGCGGTTGCCAGGATAGCAATATCCGGTGCAGAAATGCTGCTCGTGTTGTCACGAGCTAACACCCCTCTAGCAACATAATACGCAAAATACCTGAGGTGAGGGAATAAGATGCTGGAGATTTTTGACCGATGAATATCCCTCGTATCCATGCTGAAGAGAGAGTTGAAGACGGTTCTCAGCTCCGAGGGCTGAGAGGTCATCTTCGCCGTCCGCCCAACTTTTGGCACACCTATTATTTCACAAAACTTTTCCAAGGGCATGGTCAAAAGATTATTGTAAATTTTAAACTCAATAGAACCAGTATCAAGGTTATATCTAAAACTGTTAATGAAACCGGAGGTGAATTTTTGATATTGAGCAACACGGCACGTGACGAGTCGTGTCAGACCTGCATTAGCACAAAGGTTATAAAACTCATCCTTAATTCCTGTAGCTTCAAGGAATTCATCACATGGGAACATCATCGCACGTGTTGGATTTGTGTCTTCCAACAACTCTAGGGGCACATGATCTTCATTGTAGCTCACCCTAGCAGTCGAGGGTGAAGCTGCGGCTCTAGTAACTCGATCGGAGCGCGCGGGCTTCTTCTTCTCAAGCCACCCCTTTGCCCTTCCTAACAAACTCATTTCTGAAATTTTTGACAAATTACAAAAACAAGGATTTAAACAAAGTGGGTTAAGGCAAACTACTCAACTCACTTACCTAAGGCATAAACTTGCATCAAAACATGGAAAATAAATTTCTACACATGCATGCAAGCTCATCTACAAAGCACCAAGAACTACTAAATACTCACAAATGAAGCCACCAACCAAAAATCTAATTGGAGGGGTGGAGGAGTTACATACCAGGGAGTATTTGTTGAAAATCTCAGCTCGAATGATAGGCTGTAGAGAGAGATCGAAAATTGCCTCCAAGAACAGCAAGAACGCAAGAACAGGTGCAGAACTCGTGTTTTCGGAGAGAAAGAGAGAGAGAGAGGAAGAAGACTCACCTGGAGGCGGGACCTCTAGGCCCCAGGCGCCCTATGGGCGCGGCCAGGGGGCAGGCCACGCCAGCTGGCCGCCTGGGCCACTGGTGGCCCCCCTGGTCAGCCCCAGGTGCCTCTGGGTCACTCTCGGCATGGAAATTTTAATTTTAATTTTTCTGGAATTTTTCTGAAAACTTCACTGTTGAAATTTTTTCGAAGTTCAAAAAGCTGCAAAACTTTCTGAAAACTTAAAGTAGTGATTAGTATTGTGAAGCTTCAAAAACACAAACACTTGGTACAGCAAGGAGAAAAAAGCTAAAACAAATGAAAACATAACAAGCTCAACTTTTTACCTATATAAAACATGCTCACTAGTAAGGTTGATCAAGTCTTACCAACAAACCGGCGATATATAGAGCAAAAAGTCCCACCTCTTACGAAGTGATCATTGCACCTTTACTTTAATGGACATTGTCCCCACCATAATAGTTTTGTATTTGTGGTGCACATGTAGTGGACAGTCCCATTCTCCAATCTTCACGGTCTCGATATTTTCTATAGAGTTGAGGCCATGCCTCTTGTCGGTGGACAGTCCCATTCTCCAATCTTCATGGTCTCAATATTTTCTAGAGAGTTGAGGCCATGCCTCTTGTCGGTCTTCTTTGGAAAATACACCATGTGTTCTTTATCATTCACATTGAAGGTAACCTTTCCTTTATTGCAATCAATAATAGCACCTGCGGTGTTAAGAAAAGGTCTACCAAGAATAATGGACATGCTCCCATCCTCGGGCATGTCAAGCACGACAAAATCAGTAAGGATCAAACAATTAGCAACTTCTACGGGAACATCCTCACAAATACCTATCGGGACGGCTGTTGACTTGTCAGCCATCTGAAGAGAGATATCTGTAGGAATTAGTTTCTCTAAAAAAAGCCTCTTGTAAAGAGAGAAAGGCATAACACTCACTCCTGCTCCAAGATCACATAAAGTAGTTTTGACTTAATTATTTTTAATGGAGCAAGGAATGGTGGGTATACCTGGATCACCAAGCTTCTCAGGAATCTTGCCACTGAAAGAGTAGTTAGCAAGCATAGTAGATATTGCTTCATTAGGAACTTTTCTTTTATTAGTAACAATATCTTTCATATATTTTGAATAGGGAGGTAACTTAATAGCATCAGTCAAAGAGATTTGAAGAAAAAGAGGTTTCATCCACTCACAAAACTTATTGTAATGCTCTTCTTCTTTAGATTTGAGAGACTTACCTGGAAAGGGCATGGGTTTCTGTATCCATGGTTCTCTTTCCTTCCCATGTCTTCTTGTGACGAAGTCTTCTCTAGTGTACTTCTTGTGTTTGTCAGGTGCTTCTTCTTCTCGAACTTCAGGCGGATCATTCTTCTCCTTATCCTTATCTTCAGGTTCGGCACCGTCTTCAGTCTCAGCATCGGAGGTAGATATACTGTTGGGATCAACAGCTGGCTCTTCACTTGTAATAGGATCATTGGAATTGTCAGCCTCCTTGTGTTTCTTCTTCTTTGGAGAGCCAACAATTTCTTCTTCCTGCATTTGAGAATCTTGCTCGACTCTCCTCGGATGCCCCTTTGGATAGAGAGGATATTGAGTGCTAGTTCCTCCTCGGGTCTTAATTCCGAAGGCCTGTAAATCATCTTGTTTGGTATTGTTAGCAAGCAAATCTTTTTGCACATTAGAAATTTGTTCAAGCTGAGTTTGAACCATATGAAAATGCTTCACAAGACATTTAACATCATTAACTGTTCTCCCTAGAACATCAAGCAAACTTTTGATAGCAAGGGAATTATCATGCAATTGACTTTGTATCCTCTCATTAAAATGACTTTGCTTCATAATAAAATTATCAAGCTCATCTAAACATTGATCAGGAGGCTTACCATGAGGGATGTCACTTGCGTTGAAATCTAAAAGAGAGTGTACCTCTACCATAGGAGGGTGAGTGGTAGGCTCACACAACTCCTCAATAGGGGGTAGATTCTTCACGTCTTCAGTTTTAATACCCTTCTCTTTAATAGACTTCTTTGCTTCTTGCATATCTTCGGGGCTTAGAACAAGCATGCCCCTCTTCTTTGGTGGTGGAGGTGGTTCAGGGACGGACCAATCTTCATGGTTTTTGGCAATCCTGCCCATCAATTCTTCTGCATCGTCCGATGTTCTTTTCCTGAAAACACAACCAACACAACTATCCAAATAGGACCTGGATTCATCAGTTAGACCAGCATAAAATATATCAATTAATTCATTCTTAGGGACTCCATGTCCCTGTCTAGCCTGGATCAGACTACAGTACCTCCCCCAAGCTTTAGGGAGGTGCTCATCCTGCAACTGTTTAAAGTTATAAATTCTTTGTAAAGCAGCATGTTGCATATGAGCAGGAAAGTACTTATCAACAAAAGAGTGAGCTAAGTCTTGAGGACTCTTAATGGAACCACATGGTAGTGCATCATACCATGTTTTAGCACCTTCCTTCAAAGAGAAAGGAAGAGCTTAGTCACATAAAAGTTTCGTATCTTTTCATTCGTGGTAAACAAGCCACCCAACTCAGTGAGTTTGGTCAGGTGTGCAATAGCATCATCATTTTATCTGCCATAAAAGGGGTCAGCTTCAACCATAGATATAAGTGAAAGATCAACAGAGAAAAATAAATCAGGATCATTGATGCATATAGGAGATGTAGCAAATTCAGGATCAGGAACAGTCTTGTTCTTCAAGGAGTGTTTTTCAAGCAGCTTCTTGATAGCTTCAGGGTCAGAGTCAGCAAACTCTGTCAGTTCCCTACATAAATCATCATCAAGCATAATGTAATCATCATCAAGGAGTTTCTCCTTGAGTTTACTCAAATCAGGATAATCATAAGTTCCACCAATAGGGTAGCGAGTAACAGGAATTTCAATTCCAGATTTTTTTTGCAGCAGCTGCGATCTGTTTCTCAAGAGCATAACCAAGTGAACCAATATCATCAAGAGTAGTAGAAGCATCATCAAAAGTATCGGACATAGTAACAGATTCATTAGAAGCATCATGTGGTGGTGGTGAGGCAAACTTACTCATAACAGAAGGTGAATCAAGTGTAGCACTAGTGTTCAGAACAGTACCTCTTCTTGTAGTGGATAGTAAGATCGGAACCTTGGGGTCTCCTTTCTTACCCATAGCGGATGAAGTGCAGTAGGTAGGATACTTCAAGTAGACTTGTAAATATTGCTATGCTCCCCGGCAACGGCGCCAGAAAACGGTACTTGATAACCCTCAACCGTAAGGGATCGAGATAGTCTTTGCGGGTAAGAATAACCCAATTTATAGATTCGACACACGGGGAGCCAAAGAGTATTTATAAGCTTTGACAGTTGAGTTGTCAATTCAACCGCACTTGAAATATACTTACTTGCAACAAAAGATAACTGGTAACGGTGATATGATAGTGATGGTGGTGACAGCAAAAGTGAACAGCAAAAGTAACAACTAATAACCAGCAGGATTGAAACACTGTAGGCTAGGGAGATGGATGGTTGGGTGCTGCATGGATGAGATACATCATGAATCTAACTTGGGGCAAGGCACACAGAAAAGTAATGATCATCTAGGCAAATATCAAACATTAGGCATGTATCCCACAGGTAGTTGTACGTGCTTGCAATAAGAACTTGCACAACATCTTTTATCCTACCATCCCGCTACGAACGGGGCCAAAAGGAACTTATGGAGATTAAGGTGCTCCTGTCAAAGAGCACCGGAAGAAAGCAATAAACTCAATGGATACATGGAATCCTCAAATTATGGACCATCCCCTTTGGTGTCCCAAGCTGTCACCTTTGGGATCGCCGGTTCCGGACCATAATAGGTGCAAACAACTCATAGATAGGATCAAGAACACAAATATATTCATGCAAACACATAGGGTTCAGATCTGAAAACATGGCACTCGGGCCCAAAGTGACAAGCATTAAGAGCAACAAGTTGAAGCAAAGATGATAAACACCAAAGTAGATGATAGGCAACATGCCCCCAACAATCTGATAAACTATTACATGATCTAACTCATCCAATCCCTACCATCCCCTTTGCCTACAGCAGGGAATTACTCACACATGGAAGGAGAAGTCATGGAGGGAGGATGGAGTGGTGATGATGATGATGATGATGGCGACGATCTCCCCTCTCCGGAGGCCAAATCAGCCTCCAGATTAGCCCTCCCGAAGAAGAACAGAGGGTGGCGGTGGCTCCGCGATGGAAACTGGAAAAACGACTTCTGTTCTGGGGTTTCCTCGCCACGGGAATAAATAGGAGCCAAGGTAGGGCACCAGAGGGGGGAGGACCCTCCCAGGCGGCCTCCTGGCGCGGCCAGGGGTGGGGTCGCACCAGCAGGGCGCCTGGGGCCCCTCTGGCTGCCCTCTGGCCCCACTTCTGACACAATGGCCCTTCGGGTGCGTGAATTTTCTGTGATTTTTCTTGGAATTTTCTGAGACACCTAAAAATCCATTTTCCTGCACACAATAAAACCATATAGGCAGCTCTGCTGAAAACAGCGTCAGTCCAGGTTAGTTTAGTTCAAATCATGCAAGAATGAGGGCAAAACAATAGCAAAAGTGTTTGGAAAAGTAGATACGTTTGAGACGTATCAAATACTTATGTTTATGGAGTTTTCATCGGACACAGAGAAAGATAGGGGCTTATGGTGTTGCCTCCCAACCTTTTACCTCAAGGGTAATGTCAACAGTAATAGACCATGAAAACTTACATCCAAGTGGGTATATATGTCAGGATCTTTCCAACACAATGTGCTTGCCAAAGGATAAAATGTAAAAAGGAAAGGTGAAATTCACCTTGACTCTTATAAGGCAAAAATAATTGATAGGCCCTTCGCAGAGGGAAGCAGAGGTTGTCATGTGTTTTTATGGTTGGATGCACAAAGTCTTAGCATAGAAGAACGTCACTTTATATTGACACTTGTGATAAGGACCTTTATTATGCAGTCCGTCGCTTTTATTACTTCCATATCACAAGATCGTATAAAGCTAATTTCTCCCACACTAATAAATCATACATATTATAGCAGGTTTGCAACATGACAACTTACTTGGAAGGATCTTTCTTAATCCGTAGGTAGGTATCGTGGACTCTCATGGCAAAACTGGGTTTAAGGATATATGGAAGCACAAGTAGTATCTCTACTTAGTGCGAGGAGTTTTGGCTAGCATGAGGGAGAAAGGCAAGCTCAACATGTTGGATGATCCATGACAATATACTTTATTTTGGATATAAGAAGACATAACCCATTATGGTGTCTTCCTTGTCCAACATCAACTCTTTAGCATGTCATATTTTATTGAGTGCTCACAATCATAAAAGATGTCGAAGATAGTATATTTGTATGTGAAGCCTCTCTTATTTTTTTACTTCCTATTAATTGCAATGATGACCAAAACTATGTTTGTCAACTCCCAACAACTTTTATTTATCATACTCTTATATGTGAAGTCATTACTTCCCACAAGATCAATATGATCTCTTTGATAATTTTTATGTTTTCTTTCTTTTTATCATGACCAAAGTGAGGAAATCAAGCCCTTGACTCAACACTAATCTTTATTATATAGCTCACAGACTCGATTACAAAGGGTAAAGAACATAAGGCAAAATCTCACAACTAGATCATGCTAACTTTATTCTACTAGATCAAGATACTATCAAAAGGATCGAACTAAGTAAAATGGTAAAGATAGGAGTGATGGTGATACGATACTGGGGTCACTCCCCCAAGCTTGGCAGTTGCCAAGGGGAGTGCCCATACCCATATGATTATGTCTCCTTCTTCGGGGGTGGTGATGATGGGGTTGAAAGTAGTGACGCTGGATCATCATATATCGAGCGTAGGAGATCCTCCAGCTTGCGGATAATACCTTTGAGTGCAGCTATGTAATCCTTCAACAAAATATTTTCACTTGTGAGATGCTTGTTTCGAATTTGAGCTAACTCAATCATCCTGAAAGCTTCAATCTCAGTTGAGGTAAAGAGATTAGGAAGAGATTTAGGGGTGTCTTCTTCTCCCTATACCGGAGCCGGATCTTCCACCTCCATCTTGATCTTCTTCTCCTTGTGGATCTCCTCGGGTCCTTCCCTCTTCAGATCTATCTTCATTAGCCAAGCATCGGTGCCTTCGTTGTTGGAGGAGGGAGACGACATGATGCCTGGCTTCACAAACCCTAGCCGAAAACAGCTCAAAACAAGAACAGAGGATTTTTGCGTGATACAGAGGGCAAAACCTTCGGGAGTATATATAATGAATTTTTACCGACCAAAAGGAGTAACCCACAAGAAAACGGAGTCCGGGGGACACACGGAGTGCCCACGAGGCAGGGGGCGCGCCCTCCACCCTCGTGGACGCCTCGTGTCTCTTCTGGACTGCTTCTTATTTTTCTATTTTTCTAAATATTCCAATACGGAGAAAAATTGCCTTTAGAACTGTTTTGGAGTCGGTTTACTTACCGTGCCACATACCTCTTCCTTTTCGGAGGCTAAATCGTTCTGGAAAGTATCCCTTATCTACTCCTCCGGGGTTACGGTTTCAATAACATTGGTTTCAACATTTATAGGATTACCTGAGATATAATGTTTGATTCTTTGGCCGTTCACCACCTTCGGATTTGTGCCTTTGAATTTTTTTTTATTTTTATGGCACCGGAACGATAGACCTCCTCGATAACGTAAGGTCCTTCCCACTTGGAGAGAAGTTTTGCTGCAAAAAATCTTAAACGAGAGTTGAATAGCAAGACAAAATCACCTACGTTAAAATCACGCTTTTGTATCCTTTTGTCATGCCATCTTTTAACTTTTTCTTTAAACAACTTGGCATTCTCATAGGCCTGGGTTCTCCATTTGTCAAGGCAGCTAAAGTCAAATAACCTCTTTTCACCGGCAAGTTTGAAATCATAATTGAGCTCTTTAATAGCCCAATATGCCTTATGTTCTAGCTCAAGAGGTAAGTGACAAGCTTTTCCATAAACTATCTTATATGGAGACATACCCATAGGATTTTTTAATGCAGTTCTATAGGCCCATAATGCATCATCAAGTTTCTTAGACCAATTCTTTCTAGACCTACTAACTATCTTTTGCAAAATTTATTTCAACTCCCTATTACTTAGTTTTACTTGACCACTAGTCTGTGGGTGATAAGGGGATGCAATTCTATGGTTCACATCATACTTTGCAAGCATCTTACGAAAAGCACCATGAATAAAGTGTGAACCACCATATGTCATTAAGTATCTAGGGACTCCAAACCTCGGGAACATAACTTCTTTAAGCATCTTAATAGAGGTGTTATGATCAGCACTACTAGTTGGAATAGCTTCTGCCCACTTAGTAACGTAATCAACAATAACTAAAATATGTGTGTACCCATTAGAGGCAGGAAACGGTCCCACATAATCAAAGCCCCAAACATCAAATGGTTCAATAACAAGTGAATAAATCATAGGCATTTCTTGACATCTACTGATATTACCAATTCTTTGACATTCGTCACAAGATAAGACAAACTTACGGGCATCCTTGAAGAGAGTAGGCCAATAAAACCCGGATTGTAATACCTTGTGTGCAGTTCTATATCCCGCATGGTGTGCTCCATAAGCTTCGGAGTGGCACTTGCGTAGGATATGTTCCTGTTCATGCTCAGGTACGCAACGTCTAATAATACCATCTACTCCTTCTTTATAAAGATGTGGGTCATCTCAAAAGTAATGTCTCAAATCATAGAAGAACTTTTTCTTTTGCTGGTACGTGAAGCTAGGAGGTATAAACTTAGCAACAATATATTTAGCATAATCAGCATACCATGGAGCAGTACGAGAAGTATTTATGACAGTTAGTTGTTCATCAGGAAAGCTATCATCAATAGGTTGTGGGTCATCAAGTATATTCTCTAACCTAGAAAAATTGTCTGCAATGGGGTTCTCAGCTCCCTTTCTATCAAAAATATGCAAGTCAAATTCTTGCAGCAAGAGAACCCGTCTAATAAGTCTAGGTTTAGCATCTTTCTTTTCCATAAGGTGTTTGATAGCAGCATGATTAGTGTGAATAGTTACTTTAGAATCAACGATATAGGGTCTAAACTTATCACAAGCAAATACAACTGCTAAAAATTCTTTCTCAGTAGTAGCATAATTTTTTTGGGCACTATCTAGAGTTTTATTAGCATATTGGATCACATTCAATTTATTATCAACTCTTTGCCCTAAAATAGCTCCTATAGCATAATCACTAGCATCGCACATAATCTCAAAAGGTAAATTCCAGTCAGGAGGCTGGACGATAGGTGCAGAGATCAATGCTTTCTTAAGTACTTCAAATGCTTCTAGACAATCATCATCAAAGACAAAATGAATATATTTTTGTAAGAGATTAGTTAGAGGCCTGGAGATTTTGGAGAAGTCCTTTATGAACCTCCTATAAAACCTGGCATGACCAAGGAAACTTCGTATACCTTTGATGTTCTTAGGGCATGGCATATTTTCAATAGCATCAACTTTAGCTTTGTCAACTTCAATACCTATTTCAGAAATTTTAAGTCCCAAGACAATGCCTTCATTAACCATAAAGTGGCACTTCTCTCAATTCAAGACAAGATTAGTGTCTTCACATCTCTGCAAAACTCGATCAAGGTTGCTTAAGCAATCATCAAAAGAAGTTCCGTAAACGGAGAAATCATCCATGAAAACCTCAACAATCTTTTCACGAAAATCAGAGAATATAGCCATCATGCATCTTTGAAAGGTAGCAGGTGCATTACATAAACCAAAAGGCATACGTCTATAAGCAAAGGTACCGAAAGGACAAGTAAAAGTGGTCTTTTCTTGATCCCCCTTTGACACAGGTATTTGAGAGAAACCAGAATAACCATCTAGAAAGCAAAAGTGAGTATGTTTGGATAACCTTTCTAGCATTTGATCAATAAATGGCAAGGGGTAATGATCTTTCTTAGTGGCTTTATTTAACTTACGGAAATCAATTACCATCCTATAACTTGTAACTATTCTTTGCGAGATCAATTCATCTTTATCATTAGGAACGACAATCATACCTCCCTTCTTGGGGACACAATGGACAGGACTTACCCACTGGCTATCAGCAACTGGATAGATAATACCTGCCTCTAGAAGCTTTAGTATTTCCTTCCTTACCACTTCTTTCATCTTAGGATTTAACCGTCGCTGATGATCAATAACCAGTTTAGCATTTTTCTTCCAAATTTATCTTGTGTTGGCATATAGTGGGACTAATGCCCTTAAGATCATCCAGAGTATATCCAATAGCAGCACGGTGCTTCTTTAGTGTTTTAAATTGTTTTTCTTCTTCCTCCTCTGAAAGGTTAGCACTAATAATAACAGGATATATTTTCTTTTCATCAAGATAAACATACTTATGATTATCAGGTAAAGGTTTAAGTTCAAACACGGGATCACCCTTGGGTGGAGGAGGATCCCCTAGGATTTCAACAGGCAAGTTGTATTTCAGTACGGGTCCATGTTTAAAGAATATTTCATCTATTTCCCTTCTTTCATTCATATGCATATCATTTTCATGGTCTAGCAAGTATTGTTCTAAAGGATCATTAGGAGGCACGGAAATAGAAGCAAGACCAATAAATTCATCCTTACTGGGTGGCTCCTTTTCAAGGGGTTGTCTACGGAATTTAGCAAAAGTTAAAATCATGAGACATATCCCCTAATCCCACAGTAAACATATCTTTCACGCAGTCTATCTTGGCATTAACAGTATTCAAGAAAGGTCTACCAAATATAATGGGATAGAATTCATCTTGTGTGGTACTAAGAACAAGAAAATCAGCAGGGTATTTAACCTTCCCACACAAGACTTCAACATCTCTAATAATCCCAACTGGTGAAATAGTATCTCTATTAGCAAGCTTAATAGTAACATCAATCCCTTCTAACTCAACAGGTGCAATATCATGCATAATTTCTTGATATAAGGTATGAGGGATAATACTCGCACTAGCACCCACGTCACATAAACCATGATAACAATGATCTCCTATCTTGACATAGATAACATGCAAGCCTACAATAGATCTATGTTTATTCCTAGCATTGGGTTTGGCTATTCTAGCAAACTCTTCTTGGAGGTAAATAACATGTCCATCTAAATTTTCTACCAAGAGATCTTTAACCATAGAAACACTAGGTTCAACTTTAATTTGCTCAAAGGGTGTAGGTGTTCTAGTATTACTCTTATGAACCACAGTTGAAGCTTGAGCATGATCATTTATCCTAGCAGGGAAAGGTGGTTTCTCAATATAAGCAGTAGGAATAATAGGATCAACATTATAAGTGATAGTCTTTTGTTCAACTTTAACAGGTTCAACTACTTTTACTTCAATAGGGGGATGGTATTTAAACCACTTCTCTTTGGGGAGATCAACATGAGTAGCAAAAGATTCACAGAAAGAAGCTACGATCTCACAGTCAAGTCCATATTTAGTGCTAAACTCACGGAAAACATCGGTATCCATAAAAGATTTAACACAATCAAACTTACGGGTCATACCTGACTCCTTACCTTCGTCGAGATCTCAATCTTCGGAGTTGCGTTTAATTCTTCCCAATAAATCCCATTTGAATTCAACAGTCTTCATCATAAAAGAGCCAGAACAAGAATTATCGAGCATGGTGCGATTATTGAGAGAAAGACGAGCATAAAATTTTTGAATGATCATTTTTCTTGAGAGCTCATGATTGGGGCATGAATATAACATTGACTTAAGCCTCCCCCAAGCTTGAGCGATGCTTTCTCCTTCGCGAGGCCAGAAATTATAAATATAATTACGATCACGATTAACCTGGTGCATAGGGTAGAACTTCTGATGAAATTCCAACTTTAGACAATTATAGTTCCATGATCATATATCATCACATAGCCTAAACCATGTCAATGCATCTCCCTTCAAAGATAAAGGGAAGACATTCTTCTTTATAACATCCTCGGGCATACCTGCAAGCTTAAACAATCCACAAACTTCATCCACGTAGATTAGGTGTAAATCGGGATGCAGTGTTCCGTCTCGTGTAAAAGGATTTTCAAGCAGTTTCTCTATCATACCCGAAGGAATCTCAAAGAAAACATTTTTACTAGGTGCAGTAGGTTGAGGAGCAACTCTTTGCTCTTCTGTTCGGGGTGAAGATACCCCAAACAAGCCCCTCAAAGTATTTCTAGCCATAGTAACAAGTGATAGGAAATTTTAGCACACTATATAATTTTTTCCTTACCAAATTCTACTTACCAAAGGCGCTTCACTCCCCGGCAACGGCGCCAGAAAAGAGTCTTGATGACCCACAAGTGTAGGGGATCTATCGTAGTCCTTTTGATAAGTAAGAGTGTCGAACCCAATGAGGAGCAGAAGGAAATGATAGGGAGTTTTTAGTAAGGTATTTTCTACAAGCACTGAAATTATAGGTAACAGATAGTTTTGTGATAAGGTAATTGGTTATAAGTGACAAAAGGTAAAAGTAAATAAGGTGCAGCAAGGTGGCCCAATAATTTTTGTAGAGATGGACAAGCCTGGACAAACTCTTATATAAAGGAAAGCGCTCCCGAGGACACATGGGAATTATCATCAAGCTAGTTTTCATCACGATCATCTGATTCGCGTTCGGTACTTTGATAATTTGGTATGTGGGTGGACCGGTGCTTGGGTGTTGTCCTTACTTGGACAAGCCTCCCACTTATGATTAACCTCTAATGCAAGCATCCATAACTACAGAAGAAGTATTAAGGTAAACCTAACCATAGCCTGAGACATATGGATCCAAATCAGCCCCTTACGAAGCAACGCATAAACTAGGGTTTAAGATTCTGTCACTCTAGCAACCCATCATCTACTTATTACTTCCCAGTGCTTTCCTCTAGGCCCAAATAATGGTGAAGTGTCATGTAGTCGACGTTCACATGACACCACTAGAGGAGAGACAACATACATCTCATCAAAATATCAAACGAAGACCAAATTCACATGACTACTAATAGCAAGACTTCTCCCATGTCCTCGGGAACAAAAGTAACTACTCACAAGAAATAATATTGTTCATGATCAGAGGGGTATTAATATGCATAATGGATCTGAACATATGATCTTCCACCAAATAAACCAACTAGCATCAACTACAAGGAGTAATCAACACTACTAGCAACCCACAGTACCAATCCGAGGTTTGGGTACAAAGATTGGATACAAGAGATGAACTAGGATTTGAGAGGAGATGGTGCTGGTGAAGATGTTGATGAAGATAGCCCTCCCCAAGATGGGAGAGTTGTTGTTGATGACGGCGGTGATGATTTCCCCCTCCCGGAGGGAAGTTTCCCCGGCAGAACAGCTCTGCCGGAGCCCTAGATTGGTTTCCGCCTCGGTTCCACCTCGAGACGGTGGCGTCTGGTCCCGAAAGCCTTCGGGGGGCCCACGAGACAGGGGGCGCGCCCTGAGAGTGGGGCCGCGCCCCCTACCCTCGTGGACAGCCAGTGGCCCCTCGTGAACTTCGTTTGCCAGATATTATGTATATTTTTTGAACGGAGTTCTATGGAGTTTTGGGGCTTTTGGAGTTTTGTAGAATAGGTTTCCACAGTTCGCTCCTTTTCCAGCCCAGAATTCCAGCTATCGGCATTCTCCCTCTTCATGTAAACCTTGTAAAATAAGCGAGAAAAGGCATTAGTATTGTGACAAAACAAGTAATAACAGCACAGGTCAAAACACCTCATATAGGAGAAGATGGGCATCGGGGGGGCCAAGAGACAGGGGGCGCACCCTGAGAGGGGGGCGCCCCCTACCCTCGTGGACAGCCGGTGGCCCCCCTCATAAACTTCTTTTGCCAGAAATTATTTATATTTTCTGAACGGAGTTCTGTGGAGTTTCGGGGCTTTTGGAGTTGTGTAGAATAGGTTTCCACAGTTTGCTCCTTTTCCAGCCCAGAATTCCAGCTGCCGACATTCTCCCTCTTCGTGTAAACCTTGTAAAATAAGTGTGAAAAGGCATAAGTATTGTGACAAAACAAGTAATAACAGCCCATAATGCAATAAATATTAACATATAAGCATGATGCAAAATGGACGTATCAAGGGCCTTGCTAGAGGTAGAGGCGTCGGCCGGGGTCATGGTCGGCAAGGCGGTCGAGGCAGAGGCGGGCAAGGACGGGGGACACCCGCGTTGTCATCATCTTTGTCTCCATCTCCTCCCCCGGCTCCTCCTGCCTCAGCACGCGGCCATGTCGGGGACACGATGCTGGAGTTCATTCTGCAACTACGCGGGCCGCCGCGCAGTCGCCTTCGTCTTCCTGAAGCGTTCGCGAGGGTGTTGGAGGTCGACCAACCGTTGAGGTTGAGGCTTCACATGGAGAGCCGTTGCAATGGCGCCATGTGGGTGAACACCAAGTTCCCCACCCCTCATGTAATGCTTCTCCGCCAGGGGTGGAAGACCTTCGCGCGTGCCCACTGCTTGATGAAGGGGCACATCCTCTGCTTCAAGTTAGCGGAGAGCGATCTGCTCTCCGTCAAGGTCTTCGGGCGCTCGGGACACATGCTAGGGTGCTGTGCGGAGAGCTCGACCGATGATAAAAATTCCTCCCCGAGTGACAGTGATGGGGAGGACAGCGACAGCGACGACGAGGGCAGCAGGCAAGAGGATGACGGATCCGACTAGGCGTCGGACACACCGTCCCTAGGCGACGCCTGCAGCACCATCGTCTGCATCGCCAGCCCCTCAAACTTCTCGCCTCCTTCGGCGGCTGGCGTTGGGAGGCCAGAGAAGACGAAGAAGGAGGGCGGCGGCCATCAAGTCGGAGCACGCGGGCATCAAATGCTTTTATCGCGTGCTGCCGGCCCACTGCCTTATCTCTCGGTTCCTCTCCCGACGCCATCATCACCAGCCTTCTTCGGACAGCCACTGGGATGTTCTCTCGGTGCTTTCTGCTGCTCGCGCTTCGCCTAGGCGCTCCCTTTGACCTTTTGCCATCTTGTTCCATTTCCTGAGGAGAGGGAAAATAAAGGGATTACGGGCTCCTTATCTCTTTTCAGTTTGTAAGCCTATGGGCCTTTGTAAGATTTAAATCTTGTAATCCCCATGCTCATGTATGCATTCTGTATGAATTGTACTTGTTTAGAACATATTAATGGAGAGGAGGGTGTTTGCCGGGTTTCTTTTGTGCGTGGGCACATGCCACACCAAGGAACGAATCCTTGTTATCTTTAAGATAAACATCGTAGCCCGGCAATAGGCCTTGCCGTCTTCCTGCTCTATAGCTCGACCACATTCATGCCCTTGGCGGAAGTAGGAGCAGAGTAGGATTAGGGCCCTTTGTCTGCTCTTTTCCCATCACACTACTACCGAGTTTGGTCCGAAATAGAGTTTGTTGCACACATGGAAAAAGGGAGAATGATTGTATAAGAGCGAGCGAAGTCCCATACGTTCAAGCGTCATACAGAAGTAAGGAGTGGGGGATGAAAGGTTTATCTGATCTTGTAGCCCCCGACAACCCTGTCTTGCCATGGTCGGACCCTTGGACATGCAGCCCCCGGCAACTTCAGTTCGCCGAGGTCGGAGCGTCGACCTGTCCTCTTTCTCCCAAACAGCCAAGAAGAAATGTCCATGCATCCTGCAAACAAAAGAGGATGGAAAGGAATAGAGAGACGCACACTCGACCTCTATGCTAGGGGTTAGTTGCTGCCAAGCACTATCAACCCTAACAAAGAAAGAGACTCAACCTAGCATGCATGCTAAAACTTAGGGCACCAACGCTTCATTTATTTACGCTCAGGGTGTGCGCCTGGCTTTGTACAAAGGGTTACATGCTTGCCGGCAAGGCTTGTACAAAAGGGTGGTTTGCCGGGGAGCCCGGCAACCGCGCCTTACGGGTAGAACTTTCGAAGATGTTCGATATTCCAGGAGTTGCTCACTGGAATACCATCTTCAGTCTCCAGGCGGACTACGCCATGCCTGGTGACTCGTATTACTCGATAACGGCCTTCCCACTTTGGTGTCAACTTGTTGGAATTCTTGGCCGACTGGACGCGCCGAAGAACAAGGTCGCCTTCCTCAAAGCTTCGGGCATGAACCTTGCGGCTATGCTCGCGGCGCAAGGCTTGCTGGTAGCGTGCTTCTCGCACAGCTACCCGAGGACGATCTTCCTCGAGGAGCGTTGCATCATCTTCCCGTAGTTGCTCTTGCTCAAGTTCATCATAAGCGAGCACCCGGGGTGACCCGTATGTGAGTTCCATGGGGAGAACTGCTTCCGCCCCCGTAAACGAGGGAGAAGGGTGTGACGCCCCCAATTTGACCGTACACTAATCATGCACGCAAATGTGCACGACCAAGATCAAGGACTCACTGGAAGATATCACAACACAACTCTAGACACAAATTAAAATAATACAAGCTTTATATTACAAGCCAGGGGCCTCGAGGGCTCGAATACATAAGCTCGAAAACACAAGAGTCAGCGGAAGCAACAATATCTGAGTACACACATAAGTTAAACAAGCATGCCTTAAGAAGGCTAGCAAAAAAGCATCAATGATCGAAAAGGCAAGGCCTCCTGCCTGGGACCTCCTAACTACTCCTGGTCGTCAGCTGTCTCCACGTAGTAGTAGGCTCCGTCGGGGTAGTAGCAGTCGTCAAGTGTGGCGTCTGGCTCCTGGACTCCACCATCTGGTTGCATCAACCAGCAAGAAGAAAGAAGGGGGAAAAGGGGGAGCAAGGCAACCATGAGTACTCATCCAAAGTACTCGCAAGCAAGGATCTACACTACATATGCATCGGTATCAATGAAACGGGTAGTATATGTGGACTAAACTGCAGAATGCCAGAATAAGAGGGGGAGAAGCTAGTCCTATCGAAGACTAGCATCTTCTGGAAACCTCCGTCTTGCAGCAAGAGGGGGAAGTAGAGTAGTGTAACATAAGTCATATTTACGTTGTTGTTCCAACGCTCCGGGATCCTTTCTCGACTCCCGAAGCAACATATCCAAACAATGCCTCAGCATCCAGTTCTAGTTGTAGCGATTGGGATACAACTCCAAGTGTCCGTTACCGTAGAACAGGCTATCGATAGATGTTTTCTTCCCTGCAGGGGTGCACCAACTTACCCAACACGCTTGCTTAACTCCGGCCGGACACACCATCAGGTCATGCCCGCCCTCGGCCAAACAATACGCCGCAACCCGACCTAGGCTTAATAGAGAGGTCATGCACGCCGGACTAAACCCTATGCCCCCAGGGGTCATGGGCCAATCGCCCCGGGAACTCCTGCACGTTGCGTGGGCGGCCGGTGAGCAGACCTGGGCAACCTCCTTAAAAAGGTAGGTGCTTACGTAGTCCAACCCGGCGCGCGCCGCTCAGTTGCAATGATGTCAGTTAAGCTTCGGCTGATGCATACGACGCGGAACGCCCATACTATGCCCACGTGATGGTTAGTGCTATCAGGCCAGAGGCCCCTTGGATCAAATATCCAAACCATTTAGTGTCTTGGGAACGCGCGGTAACGAGCAGAGACTCACGATAATGTGACCCCATCGCCCCGTCTCGAGGACTTGCGGCAAAGGTGAGTTCCCGGCCACGCTCGTATTTATCTCGCGGGCACCTTCCAAGTCAACCCATCTACACATCACTCGCAATTAAGCTCACGCGGGTACCCCTCAGGGGCGACCCGTCTTTAGTAACCAGGTTCAGTGTAAAGTCATAGTAACCAAAGTAACTGTGTGTCTGACACCAAAGGAAAACCTGAGGAAATCACCCTCGATGGATTTCCACCTGATGTTTATCGTCAAGGTGAACAAAAGAGGAGTCACCCTCGAGGTCCACTCTTGAGGAGTTGCATGACAATGTCGTTATCGGGAGTGGAGAAAGAGGAATCACCCTCGATGACCACAACCGATGAACTAACCTACAAGGTTAACATCAGAAGTGCTGATGAGGTCTCACCCTCGGCACTCGATAGTAACCCAGTAATGTCGAGCAACTAAGGGGAAAGTGATGTGCGGTGCCGGATCCTGGTCTTCGATCCCGTTGATTGGGTCTTCTGATAATCCAGCGGGGCAGTCGGGACAAGGTAGGGGGGGTCACTGGTGGATCTCTAACCAGCCTATACTAAGCAGTTTAGTATAAACATGTAAGGTATGAAAGCAGTACCAACAACAGGCTATGCATCAGAATAGGATCATACAAAAAGCAATAACAGTTCTAATGCAAGCATAAGAGAGAAGAGAATAGGCGATATCGGAATGATCAAAGGGGGTTGGCTTTCCTGGTTGCTCTGGCAAGAAGGAGGGGTCGTCAACACCGTAGTCGATCACCGGGGCATCATCGGTCTCGGGGTCTACCGGAGAGAAGAGGGGGAAGAAACAGTAAATATAAAGCAAACAGTTGCAACAAAGAAGCACGGCATGTCAACACGTAGTGCTAGGGTGCTCTAACGCGATGGTACACGGTACCGGCGAAGGGGGATAACACTCGGGAAAGTATCCCCCACGTTTCGTGTTTTCGGTTAGATGAATCGGACGGGGAAAGTTGCAGATTCACTATGCTACGGACGTGTGGCGGACGAACAGACCGCGTATTCGGATTTGTCTCGTCGTTCTGAGCGATTTTCATATATAAAACATTTTCATCAGAGTTACAGATTATTTTATATGAATTTCTAAAGTTTTAAACATTTTTTAGGAATTTATTTAATTAATTTAAATCAACATTATCCAGAACAGTAAGTGATGACGTCAGCATGATGTCAGGGTGATGTCAGCGGTCAGTTGACTTAGTCAAACTGACGTGTGGGGCCGTGCTGTCATAGACTACTTTATTTAACCAGGTTTAATTAGACTAATGTGTAATTAGTTTAATTAAACATAATTAATTAGGGTTAATTGTCGGGGTTAATTAATTTAATTATTAATTAATTAATTAACTTTTATTTTATTTTTATTTTAAAGTTCTCTCTTTTTTTTATTTTGGGTTGGGCCCCACTGTCATAGGCCCGGGGGGGCACCAGGCGAAACGGGTGCGGGCGCCCACGGGTGTTGGGTTCAGGCGCTGCGAGCGCCCGACCTGGCGAGGCCAGTGGCGCGGACAGCGCGCTGGCGCCGGGCGCCGGAAGTGGCCGCGGCGAGGTCGGCCGCCGGAGCGGCGACAGGCAACGGCGGCGCGCTGGGGAAGCAGCTGGGGGCGGTAGCGAGCGTCGGCGGGGGGGAGGCGCGACGCACGCGGTGGCTGCGGTGTGTGAGGCCGTAGCGCGGTGGAGGCGGGGATCGACGGCGGGAGCAGCAGCAAGCTGCGCTGGGGAGAAGCCGCGGGAGAAGAGGGGAATCGACGGACGGGCCAGCGGGCGCCTGGCGCGCTGGACGGCAGCGTGCGGCCGGGAAGCGGAGGGAGCACGGGGTGGCTGCGACTCAGGCGGCGACGGGCACGCAGAGGTAGGCTGTAGCGGTGAGCGCGGCCAAGAGCGTGAACACGGGTTGTGCGGGTCTACGCGCAGAAGGACGTGGGCGACGTCCCGCCATGGCGACCACAACGAGCTATGGGAGTCGGCAAACGGCAACTGAACCAAAGGGAAACTAGGAGGGAGGAAGCGCGGCTCACCACGGAGCTCGGTGACGCACTCGGGGAGGCCGGGGACGGCTCGACGACGACGCAATCAATGGTGAGGGGCCGCGGCCGTGCGCGGAGAAGATGCCACGATGGCGGCGATGCAACGCTTCCCCGCTTGAGTTGCTGCTTGGTACCGACGAAGATGAGGCGGGTGGAGCTCCTTGTAGTCTCCGTGTGGCTCGGGGAGCACTCGGAGCACGACTACGAGGCGGCGGTGGCGACGGAGCTCCGTACGACGGGTGAACCAGGGAGGGAGAGGGGTGAGCGAGGGGAATGATCGATCTAGGGTTCGCCAACAAGGTTGGGGACAATCTTATCCTCGCGGGGATTCGTCGGATGCTCGACACGGCGACATCCGCGACACAGACGTGCGTGCGTGAGCCACGCCATGGCCCCTGTTCCCTCTGTACAGAGGTGAGGGAAAAGGCCCTGGTAGTGGGTTGGGCCGTTTACTGTAGTAAGTAGAGCCCATTAGTACAGTAGCTAGCTTCCCCATTTTCCTTTTCTTTTTCTGGCATTTAAAACAGCCAATGTTTACAATTAAATAAAGCACCAAAAGACTTTGGAAATTATGGATCTTGGCCATTTAAATATATTGCAATATTTTGTACTGCCACAAAAGGTTTAGGAGGCATAGGAGTTAAACTGAATTTTCCATAAAAGGAAAAGTGATTAAATGGACAGAATTGGTACTGTTTTAATTCTCATGGGAAATTAAATATCCCAAATGATGTTGAAACATTCATGGCAATTAGTTAGTTAAAATTTGTAACCCAATGAACATTTTAGATTTGATGTTTAACCAATTTAGAATTTCACTTGGCATTTGAATTTGCATTCAAAGGGAAAATTGAAAGAAACATGAGACAATAATGATTAGAAACTTGTTTAGCAAAATTAAGAACTTAACCCCAAGGGTTACTGTAGCATCATTACACCGGGGTGTTACAACTCTCCTCCTCTAAAAGGAATTCTCGTCCCAAGAATTAAGAGGTAGAAGGGAACAGGTCGGGGTATTCAGCACGGAGGTTATCCTCACGTTCCCAAGTGGCTTCATCCTTAGAATGATTTGACCATTGCACCTTAAGGAACTTGGTAACCTTCTGGCGTGTTCGAAGTTCAGCTTCTTCAAGAATGCAGATCGGATGCTCCTTGTATGTGAGATCATCTTGAATTTCAATCAATTCCGGATCAACTTCACGTTCTGGATCCTTGAACCATCGACGAAGTTACGACACGTGGAAGACGTCATGAACGTGAGAGAGGTGGCAACTCCAATTGATAAGCCACCAATCCACGACGGGCGAGAATGCGGAAGGGACCAATGTAGCGCGGAGCTAGCTAGCCCTTGACACCGAATCGATGGGTGCCACTCAAAGGAGTGACACGCAGATAAGCTTGTTCACCAGGTTGATAAGTTGAACCCCAGTGTTTCCGGTCATAGTTGCTCTTTTGGCGAGACTGGGCCACCTTGAGATTATCCCGGACAATGCGAACCTGCTCTTCAGCTTGTTGAATAATGTCCGGACAAATGAGCGTCCGTTCCCCAGTTTCTGACCAATTCAGAGGGGTTCGGCACTTACGTCCATAAAGCACTTCGAAGGGTGCCATCTTCAAGCTGGCTTGATAACTGTTATTATAAGAGAACTCCGCATAAGGAAGAGATTCCTCCCACTTCTTGGCGAAAGAAATAACACAAGCCCGAAGCATGTCTTCAAGAATTTGATTGACTCGCTCGACTTGGCCTTGGGATTGGGGATGATAAGCAGTGCTCCAGGTTATATGAGTCCCCATTGCCTCTTGGAAACTATCCCAGAACTTCGAAGTGAAAATACTGCCACGGTCTGAACTGATCTCCTTCAGAATGTCGTGGAGTGACACAATTCTGGAGATATACAAGTTTGCTAATTGACTAGCAGTGATTGTCTCCTTGACTGGTAGAAAGTGAGCAACCTTCGAGAATTGGTCGATGACGACATAGCATCATTACCTTTCTGAGACTTAGGAAGCCCAGTGACAAAGTCCATCTGAATTTTATCCCACTTCCATTCAGGAATCGGAAGTGGTTGCAGAAGTCCAGCTGGTTTCTGGTGTTCAGCTTTGACGCGACGACAAACGTCACATTCTTCGATATACCGAGCAATGTCTTGCTTCATGTTAGACCACCAGTACTTCTGACGGATGTCTAGATACATCTTAGTACTTCCCGGATGAATAGAGAGAGGGGTGTCATGTGCTTCTTTCATCACCTTCTCAGTCATAAGCTCGAAGTGGGGTACCACTATGCGATCTTTGAAGTACAAGGTCCCATCTTCAGCAAGTGAGAAATCTCTGGATTTCTCTAAGGCAAGATCCTTTTTCATTATATCAACGTGAGCATCTTTGGCTTGAGCAGACTTAATTGCCTTCAAAAGAGTTGGTTCCAGGACAAGGTTATTCAGAGAACCCTGTGGAACTAGTTGAAGGTTCATCTTGCAAAGTTCTTCATAAAGGCGGGGTTGAGCTTTATGAACCATGTGGTTATTGCAATAAGACTTGCGGCTCAGGGCATCAGCCATGACATTAGCCTTGCCTGGGGTATAGGAAATACCCACGTTATAATCTGCTATAGCCTCCATCCACCTTTGTTGACGGAGGTTCAGGTCTGGCTGAGTAAACATATACTTCAAACTATGATGATCGGTGAAGATCTCGCAATGATTACTGAGAAGGTAATGTTGCCACAGTTTCAAAGAATAAATAACCGCTGCAAGATCTAGGTCATGAACTGGGTAGTTTTCTTCGTGAGAACGCACTTGACGGGAGGCATAAGCAATCACCCTGCGCTCTTGCATTAGGACACAGCCTAATCCTTGACGTGAAGCATCGCAATATATGACGAAATCCTTCTGAGAATCCGGAGGAGCAAGCACTGGGGCAGAAGTTAGCTTCTCCTTGAGAGCCTGGAAACTTTCCTGACATTTTTCTGTCCATTCGAACTTAACGCCTTTGTGTAGCAGATTGGTCAATGGCTTGGCGATCTTGGAGAAGTTCTCAACGAAACGACGGCAGTAGCTGGCGAGTCCGAGAAAGCTTCTGACTTGCTTGACATTCTTGGGAGGGGTCCAGTCAAGAATAGCCTGAACTCGCTCTGGGTTGACGGCAATACCATCCTTGGAGATCACATGACCAAGGTAGGTTACTTCGGGTAGCCAGAATTCACACTTAGAATACTTGGCATATAGTTGATGCTCTCGTAGCTTTTCCAGAATAAGACGAAGATGTTCAGCATGTTCTTCTTTATTCTTCGAATATACCAAGATATCATCCAGATAAACCACGACGAACTTGTCGAGGTAATCCATGAATATATAGTTCATCAGGCGAGAGAATGTCGCTGGAGCATTGGTCAAACCGAAGGACATGACGGTGTACTCGTAAGAACCATAACAAGTGACGAATGCGGTCTTTGGAATATCCTCTTCACGAACACGGATCTGGTGGTAACCCAACCTCAAGTCGAGTTTAGAGAAAACTGATGAACCAGCCAGTTGATCATATAGATCATTGATCCGAGGAAGCGGATATTTGTTCTGAATTGTAGCTTGGTTGATAGGACGGTAGTCTTGGACTAAATAGTTCATGCCATCCTTCTTCTTGACAAAGAGAGAAGGTGCTCCCCAAGCAGAGGAACTTGGACGAATGAATCCACTGCGAAGAGACTTGTCGATTTCCTCCTTAAGTTCAAGGACCTCATGAGGTGGCATCTTGTAAGGTCGTTTGGCGATAGGAACGGTGCCTGGTTTCAAGTCGATGACAAATTCAACAGCCCGTGTAGGAGGTATGCCTAGGAGTTCTTCTGGAAAGACATCTTGGAAATCGCGAACGAATGGAATCTTCTCAATGCCCTCAAGAGGTGCTGCGTTCAACGCATTCAAGGCATAAAGTCGTGCCTCGGCATTTTGAACAACTTGATCATGGTAGCTTACTATCTCGTTTGATGAATGTAGGAGATGAACGACTTTGGTGGCGCAAACGATAGAGGCAGTATGTGCTTTCAACCATTCCATTCCCAGAATGAGATCAATATTATAAGACTCCAATATAATGGGAGAAACATGGAATTCCAACCCTTCAATTTCAACGGGGACGTCGCGACCAATCATGGTGGTTCGACACTGACCCGCAGGGGTGCGTACCACTATCGGAGTGTTCATGGGCTCGCATCGAATGTCGTGTGCGTATGTAAAATTTCTGACATGAATGAATGTGATGCTCCTGAATCGAATAACACAGAAGCCGGTACTGAGTTCACGAGAAGATTACCCATCACAGTAGTAGGCTGGTCTTGAGCTTCATTTAGATCAACGTGGTTAGCCTGACCATGACCATAAGGTCTGGCATTTTTATTGCGGGGCAGATTGTTACCACGGCCAGCAGGAGGAAGAACAAGTTGATTCTGATTCTGAGGAGAGTTTCTAGAACGGTGACCCGGAAGGCCACACTTGAAGCATAGACCATCCTTGGGGTTGGAAGCAGGTGCTCGGGGCGGTGTAGTCTGAAGAGGCTGCCTCGGCGGTGGGGGAGGCAGACGAGGTGCAACATAGGACTGTCTTGGTGCAGGTGCAGTTGGACGATACATGATGTGGGGGATCTGTCAGGGATATGGTTAGTAGGTATAAACCGGATAATGTAAACCGGCTTGGTTGTATTGTACTTGGTTTTAATATTTTAGTAGAGATTACGGCCCATGAGATTTCAAGACCCATGTATAGAAGTACGGTTTGTAAACCGCCAAGAGATGTAACTTGAGAGATAGGAAAGAAAAGACAGAGACCGAGGCGGACACGATTATGAGCCGGCCTCGGGACTCTGTAGACCGGACCAGGCGTCACCTCTATATAAAGGGACGACCCGGCGACGGTTCGAGGACAAGCAACAATCAACCCGTCGAGACGCAGGCAAAGCGAATCCGCTCCCTGTAAACCGACGCCCAAGCAATATCAACCAACTAGACGTAGGCTTTTACCTTCTCCGAAGGGGCCGAACTAGTATAAATCCTGTGTCCTTTGTGTGCCATGAATCCTTTCAAGCTAACCCGTGCGATGGTTCCATCATCAAGTCCGCTAAACCGGACCTCTGCCGTGTTATTTCCACGACAGTTGGCGCCCACCGTGGGGCCTGCGCACGATGGTTTCGAGTTCTTGAAAGGCGGCTTCGAAGGGTTAAAGGGTTACGCAGTCGGCCGGATGACCAAGAGTCGTCGTGGCCGGATCTACATCGACGACGCGGGTTGGGGACCGGAGGCCGATTCGATCGAATACGGGTACCAGGTCCCCTTCGGCAGCATCCAAGTCTTCATTGGCAAAATTGGTGAACCGGGACCTGAGCCGGACACCCTCCCCAACATCGTCGAGCCGGCTCAGCGTGCGAGATCGGCCCGGATTCAGCCTGCCATGAGGCATGTGTTCGTTGGAGCAATTCACGGAGGCCAAACCAAGGACGGATCGGAATCTGATGGTGCAACCGTCGTCTACTCAGATGACGAGTCTTCATCCGGGGAAACTGAATCTCTGTATCAGTTGCGGGATGGCTGGTCTGAGGGCGAGTCCGATGGAAACAGTATTCCGGACCCCTTTGGCCCGCCAAACCGGGTGGCGGTCTTCATGGCCGGTTCACAACCCCCGACGAACGGAACAACAGCAGACGCTGGTGCAGGGGGAAGCGGTTCAAATCCCTCCCTTACTGAAGTTCTATCCACCTTGATCGAGGAGTTCACAGCTAAGGCAGTGGAGGTCGTAGCTCCAGCAGACAAGGCGCAACATGATGCAACACTTCTTCAGTTGAAAGCCCGGATCGATCAGTTAAAGGAGGATTTAAAAGCGGAAGGAGAGATGTTAGCCATAAGACAAGCAGAGTTGGATGATCAAGCCTTTCATTTAAGGATGGAGCAGGCTTCTGTGGAAGGAGTAAGGGGGCGAAAGTATCGGTCCCGCCTACCGCCGGGTTACGAATCTGCGAATTTGTTCAAAACACCTGGGGCTGGGGCCAGTAATAATCCGGCCTTAAACCGGAGAAGCCCACCGGCTCGGGATGAGCCGGTTCAGCAGCCCGCCGCAGAACGAGAGCGTCGGGTTACATCGACACCTTATGTTCCTGTCCCTCCAGGACACTATTCAAACCCTTTGGATAATATTGCTGCAGCGGCAGCACGGTTGGCCGCTTTACCCGTGGAAGAAACGTCCCCGGTGGCGATAGAGGCGCGCAGGGCCCAGAAGCTACTTAATACGGCGTTAATACAGCAGCAAGCGTACTCTCATAGCAGGGAAAGGTTACATTCAACACCACGTCCCAACCGAAGTTACTCTAGACATTGGGAGGAGCCAGAAGTGTCTAGCAGTGAGCGCAGGAGACATCAGCACAGGCAGGATAATCCGGCAAGGGCGGAGATGCCAGCCCCGGACCTAAACCGGCCTAGATCGGAGGCCAGGGAGGAAATTCGTCAGTCGACGCCGGTTCACACAGCCACTACAGGGACAGGAGCTACAGCGGGCGGTTTTGGAATACAATGTCTCGTCCCCGCCCTACGGAGCGTTAAGTTGCCCAAGGATTTCAAAGGACCTCGCAAGGTGCCTAATTACACAGCCGATTTACCACCCGAAGCTTGGGTGGAGAGTTACGAGATGGCCATGGAGATGCTGGATGTGGATGAATCGGCTTGTGCCAAATATTTCACTATGATGCTTGAGGGCACGGCCCGGACCTGGCTAAAGGCGCTGCCCCCAAACTCTATTGGGTCGTGGGGGGAACTGCGCAGTCAATTCATCAAAAACTTCAAGGATACATGCAAGCAACCGATGTCGGTGATAGATTTAGCAGCATGTGTGCAAGGAGAGCAGGAGTCTACAGCAGCTTGGGTACGCAGAGTGGCAGAGATCTTGCACTCCTCAAATGGCATCAACCCTAGCACAGCAATTGTAACATTGGAGAACAATTGCCGGTTTGAATCTTTAAAATTAAAACTCGGACGGCTTAAACGGGACTGCAATGACATGGGGACTTTAATGAGTGCCCTAGTGAAGTACGGAGATTCAGATAATACCAAGTACCCGGAGTCAGAAGGAGATAAAACAGGGAAGGCCAGCAAGTCTGGTAAACCGGCGCCGATTAATCCGGTTACTCCAAGCTTTTTGGGCAAACAGAAGGCAGAAAATAGTTCAGATTTTGTTGCTAATACACAGGCTCAAGGCGGTATTCAGGTTAATCCGCAGGGTTCCACTCTCCAAACCGGCGGAGGAAATCCTGGTTGGGAGCAGGATTTGGATCAACCCTGTCTAAAGCATAGCGGAAGAGGGAGGATTGCAAGGCATACTATAAGAGAATGCATACCCTTTATGAAAGCAGGGAACGGCCGTTTTAATCCTCCTAGCCGGCCCCCAAACGGCGGTTCAGGGCCCGGGTTTTATGGTCCGGGTTATCAAGGGAACAACTCCGGATCAGGATATAGGGGCAACGGCGGTTATCAAGGGAACAACGGCGGTTATCAATCCCGGCCAGGCGGCCAAAATAGTCAAGGAAACTACAATGGTCAGGGAAATCAATCGCATCATCAAGGTGGTTACAATGGTCAGGGAAGTCAATCACATCATCAAGGTGGTTATCATGGTCAGGGAAATCAATCGCATCATCAAGGTGGTTACAACAATCAGAATAATCAGCAACAGGGCCAAGGGAGTTACAATAACCAAGGAAACCAGCAGCAACAGCGTCCGCAGCAACAGCAGCAATCCGGATACCAGAGTAATCCGAAGGAGTTGAGCAGCGGTCAATATCATGTTTTCACCACGAGTTTATGTAAGAGAGACCAGAAGGTTTTAAAGCGGGCTGTTAATGCAGTAGAACCGGCGACGCCACAATTTCTACGATGGTCAGAGCAGCCCATTGTATGGAGCAGAGAGGACCACCCGTTACGGGTAGATAATCCGGGACATTTAGCCTTGGTGGTAGCACCTCAGGTGGGAGGATACAAATTTACTAAAGTCCTCATGGACGGAGGTAGCAGTATCAATATATTGTATTACGAGACCTTTCGCCGCATGGGTCTGACAGATAAAAAGTTAAGGACATCAAACACAGTGTTTCATGGGGTGGTCCCAGGTAAGTCAGCTTATCCAGTTGGTAAGATTGACTTAGAAGTTACCTTTGGAGATGAGCATGATTCCAGATCGGAGATGATCACTTTTGAAGTTGTCAAAATTAAAAGTCTGTATCATGCTTTGTTTGGAAGGACGGTTTATGCTAAATTTATGGCTAGGCCATGTTATGTTTATTTGCAGCTTAAGATGCCAGGTCATAAAGGCACGATTACGGTGCATGGCAGTCGTAAGATAGCAGTGGAGTGTGAGGAAGGTGATGCAGCTTATGCAGAAGCGGTATGTGCCACGGAAGAGTTAAAATTTTATAAAGATAATGTTGATCCGGCAGATATGACTCCGCTGAAGAAACCAACTACCGAGCATGATCCGGCTTTGAAGTTCAAGTCAGCGGAAGAGACTAAGCAGGTTGATTTTGTGCCTGGAGACTCGTCTAAGCAATTCACCATCAGTGCTAACCTGGATCCTAAATAGGAAAGCGCGCTCATCGAGTTCATCCGTGAGAACCGGGATATCTTTGCATGGAAACCTTCTGACATGCCAGGTATACCGAGGGAACTCGCTGAGCACAAGTTGAATATTGATCCGAAGTTTAAACCGGTAAAACAGTATCTGCGCCGCTTTAATGAAGAGAGGCGCAAGGCTATAGGAGAAGAAGTGGCCAGACTTTTGGCGGCAGGGTTCATAGTGGAAGTTTTTCATCCGGAATGGTTGGCTAATCCGGTGCTGGTTTTAAAGAAGAATGGGAAGTGGAGGATGTGTGTGGACTACACAGACCTCAATAAAGCGTGCCCGACTGATCCTTTTGCCCTACCTCGCATTGATCAGATTATTGATGCCACAGCAGGGTGTGAGCGGCTGAGTTTTTTGGATGCGTATTCAGGTTATCACCAGATCAAGATGGCAGTTGAGGATCAAGAGAAGACGGCTTTCATAACCCCTTTTGGTGCTTTTTGCTATGTGTCTATGCCCTTTGGGCTCAAGTGTGCACATGCAACTTATCAGCGTTGCGTTCAGAATTGTTTGAAAGGGCAGATAGGAAGGAACGTGCATGCTTATGTGGATGACATCGTGGTCAAATCAAAGGAGGAAAGAACAATGATAGAAGACCTCAGAGAAACCTTTGATAATCTTCGGGCTTACAGGATGATGCTTAATCCGGAGAAATGTGCTTTTGGTGTACCGGTGGGTAAGCTTCTGGGATTCCTGGTCTCGAACAGGGGAATAGAAGCCAACCCGGAGAAGATCAAAGCCATCACATCTTTGACAAAACCGGTCTGCATCAATGATGTTCAGCGCATAGCTGGCCGGATCACGGCGCTGAGCCGGTTTATCAGTCGCTTAGGAGAAAAAGCAATCCCGCTTTATCAAATGTTGAAGAAAACGGACCGGTTCATTTGGAGTGATGAGGCAAATACAGCGTTTGAGAATCTGAAACAGCAACTAGCAAAACCATCGGTTTTAGCTGCTCCCATTGATAAAGAGCCTTTGCTGTTATATGTTGCTGCGAATACACGGGCAGTCAGCGTTGCGATTGTGGTTGAGCGCAAGGAAGCAGGGAAGGAACATCCGGTTCAGCGCCCGGTTTATTATGTGAGTGAAGTACTCATCGAGTCTAAACAAAGGTACCCTCATTGGCAGAAGTTGGTATATGGGGTGTTCATGGCAAACCGGAAACTGAAGCATTATTTCCAAGGGCATCCAATAACTGTGGTTAGTTCAGCTCCGTTGGGAGACATAATCCAGAATAAGGAAGCTACAGGCAGGATAGCCAAGTGGGCCATTGAGCTCAGTCCGCATGAGTTGAAGTATGTACCACGTACTGCTATAAAATCTCAGGCATTGGTCGACTTCATCAATGACTGGACAGAATTGCAGACTCCTGAGGAGAAGCCGGATCTTACTTATTGGACGATTCACTTCGACGGTTCAAAGCAATTGGAGGGTTCAGGGGCTGGAGTTGTCTTAACTTCCCCCAGAGGTGATAAATTTTGTTATGTCCTCCGGTTGTTATTTCATTGTACTAATAATGCAGCAGAATATGAAGCGCTACTTCATGGTTTGCGATTGGCAAAAGAGATGAATTTGAGCCGGGTTAAGTGCCTGGGCGATTCAGACCTAGTGGCACAGCAAGTTTCGGGCAAGTGGGATTCAAGGGATCCCCTCATGGCGGCTTATCGACGAGAGGTTGAAGCAGTTGCAGGATATTTCAAGGGATACCAGGTGGAGCATATAGACCGGCGGAGGAACGAAGCAGCTGATGCTTTAAGCCGGCTAGGATCGCAACGTAAACCGGTACCACCAAACACCTTTTTGGATGAATTGCACAGTCCTTCGGTTCAAGTACCTTCAGAGAACGACCTAGCTGTTCCGGATCCAGAGGCACAGTTGGTTGCAGCAACCCATGTTATTCCGGATTGGACGTTACCCTATTTGGCATACTTAAGCCGAGGAGAGTTACCAGAGGACGAAGACGAAGCACGGCAGATAATCCGGCGTTCTAAATCTATGACAATTGCCAATGGAGAGCTGCACCATCATAGCACTTCTGGAGTATTTCAACGGTGTGTTTCAGCTGAGGAAGGTTGTGAGATTTTAAGAGAGATTCATGAAGGGGATTGTGGTCATCATGCCGGATCAAAATCTTTAGTAGCTAAAGCTTTTCGACATGGCTTTTATTGGTTAACCGCGCATGCAGACGCAGCGGACCTGGTCCGCAAATGTGACGCTTGTCAGAAGTTCTCAAGACGTGCCCTTGTTCCGGCACAGGAACTCCGGATGATACCAATAACTTGGCCTTTTGCAACTTGGGGGCTTGACATGGTTGGTCCTTTCAAGAGATCCCAAGATCAGAAAACTCATCTACTAGTAGCAATAGACAAGTTTACGAAGTGGGTTCAAGAGATCCCAAGATCAGAAAACTCATCTACTAGTAGAAAACTCAAGCTAACCCGTGCGATGGTTCCATCATCAAGTCCGCTAAACCGGACATCTGCCGTGTTATTTCCACGACAGGATCCAAATCCGACGCTTCTGTGAGGACGGGCCCAAGATGAGCCAGTGTCACGACTGCGCCTGAGGGATCCCTGGTGTTCCTGAAGACCAGTCTCAACCTGAATAGCCTTGTTCACCAAGGTGGCGAAGTCGGCAAAGTCATGAGCGAGAAGTGCTAGCTTGATATTAGGGTGAAGTCCATCACGAAACTTTTCTTGCCTGCGAGCATCAGTAGGAATGTCTTCTTCAGCGTAGCGGGACAAGTCCAAAAATTCTCTCTGATAAGCATCTATAGACTTGGTGCCTTGGATGAGGTTGCGGAACTCTCGCTTCTTCCTGTCCATGATTCCCTGAGGAATGAAGCGGGCACAGAAGGCGGCTTGGAAATTCGGCCAAGTGATGACCGTTCCAGCAGGTAGGGTACGCCTGTGGCTGTCCCACCATTGAGTAGCGGGGCCCTTCAGATAGTATTCCGCGAAGGTGACATAGTTGGCAGGGGCTACACCAGCAGACTCTAGCTCGAAAGCGATGTCACGGAGCCAGTCATCAGCATCCAGTGGTTGAGTTGAGCTGCGGTAGACGACAGGGTTGAGTTGCGCAAAGTCTTGCAGAGTTACTGGGGCTGGCTGCTGATTCATATTTGGGCGAGGAAACTGAGCCATCACTCCTTCCATGAACTGGCGATTCAGCTCAAACTGTTGCATCATTCCTGCCACGAAGTCGGGCGGTGGTGGAGCATTGCCACCACGGCCACAACCACCTGGTCTAACCATCCTGCTAACATGTAACATGGGTAGTTCAGCATTGAGCATTTGCAAAGACAAAGTATTATTCATTATCTAACATGTAGAATGAACGAGTTTCGACGGGTACCACATAGTAGTCGTCAAGACAGAGAGGGGTACTCATTCAAAATACTAACCTAAGGAATAACTATGGCTTATCCAACTTTGGGGTGAATGTGGTCACGGGATCCTAATGTTAGAGTTAGTAAATTCGTTTTACCCGAATAGAAGAGAGTTCAGAGTCCCAGAGTAAAGACGAGGAATAAAAGATCCTAATACCACCCAATTGGCGACGTGGGCCCGTAAGCCACACAACCATGTTAGTAAAACGATTTTTCAAAGACTAGACTCAACTTCGGCCAAGGAGTTGGAAAGGGGGGGTTCCTACAGGCAGTCGGCTCTGATACCAACTTGTGACGCCCCCGATTTGACCGTACACTAATCATGCACGCAAATGTGTATGACCAAGATCAAGGACTCACTGGAAGATATCACAACACAACTCTAGACACAAATTAAAATAATACAAGCTTTATATTACAAGCCAGGGGCCTCGAGGGCTCGAATACATAAGCTCGAAAACACAAGAGTCAGCGGAAGCAACAATATCTGAGTACAGACATAAGTTAAACAAGTATGCCTTAAGAAGGCTAGCACAAAAGCATCAATGATCGAAAAGGCAAGGCCTCCTGCCTGGGACCTCCTAACTACTCCTGGTCGTCAGCTGTCTCCACGTAGTAGTAGGCTCCGTCGGGGTAGTAGCAGTCGTCAAGTGTGGCGTCTGGCTCCTGGACTCCACCATCTGGTTGCATCAACCAGCAAGAAGAAAGAAGGGGGAAAAGGGGGAGCAAGGCAACCGTGAGTACTCATCCAAAGTACTCGCAAGAAAGGATCTACACTACATATGCATCGGTATCAATGAAAAGGGTAGTATATGTGGACTAAACTGCAGAATGCCAGAATAAGAGGGGGAGAAGCTAGTCCTATCGAAGACTAGCATCTTCTGGAAACCTCCGTCTTGCAGCAAGAGGGGGAAGTAGAGTAGTGTAACATAAGTCATATTTACGTTGTTGTTCCAACGCTCCGGGATCCTTTCTCGACTCCCGAAGCAACATATCCAAACAATGCCTCAGCATCCAGTTCTAGTTGTAGCGATCGGGATACAACTCCAAGTGTCCGTTACCGTAGGACAGGCTATCGATAGATGTTTTCTTCCCTGCAGGGGTGCACCAACTTACCCAACACGCTTGCTTAACTCCGGCCGGACACACCATCAGGTCATGCCCGCCCTCGGCCAAACAATACGCCGCAACCCGACCTAGGCTTAATAGAGAGGTCATGCACGCCGGACTAAACCCTAGGCCCCCAGGGGTCATGGGCCAATCGCCCCGGGAACTCCTGCACGTTGCGTGGGCGGCCGGTGAGCAGACCTGGGCAACCTCCTTAAGAAGGTAGGTGCTTACGCAGTCCAACCCGGCGCGCGCCGCTCAGTTGCAATGACGTGAGTTAAGCTTCGGCTGATGCATACGACGCAGAACGCCCATACTATGCCCACGTGATGGTTAGTGCTATCAGGCCAGAGGCCCCTTGGATCAAATATCCAAACCGTTTAGTGTCTTGGGAACGCGTAGTAACGAGCAGAGACTCACAATAATGTGACCCCATCGCCCCGTCTCGAGGACTTGTGGCAAAGGTGAGTGCCCGGCCACGCCTCGTATTTATCTCGCGGGCACCTTCCAGGTCAACCCGTCTACACATCACTCGCAATTCAGCTCGCGCGGGTACCCCTCAGGGTCGACCCGTCTTTAGTAACCAGGTTCAGTGTAAAGTCATAGTAACCAAAGTAACTATGTGTCTGACACCAAAGGAAAACCTGAGGAAATCACCCTCGATGGATTTCCACCTGATGTTTATCGTCAAGGTTAACGAAAGAGGAGTCACCCTCGAGGTCCACTCTTGAGGAGTAGCATGACAATGTCGTTATCGGGAGTGGAGAAAGAGGAATCACCCTCGATGACCACAACCGATGAACTAACCTACAAGGTTAACATCAGAAGTGCTGATGAGGTCTCACCCTCGGCACTCGATAGTAATCCAGTAATGTCGAGCAACTAAGGGGAAAGTGATGTGCGGTGCCGGGTCCTGGTCTTCGATCCCGTTGATTGGGTCTTCTGATAATCCAGCGGGGCAGTCGAGACAAGGTAGGGGGGGTCACTGGTGGATCTCTAACCAGCCTATACTAAGCAGTTTAGTATAAACATGTAAGGTATGAAAGCAGTAACAACAACAGGCTATGCATCAGAATAGGATCATACAAAAAGCAATAGCAGTTCTAATGCAAGCATAAGGGAGAAGAGAATAGGCGATATCAGAATGATCAAAAAGGGTTGGCTTGCCTGGTTGCTCTGGCAAGAAGGAGGGGTCGTCAACACCGTAGTCGATCACCGGGGCATCATCGGTCTCGGGGTCTACCGGAGAGAAGAGGGGGAAGAAACAGTAAATATAAAGCAAACAGTTGCAACAGAGAAGCACGGCATGTCAGCACGTAGTGCTAGGGTGCTCTAACACGATGGTACACGGTACCGGCGAAGGGGGATAACACTCGGGAAAGTATCCCCCGCGTTTCGTGTTTTCGGTTAGATGAATCGGAGGGGGAAAGTTGCAGATTCACTATGCTAGGGATGTGTGGCGGACGAACGGACCGCGTATTCGGATTCGTCTCGTCGTTCTTAGCGATTTTCATATATAAAACATTTTCATCAGAGTTGCAGATTATTTTATATGAATTTCTAAAGTTTTAAACATTTTTTAGGAATTTATTTAATTAATTTAAATCAACATTATCCAGAATAGTAAGTGATGACGTCAGCATGATGTCAGGGTGATGTCAGTGGTCAGTTGACTTAGTCAAACTGACGTGTGGGGCCGTGCTGTCATAGACTACTTTATTTAACCAGGTTTAATTAGACTAATGTGTAATTAGTTTAATTAAACATAATTAATTAGGGTTAATTGTCGGGGTTAATTAAGTTAATTATTAATTAATTAATTAACTTTTATTTTATTTTTATTTTAAAGTTCTCTCTTTTTTTTATTTTGTGTTGGGCCCCACTGTCAAAGGCCCGGGGGGGGCACCGGGCGAAACGGGTGCGGGCGCCCACAGGTGTTGGGTTCGGGCGCTGCGAGCGCGCTGGCGTCGGGCGCCGGAAGTGGCCGCCAGAGCGTCGGCAGGCAACGGCGGCGCGCTGGGGAAGCAGCTGGGGGCTGTAGCGAGC
>LR738711.1:654521568-654591516 GCA_902687465.1 Secale cereale
GGCGCGGCGCACGCGGTGGCTGCGGTGTGTGCGGCCGTAGCGCGGTGGAGGCGGGGAGCGACGGCGGGAGCAGCAGCAAGCTGCGCTGGGGAGCAGCCGCGGGAGAAGAGAGGAATCGACGGATGGGCCAGCGGGCGCCTGGCGCGCTGGACGGCGGCGTGCGGCCGGGAAGCGGAGGGAGCACGGGGCGGCTGCGACGTAGGCGGCGACGGGCACGCAGAGGTAGGCTGCAGCGGTGAGCACGACCAGGAGCGTGAACACGGGCGGTGCGGGTCTACGTGTACAAGGACGCGGGCGACGTCCAGCCATGGCGACCACGACGAGCTATGGGAGTCGGCAAACGGCAACCGAACCAAAGGGAAACTAGGAGGGAGGAAGCGCGGCTCACCACGGAGCTCGGTGACGCACTCGGGGAGGCCGGGGATGGCTCGACGACGACGCAATCAACGGCGAGGGGCCGCGGCCGTGCGCGGAGAAGATGCCACGATGGCGGCGATGCAGCGCTTCCCCGCTTGAGTTGCTGCTTGGTACCGACGAAGATGAGGCGGGCGGAGCTCCTTGTAGTCTCCGCGTGGCTCGGGGAGGTCTCGGAGCACGACTACGAGGCGGCGGTGGCGACGGAGCTCCGAACGACGGGTGAACCAGGGAGGGAGAGGGGTGAGCGAGGGGAATGATCGATCTAGGGTTCGCCAACAAGGTTGGGGACAATCTTATCCTCGCGGGGATTCGTCGGATGCTCGACACGGCGACATCCGCGGCACAGACGTGCGTGCGTGAGCCACGCCATAGCCCTTGTTCCCTCTGTACAGAGGTGAGGGAAAAGGCCCTGGTAGTGGGTTGGGCCGTTTACTGTAGTAAGTAGAGCCCATTAGTACAATAGCTAGCTTCCCCATTTTCCTTTTCTTTTTCTGGCATTTAAAACAGCCAATGTTTACAATTAAATAAAGCACCAAAAGACTTTGGAAATTATGGATCTTGGCCATTTAAATATATTGCAATATTTTGTACTGCCACAAAAGGTTTAGGAGGCATAGGAGTTAAACTGAATTTTCCATAAAAGGAAAAGTGATTAAATGGACAGAATTGGTACTGTTTTAATTCTCATGGGAAATTAAATATCCCAAATGATGTTGAAACATTCATGGCAATTAGTTAGTTAAAATTTGTAACCCAATGAACATTTTAGATTTGATGTTTAACCAATTTAGAATTTCACTTGGCATTTGAATTTGCATTCAAAGGGAAAATTGAAAGAAACATGAGACATTAATGATTAGAAACTTGTTTAGCAAAATTAAGAACTTAACCCCAAGGGTTAGTGTAGCATCATTACACCGGGGTGTTACAAAGGGTGTTTGGCCGGTGCCTCGATTTGGTGTCGTTCTGATTGACCAAAGAACCACCGGTAATTCATCAATCCAGCACCTTCGGCACTTGTGCAGCCTGTGAAAAGTTCTTGTCCATAGGCCTCGCAGTACTTCAGCATTTGCCCTCTCTGCCTGGCCGTTGCTTCGAGGGTGTGCAATAGAAGCAAAATAGACCTTGCTGCCGAGGTCTTGAATGTACTGTATGAAGGTGCGGCTTTTGAACTATGTGCCGTTGTCGGTGATGACCCTGTTTGGTACACCAAAACGACAGACAAGGCCCTTGAAGAACTTGACGCCTGATTGTGCTGTCACCTTTCTCGCTGCTTCCACCTCTGGCCACTTTGTGAACTCGTCGATTGCAATGTACAAGTACTCAAAGCCCCTGATAGCACGGAGAAAGGGGCTCAGTATGTCGAGCCCTTATACCGAGAATGGGCAAGAAAGAGGGATTTTTTGGAGAGCTTGAGCTGGTTGACGAAGCTTCTTTGAATGGAACTGACACGCTTCACACTTGGTTACTAGTGCCGTTGCATCCTAGAGGGCAGTGGGCCAGAAGAAACCTTGCTGGAATGCCTTGCCGGCAAGGGCCCTCGACCCTATGTGGGAGCCACATATGCCTCCATGTATCTCTGCCAATAGCTCCAGTCCTTCCTCCCGGGGAATGCACTTCAATTTCATGCCGTTCGGCCTTTTTCTATACAAGACGTCATCGACGAACTGATACATGGCAGACCGACGGGCTACTTTCTCCGCTTCTTCCCGCTCTTCAGGAAGCTCCCCGGCTTGGAGAAATCAGATGGTATGGTGTGCCCATGCCGGAGCCTGGGGATCGACGGGAAGGACTAAAGGCATCTCCTTCGCTATAGGAGCAGTTGTCTCCACGGCTAGGGTTTCACGCCCTGCCGGAGTCTACTGCCCTACCGGAGGCTCAGCGTCCCCGGCAACATCTTTGCTGGCGGCCCCTGGGAGCTCAGCGGGAAAGTACTTGTTGCGGCCTGATTTCCTTCGCATGTTCTGCTCTGTCGATGGTTCATCGGATCGTTGAGTTAATCGAAGCACAAAAGTACCTGGTTCCACAGGTAGTTTGAGGGCGGTGCACTTTGACAAGTAGTCGGCGATTCGTTCTCCGCTCGGGGAACATGCTCCGCTTGTATACCGTCAAAACGCTCCTCCAACTTCCTCACTTCATCTACGTAGGCCTTCATCAACGGGCTCTGGTAATCCTTGTTGACTTGCTTGACGACAAGCTGCGAATCACCTCTAACGATGAGCTTCTTGATTCCGAGGTCTGCTGCGATCCTGATACCAGCAAGCAGTCCCTCGTACTCGGCAGTGTTGTTCGTTGACATATCCCTAGGGAAGTGCACCTGGACCACATACTTGAGGTACTCTCCGGTGGGCGCAACGAGCAGCACACCAGCACCGGCGCCTTGCAGCGAGAAAGCTCCGTCAAAGTACATAATCCAGTCACGACTTGTTTCCTTGCCGGGGAGAGTGGTCTCCTGGATCTCTTCATCGGGCATTGAGGTCCATTCTGCAACGAACTCTACCAAGACTCTACTCTGAATCGTCGAAGTGCTTTCAAACTTCAAACCAAAGCTCGACAGTTCCAATGCCCATTCCACAATCCTCCCGGTCGCATCTGGGTTACGAAATATCCGCTGCAACGGGAGGCGGGTGACGACGGTAATTTCATGTACTTGGAAGTAATGATGCAGCTTCCTCGAGGCCGTAAGGAGGCCAAAGAGCAGTTTCTCCATACCGGAGTACCTCGACCTAGCCCCCTGCAAGAGGGAGCTGACAAAGTAAACCGGGTGCTGCATCATCTTCTTCTTCTGCACTACTTCATTTCTTTGCGTCGCTTCTATCCCAGTGGCGTCAGGTTCTGTCGTTCCTATTGCTTCTGTATTGACCTCTCTCTGGGCTACTAGCGCAGCACTAACCACTTGATTCGTCACTGCTAGATATAGCAGCAATGACTCTTGTGGTTTGGGCGCGACCAGTATTGGCGTAGAGGAGATATATTTCTTCAAATCTTGTAGTGCTGCTTCGGCTTCTGGGGTCCACTCCATTGGGCCCGCCTTGTTCAAGATTTTGAAAAAGGGAAGGGCGTGTTCGGCAGTTTTGGAGATGAATCTGCTCATGGCGGCAACGTAGCCAGCAAGCCGACGCACATCCTTGATCTGCATGGGTCCCTCAATTTGCTCGATAGCCTTGATTTTGTCTGGATTCGCCTTGATCCCACGTTGTGACACGAAGAAACCGAGAAGCTTGCTGGACGGAACGCCGAAGACACACTTCTCACGGTTCAGCTTGAGGTTGATCTCGCGCAAATTCACAAACGTCTCTTCTAAATCTTGTATGAGCATTGCCTTGTCCTTGGTTTTGACCACTATGTCATCCATATAGGCTTCCATATTTCTATGTAGCTGAGGCTCAAAACCAATTTGGACTGCTCTTGCGAATGTTGAGCCAGCACTCTTCAACCCGAAAGGCATTCGTATGAAGAAATATGTACCACATGGGGTGATGAATGATGTCTTCTCTTCATCCTCTCTCGTCGTGAAGATTTGATGGTACCCTAAGTAAGCGTCAAGGAATGATAATAGGTCACACCCGGCCGTGGAGTCTACAATCTGGTCAATGCGCAGCAACGGGAAAGGGTCCTTTGGACAGGCCTTATTGATGTCTGTGTAATCAATACACAGTCTCCACTTCCCATTTGTCTTGTGAACCACCACCGGATTGGCCAACCACGTTGGATGGAGTACTCCTCTCACCAAGCATGCCGCCTCCAACTTCCTGGTTTCCTCTCTGATGAACCCTTGTCATTCCAGAGCTTGCTTCCTGACCTTCTGCTTGACGGGCCGCGCGTGAGGGCAGACAACAAGATGGTGCTCAATCACCTCCCTGCGAACGTCGGGGATGTCGGATGCTTGCCATGCAAACACGTCAACATTTGCCCGCAGGAAGGTGACGAGCGCGCCTTCCTATTTGTTATCGAGGGTGGAGCTTAGGGTGAAAGCCCCTCCCGTGCCGTCCTCCTTGATGGATACCTTCTTGGTTTCTGGTGGTGCATCTCTAGATTTCTTCCTCTTGCCGGTGGAGCTCCCTAGCACGTCCTCGACGGGAGTGCTGCACTTCGAAGAGGTGCGCTTGCCGGAGTGGGTGTGAGAGGTCTTACCAGTCTATTTCCCTCCCGGGGCTTCAGAGGTAGGAGCAAGTGCCTTGGCGGCAGTCGCTACAACTGCCTCCCGGTAAAGTTGATCAACACAGATCAGTGCATCCTACTTGTTGGAGGGGACTGTGATGATGGGCATCGGCCCAGGCATCTTCAGTGTGTTGTAGGCGTAATGTGATGCTGCCATGAACTTGGCCAACGCTGGGCGGCCGAGGATCCCGTTGTAAGGCAAGGGGATCTCGGCAACATCAAAAACAACCCTCTCTGTCCTGTAGTTCAGCTCGCCTTCGAATGTCACGGGCAGTGTGACTTTACCCTTCGGCTGACTCCTTCCCTGGTTGACCCCTTGAAATGTGCCCGTCTCTTAGAGGTCTCCATCAGGAATCTGCAGCCTTTTGATCACAACGGGCGAGATCAAGTTCAGACCGGCCCCGCCATCAACCAGCATTCTCGTCACCTTGAGGTTGCGTATTGTTGGTGAAACCAACAATGGCAAACACCCGAACGCAGTTGTGCAATCAGGGTGATCCTTGGTGTCAATAATGACAGGTGTGCCGGACCACTTTAGCGGCTTCTGGGCATCGAACGATGGTTCCGCTGCTGTGATCTCACGTGCCCACTGCTTGAGCTGGCGGTGAGATGTGTGCAGGGAGGCACCACCGTCGACGCACATGGCCTCCATAGCTTTCTGGAACTCTTGCTCACCGGACTCGTCGTCCTCATCACGATCATCATCTTCTCGCTTCTTGTCGCGGCCTCGGGTGGGCCTTTATTTTTGGTTATCTCTGCCACGGCGGCCAGGCTGGCCGCCACATTTCTTGTCGAATCCCTCAGCACCATCCTGGCCCTTCTCCTTGTCCCGCCTTTCATATTCGGCTTTCTGCTTCTCTGCGAGCTGCTCGACTTGCCGACAGTTCTGGAGGTCATGACCCTTGGTGCGGTGGATCTTGCAGTATTGCTTGTTGGAGCTTCCTGGCTTGTCGGCAGCCGCCAAGGCCCGGCAAGCGACACACCTGGGAACTTCCTTGCCGTGGTCGTCTGCCTTGGTTTTCTTGGCAGAGCCGGGGTCGTCAGATCCCTCGACGGCAAGCACGGCCTTGCCCTTGCGTTTCCTGTTGCGGCGTCGGCCCTTCTTCGCCGGGGCGACAGTGTCTTCGTTTGAGGAATCGGTTTCCACACCAGTGTCTTTGCCGGGGTACTTCCTTCCCTCTTCGGCCCGAGCGCATTTGTTGGCCAGAACATAGAGTTCGGCCACATCTTTGACCTTATTCATCGCCAGCTCTTCACGCATCTTGCGGTTACGCACGTTTTGATGGAATGCGCTGATGACGGCGGCGGGATGAACATCTGGGATGTTGTACTGCACTCGGCTGAATCTCTGTATGTACTTGCGCAAGTTTTCACCTTCTTTCTGGGGTATGACATGCAAATCGCTTGCCTGGCCATGAGCCTGGTGGCCTCCCGTAAAGGCGCCGACAAACTCATGTCATAGATCCGACCAGGAAGAAATAGAATCTACTGGCAAGTGCATCAACCATGACATGACGTTGGGTTTAAGCGCCAACAGGAAGTAATTGGCAAGCACCTTGTTGTCACGTGCTCCGGCGGCCTGCATCGCGATGGTGTAGATGCTGAAGAACTCCGATGGGTGAGTCTTGCCATTGTACTTCTCTCCGACGTCAGGCTTGAATGTGCGGTGAGTGGGCCACTGGAACTGCCGCAGCTCACGGGTAAAGGCTGGACAGCCTACCTCGTAAGGTAAGCCTCCAGGGCCTCCTGGTGATGGGTGGTCCGTAGTGGGCCCCGCCCGCCTATCTGACTGATGGCGTGCTTCGCACTGGAACTCGATGGTAGTTCGATCGTCTTCATGAGCTCGCTCTCGAAGAACTTGGCGCTGATCGCGGTGGGTCCATGGGTCGGAAGACGCTATGGAAATGTTATCACAAGCGTCATCCCGCGGACCGGTGCCTGTGGTAACTGGCGAGGAGGAAGAGAATGCACCATGGCTGCAGTGCCTCCGGTCCTTCCACCACCGGCGTGCGGTGGCTCGGCAAAGCGTCAGCCTGAGGGCCCCGCTGGCCGCGGCTCGTCCTTGTTGGCGATGCCAACGAGACTCTGGATGGTGGCTCTCCACTCGTCGAGCTTCTCCGCAGCAGGAGGGAAGTCGAGGAGCAACTGCGCGCGCTCTAAGGCCACCGCCGGTGTGGGCGGCGGTGAAAGCTGCGTGGACCGTGATGCGCTCCAACCTCTAACCACGTTAGAAGGAGCTCTATCACGGCCCTGCAGCTATACGCCGCTTTCGCAGCGAGCATATTGATATTCTACGTCCCACGACTGATGCGTAAGGCTCTTTCCACGGCGTCACCCGAGGTCATCAGCGTGGCGATGCTTCTCATCGCACACGACCTGGGAGCAGCGCGTTGCGGGCGCCGGCGTGGGCATCTTGGAAGTCGCAGCGACGCCCATACGTGGCATGACGCCGCTCTTGGCGGGCCCCGCGCTGCCTGTGAGGGGCCCGGCTCCACCTTCGGACTTGGCGGCGTGCGGCTCGTCGTTTTGTGCACGAACGACACCGCCCACCAAGCTTCGACTGCTAGAGCGATGTGGGTGTTTGCGGGCTGCGCCGCAGGTCCCATCCGCGACCACCTCGTCGCCAGCCCGCACTGGCACGGGCCGTTCGCCTCCAGATGAACCGATCATCGTGATCGTCTTCTTCGTATCCATGGCGATGAAGAACTGCTAGACCGGATATTCACAACTGCGCTCCCCCTACCTGGCGCGCCAAAGATGTCGGGAAACGACACCTATGGGATCACTGGAATCCCTTGTACGGTTGACGGGCGCGGGGTTGTGCAAAGAGCGGGTCTAGGAGTTAGCACAAGGATCGTTTACCCAGGTTCGGGCCGCGAAGATTCATAATACCCTAGTCCTGCTTTGATGTGTATTTGAGTGTTCTTGAGCTTCTTGAACTAGCTACGGTGTGTGTCTAGTCCCAAAGATCCGAATCCTTCTCCAGTATGCCTCGGGCCTCCTTTTATAGTCAAAAGGGGTTGCCACAGTGGCACATAGGAGGTGGGAAGGTATACAGTGTACAAGCTTATCTCATGCCATTACAGGACAAGACACATTAAATGTGCTACTTAGGTGTCCACTTGCTTTATCGGGGACGGGAATGAGGCCCGTCCCGCCCGCTGCCGCATCATCTGGTTGCGATGCGCGTCCAGGCCAACGGGGCAGGTAGATGAGATGGCATGGTGGTAGGGTCTTCATGAAGATCTGCATGCCACCACACAGGTGTTTGACTAGCTGGATCAGGAACCACATACTGCCACGTGGGTACTTGCCTGAGCTAGTGGGTCGGCCGCTGAGCTGAGGCGACGATGGGGCGGCAAGGGCTTGCCGCGGTCTTGCATCTGTTCCCGGCAAGGGTCTTGCCGGGGCCTCTGCGAGCGTCTTCGGCAAGGAGCCTTGCTGGGGCCTCGTGAGCATCCTCGGCAAGGAGCCTTCCGGTCGTCTTGTCTTCTGGTTCTCATCTCGGATCCATAGACCCTTGTCTCTACAAAGATCTGCATGTCATCACGCAGGCGTTTCCCAAGCCTTGGTTTCAACATTGTTGATGGTGTCGGGGCTCCTAGGATCAAGGGTGGCTGCAATGGAGGCGTTGGGTGAGTTTCCCCGACAAGGGTTCTTGCCGGGGTTGTGCAGGTTGCCCCGGCAAGGGTCTTGTCTGGGGAAGCCTATCATGTTGCTACGCCTTCTTGCTCCACTGTCTTGGCGCTGCTCTCGTAGTCTTGGTGCTTCGATTTCCCTCCTATGCCCTGTTAGGCGTGGCCGCAGGCATGGCTCTGACTGCTCATGCATAAGTAAGGGGTACAAGGGAGAGCCCCTACTTTTGTACACCGACAATTAGTCTGCAAACACATTGTCATCAATCACCAAAACCAATAAGGGATAAATATGCCCTAACAGTCTCCCCCTTTTGTGGATTGATGACAATACGAGATTTGCACAAATATATGACAAAGGGAAAAGCAAACCCCAAAGTCTACTAAATATAGACGGGCTCCCCCTAGATGTGTGTGATTAATTAAGTATGCTTTTGGAATGCAAAGCACACACACTAGGATCAACAACCCCCCTATATTTTATAGATCGGCAATACTAGCATCTACAAACTAGCATAGGAGTAACTAGAATGCTAGAAGAGCAAGTGAGCAATAAGATATGGCATAAGTTAAAGTGTAACGCTCACAAACTACCATGGTGCTAGATATACAAAGGATCATAATAAGATAGCATATGTCTTACACAATATGACGAGATAGCTAAGTCTCACAAGCACAAACCAAACCAAAGCAAATGACCGATAAAAGTGTTCGCGAGAGAGAAATACACGGCAAATAAGACACACTCGCAACTCGACAAATCCCTAAACTCTCTCCCCCTTTGGCATCGAGACACAAAAAGAGAAAGAGGGCTACAATGGTAACATGTGATAGCAACGCCAGAGATCCCCAACCTCACAACTCCGCATGGTCGCTCGTGCCTCCGTCATCGGCAGCAGCATGCTGATCGGCCTCTGAATCCTTCCAGGGACAATGCTGAGAGATCCAGTCCTCCTCATCTGTGATCTTGTCCTCTGATCCACTGACAACCTCAACACCCAACTGACGTAGAAGAACCTTGTGATGACTACGAGAGTTCTTCTCATACACATGTGTCATATATTCCCCGTGAACTCCATACATAATAGCTTCTTCATCTTGCGCTTGAGCTTCTTAGCCCAAGATGGCTCCACACTAGAGGGATCATAATCATCATCATCGTCGGCTTCAGCCTCATCATCTCCCAAGGGAGTCTCAATATCCGGAGCATGAGTGCCATGGTGCTCTGGTACGTCCATTTTGCATCATGCTTTTATGCTGATATTTATTGCATTCTGGATTGTTATTACACATTATGATACAATACTTCTGCCTTGTCTCTTATTTTGCAAGATTTATATGAAGAGGAAGAATGTCGGCAACTGGAATTCTGGACCGGAAAGGAGCAAATCTGAGAGGCCTATCCTGCACAACTCCAAAAGTCCTTAAAATCTATGGAGAAATATTTTGGATTATATAAAGAATATTGGGCAAAGAAAATCCAGAGGGGGATCCACCAGGTGGACACAAGCCTGGGGGGGAGCGCCCTACCCTCTAGAGCACGCCCCGGGGGCTTGTGGGCCCCCTGGCAGGTCCCCGACGCCCATCGTCTGCTACATTGAGGGTTTTGACCTAAAAAATCAAGGAGGAGCTTTCGGGACGAAACACCGTTGTCTTAAGGCAGAACTTGGGCACAACCAATATAGGACTCCGACGGAGCTGTTCTGCCAGGGAAACTTCCCTCCAAGAGGGGGAAATCAAAGCCATCATTGTCACCAACGAACCTCTCATCATGGGAGGGTCAATCTCCATCAACATCTTCACCAGCACCATCTCCTCTCAAACCCTAGTTCATATCTTGTATTCAATATTTGCCTCAAAACCTCAGATTGGTACCAATGGGTTGCTAGTAGTGTTGATTACTCCATGTAGTTGGTGCTAGTTGGTTTATTTGGTGGAAGATCATATGTTTAGATCCTTGATACTATTAAATACTCCTCTGATTATGAACATGAATATGCTTTGTGATTAGTTACGTTTATTCCCAAGGACATGGGAGAAGTCTTGTTATAAATAATCATGTGAATTTGGTATTCGTTTGATACTTTGATGATATGTATATTTTCTTTCCTCTAGTGGTATGCTACTTCTTGAGCTTGCGTTGTTTTTCTCTTGAAGAGGAAAGGGTGATGCAACAAAGTAGAGATAAGTATTTCCCTCAGTTGAGAACCAAGGTATCAATCCAGTAGGAGGTACAAGCAAGTCTCCAATATATGAACCTGCACAAACTAACAAACACTTGCACATAACGCGGAAAAGGGGTGGTCAATCCCTTCAACGTCATGGAGTGAGATCTGATGGAGATAGATTTAAAACTACAGTAAAAACCTAAATAAAGTAAACACAAAATAATTGCAGAAAGGTATTTTTGGGTTTTTGCTTTTATAGATCTGAAAATAATAGATGGAAAATAGACCCGACGCCAAAGTTTCACTAGAGGCTTCTCTCTTGAATAAAGCATATGGTGGGTAAACTAATTACTATCGAGCAATTGATAGAAAAGCAAAAAGTTATGACGATATCTATGGCAATGATTGATACGTCCAAAACGTATCTATAATTTATGCTTGCTCCATGCCTCTTTTGTGTGATATTGCTATGATATTTATGCACTTCCATACACTTTTGATCATATTTGGACTAACCTATTAACTCAGTGCACCACAGTGCCAGTTCCTGTTTTCTGATGTTTTTCTATTTCAGGTTTCCCCCATATTAAAAGTGCCCTAAAAATTCCGGGAAAAATACAGGAAAAATCAGCGTATCGGGAGCTTCCAGAAAAACTAAGGCAGGGCCAGAGGGGAGGCTGGGGTGGCCCAGGCGGCCACCTGGCACGGCCCCACCCCTGGCCGCGCCAGGGGGGCGCCTGGGGCCCCACCTCCGCCTCTGGTGACCCCCTTTTGCATATATATTGCTCGTTTCCCGAAACCCTCGAGGACGGAACCCTTTTTCACGATCTCATCTCTGTTCCACCGCCGCCGCGCTTCCAAGATCAGGAGCACCAGGAGAACTCTTCCCGGCACCCTGCCGGAGGGGAGAACCACCACCGGGAGCTTCTCCACCACCATGGACGCTTCCCGGATGAGTTGTGAGTAGTCCCCCTTGGACCATGGGTCCATGACCAGTAGCTATGTGATGTTCTCCTCCCCTCTTTGTTCTTCATGGATTAGACCTCGTGAGCTGCCCTACATGATCGAGGCACATATGTAATCTTTATGTTGTTGCTCTGCTGAGTTTGCTGGGATTCGATGGATTATGAGATTATGTTCAGATTGTGTGTGAGTAATATATTTGATTCACCTCTTTTATATTTATGTTCTTGAGTAATTCTTGCATGTTCTCCGTTGCTATTTATTGCTTTGGCCGAGTAGTAGGTAGTAACTCCAAGAGGGAACGTTATGCTTGATTGTGGGTTCATGCTCCTCGATGACTAGCTTGAGTGACAGAAACATGAGTCTAGGGGATGTGATGTTGCCACAAGGGGGAAAACAACGGTGCTTGTACTTGCGGGTGCAAGGATTGTTTACTTTACGCAAAGTTCTTTTAATGCAGTTGTCTGTTGCTTTGAGTTTACACTTTGGTTGGGACTCGCAACTTAATACCAGCGAGATGTTCTGGATAGATATCTCAAGGTGGATGATCAGTAGTAGATGCAGATGGATTTCGGTCTACTTGCCTTGGCGTACCGCCCATGCTTTTGAGCCTCTACCTTTCTTTACAGCATAGTTAGCATTGGTTTGCGCACATAATCCTGTCAATTGCCCAGCTGTAATTTGTTTACCTCGCTTAGCTATTTTATCGTCTTTTGGGAGAGAGACATCACTAGTGAACATCATGGGACCCCGGTCCATATTACCATCACTGATCACACCCGCTATTTACTTCCTGTTCTTATTTCCTAGTTGCAGTCATACCTATCACTGTTATCTCTTGCGTTTGATCCTTTGTAAACGACAAGGCCGGAGGGATTGACAACCTCTCTGTACTCGTTGGGAGCAAAGTTATTTGTATCTGTGTGCAGGTCCTGTCAAGCAAAAGTTTCTGGCGCTATTGACACCTTCTTGTCGACCCTCGGAGTCTCACGGGATTCGATCCTTGGTATCTTTGCCAAGGGAAATTTGCCGCTACGCTACATCTCAAACCTTCCACTTGGGGTAACCAACGAGGGGCGAGAAGCCATCAAGCAAGTTTCTGGCGCCGTTGCCGGGGACTCCACTCTTCAAGATAGGGGAGTTGCACGCTATCTTTTATCTTTGCTTTTTAGTCTTGTTAGTTTACCTTTCAGTTTTCTTTATGTCTTTTAACTAGTTTTGCTTAATGGAAAACAACAAAAATATGAGAGAGCTTTATAAGCTCTACCTTGCTTTGGGACATGATGTGTTTGAAGAGAAAGTTAAAAAACCTATGGAACTTTATTATTTGCATAACAATCATGATGGTGGTGATGTTATTAGTATGCTTTCTTTGAATATCAATATTGCTAATGACATGGAAAGCTCTAAGCTTGGGGATGACACGTTTGATGAACATGATATTTTTAGTCCCCCAACTTTTGAAGAGAAAATTTACTTTGATAATACTTTGCTTCCTATATATGATGATTACAATGTTAAATGTGAACTTTTTAGTCCACCTACTATTGAGGATAAAATTTATTATGATTATGATATTCCTCCTAAATATGATGATGGTTATGATAGTCTTACTCTCACTATTCCTAATAAGAAAGATTTTGCTTATATGAAGAGTAATGACACTTTTATGCTTTTGGATCATGGAAATAATGCCTTATGTGATAGTTATATTGTTGATTTCATCCATGATGCCACTGAAATTTATAATGAGAGAGGGAGACATGGTTCTAAATATCTTAATAATAAGAAGTTTCGTCTCTTTATGTTGAAGGTTTTGAAGTTGCACTTGTTTTGTCTTCCTATGCTTATTGCTTTGTGCTTCAATGAATTATTATATTGCAATATTCCTATGCATAGGAAGCATGTTAGGCTTAAATTTGTTTGGTATTTGCTTCTTGATGCTCTCTTTTGTTCTTCAACTCTTATTCCTACGAGAGCATCATTAAAGTCTTAAGCCTATCTTTATGGCTATAAAGAAAGGGCTCTAGGGAGACAACCCTTGTTATCTTTGCTTTCAGTTTGTTCTTTCAGTTTTTAGTGGTCTTGATGTTTGTTACTACTGTAGCAACATCATTGTATCTTTATTTTTCAGCTTTGTGCCAAGTTTAGCCTCTGATTGCAAGAAAGTTCAAAAGTTGTGACGTGCAGTCCAGAAAACAGATTCTGTCCTTGGACAGAAAAATTCGTATAAAATCACCAGATCATCTTTTTGATCTGAATTTTTTTTAAAGCGTGCTCTATACAATTGGCTTTCGGGCGTCTGTTCTGAGTTTTTTTATTTAAGTTGCAGAAGTTCCCCGAAAAAATTATTTACTACCTGCTGGTCTGTTTTTCACAGATTCTGTCCTGTTTTGCCTTTTCTTCGTTTTGCAAACCTTGAGCTTGCTTTTTCTTTGCAAAAACCTTTTGGCAATCTTGAGAAACAGTAGCTCTTCAAGATTATCTTTATTTCCAGCAAGGAAAAATTATTTTATTATGGGTACTAACCTCGCTAATCAGATTATGATGAGTTATGTATGAAGGGAGTTTTCAAGTGTGCGAGGGAAGATGATAAACAGATTCAGGAGGGTCAAACGCTCAAGCTTGGGGATGCCCCCGTGCACCCCCAAGAAATATTCAAGAAGACTCAAGCGTCTAAGCTTGGGGATGCCCCCGTGCATCCCCTTCTCCATCAACAATTATCAGTTCGTCTTTCATTCCACTATATTTTAATCACTTCATGCGTTATGTGCTATGCTTGGAGCGTCTCGCTCTTAGTTTCCTTTTTAGTTTTCTTTAGCTTTGCTTGCTGTTCATAACGAGTTAGAACCCAGCTTTCTTTGTGTGGGAGAGAAACACGCTCCACTTCAACCTAGAACACAACATTGGATTTTCATGCTTATCTTTGCTGTGTATGTTCTTTGTCTTTCAATAGCTACTGTCATGTTTAGCTCTTAGTTTTCATGCTTTTCTTTTTAAAGAGCTTTTGTTTAGTTGGTTGTTGAACTCTCTTGAGTTTTCATGTTCATCTTGTTAAGAGAGTGTTGCCTGTTGCACTGAGTTGTGTGTCTTAACTTAAAGTAGGTAATTGAGGTTGCTATTTAATTTTAGTAGTAACTTGCAATAGTTTTGAGGTATTGCCATGAGTAATGTCTGAACTTTTGGTGTCAAGAGCTTTAGCCTATTAGTGATAGATGTCGTATTTTGGGCAATCCGTGTTTATTTTCGAAAACCTACAAAATAGTTGAGAACTTTAGCTACTAAATGGATCACTAATCTTTGGAGGGATCGAATATTAGAGTACACTCACGTACCATGGGTCGAGGATGCGCAAGGGTAACCAAACCCCCATACACTCCTCCTCGGGGTACTTGTCTCTTTGAGAACCTCCTAATTAGATTGAGAGTTACCGATAATAAGTGCATGAGTTCTTCGGACTATTGTGAGTATTCGAAAGTTGACACTTCCACCTAACCATATTTTTCTAGCCTCTTCGGTACCGTGCATTGCCCTTTCTCACCTTGAGAGTTGGCGCATACTTCGCCGGTGCATCCAAATCCTTGGCACGATACGCTCTGTCATCATAAGCCTCATTATATCCTTCCTCAAAACAGCCACCATACCTACCTATTAAGGCATTTCCATAGCCTTTCCGAGATACATTGCCATGCAACATCCATCTTCTCATGACTTGATCTTCATGTCATACATGCTTTTTGCTTGATCGATGAGCCGCATGCTAGTTGGGCCTTGCCCTAATCATTGCTACATGACGTGCTAGTATCATTGCATATCCTGCTACACCGGCAGAGGCATACATTTGCATACATCATGATAGTTTCATTTTCTTTATGTTGAGTACTTTTGTAAAGTGTGAAAGATCTTCTATACTTCTTGTAATACATAGAGTGTTGCCCCTAAAGTGAGGAAAAGATCCCAAAGAGTACAAATCAAAAGATCCCAAAGAGGACAAAATCAAAAGATCCCAAAGAGGACAAATGAGAGATAAATAGAAAGAGCCATTGAGGCCACAAAAAAATAAAAAAAGAGAAAAAGAAATAAAAAGAGAGAAGGGGGCACACTACTATTTCCTTTTGAGAGATCCACACTCGTACTCCATCTTATACCTTGTGCTCCATAGAGATTATCATTTATGCATATAGCTATGTGGGGACCTTTACACTATAGAACTTGGCTTGTATATTCCAATGATGAGCCTCCTCAAAAGAGCTCTAGGTCTTCTTGAGCAAGCAAGTTGGATGCACCCCCACTAGTTTCATTGGAGAGCTTACCTTAGCTCATATGTGCATCCGTTGCATGGCAATCCCTACTCCTCACATCATATCTATCATTTGGCTTTCTCTCGCCGATGATTGTCCTCATTGATGTGAGCCTTTCACACCTTTTTTGTCTTCCCCCTCTATCATTTTTCTCTCTTTGCCATCCTAAGTGTCGACTTTCTTGCTTACGCTCATCCATTGCATGAGTGCTCAAAATATCGAAAGGGAGTGGATCATTTTGACTTGTACCTGGTTGACGGTCTGGGGATGAGTCAAGATAAGATTCCAAAGGAGACCAAGTGTGAAACTTTAGTAGATTAAGTTCTCAACAATACAAAAACTATGTTTTACTCTCTCATATATCCCTATCCCCTTTCTTGCACGCAAACACCATTTGGAGACATTCGAGTCACGGACAGCGAGAGCTCTTGCACCTTTATGTTCTTATGTTACTTGTTACAATGCTAATATAGACTCTTGCTTGTTATGACTTGAATTGGATTACGTGCTTTGATTACTTTACTTAAAAGTTCTTATATGGTTGATAGCATGTCACCACAGAAATTATGCTTGTTATCATTTACCTACTCGAGGACGAGCAGGAATTAAGCTTGGGGATGTTGATACGTCTAAAACGTATCTATAATTTATGCTTGCTCCATGCCTCTTTTGTGTGATATTGCTATGATATTTATGCACTTCCATACACTTTTGATCATATTTGGACTAACCTATTAACTCAGTGCACCACAGTGCCAGTTCCTGTTTTCTGCTGTTTTTCTATTTCAGGTTTCCCCCATATTAAAAGTGCCCTAAAAATTCCGGGAAAAATACAGGAAAAATCAGCGTATCGGGAGCTTCCAGAAAAACCAAGGCAGGGCCAGAGGGGAGCCTGGGGTGGCCCAGGCGACCACCCGGCACGGCCCCACCTCCGCCTCTGGTGACCCCCTTTTGCATATATATTGCTCGTGTCCCGAAACCCTCGAGGACGGAACCCTTTTTCGCGATCTCATCTCTGTTCCGCTGCCGCCGCGCTTCCAAGATCGGGAGCACCAGGAGAACTCTTCCCGGCACCCTACCGGAGGGGAGAACCACCACCGGGAGCTTCTCCACCACCATGGACGCTTCCCGGATGAGTTGTGAGTAGTCCCCCTTGGACCATGGGTCCATGACCAGTAGCTATGTGATGTTCTCCTCCCCTCTTTGTTCTTCATGGATTAGACCTCATGAGCTGCCCTACATGATCGAGGCACATATGTAATCTTTATGCTGTTGCTCTGCTGAGTTTGCTGGGATCCGATGGATTAAGATTATGTTCAGATTGTGTGTGAGTAATATATTTGATTCACCTCTTTTATATTTATGTTCTTGAGTAATTCTTGCATGTTCTCCGTTGCTATTTATTGCTTCGGCCGAGTAGTAGGTAGTAACTCCAAGAGGGAACATTATGCTTGATTGTGGGTTCATGCCCCTCGATAACTAGCTTGAGTGACAGAAACATGAGTCTAGGGGATGTGTTGTTGCCACAAGGGGGAAAACAACGGTGCTTGTACTTGCGGGTGCAAGGATTGTTTACTTTACACAAAGTTCTTTTAATGCAGTTGTCTGTTGCTTTGAGTTTACACTTTGGGTAGGACTCGCAACTTAATACCAGCGAGATGTTCTGGATAGATATCTCAAGGTGGATGATTAGTAGTAGATGCAGATGGATTTCGGTCTTCTTGCCTTGGCGTACCGCCCATGCTTTTGAGCCTCTACCTTTCTTTACAGCATAGTTAGCATTGGTTTGCGCACATAATCCTGTCAATTGCCCAGCTGTAATTTGTTTACCTCGCTTAGCTGTTTTATCGTCTTTTGGGAGAGAGACATCACTAGTGAACATCATGGGACCCCGGTCCATATTACCATCACTGATCACACCCGCTATTCACTTCCTGTTCTTATTTCCTAGTTGCAGTCATACCTATCACTGTTATCTCTTGCGTTTGATCCTTTGTAAACGACAAGGCCGGAGGGATTGACAACCTCTCTGTACTCATTGGGAGCAAAGTTATTTGTATCTGTGTGCAGGTCCTGTCAAGCAAAAGTTTCTGGCGCTATTGACACCTTCTTGTCGACCCTCGGAGTCTCACGGGATTCGATCCTTGGTATCTTTGCCAAGGGAAATTTGCCGCTACGCTACATCTCAAACCTTCCACTTGGGGTAACCAACAAGGGGCGAGAAACCATCAATGATCATGAATATAGGCATCACGTCCATGACAAGTAGACCGACTCATGCCTTCATCTACTACTATTAATCAACACATCGACCGCAATCCAGCATGGATCTAGAGTATTAAGTTCATAAGAACAGAGTAACGCCTTAAGCAAGATGACATGATGTAGAGGGATAAACTCATGCAGTATGATATAAACCCCATATTTTATCCTTGATGGCAACAATACAATATGTTCCTAGCTAGCCCTTTTGTCAGGGTGAGGACACCGCAAGATTGAACCCAAAACTAAGCACCTCTCCCATTGCAAGAACTACCAATCTAGTTGGCCAAACCAAACAAATAATTCGAAGAGAAATACAAATATATAAAATCATGCATATAAGAATTCAGAGAAGATTCCAATAATATTCATAGATAATCTGATCATAAATCCACAATTCATTGGATCTCAACAAACACACCAAAAAGAAGATTACATCGAATAGATCTCCAAGAACATCGAGGAGAACATTGTATTGAAGATCAAAGATAGATAAGAATCCATCTAGCTACTGGTTATGGACCCGTAGGTCTGTGGTAAACTACTCATGTATCATCGGAAGGGTAACAAGGTTGATGTAAGCCCTCCGTGATCGAACCCCCCTCCGATAGAGTACCGGAAAAGGCCTCCAGATGGGATCTGATGAGGTCAGAGACCTGCGGCGGTGGAAAAGTATTTGCGTGGATGCTTTTGGTCGTTTGGGAATATTTCTGAATTTATAAGCTAAGAATTAGCGTTGGAGGAGTCACGTGGGGCCCAAAAGCCAGGGGCTCCCCCCCTAGGGCGTGCCCTGAGAACTTGTGGAGCCCTCAGGACTCTTGTAACTTCATCTCCACGTCCTATGTGTGTCTTCTGGTCCAAGAAAAATCATCGCGAAAGTTTTATTCCGTTTGGACTCAGTTTGATATTCCCTTTCTGCGAAGCTCAAAAACAAGGAAAAACAGAAACTGGCACTTGGCTCTAGGTTAATAAGTTAGTCCCAAAAATAATATAAAATATCATATCAATGCATATAAAATATCCGAAGTTGATAATATAATAGCATCGAACAAACAAAAATTATAGATACGTTGGAGACATATCAAGTATCCTCAAGCTTAATTCCTGCTCGTCCTCAAGTAGGTAAATGATAAACAGAATTTTTGATGTGGAATGCTACCTAGCATATTTAGCAATGTATTTCTTCTTTATTTGGCATGCATGTTCAGATCCATATGATTCAAAATAAATGTTGAGTGACATCAAAACAATAATACTTCAAGCATACTAGAAAGAAAATTATGAAGCTTCAAAAATAACATGGCTAAAGAAAGTTATCCCTACAAAATCATATAGTCTTGTTATTCTCCCTCTTCTCAGCACGGAGTATATATCATGCCCACCCCGATGTTAGACAAGCAATTGTTTCATACTCTATAACGCGCTTCCACTTTTCAACTCTTCACACAATACATGAGCGTGAGCCATGGACATAGCACTATGGCTGGAATAGAACGTGGTAGTAGACAAAAGTAGGGAGAAAGTCTCACATCAACTAGGCAAATTAATGGACTAGAGCTATAAGTGTATGAAAGCTCAAAAGAAAACCAAGTGGATGTGCATCCAACTTGCTTGCTCATGAAGACCTGGGGCATTTGAGGAAGACCATCGTTGGAATATACAAACTAAGTTCTATAATGAAAAATTCCCTCTAGTAATATACGTAAATGACAAAATAGGAGACTCTCTATTATGAAGAACATGGTGCTACTTTCAAGCACGCATGTGGAAAAAGATAGTAACATTGTCCCTTCTCTCTTTTTCTCCCATTTATTTAGAATCCTCTTTTTTGGAGATTTTTTATCTTTTTCTTCTTCTCTTGGGCTCTTTGGCCTCTCTTTTTATTTGGGATCTTTGGCCTCTTTTATTTATAACCTCACATGGGACAATGTTCTAATAATGATGATCATCACACTTTTATTTACTTACAACTCAAAATTATAACTCGATGGTAAACTCAACCATGATGACGGAACGGTGGAGTTACATGGCAATATATCTTGGAATGGCTATGAAAATACCATAATAGGTAGGTATAGTGGCTGTTTTGAGGAAAGGTATAAGGTGGGTTTGATGCACCGGCGAGAATTGCGCGGTAGTAGAGTGGCTAGCAATGGTGGAAGGGTGAGAGTGCCTATAATCCATGGACTCAACATTAGTCATAAAGAACTCACATACTTATTGCAAAAAAAATATTAGCCCTTGAAGCAGAGTACTACGACGCATGCTCCTAGGGGGAGGTTGGTAGGAGTTAACCATCGCGCGCCCCTGACCTTCACGCAAAGGAAGACAATCAAGAATAAATCGCGATCCAACTTCATCACATAACTAGAAGACCATACGTGCATGCTACGGGAATCACAAACCTTAATACAATTATTTCTTTAACCGCATGACTCCAATATCACCATCTTAATATCTCAAAACAATTGCAAGGAATCAAACTTCTCATATATTCAATGCTCTTTACGAAAGCTTTTGTTATACCCTCTTTGGATGTCTATCGTATTAGGACTAAATTCATAACCCAAGCAAATTACCATGCTGTTTAAAGACTCCCAAAATAATATAAGTGAATCATGAGAGTTCATCAATTTCTTCAAAAAAAAAAAACATCACCGCCGTTCTCAAAAGATATAAGTGAAGCACTTGAGCAACTACCCTAGCTCAAAAGATATAACTGAAGCACATAAAGTATTCCAACAAATTCATGATTAATGCGTGTCCCTCTAAAAAGGTGTGTACAGCAAGGACGATTGTGGAAAACTAAAAACCAAAGACTCAAATCATACAAGATGCTCCAAGCAAAACACATATCATGTGGTGAATAAAAATATAGCCTCAAGTAAATTTATCGATGGATTGAAGAGGAAAGAGGGGATGCCATCCAGGGCATCCCCAAGCTTAGATGCTTGGTTGTTCTTTAATATTACCTTGGGTGCCTTGGGAATCCCTAAGCATAGGCTGTTGCCACTCCTTATTCCATAGTCCATCCAATCTTAACCCAAAACTTGAAAACTTCACAACACAAAACTCAACAGTAAACTCGTTAGATTCGTTAGTAAAACAAATTCAATTCTTACTTATAGGCACTGTTATGAACTCATTCTTATTTTATATTGGTGCAATATCTACTGTATTCTAACTTTTCCATGAATTTTTGTTAAAAAGGACCACCTGGACAATGAAAATGACAAAAAAGACCACCTCTAAATAAAATTGACAAAAGAGACCGCCCAGCAGTGGCGGCAAGCGCGACGGCCGATGCGTGAAACCTGCCGCCACACAGGCCGGCGGCAGCACTTGCCGCCACAAAGCAAGGCAGCAGCCCGCGCGCCACAGCCAGCCAGCGGCTGCAATGGAACGGCTGCATGCAGATGGTCCCTGCCGCCTAGTGGCGTGGCGGCGTGCATGCTGCTACGATGGTGCATGTCATCTGCTTTTCGTTTGCTTCGTCTGTGTTTTGTCTGTCGCGTTTTGTTTTTTAATACCATAGATTCGTATGTCCCTTATTGTTCGTCTGTGTTTCGTCTATCTTTCATTTTGTCTGCTGCGTTTTGTCTTTTTAATGCCCCAGATTCGTATGCCCCTTGTTGTTGATTTCTACACATGCAGTGCACTGATTTTGCAAATATTAATCGTTCATTTACAAATAATAATACGAGCCTCCGTCGCAGGCCTCATCGTCCGCCTCCTCGCGCCTCAACGGCCGGCGGAACATCACATCCACAGGCCTCATCGTCGGCCTACTCGTGCCGGCCTCATCGCCCGACGGATCTAAACCGGCGCGGGAATCATCGTTGGGTTCCTCGCGCGGGCCTCATCCCCTGGTGGACCTACTCCATCGCGGGCCTCGACGTCTGCCTCTTCGCACGCCTGGCGGAACATCACTGTCGCAGGCCTCATCGTCGGCCTCCTCGCGTCGGCGTCGCCGCCCGGCGGACCCTCACCACCGCAGTCCTCGGCCCCCTCGCTCCGACATCATCGCCCGACGGACCTTCACTGCCACGGGCCTCATCGACGGCCTCCTCGCATAGGCCTCGTCGCCCGGCCGACCTGCTCCGTCGCGGGCCTCAAGGTTCGTCGGGCGATGATGACGGTCTGAAGAGGTCGACGATGGGGCCCGCGACGGAGAAGGTTCGCTGGGCGATGAGGACCGTGCAAGGAGGCTAACGATGAGACCCGTGGCGGTGAAGATCCGCCGGGCGATGAGGCCGACGCGAGTAGGTCGACGATGAGGCATGCGGAGGTGATGTTCCATTAGGTGTTGAGGCTGGCGCGAAGAGGCTGACGATGAGGCCCGGGACGGAGGCTCGCATTATTATTTGTAAATAAATTATTATTATTTGCAAAAAAAGTGCAATGCATGTGTAGAAATCAACAGTATGGGGCATACGAATCTATGCATTAAAAAAGCGAATCACGACAGACAAAATGAAAGGTAGACGAGAAACAGACGAACAGTAAGGAGTATACGAATCTATGGCACTAAAATGACAAAACACACACGAAATGAAAGGCAGACAAAACAAAACGCACATGCCGGAAAACTCCTGCCGCCACACCACTAGGCAGCTCCGTTGTGGCCACGGGCTGGCTGTGGCGCTCGGGCTGCCACCTTGCTTTGTGGCGGCAGGTGCCATGCGTCGGCTGCCGCACCTGCCGCCATGGCTGGGTGGTCTCTTTTGTCAATTTTATTTAGAGGTGGTCTTTTTTCTCTATTTCGTTGGTTGGGTGGTCTTTTTAGACAAAAAATCTTCCATACGCCATGATATTAGCGATAGATGCATCAAAATAAGCAAACAACACAATGAAAAAATAATCTGTCAAAAACAGAATAGTCTATAAAAATGTGAATTAGGGTGAAACCTCTGTATCTCTAAAAATTCTGAAAAATTAGGACAACGTGGGCAATTTGTTGATCAGAAACATGTAAAACATTCAGAATTTTTTAACGTTCCATCAACCAGAACAATTCTGACACTGCACGCAAAAGCTTCTGTTTTCCAGAAAAAATCAATCTACTATCTTCCAAATCATCCCAATGATCTTGCTTTGCACAAATGCTAAATTAAAACATGAAAACACATATAACCATAGGATAGATGATAGATTTATTCAAGAACAACAAGAAAAAGGTAAAAACCAAAATAAAAGTTGGTTGCCTCCCAACAAGCGCTATTGTTTAACGCCCTTAGATAGGCATAAAGCAACGATCTAGGTATTGTCATAGTAATAAGGGAGATCAACCATGCTCATCTCATACTCCCTTCTTTCAGCAGAAAGTTTTCTTTGTGGTAGACAAAAATAATCAAAAGGGCTAAATTTAATGGGATAAGGATCCCTAAGATCAAGTTTGGGAGGAATAGGTTCCTCCTTCGGCCACTGATATTCTATAACCAACTCATCATTATAAGCGTTCCTTTGATGAAAAGTCATAAGCCTATCTCTCAAAGCGAACCCTAACCCATTGTTTTGTATAGCAAAATTATCATTAAGTTCAAAAATCTTATCAACCAAAACCTCGGTAGGAACCCTTTTCCTCAAATTTTCATTATGGGCAACATAATTAGGGGATTGCAATCTCATTATTTCCTCTTGATTAAAAGGGATCTCCTCTATGGGGGGACAACCACCATTTATTTTATAATGAGCAAAAAAATCGCTTGCTTCTTTCATGATGAACCTAAATTCGTGAGCTAGGAATATAGTAGCGGCGCGCTTAACAAAAGAATACTGAATATTAGAGAACTCTAGAAAAATCCTTTGTATGCAAGGATGCATATGAACAAATTGTATTTCAAGTTCAATAATGAGCAAAGTTATTGCATCCTCGAGGCTATTGGTTTTATTAAGAATGGATCCTCCTAACATAGGTAGTGCACCGGCACAAGTAAAGAAATCTTGAATAACACCTTTTCCAATAATATTGCCACTACCCACACATTTTTTATGATAGTAGGCTCTTTCTCATGGAGATAATCATTCACAAAATCATCAAAACTTCCTCTAAGATCATTACCATCTTTGACAACCTCCCCAGATTCAGACATGGCAGTAGAGAGATTTAGCACATAAGCAAACAGAAAGACGAACGAAAAAGGCGAATAAAGAGGAAAATATTTTTGTGTTTTTCTAAAAATGTTTAGAAGTGGGGGAGATGAAAACGAGGGGCAAATGGCAAATAATTTAAGTGCAAGAGATGAGAGTTAATGACAATTACTTAGTAGGCATGATGTAGACCTCCCTGGCAACCGTGATAAAAATTCTTCTTGCTACTTCTTGAGCTTGCATTGATATTTCCCTTGAAGAGGAAAGGGTGATGCAGCAAAGTAGAGATAAGTATTTCCCTTAGTTGAGAACCAAGGTATCAATCCAGTAGGAGGTACAAGCAAGTCTGTAATATATGCACCTGCACAAACTAACAAACACTTGCACACAACACGGAAAAGGGTTGCCAATCCCTGCTTCCTCGCTGCTTTCCCGAGGTAACGTTGGTGTTTCCCTTGAAGAGGAAAGGGTGATGTAGCAAAGTGAAGTAAGTATTTCCCTTTGTTTGTTGAGAACCAAGGTATCAACCCAGTAGGAGATTACACACAAGCCGCCAAATACCTGCACAAACAATCAACAACTTGCACCCAACGCTATAAAGGGGTTGTCAATCCCTTCTAGGTTATTTGCAGAATTGAGATCCGATAGAGATAGATAAACAAATAATGTAAATATTTTTTGGTTTTTGGTTTATAGATTGAAAAGTAAAAGATTGCAAAATAGTAGATCTGAAACTTATAATATGTAAAAGAGACCCAGTGGCCATAGGTTTCACTAGTGGCTTCTCTCATCATAGCAAGTTTACGGTGGGTGAATGAATTACTGTCAAGCAATTGATAGAAAAGCGAATAATTATAATGACATCTATGGCAATGATCTTGCATATAGGCATCACGTCCATGACAAGTAGACCAACTCATGCCTGCATCTAGTACTATTACTCCACACATCGACCCAGTCATGCCTGCATCTAGAGTATTAAATTCATAAGAACAAAGTAAGACCTTAGGCGAGATGACATGATGTAGAGGAATTAACTCAAGCAATATCATGAAAACCCCATCTTTTTATCCTCGATGGGAACAATACAATATGTGTCATGTCCCCTACTGTCACTGGGATTGAGCACCACAAGATTGAACCCAACGCAAAGCACTTCTCCCATTGCAAGAATTATCAATCTAGTTGGCCAAACAAAACTGATAGTTCGAAGAGAATTACTAAGATATAAGATCATGCATAAAAGAATTTAGAAGAAACTCAAATATTATTCATAGATAATCTGATCATAAATCCACAATTCATCAGATCTTGACAAACACACCGCAAAAGAAGATTACATCGAATAGATCTCCAAGAACAATGAGGAGAATATGGTATTGAAGAACAATGAGAGAGAATAAGCCATCTAGCTACTAGCTATGGACTCGTAGGTCTGTGGTAAACTACTCACACTTCATCTGAAGGGCAATAGGGTTGATGGACATGCCCTTCGTGGTTGATTCCCCCTCCGACAGAGTACCAGAACAGGCCTCCAGATGAGATCTCGCAAGAACAGAAGGGTACGGCAGAGAAAAGTGGTTTCGATGGATGTTCTGATGTTTCTTGGATATATTGTTATTTATAGGCGGAAGAAGTCGGCCAGGGTAGGCACGAGGGGGCCACAAGGTAGGGGGCGTGCCCTGCCTCCCTGGGGGCGCCCCCACCCTTGTGTCCGCCTCATGGATCCCCTGGCGTGTACTCCAAGTCCATCTGATGTCTTCTGGTCCAAGAAAAATCTCCAAAAAGTTTCATTCTGTTTGGACTCTATTTGATATTTCTTTTCTACGAAACTCAAAAACAAGGAAAAAACAGAAACTGGCACTGGGCTCTGGGTTAATAAGTTAGTCCCAAAAATCATCTAAAATAGCATACAAATGCATATAAAACATCCAAGATAGATAATATAATAGCATGGAATAATAAAAAATTATAGATACGTTGGAGACGTATCAAGCATCCCCAAGCATAATTCCTGCTCGTCCTCGAGTAGGTAAATGATAAAAGCAGAATTTTTGATGTGGAATGCTACCCAACATAATTACTAATGCAATCTTCTTTGTTGTGGCATGAATATTAAGATCCATAAGACTCAAAACAAAAGTTTATCAAAATCAAAACAATAATACTTCAAGCATACTTGAAAGTAATTTATGAAGCTTCAAAAATAACATGGCTAAAGAAAGTTATCCCTACAAAATCATGTAGTCATTTATGTTCCCTCTTCTTAACACAAAGTAAAAAATCATGGCTATCCTAGTGTCAATCAAGATTTTTTTTTATACTTTAACATTCTTAAACTTTTTCAACTCTTCACGCAATACATGAGTGTGAGCCATGGATATAGCACTATGGGTAGAATAGAAGGTGGTAATAGACAAAAGGAGGGAGAAAGTCTCACATCGACTAGGCAAATCAATGGACCATGGAGATGTCCATTAATCAATATCAATGTGAGTGAGTAGGGATTGCCATGTGACGGATGCACTAGAGCTATAAGTATATGAAAGCTCAAAAAAGACAACTAGTGGGTGTGCATTAACTTGCTTGCTCATGAAGACCTAGGGTATTTGAGGAAGCCCATTGTAGGAATATACAAGCCAAGTTCTATAATGAATAGTTCCCACTAGTGATATATGTAAGTGACAACATAGGAGACTCTCTATCATGAAAAACATGCTGCTACTTTGAAGCACAAGTGTGGAAAAGGATAGTAACACTGTCCCTTCTCTCTTTTTCTCTCATTTTTTGTAGTCTCCTCTCTTTTTTTGGAGACCCTTTTTTAGACTCATTTGGCCTCTTTATTGATCACCTCACATGGGACAATGTTCTAATAATTATGATCTTCACACTTTTATTTACTTACAACTCGATACTACAACTCTATGCTAGAACAAAAATATGACTCCTATATGAATGCCTCCGGCAGTGTACCGGGATGTGCAATGACCAAGAGTGACATGTATGGAAAATATGAACGGTAGCTTTGCCACCAATACTATGTCAACAACATGATCATGCAAAGCAATATGACAATGATGAAGCGTGTCATAATAAAAGGAACGATGGAGTTATATGGAAATATATCTCAGAATGGCTATGGAAATGTCATAATAGGTAGGTATGGTGGCTGTTTTGAGGAAGGTATAAGGTGGGTTTATGCACCGGCGAAAGTTGCGCGGCAATAGAGTGGCTAGCAAGGTGGAAGGGTGAGAGTGTGTATAATCCATGGACTCAACATTAGTCATAAACAACTCACATAATTATTGCGAAAAAATTTATTAGCCCTTGAAGCAAAGTACTACGACGCATGCTCCTAGGGGGAGGTTGGTAGGAGTTAACCATCGCGTGCCCCCGACCTTCACGCAAAGACAAACACTCAAAATACAAAGTGCGCCAATTCGGTTACATAGTTAGGAGATCATACGTGCATTCTACGGGAATCACAAACTTTAACACAATTATCTTTTAACCTCACAAACTACCACTCTCTAATATTACCATCTTAACATCTCAAAACAATTACAAGGAGTCAAACTTACATAGTATTCAATGCTCTTTATATGAAGGTTTTTATTATATCTCCTTGGATGCCTTTCATATTAGGACTAAATTCATAACCCAAGCAAATTACCATGCTGTTCTAAAGGACTCTCAAAATGATATAAGTGAAGCAAGAGAGTTCAACAATTTCTATAAAATAAAACCACCACCGTGCTCCAAAAAGATATAAGTGGAGCACTAGAGCAAAATTGCCTACCTCAAAAGATATAACTGAAGCACATAGAGTATTCTAATAAATCACGATTGAAGTGTGTCCCTCTAAAAAGGTGTGTACAGCAAGGATGATTGTGACAAACAAAAAAGACAAAGACTCATATCATACAAGACGCTACAAGCAAAACACATATCATGTAGTGAATAAAAATATAGCCTCATGTAAAGTTACCAATGGATGAAGACGAAAGAGGGGATGCCTTCCGGGGGCATCCCCAAGCGTAGGCTCTTGGCCATCCTTGAATTTTACCTTGGTGTGCCTTGGGCATCCCCAAGCTTAGGATTTTTCCACTCTTTATTCCATAGTCAATCAAATCCTTACCCAAAACTTGAAACCTTCACAACACAAAACTCAACTAAAAATCTCGTGAGCTCCATTAGTAAAACAAAGGAAATAACCACCCAAGGTACTGTTGTGATCTTATTCTAATTTTATACTGGTGTAATATATACTGTATTACAACTTTTCCATGGTTCATACCACCCAATACTAGCCATAGATGCATCAAAATAAGCAAACAACACATAAAAAACAGAATCTGTCAAAAACAGAATAGTCTGTAGCAATCTGAAAACTTCGCATACTTCTGTAACTCTAAAAATTCTGAAAAAATTGGAAGACATGGGGAATTTGTATATAAATTTTCTGTAAAAATTTCAGAAGGTTTCTATGTTGCAGTGAATTATTGAATTTTCTGCACTTGACATGAAAGTTTCTGTTTTCAGCAAAATCAAATCAATGATACCCATAAGCCATCACAAAGGTCTTACTTGGCTCAAACACTAATTAAAACACCCAAAAATACTACAGAAGTAATAATGTGTAAAACTTGCAAAATATAACTGGAAAGTAAAAAGAAAAAAGAAAATTGGGTTGCCTCCCAACAATCTCTATTGTTTATAGCCATTAAGATCGGCTTGAGATTTCAATGATGCTCACATGAAAGATAAGACTTGAAGCACAGATTAAAGAGCATCATGTAGCATGTGAAAATCACATCTAAGTCTAATATACTTCCTGTGCATAGGCCTTTTATAGGAAAACAAATTAGCAAGACAAGCAAGATCTAGCATATGCAAGGAAGAGGAAAAAGCCAATAGGAATCTCAACATAACGAGAGGCAAATTAGTAACATGAAAATTTCTACAACCATATTTTCCTCTCTCATAATAATTGCATGTAGGATCATAAAAAAATTCAACAATATATCTATCACATAACATATTCTCGACACGATCCACATGCATGTGAAGTTGACACTCTTCCAAAATAGTGGGATTAACATTAACCAAAGTCATGACATTTCCAAACCCACTTTCATCAAAAAATTCATAAGATTGAACATACTCCAAATACGTTGGATCTAAAGTTGACACTCCAAACCCACTTTCAATATCATTGCAAACATTATTATCAATCTAATATTCATCATGAGGCTTAAATAAGTTTTCAAGATCGTAAGAAGCATCACCCCAATCGTGATCATTTCAACAAGTAGTTGGGCATAGCAAAAATAAGCATCCCCACGCTTAGGGTTTTGCATATAATTAACACAATTGACATTAAAATTTATAATAACATCATTGCAATCATGCTTTTTATTAAAGGAGCTATTATGAATCACTTCATAAATTTCTTCTTTCAACACTTCATCAAAAAATTCAGATTCGCGAATTTCAAGCAAAACCTCATAAAGATAATCTAGTGCACTCAACTCACTAGCAACTAGTTCAACATAATTGGATCTTTTAAAAAGATTAGCAAGTGGATGAGGATCCATAAATAGATTTTAGGAAGCAAATATGCAAGCAAATAGAAAGCACATGGCAACACGAGCAAACATAAGATCGAACGAGAAAAAGGCAAACGAAAAGGAGGATTTTTTTTGTGTTTTGCTGAAAACATTTTAGAAGTGGGGGAGAGGAAAATGAGTGGCGAATGGCAAATAATGTAAATGCAAGAGATGAGAGTTTAATGAAGGGTACTTTGTAGGTCTTGACTTGGCGTAGACCTCCCCGACAACGGCGCCAGAAATTCTTCTGCTTCCTCGCTACTTTCCCGAGGTAACGTTGGTGTTTCCCTTGAAGAGGAAAGGATGATGCAGCAAAGTGAAGTAAGTTCCCTCATTTTGTTGAGAACCAAGGTATCAATCCAGTAGGAGATTACACACAAGTCGCCAAATACTTGCACAAACAATCAACAACTTGCACCCAACGCTATAAAGGGGTTGACAATCCCTTCTAGGTTATTTGCAAAAGTGAGATCCTATAGAGATAGATAAACAAATAAAGTAAATATTTTGGGGTTTTTGGTTTATAGATTGAAAAGTAAAAGATTGCAAAATAGTGATCTGAAACTTATAAGATGTAAAAGAGACCCAGGAGCCATAGGTTTCACTAGTGTCTTCTCTCATGATAGCAAGTTTAGGGTGGTGATACATCTCCATCGTATCTATAATTTTTGATTGTTCCATGCTAATATTTTACATCTTTCATATACTTTTGGCAACTTTTTATAATATTTTTGGGACTAACATATTGATCCAGTGACCAGTGATAGTTCCTGTTTGTTTAATGTTTTTTGTTTCGCAGAATATCCATATCAAACGGAGTCCAAACGGGATAAAAATGGACGGAGATTCTTTTTGGAATATATGTGAATTTTGGGAAGTGGAACCAACGTGAGATGATGCCTGAGTGGTCCACAAGGATGGGGGTGCGCCCAGGGGGGCAGGCGCGCCCTGGGCCCTCGTGGCCACTCCGTAAGGCGGTTGATGCCCTTCTTTTGCCGCAAGAAATCTAATATCCGAATAAAAATCATGTCCAAAATTCAGCCCAACCGGAGTTACGGATCTCCGGGGATATAAGAAACGGTGAAGGGCCAGAATCTGAGAACGCAGAAGCAGAGAGAGACAAAGAGACAAATCCAATCTCGGAGGGGCTCTCGCTCCTCCCACGCCATGGAGACCATGGACCAGAGGGGAAACCCTTCTCCCATCTAGGGAGAAGGTCAAGGAAGAAGAAGGAGGTGGGGGGCTCTCTCCCCCTCGCTTCCGGTGGCACCGGAGTGCCGCTGGGGCCATCATCGTCACCGCAATCTACACCAACAACTTCACCGCAGTCATCATCAACTATCCCCCCCTCTATGCAGCGGTGTAACCCCTCTTCTACCCGCTGTAATCTCTACTTAAACATGCCGCTCAACGCTATATATTATTTCCCAATGATGTATGGCTATCCTGTGATGTTTGAGTAGATCCGTTTTGTCCTATGGGTTAATTGATGATCGTGATTGGTTTGAGTTGCATGTTTTATTATTGGTGCTGTCCTATGGTGCTCTCCGTGTCGTGCAAGCGTGAGGGATCCCCGCTATAGGGTTTGCAATATGTTCATGATTTGCTTATGGTGGGTGGCGTGAGTGACAGAAGCACAAACCCGAGTAAGTAGGTTGCTTGCGTATGGGAATAAGGGGACTTGATACTTTAATGCTATGGTTGGGTTTTACCTTAATGATATTTAGTAGTTGCGGATTCTTGCTAGACTTCCAATCATAAGTTCATATGATCCAAGAAGAGAAAGTATGTTAGCTTATGCCTCTCCCTCAAATAAAATTGGAATAGTGATTACCGGTCTAGTTATCAATTGCCTAGGGACAAATAACTTTCTCGTAACAAAAAGCTCTCTACTAAAACTAATTTAGTTGTGTCTTTATCTTAACAACCCCTACTTTTTATTTATGCGCTCTTTATTATCTTGCAAACCTATCCCACAAAAACTACAAACTACTTCTAGTTTCATACTTGTTCTAGATAAAGTAAACGTCAAGCGTGCGTAGAGTTGTATCGGTGGTCGATAGAACTTGAGGGATTATTTTTTCTGCCTTTAGATCCTCGTTGGGTTCGACACACTTACTTATCGAAAGAGGCTACAACTGATCCCCTACACTTATGGGTTATCAAGACCTTTTTCTGGCGCCGTTGCTGGGGAGCAATAGCGTGGGGTGAATATTCTCATGTGTGCGTGTTTGCTTTATCACTAAGTAGATTTTATTTGTTGTTCTAAGTTGGTTTCTACCTTTAGTTGTGGGTAGGAAATGCAAAATACCAAAAAAATAGTGGTACCTACTGAACCAATGGTTGAAGAACCACTCAAAATCTATCACACTACTGAAGCTTATTACTTGGATCATCTTCGATCCCTATGTGCTCGGGATGAAACCCCAACTAGCTTAGTTGAGGGAAAATCTTTAGATGAGCATGCTTGTTATGTGCAACACCGCATATCTGAAAAAGGGAAACTTTTACTGGATCAAATTCATCGTTTTCTATGCTATGCTTGGAATTTATGTGAAATATATGATTTTACTTGTTGTTATGAAGACCCTACGAAACACCTTCCCTACCAATGTGAGTTTAGTGATAATGGAATCGTATCTTCGTATGCTAAGGGTGTTTATAGTTACTATGATGTTCAACAAATTGAAGAATTTGTTGCTTTTAAGGGTGCTTATGAAATTGCTTCTTTTATTGAAAAGTAAGATGCTACTCATTACAAATCTGATTTTTTTTCCATATATAAATATTGTTATGATAATTATGCTTCTAACGCCTATGTTAAACCATATATTGAGGACTCCTCCGCTGTCCAAGAAGAGAATAATGTTTTGCAGGAGTCTATGGAAGAACAAATTAATGACATTGTGAGCTCATTGGATGAAAAAGATGAGGAGGAGAGCGAAGAACAAAAGGAGGAAGAGCGGATTAACTACCCGTGCCCACCTTCTAATGAGAGTAACTCTTCAACTCATACATTGTTTAATTTCCCTTCGTGCTTACCGAAGGATGATTGCTATGATGATTGTTATGATCCCTTTGATTCGTTTGAAATATCCCTTTTCGATGATGCTTGCTATGCTTGTGGCCAAGATGCCAATATGAATTATGTCTATGGAGATGAACTTCATATAGTTCCTTATGTTAAACATGATATAGTTGCTATTGCACCCACACATGATAGTCCTATTATCTTTTTGAATTCTCCAAACTACACTATATTGGAGAAGTTCGCACTTATTAAGGATTATATTGATGGGTTGTCTTTTTCCATTACACATGATGATTTTGATGAGTATAATATGCATGTGCTTGCTAATCCTACTTGCCATTACTATGAGAGAGGAACTACATCTCTGCCTCTCTATGTTTCCAACACGATAAAATTGCAAGAAACTGCTTATACTATGCATTGGCCTTTACTTGATGTGCATGAATTGTTCTTGTATGACATGCCTATGCATGGGAAGAGAGTTAGACTTCGTTCTTACATACACATATCACTTTGTGCTCACTACTAAATGCCAAATCATTGCTAATTAAAATTGGCTTTGATATACGTTGGGATCCGGGTGGATCCATTAATTGAGCACTATATGCCTAGCTTAATGGCTTTAAAGAAAGCGCTGCCAGGGAGACAACCCAGAAGTTTTAAAGAGTCATTTACTTCTGTTGTGTGCTTTTATAAAGTATAAAAAAATAGGGGAACCTACAACTTTTCAAAAAGAAAAGTGAAAATAAGAAGGACAAGCACCATTGAAATGGGGGAGCTCCTTGAACTTTGTTCATGCCCATGGAAACTTTGTAAATCTTGAATTACAGAAACTTTTCAACAAAAATAAGTATGCCCTTGTACAATTCCATTTTATTATAAAAATAATTTGCCAAGAGTTTCCTTTAGGATGATTAAACTGCGTGTTGGTTTGTGCGGTGCAAAAATGGAAACTTTTGGCTGTAGTGCGCGATTTTACATTTTTTACTGGAATGTCGAAAGGATCTAAAACTTGTTGCAAAGTATTTCTATACAAATTGTTGATTTTCCCTATTTTTTGTAGACTTTTTAGAGTTACAGAAGTATGGTTAATGTTCACATTACTACAGACTGTCCTGTTTTCACAGATTGATGTTATAGCTTCATTATTTGCATATGTTTGAATTCTTGTTGAAGCCTCCTTGACTTGGGGCCATAGAATTGTGATATCATACTGTGGGTAATGTTTATTCATAATTATACAATAATGTTAGAGCAGTACATGATGGGATTTTATTGATCATATGCACTAACCCCGCAACTAAAAGTTCGGTTAAGTTTTGTGTGGATGAAGTGTTCGAAGATCGAGGAGGTCTCGATATGAGGAGAAGGAGGAGAGGAAAGAGATCAAGCTTGGGGATGCCCGAGGCACCCCATGTAAATATTCAAGGAGACTCAAGTGTCTAAGCTTGGGGATGCCCAAAGCACCCTGATACGTCTCAAACGTATCTACTTTTCCAAACACTTTTGCTATTGTTTTGCCCTCATTCTTGCATGATTTGAACTAAACTAACCCGGACTGACGCTGTTTTCAGCAGAGCTGCCTGTATGGTTTTATTGTGTGCAGGAAAATGGATTTTTAGGTGGCTCAGAAAATTCCAAGAAAAATCACAGAAAATCCACGCACCCGAAGGGCCATTGTGCCAGAAGTGGGGCCAGAGGGCAGCCAGGGGGGCCCCAGGCGCCCTGCTGGCGCGGCCCCACCCCTGGCCGCGCCAAGAGGCCGCCTGGGAGGGTCCTCCCCCCTCTGGTGCCCTACCTTGGCTCCTATTTATTCCCGTGGCGAGGAAACCCCAGAACATAAGTCGTTTTTCCAGTTTCCGTCGCGGAGCCGCCGCCACCCTCTGTTCTTCTTCGGGAGGGCTAATCTGGAGGCTGATTTGGCATCCGGAGAGGGGAGATCGTCGCCATAGTCATCATCATCACCACTCCATCCTCCCTCCATGACTTCTCCTTCCATGTGTGAGTAATTCCCTGCTGTAGGCAAATGGGATGGTAGGGATTGGACGAGTTAGATCATGTAATAGTTTATCAGATTGTTGGGGGCATGTTGCCTATCATCTACTTTGGTGTTTATCATCTTTGCTTCAACTTGTTGCTCTTAATGCTTGTCACTTTGGGCCCGAGTGCCATGTTTTCAGATCTGAACCCTATGTGTTTGCATGAATATATTTGTGTTCTTGATCCTATCTATGAGTTGTTTGCACCTATTATGGTCTGGAACCGGCGATCCCAAAGGTGACAGCTTGGGACACCAAAGGGGATGGTCCATAATTTGAGGATTCCATGTATCCATTGAGTTTATTGCTTTGTTCCGGTGCTCTTTGACAGGAGTACCTTAATCTCCATAAGTTCCTTTTGGCCCCGTTCGTAGCGGGATGGTAGGACAAAAGATGTTGTGCAAGTTCTTATTGCAAGCACGTACAACTACCTGTGGGATACATGCCTAATGTTTGATATTTGCCTAGATGATCATTACTTTTCTGTGTGCCTTGCCCCAAGTTAGATTCATGATGTATCTCATCCATGCAGCGCCCAACCATCCATCTCCCTAGCCTACAGTGTTTCAATCCTGCTGGTTATTAGTTGTTACTTTTGCTGTTCACTTTTGCTGTCACCACCATCACTATCATATCACCGTTACCACTTATCTTTTGTTGCAAGTAAGTATATTTCAGGTGCGGTTGAATTGACAACTCAACTGTCAAAGCTTATAAATACTCTTTGGCTCCCCGTGTGTCGAATCTATAAATTGGGTTATTCTTACCCGCGAAGACTATCTCGATCCCTTACGGTTGAGGGTTATCAAGTACCGCTTTCTGGTGCCGTTGCCGGGGAGCATAGCAATATTTACAAGTCTACTTGAAGTATCCTACCTGCTGCACTTCAGCCGCTATGGGTAAGAAAGGAGACCCCAAGGTTCCGATCTTACTATCCACTACAAGAAGAGGTACTGTTCCGAACACTAGTGCTACACTTGATTCACCTTCTGTTATGAGTAAGTTTGCCTCACCACCACCACATGATGCTTCTACTGAATCTGTTACTATGTCCGATACTTTTGATGATGCTTCTACTACTCTTGATGATATTGGTTCACCTGGTTATGCTCTTGAGAAACAGATCGCAGCTGCTGCAAAAAAATCTGGAATTGAAATTCCTGTTACTCGCTACCCTATTGGTGGAACTTATGATTATCCTGATTTGAGTAAACTCAAGGAGAGACTCCTTGATGATGATTACATTATGCTTGATGATGATTTATGCAGGGAACTGACAGAGTTTGCCGACTCTGACCCTGAAGCTATTAAGAAGCTGCTTGAAAAACACTCCTTGAAGAACAAGACTGTTCCTGATCATGAATTTGCTACATCTCCTATATGCATCAATGATCCTGATTATGATTTCTCTGTTGATCTTTCACTTATATCTATGGTTGAAGCTGACCCCTTTTATGGTAGAGAAAATGATGATGCTATTGCACACCTGACCAAACTCACTGAGTTGGGTGGCTTGTTTACCACGAATGAAAAGATACGAAACTTTTATGTGACTAAGCTTCTTCCTTTCTCTTTGAAGGAAGGTGCTAAAACATGGTATGATGCACTACCATGTGGTTCCATTAAGAGTCCTCAATACTTAGCTCACTCTTTTGTTGATAAGTACTTTCCTGCTCATATGCAACATGCTGCTTTACAAAGAATTTATAACTTTAAACAGTTGCAGGATGAGAACCTCCCTAAAGCTTGGGGGAGGTACTGTAGTCTGATCCAGGCTAGACCAGGACATGGAGTCCCTAAGAATGAATTAATCGATATATTTTATGCTGGTCTAACTGATGAATCCAGGTCCTATTTGGATAGTTGTGCTGGTTGTGTTTTCAGGAAAAGAACACCGGACGATGCAGAAGAATTGATGGGAAGGATTGCCAAAAACCATGAAGATTGGTCCGTCCCTGAACCACCTCCACCACCAAAGAAGAGGGGCATGCTTGTTCTAAGCCCCGAAGATATGCAAGAAGCAAAGAAGTCTATTAAAGAGAAGGGTATTAAAACTGAAGACGTGAAGAATCTACCCCCTATTGAGAAGTTGTGTGAGCCTAACACTCACCCTCCTATGGTAGAGGTACACTCTCTTTTAGATTTCAACGCAAGTGACATCCCTCATGGTAAGCCTCCTGCTCATTGTTTAGATGAGCTTGATAATTTTATTATGAAGCAAAGTCATTTTAATGAGAGGATACAAAGTCAATTGCATGATAATTCCCTTGCTATCAAAAGTTTGCTTGATGTTCTAGGTAGAACAGTTAATGTTGTTAAATGTCTTGTGAAGCATTTTCATATGGTTCAAACTCAGCTTGAACAAATTTCTAATGTGCAAACAGATTTGCTTGCTAACAATACCAAACAAAATGATTTACAGGCCTTCGGGATTAAGACCCGAGGAGGAACTAGCACTCAAGATCCTCTCTATCCAGAGGGGCATCCGAGGAGAATCGAGCAAGATTCTCAAATGCAGGAAGAAGAAATTGTTGGCTCTCCAAAGAAGAAGAAGAAGAAGAAACACAAGGAGGCTGACAATTCCAATGATCCTATTACAAGTGAAGAGCCAGCTGTTGATCCCAACAGTATATCTACCTCCGATGCTGAGACTGAAGACGGTGCCGAACCTGAAGATAAGGATAAGGAGAAGAATGATCCGCCTGAAGTTCGAGAAGAAGAAGCACCTGACATACGCAAGAAGTACACTAGAGAAGACTTCGTCGCAAGAAGACATGGGAAGTAAAGAGAACCATGGATACAGAAACCCATGCCCTTTCTAGGTAAGTTTCTCAAATCTAAAGAAGAAGAGCATTACAATAAGTTTTGTGAGTGGATGAAACCTCTTTTTCTTCAAATCCCTTTGACTGATGCTATTAAGTTACCACCCTATTCAAAATATATGAAAGATATTGTTACTAATAAAAGAAAAGTTCCTAATGAAGCAATATCTACTATGCTTGCTAACTACTCTTTCAGTGGCAAGATTCCTGAGAAGCTTGGTGATCCAGGTATACCCACCATTCCTCGCTCCATAAAGAATAATTATGTCAAAACTGCTTTATGTGATCTTGGAGCAGGAGTGAGTGTTATGCCTTTCTCTCTTTACAAGAGGCTTTGTTTAGAGAAACTAATTCCTAATGATATCTCTCTTCAGATGGCTGACAAGTCAACAGCCGTCCCGATAGGTATTTGTGAGGATGTTCCCGTAGAAGTTGCTAATTGTTTGATCCTTACTGATTTTGTCGTGCTTGACATGCCCGAGGATGGGAGCATGTCCATTATTCTTGGTAGACCTTTTCTTAACACCGCAGGTGCTACTATTGATTACAATAAAGGAAAGGTTACCTTCAATGTGAATGATAAAGAACACACGGTGTATTTTCCAAAGAAGACCGACAAGAGGCATGGCCTCAACTCTATAGAAAATATCAAGACCGTGAAGATTGGAGAATGGGACTGTCCACTACATGTGCACCACAAATACAAAACTACTATGGTGGGGACAATGTCCATTAAAGTAAAGGTGCAATGATCACTTCGTAAGAGGTGGGACTTTTTGCTCTATATATCGCCGGTTTGTTGGTAAGACTTGATCAACCTTACTAGTGAGCATGTTTTATATAGGTAAAAAGTTGAGCTTGTTATGTTTTCATTTGTTTTAGCTTTTGTTCTCCTTGCTGTACCAAGTGTTTGTGTTTTTGAAGCTTCACAATACTAATCACTGCTTTAAGTTTTCAGAAAGTTTTGCAGCTTTTTAAACTTCAAAAAAATTTCAAAAGTGAAGTTTTCAGAAAAATTCCAAAAAATAAAAATAAAAATTTCCATGCCGAGAGTGACCCAGAGGCACCTGGGGCTGACCAGGGGGGCCACCAGTGGCCCAGGCGGCCAGCTGGCGTGGCCTGCCCCCTGGCCGCGCCCATAGGGCGCCTGGGGCCCACAGGTCCCGCCTCCAGGTGAGTCTTCTTCCTCTCTCTCTCTCTCTCTTTCTCTTCGAAAACACGAGTTCTGCACCTGTTCTTGCGTTCTTGCTGTTCTTGGAGGCAATTTTCGATCTCTCTCTACAGCCTATCATTCGAGCTGAGATTTTGAACAAATACTCCTTGGTATGTAACTCCTCCACCCCTCCAATTAGATTTTTGGTTGGTGGCTCCATTTGTGAGTATTTTGTAGTTCTTGGTGCTGTGTAGATGAGCTTGCATGCATGTGTAGAAATTTATTTTCGAAGTTTTGATGCAAGTTTATGCCTTGGGTAAGTGAGTTGAGTAGTTTGCCTTAACCCACTTTGTTTAAATCCTTGTTTTTGTAATTTGCCAAAAATTTCAGAAATGAGTTTGTTAGGAAGGGCAAAGGGGTGGCTTGAGAAGAAGAAGCCCGCGCGCTCCGATCGAGTTACCAGAGCCGCAGCTTCACCCTCGACTGCTAGGGTGAGCTACAATGAAGATCATGTGCCCCTAGAGTTGTTGGAAGACACAAATCCAGCACGTGCGATGATGTTCCCATGAGATGAATTCCTTGAAACTGCAGGAATTAAGGATGAGTTTTATAATCTTTGTGCTAATGCAGGTCTGACATGGCTCGTCACGTGCCGTGTTGCTCAGTATCAAAAACTCACCTCCGGTTTCATTAACAGTTTTAGATATAACCTTGATACTAGTTCTATTGAGTTTAAAATTTACAATAATCTTTTGACCATTCCCTTGGAAAAGTTTTGTGAAATAATAGGTGTGCCAAACGTTGGGCGGACGGCGAAGATGACCTCTCAGCCCTCCGAGCTGAGAACCGTCTTCAACTCTCTCTGCAGCATGGATACGAGGGATATTCATCGATCAAAAATCTCCAGCATCTTATTCCCTCACCTCAGGTATTTTGCGTATTATGTTGCTAGAGGGGTGTTAGCTCGTGACAACACGAGTAGCATTTCTGCGCCGGATATTGCTATCCTGGCAACCGCCCTCTCAGGGAGGTTTGATTATAATGTGGGTGCCTTAATTGCTCGACGCCTTGCTATGAACGGTAACAAGGGAGATTTATTTGGTGGCGTTTATGCCACACTTATCTTAGAGTATCTTAAAGGCACCCCACACCCTGATGATAAGCCTTTTACTTATTCAAGTTTTGATCTTGCTGCTATGAAAAGGCATAAGTTTGTTACCATGACTTCTGAGTTTGGTAACCTTGTTTATATCCTGCGTTTCGGAACTACCGCGGAACGCAAGATCCGTCTACCTGCACCTCTTTTGTTTGATTTTTCTCGCAGGAACTGATGGTCCTTTGATGTTATCCAGTTCGATGAGTTCATGGTCCAGCATCAGTTTCATAACGCCATGGAGGGGGTTGTGCCCGACGAGGAGGAGCACGGTGAGTTACCACCTTTTCAGGGGGAGACCGTCACCCAGTTTGGTGAAGGGTCTTCCTCTGCTTGGAGTGCGGACCCTTCTTCATGGGAGGATCCGAGGACTTTGGTGTACGCGCCGGAATCCTTATACGACCCTTGGACTCACCAGTACCACCCCGGAGCAGGAGGCTCCTGGGGGCAGTAGCTACTACCAACTTAGGCCAAAAGCCTAAGCTTGGGGGAGTAGGTGCCCTTCTCACTTTTCCATTGTATTATCCGTTTTATTTTTGTTTGCTTTGATCTTTTCGAAGTTTTTGCCCATTCTTCTTTGTTTCTTTCTTTGCAAAACAACAAAAAGATTTTCTCTTTCTTTTGCTTTCATTCAACCTTTGAAAAATCCCAAAAAAAATTCCTTTCTCTCTTTAGTTTGCTTTGTTTTCAGAGTTCAGCTCGAGTCCGTGATGGCATTTAATTATATTTCCTACGTTCGATCGTGCAAGTGACAAGGCAGTAATGACGAAGATCGACGGAAGGGAAGCAACAAGGAAAACCGGTATGAACTCTTTTGTTTCTACTTTTGTACATATGCCTGTACTTATGATCTAGAGACCAGCTTGTAGCGACATAGTGCTATGTTTACAATGCTTTCCTAGTGGTTCATGCTTTCCTTGTGGCTAATCTCAAATAGCTAGAGTATATAATGTGTTATTGAAATGATTTACATGCATTGCATTGTTCATAGTTTGGTATACTAAGGTGGTATTTCCCTTTAGAGAATTCTTGGATTGACTTGGCACATGTTTACACATGTTTAAGACTAAAAAGTCTGCTTTGCCTTGGTGATCTTTGAGCTTCAGAATAGTTATATCACTTTCATGCCCAATTCAATGTTGCTTTGTCACTCTGCATGATTATGACCGTTATTGCTCTCTAGTTGGTCGCTTCCCAGTCTCTTGCTAGCCTTCGCTCGCACTAAGCGGAATTCTGCTTGTGCATCCAAATCCTTTCAAACCAGTTATTCCATATGAGTCCACCATACCTTCCTATGTGGTATTTACCGGCCATCCTAACGAAGACTTTCTTGTACCATCTCGAAATTATTCAAATTAACTCCTGTTTTGTGCCTCTGTTTTAGCTCATGAGGAAGTAGTAAGTAATTCATGATCTTCTTATGTTGGACATGTTTTATCCCGGGATTGCATGTCTAATCTGCAAACCCCTAATACGAGGAGGGACTGGCATGAGTGCGCCCAGCTCACAAAAGATAATCACAACCAACAAACCCTCCTTCACGCTTTGTTTATGAGAAATCAGAAAACTTTGGTAGTGATAAACAAAGGAGATTAAGGGGATGTGATCGTCCCCATCTTGGGAGCCGTTCCTTGAAACATGTCTAGCATAAGTAGTGATTGAGTTGTCTACTAGCATTCATTGACGAAATATGCACCTCCCAAAATCACTTTTACTTCTGTTTTCAAAACTAAGAGCTGTGGTACATGTTTAGTCTTTGCTTCCAACCACGGGTTTTCAACCTCGCCATCAAATTCCACGGTTCGAGAGTCTCCACCTTCTTTCTTCAAAGCACCAACTAGGAGAGCATAATTGTCATTCTGAGTGCAATGTGCATTGTCCCAAAGTATTAAATTGTCTTCTGCATGCTTGTGGTATTATTTATTCTGAAATTCTTAGTTCTAGTCTCCTTTAAAACTCTGGAGGAGTTTCTGCATTTATGTTTTGCTTCACTCATGGAGGCTAGCGAGATACCACTCTAGTATGTTCAAGCTATGTGCAATGTAATCTTGTCTTGATTTTCTGTAGCATATTATTTACTTTTAGTTATTTGTGATTGGTCACTTGAAAGAAGGATTGCTTCGTGCATTGTCCTCATAGCATTGTTTCAATACTTGCTAGACTCTTTTCATAGTACATGCTTATATACATCTAATGAAGCAAAAGAGTTTGTCAAAGTTTTCTTTGTCGCGTCCAGTTCGTTGAACTGAATTTCTTGAGGACAAGCAATATGCTAAGCTTGGGGGAGTTGATACGTCTCAAACGTATCTACTTTTCCAAACACTTTTGCTATTGTTTTGCCCTCATTCTTGCATGATTTGAACTAAACTAACCCGGACTGACGCTGTTTTCAGCAGAGCTGCCTGTATGGTTTTATTGTGTGCAGGAAAATGTATTTTTAGGTGTCTCAGAAAATTCCAAGAAAAATCACAGAAAATCCACGCACCCAAAGGGCCATTGTGCCAGAAGTGGGGCTAGAGGGCAGCCAGGGGGGCCCAGGCGCCCTGCTGGCGTGGCCCCACCCCTGGCCACGCCAGGAGGCCACCTGGGAGGGTCCTCCCCCCTCTGGTGCCCTACCTTGGCTCCTATTTATTCCCGTGGCGAGGAAACCCCAGAACATAAGTCGTTTTTCCAGTTTCCGTCGCGGAGCCGCCGCCACCCTCTGTTCTTCTTCGGGAGGGCTAATCTGGAGGCTGATTTGGCCTCCGGAGAGGGGAGATCATCGCCATCGTCATCATCATCACCACTCCATCCTCCCTCCATGACTTCTCCTTCCATGTGTGAGTAATTCCCTGCTGTAGGCAAAGGGGATGGTAGGGATTGGATGAGTTAGATCATGTAATAGTTTATCAAATTGTTGGGGGCATGTTGCCTATCATCTACTTTGGTGTTTATCATCTTTGCTTCAACTTGTTGCTCTTAATGCTTGTCACTTTGGGCCCGAGTGCCATGTTTTCAGATCTGAACCCTATGTGTTTGCATGAATATATTTGTGTTCTTGATCCTATCTATGAGTTGTTTGCACCTATTATGGTCCGGAACCGGCGATCCCAAAGGTGACAGCTTGAGACACCAAAGGGGATGGTCCATAATTTTAGGATTCCATGTATCCATTGAATTTATTGCTTTGTTCCGGTGCTCTTTGACAGGAGTACCTTAATCTCCGTAAGTTCCTTTTGGCCCCGTTCGTAGCGGGATGGTAGGACAAAAGATGTTGTGCAAGTTCTTATTGCAAGCACGTACAACTACCTGTGGGATACATGCCTAATGTTTGATATTTGCCTAGATGATCATTACTTTTCTGTGTGCCTTGCCCCAAGTTAGATTCATGATGTATCTCATCCATGCAGCGCCCAACCATCCATCTCCCTAGCCTACAGTGTTTCAATCCTGCTGGTTATTAGTTGTTACTTTTGCTGTTCACTTTTGCTGTCACCACCATCACTATCATATCACCGTTACCACTTATCTTTTGTTGCAAGTAAGTATATTTCAGGTGCGGTTGAATTGACAACTCAACTGTCAAAGCTTATAAATACTCTTTGGCTCCCCGTGTGTCGAATCTATAAATTGGGTTATTCTTACCCGCGAAGACTATCTTGATCCCTTACGGTTGAGGGTTATCACACCCCAAGTAAATATTCAAGGAGACTCAAGCGTCTAAGCTTGGGGATGCCCCGGAAGGCATCCCATCTTTCTTCAACAAGTATCGGTATATTTTCGGATTCGTTTCGTTCACATGTTATGCGTAAACTCTTGGAGCATCGTGTGCTTTGTTTTTTTTCCTTTTAATAAATGCACCATGCTGGTATAGTCCTTGGTTGATTTATAGCATGCTCTTTGCACTTCACTTATATCTTTTGAGTATGGATTTATAGAATGCTTCTTGTGCTTCACTTATATCATTTGAAGTTTGGATTGCCTGTTTATCTTCACATAGAAAACCGCCATTTGTAGAACGCTCTTTTGCTTCACTTCTATTTGTTAGAGCATGGGCATATCTTTTGTAGAAAGAATTAAAACTCTCTTGCTTCACTTATATCTACTTAGAGAGTTGAGAGGAATTGGTCATTCACATGGTTAGTCATAAAATCCTACATCAACTTGTAGATCGCTGAATATGATATGTTTGATTCCTTGCAATAGGATTGCGATATAAAGATGGTGATATTAGAGTCATTCTAGTGGGTAGTTGTGGATTGTAGAAATACTTGTGCTGAGGTTTGTGATTCCCGAAGCATGCACGTAAGGTGAACCGTGATGTGATGAAGTCGGAGCATGATTTATTTTTGATTGTCATCCTTTGTGTGGAGGTCGGGATCGCGCGATGGTTAACTCCTACCAACCCTTCCCCTAGGAGCATGCGTGTAGTACTTTGTTTCGATGGCTAATAATTTTTTGCAATAAGTATGTGAGTTCTTTATGACTAATGTTGAGTCCATGGATTATACGCACTCTCACCCTTCCACCTTGCTAGCCACTCTAGTACCGTGCAACTTTCGCCGGTGCATCAAACCACCTTATATCCTTCCTCAAAACAGCCACCATACCTACCTATTATGGCATTTCCATAGCCATTCCGAGATATATAGCCATGTAAATCCACCGTTCCGTGTATTATGACACACACCATCATTGTCATATTGCCTTGCATGATTGTAAGACAGCTAGCATGATGTTTTCATGGCTTGTCCATTTTTTGATGTCATTGCTATGCTAGATCATTGCACATCCCGGTACACCGCCGGAGGCAATCACATAGAGTCATATTTTGATCTAGCTTCGAGTTGTAAGTAAATAAAAGTTTGATGATCTTCAATATTAGAGCATTGTCCTGTGTGAGGAAAAAAAGAGACAAAGGCCAAATAAAAAAAGGAGATGGCCCAAAAAAAGAGAGGGGCCTAAAAAAAAGAAAAAGCCCCTCCAAAAAAAATGAGAGAAAGAGAGAAGGGACAATGTTACTATCCTTTTACCACATTTGTGCTTCATCATAGCAGCATGTTCATCATGATAGAGAGTCTCCTATGTTGTCACTTTCATATACTAGTGGGAATTTTCATTATAGAACTTGGTTTGCATATTCCAACGAAGGGCTTCCTCAAATGCCCTAGGTCTTCATGAGCAAGCAAGTTAATGCACACCCGCTAGTTTTCCTTTTGAGCGTTCATACACTTATAGCTCTAGTGCATCCGTTACATGGCAATCCCTACTCACTCACATTGATATCGATTGATGGACATCTCCATAGTCCATTGATTTGCCTAGTTGATGTGAGACTTTCTCCCTCCTTTTGTCTATCACCACCTTCTATTCCACCCATAGTGCTATGTCCATGGCTCATGCTCATGTATTGCGTGAAAGTTGAAAAAGTTTGAGAATACTAAAGTATGAAACAATTTCTTGGCTAAACCGGGGTTGTGCATGATTTAAATACTTTGTGTGGTGAAGATGGAGCATAGCCAGACCATATGATTTGGTAAGGATAACTTTATGTGGCCATGTTATTTTGAAAAGACATGATTGTTTTATTAGTATGCTTGAAGTATTATTGTCTTAATGTCAAATGATAGACTATTGCTTTGAATCACTCGTGTCTTAATATTCATGCCATGATTAGATTACATGATCAAGATTATGCTAGATAGCATTCCACATAAAAAATTATCTTTTTTATCATTTACCTACTCGAGGACGAGCAGGAATTAAGCTTGGGGATGCTGATACGTCTCCGTCGTATCTATAATTTTTGATTGTTCCATGCCAATATTATACAACTTTCATATACTTTTGGCAACTTTTTATACTATTTTTGCGAATAACAAATTGATCCAGTGCCCAGTGACAGTTCCTGTTTGTTGCATGTTTTTTGTTTCGCAGAATATCCATATCAAACGGAGTCCAAACGGGATAAAAATGGGCAGAGATTTTTTTTGGAATATATGTGAATTTTGGGAAGTGGAACCAACGTGAGACGATGCCCGAGTGGCCCACGAGGGTGGGGGCGCGCCCTGGGCCCTCGTGGCCACTCTGTAAGGCGGTTGATGCCCTTATTTCGCCACAAGAAAGCTAATATACGGATAAAAATCATGTCCAAAATTCAGCCCAATCGGAGTTACGGATCTCCGGGAATATAAGAAACGGTGAAGGGCCAGAATCTGAGAACGCAGAAGCAGAGAGAGACTGAGACAGATCGAATCTCGGAGGGGCTCTCGCCCCTCCTAGCCATGGAGACCATGGACCAGAGGGGAAACCCTTCTCCCATCTAGGGAGAAGGTCAAGGAAGAAGAAGGAGGAAGGGGCTCTCTCCCCCTCGCTTCCAGAGTGCCGCCGGGGGCATCATCATCACCGCAATCTACACCAACAACTTCACCGCCGTCATCATCAACTCTTCCCCCTCCATGCAGCAGTGTAACCCCTCTTCTACCTGCTGTAATCTCTACTTAAGCATGGCCCAATGATGTATGTCTATCCTATGATGTTTGAGTAGATCCGTTTTGTCCTATGGGTTAATTGATGATCGTGATTGGTTTGAGTTGCATGTTTTATTATTGGTGTTGGTCTATGGTGATCTCCCTGTCGCGCAAGTGTGAGGGATCCCCGTTGTAGGGTTTGCAATATGTTCATGATTTGCTTATGATGGGTGGCGTGAGTGACAGAAGCATAGACCCGAGTAAGTAGGTTGTTTGCGTATGGGCATAAGAGGACTTGATACTTTAATGCTATGGTTGGGTTTTACCTTAACGATCTTTAGTAGTTGCGGATGCTTGCTAGAGTTCCAATCACTATCTTATGCCTCTCCCTCAAATAAAATTGCAATAGTGATTACCGGTCTAGTTATCGATTGCCTAGGGACAAATAACTTTCTCGTGACAAAAAGCTCTCTAATAAAACTAATTTAGTTGTGTCTTTATCTTAACAGCCCCCACTTTTTATTTATGCTCTCTTTATTATCTTGCAAACCTATCCCACAAAAACTACAAACTACTTCTAGTTGCATACTTGTTCTAGGTAAAGTAAACATCAAGCGTGCGTAGAGTTGTATCGGTGGTCGATAGAACTTGAGGGAATATTTGTTCTGCCTTTAGCTCCTCGTTGTTTTCGACACTCTTACTTATCGAAAGAGGCTACAACTGATCCCCTACACTTATGGGTTGTGAACGAATTACTGTCAAGAAATTAATAGAAAAGCGAATAATTATAACGACATCTATGGCAATTATCATGCATATAGGAATCACGTCCGTGACAAGTAGACCGACTCCTGCCTACATCTACTACTATTTCTCCACACATCGACTGACTCCTACCTGTATCTAGAGTATTAAGTTCCTAAGAACAGAGTAATGCCTTAAGCAAGATGACATGATGTAGAGGAATTAACTCGAGCAATATGATGAAAAACCCATCTTTTTATCCTCGATGGCAACAATACAATACGTGTCATGTCCCCTACTGTCACTGGGATTGAGCACCACAAGATTGAACCCAGAGTAAATCACTTCTCCCATCGCAAGAATTATCAATCTACTTGGCCAAACAAAACCGATAGTTCAAAGAGAATTACTAAGATATAAGATCATGCATAAAATAATTCAGAAGAAACTCAAATATTATTCATAGATAATCTGATCATAAACCCACAATTCATCGGATCTTGACAAACACACCGCAAAAGAAGATTACATCGAATAGTTCTCCAAGAACAACGGGGAGAACATGGTATTGAAGAACAATGAGAGAGAAGAAGCCATCTAGCTACCTGCTATGGACCCGTAGGTCTATGGTAAACTACTCACACTTCATCTGAAGGGCAATAGGGTTGATGTAGATGCCCTCCGTGGTTGATTCCCCCTCTGGCAGTGTAACATCCCAAAATTCAAAATTTTGGAATGTTATAATAAATAGATAGATTTGATTGTTGTTTGATGTGCTGTGTGAAATTGAGTGAAATTTGAAACTTTTGAAAGTTAAATGAGAGGGAATAAAATGACTTTCCCAAAACTTTCACTTTGCTTTTTATTTCCGAGAGAATTCAAATTCTTTTCAACACAAAACCCTAGAGTGAAGATAATATGACTTCTTCCATTTATTTTAAATGATAAAGGGTTTGAAAGGATTTTGAATTTCAATCTCGAGATTTTTCGAATTCAGAAACTTTAAGCAGCTCAATGATTTTCCTGAGAGAAGATAAAATGACTTCTTCACATTATAGGAAATATGAGTTGGGAGTTTTCTGAAATTTTCTGGAACTCAATTTCTAATATTGAGTTAATTGGGTTTTATTCAAAATATTTTTCTCCAAAAATAAATTACATGGAAAATAGGGTAACATGATTCCCTACAGCAGAAAATTGGAGAAAAATAAATTGGTAGTCTTTTGGGTATTTTAAAATGATTTTTTATTGGTTTTTATTTGCAACAGTAGGACCTTTTGATTTATTAGAATTTGTGGGCATTTTATTTGACAGTAGGAAAATGTTCATCTTGTAGGATTTCTTTTTCTGCAAATTTTGATATATTATATGCCTATATAATATTTTAGTTTAATTTTATTTTATACGTTTTTATCTGCGTGTTTAAAAAAAAATCTCCCCCGAAACTTGGCCGGCCCAGCCAAAGCCAGGCCACGGCCCAGCTCGCCTGCCGCCTCCTTCCTCGCGACGGACTCCCGTCCGAGCGCGCGCCGCCGCTGCCTCGGCGTCTGTGTCGTGGCCGCCACGCCTCTTCCTGCCCCCTTCTGCACGGCACACCCCTCTCCTCTCCTGCATAAATAGCGCCCGCCGCCGCTCCCCACGCAGCGCGCCGCCGCCGCCGCACCCAACCGCCGCCGCCGCTGCGCCCTTCCGCCACCGCTTCTGCTTGTTTCTGCCGCCGCCGCCGCGCACTTCTGCTGCTGCTGCTGCCCTCGCCGCCCCGCTCCTCGCCCCTCGCCCCGCTCGTCCGCAACCGCACCCGGAGCCGCCGCCCTCTACCCTCCCCTCGCCGGAGTTCGCGGAGACTCGCCGGAGCTCCGCACTGGTCCGATCCGATCCTCCGTCGAAGAAAAATCGCCCGACTAGCCGGTCTTTTTGGCTGAACCGGTAAACCCTCAGAAAACCGCCTGATTTTCTCTCCAGATCGGTTTTTCCTTTTAGTTAGATCTATCCAGTGAACGCTCACTAATTAGGACTAGAAAACGAACGTTCGTTCGTTAAGTTTTTCTTTTCTGTTTAGTTTTCAGCCAGGGACATCTCTGTAAATCTTTTATTTACCGATTAGCCCCTAAACTTTAAAACGCCATAACTTTTTACCAGTTAGTCCAAATCCAACAAAACCAACGCCCACGTCTTCGTTACGATCCCCTCTTTCCAGTAATACAACTTAAACATGTTTTTTAAAATTTTAAAATTTGAATTCAACTAGTTTTAGATTTGAACTTCGTTTGATCATAACTTGAGTTTTGTAACTTCGTTTCAGTTGATTCTTTTTGCAAATCGAAGCTCTTGACCTAAACTTTCTGATAAGGCTAGATTCACATAATTTTGGTATTGTTGGAAATTATTTTATGTTTCAAGAGTCATTTGTTTTGTTTTCAAAGTTTTCCGAAGTGTTTATTCGTCCTGTCTGATCTTTCGGAGTGATTGCTTATGTGTGGTTACTATTGCTTGCTTACGATAGATTGACCGGAGTGTGTCGAGTAGAGATATCAAGAGTTTTGACTGTGAATCATCTTCATCAACATTGCAGGCAAGTTCACACTTTGATCATACTTTCCAATACCCAGTTTTTCATTGCATTAGTTATATCCTCAAACACATTGCATCAGTACGATCTTTTAACTTGTGGGACTGGGAAGTAGATTGAGGTAGAACCTATTACCTGCATTATTTTCAAACCCCTAGGAGTTACTTCTACGTTTGCTTAGGTTGCCATGCTATGCTCGTAGACATGGTTTGGGTTTGAGTGATATCCATGACAGATGTGAGTTGTTAATTAAGGATTCAACTTAAGGTGGCTACTTGAATACACATCTAGGTGGATTGGTTGGGGCACCCTGGGAGTGAACCAGTGGACTTGCCCGGACACCTGGTGATGCCAGTGTTGTCCTAGGAAATCTCGAGGTTTCGTGTGATTGGCTATTGGAATGCCACCCAGGCTCAAAGGGATCATATAATATTTTCATGCCTAGAAACTTCCATGTGCAGCCACATGCCAATATGGGCTCTGGCATAGTTGAGTAAGTTGTGGGAAACCTTTCCATGATGGGCTAGCAGATGTAGGGGGGTTGTAGGTGTACCGGCCTATCTATCTGGTTAAGGGGACCTCATCGGAAAGACTGTGTCTCGGTCATCCATTTCTCAAACATCATGCAGTGCGAGAAATCCAACGGAGGCGATCGAGTCTTGTGGGGTAAGTGCACAAACCTCTGCAGAGTGTACAAACTATTCATGAGTAGCCGTGTCCTCGGTTATGGACATCTTTGAGCATCTAGAAGTGGATTATTTGTTGATCTCATCACTCTATAATTTAATTTGTTGGGTTAATGATTACTTTAATTTGGGATTGAGATGGAGGAACCATTCTCAATTGTTCATGATTTAAATTTAACAAAGTAGTTAAATAAAATGCATTCCTTTGTGGTAGGGAAAAATCAGCTTTATGCAAAAACAGCCTTACAGCCTCCACCAGCCAAATATGCATGAGTTGTAGGACTTGTTCATTATCATTACAGTGTGAATTTGCCAGTACATTCAATGTACTGACCTACATGGCTGCAACGTCTCATGTTGCAGGAATTATTCGACGAGTAAGTGTTACGTTAGGGTTGCGCTGTCTACACTCAACTTTGCCGTGGGTGTTGATGGGAATCCACAACCTTTGTTGCTTCCGCTATGATCGATTGAGGTAATAGTATTTACGTTACTTAATACATGTGATTTACCTCTGTTATAAATCCTCGAGTACTGTGTGTGTCAGCATACCGATCCAGGGATGACACAGAACACAGAGAGTTCGGTCCATTCGGATAGTGGTCGCTACAAGATGGTATCAGAGCACATGTTGACTGTAGGACGTGACCCTAGAAACTGGCCAGACCATAGGAAAGGATTTCTCTAAAACTATCTTTTTCAAAAAGATTCTTATCTCTCTTCTTTTCTAAGCTTTGTCAAATCTTCCCTTTGACCTTAAATAGTTAGACAATTACCATTTGGACCACTTCGGAGTAAAGATGATTTCACCATGCCTTGGAAGTGTGGAAGCTACAACAATGGATACTCTGAAGATTTGAAGAGTTGACAACTTTGAAGAGATGATGACCTTTAGAAGACCAACCCCCTGTTATGTACTTACGTTAGATGCGACGATTGTGAGCCGTCTTTTGTTTGATGTTTTCTGATGGCCACAAACTAAAACTGTCTTTTCAAAACCATTGGTTGTATTGAGTGTATCTCTCTCCATCTCCCAACTCTCATCCCAAAACCCATGGACCCAATAGAGGATGACTGAAGATAGACTTGAAGTCTCTGGACCAATGACCCAGCCAGAGGCAGAGTTATGGATACAAAACATGCATGATCACTTCAGGAAAAATTGGGTTGCAAGGAAGTATGAAGTTCAATACGCTCTCCAGTACTTTACAAAAAGTGCTGCAACATGGTGGAAGATGCATCAAGCCATACAAGGATGTAATAGAGCAGAATATTGGGAAGAATTCAAGAAGACTCTGTTAAAATTCCGTCTCATCCAAAAGCGTGGTGACAACCCGAAGAAGAAGCTTTGTGCCTGTAGGATTTGTGGAGAAATAGGACACACCCAGGAGGAGCACAAGGATGAATGCCCTAATTGTGAAGGAAGTCACCTAGCTGAAGAATGCCCAACTAGGCAGAGTACTTGTTTCTTGTGTGAAGGGACTACCCATTACCCTGCTCAGTGTCACATTTACCCCATGGTGCAACGAACTATCCAGCAGAAGAAAGAAGCAATGAAAGAAGTCCTCAAGGAAACCTTAAAGGGAATCCGCGATGGAGGAAGATATTGACGACCCTGATGGAGAAGGACTAGACAGATATTACTCACATGCTTGCTACTCATGTGGAAAAGAAGGACATCTCTCACAGTATTGCACGAAGGAAAGCCATGAGTATCTGCGAGACTTCCCGACTGAAGAAGTGGAGTTTGATCCACAAAAGATAGAAGAATTGATAGGAACGAAGAAGCCGAGGAAGAGAAACAACATGTGTCCCCAGAAGAACCCAATTTTTGCGGAAAAGGTCCTAAGTCACATCACATGTTATCGGTGCAAGGATTTAGGTCATTATGCTAGCAACTACCCAACCAGGAAGCGGAGAATCCAGTGAATCAAGATAGTCGCCATGAAGTCCCTAGATTTGTCTTATGTCATTAGTTTACGCTGCAAGGAAGTAGGGCATTTTGCCAGAGAAGTTTCAGACCGTAGGAAGGATGATCAGAGTAGTTGAGATCTAGAAATTAGAATGAAACATGTAACTAAAAGTGGAACACCCTTTTACAATGTTGAGTTGAGTATGGAAATAACATTGTAATAGTTCGTGAATAGAAGTTGATATATTGAGAGCTAAGAAGGAAATGTTATGAGTTCTTGGATGATTGTGAGTGCCTCTCTTGCTATCTCACCCCGACCAAAACCTAGAACCCATGGACCAGTTGACCCCAAACCTTTCTCGAACAAAAGACCCCGTTTTACCCAAGGATGTCTGTATGTTGTCCTGAGAACCCCTTTTGTCTTATACCCACAGATGACAACCCTTTACGAGTCTTTTCTCAAAGGCCCGGAAACCATCATGACCCTGACTAGCGATCAGGATTATCCAAAGATCCTGAAGGACATGATGAAGCATATTCACCTGGAAGGAGATGCAGTTTACAAGGGTTATCCCTTCATGGAGAATGGAGTTGAACTTTGGTACGTGGAGGTACACCTCCATCGTGTGAAAGGAGTTTGCCCAAAGACTGTGGGTCAATACTTTTTCATCTCCCGAGTACCACAAACAACGTTCTTCGACTCTGTTCGTGAAGCTGCTTTGGAGGCCATACGTCAGATCGGAGAAATACTCGAAGCAAGATTTCGTTATACCCAGGAATGCCTGAGTAAGGTGCATGAAGAGATGATGGAGATGAAGCACACAACCAATAGTATGGATCAAAAGATTGATGAGTTCAAGAATCACGTTGCACAATTCCGGTGGGACTGAAGCAACCTTAGCTAGGACGAATGGATATAGATGGAAGGAATTCTTGACCCTACCATACTATCTGGATAGTAGCAATTGTAGTGATGCACCCTTGGAAACTGGAGTATTGAATACTGGTTCAAGAAGAAATAAAAGATTTGATATGTGGAGAATATGGATTATGGATGAACCAGTGCATTTTGTTTAGTTGAACCTTACTAAGTGAACCCTGGACCAATAGAAAGGAAAGTGTTGCTCCAAGGAGTAGAGTTTGCACAAATAGTTGGAGTTTATTTATGATGCTTACCCCAAAAGTATGAAGGAAGTAAGTACAAATTGGATTTAAAGAGGGAGTAATGTTGGAGTATGGAGCAATGTTGACTCCAAGGACGAGTTAAGGATATACAAGTTCTGAAGTGGACCCATAAGCCGAGGACCTAAGGAGGCTACATAATCACAAGGGAACCACGAGACTTGTCAATACTTATGTGTATCTATTGTAGTAAAGCAGTGCATTTTGCTATAGATTGCACCAAGAAGGAGTTGTGCTAAGTATTGGAGTTGAAGCAAGAAAGTGGAAGTGCAGTAGATCGTAGTAAGTTGAGAATCAATACAGTTGGCATCATGGTATTGATTTTTGATATTATAAGTTGGTACTATAAAGGTGATGAGTGGAGACATGATGCATGGAAGGAGATTCCGAGTAAACTAGTGTTATTCATTTTAAGTGTAGTAGAATCCAACACCGTTACCCGAATACACTAGCTAGTGGTTAGTTACGTCAGACTTGGAGTGGATTGCGCAAGGATGAGTCTGAGTAATTACATCGTAGTTTTACCCAAGAGAAGTAAAGGATACCTGGATGGATTTAAGAAAACCAAGGAAGTTGGAGGTCAGAAAAATGATCAGTTACAACCCGATGATGAGACCAAACATTACTAGTGACAAAGTATGAGATGAGCCATAACCCACAGGCCCCAGGACATGTCAAGAATGCAAGCACACTCTGCTAACAGAAAAACCCCTGGAAGAAGTTACGACCTTTGTCAATAGACGATCTTATAGGTTTTGCGCTAAACCCGAGGGTTGTGAACACGATAGACGGTTCTTTGGCTTGCAGAATAAATGGATATGTTCGACTCAGCTCGTCAACAAGATGAAATTCTGCAATGCTTGTGAGGATGACCGAGTGTTAGAATACGAGATTCACTAAATCATATACAGGGTAATGATTTCGGTGCGGGATGGATTGATCACCATACCGACTTACTCTTATTGTTCGCCTCTGTTATACAGGATGGTAAACCTGAGTGACTTACCTATAGTAGAGAGACGACGATGTCAAAATCTTGTTTAAACCTTAGAATGGTATAGAATTTTTTTTTCCTTGTACACGGCATGTTGTTGCCAACCGTAGGGATACGGTGAGGATGAAGCCCAGACCCGTTTTCTGCAGGGACCCAATTAATTTGGTTAATGACCACCATGAGAGATCGATACTAGTTTAGTATTGGCGCCAGACCTGTCAGCTGAGAAGAACCAAGGTTTCGAGCGAACCTTATCAAGATGAAAGGATACAAGGATTTGAGGACAAAGATTTTCCACTACCGGAAGAGCCCCAGAGAAGGAAATACCCTGAAGATTGAGAAGACCGACGCCGTCAACCCAAAGGATGGATTACCTGAGCTTTAATGGAACCGTATCCATGTTCCTAAGTGTGGTAGCACACCAGGCCACACCAATCAGTGGATTTGTTAGAAGACCCCCAAACCCTAACCTATTTCTTGCTAGCCTCTCCGAATCTCGAGGACGAGATTCATTTTAAGTGTGGTAGGTTTGTAACATCCCAAAATTCTAAATTTTGGAATGTTATAATAAATAGATAGATTTGATTGTTGTTTGATGTGTTGTGTGAAATTGAGTGAAATTTGAAACTTTTGAAAGTTAAATGAGAGGGAATAAAATGACTTTCCCAAAACTTTCACTTTGCTTTTGATCTCCGAGAGAATTGAAATTCTTTTCAACGCAAAACCCTAGAGTGAAGATAATATGACTTCTTCCATTTATTTTAAATGATAAAGGGTTTGAAAGGATTTTGAATTTCAATCTCGAGATTTTTCGAATTCAGAAACTTTAAGCAGCTCAATGATTTTCCCGAGAGAAGATAAAATGACTTCTTCACATTATAGGAAATATGAGTTGGGAGTTTTCTGAAATTTTCTGAAACTCAATTTCAAATATTGAGTTATTTGGGTTTCATTCAAATTATTTTTCTCCAAAAATAAATTACATGGAAAATAGGGTAACATAATTCCCTACAGCAGAAAATTGGAGAAAAATAAATTGGAAGTCTTTCGGGTATTTTAAAATGATTTTTTATTGGTTTTTATTTGCATCAGTAGGACCTTTTGATTTATTAGAATTTGTGGGCATTTTATTTGACAATAGGAAAATGATCATCTTGTAGGATTTCTTTTTCTGCAGTTTTGATATATTATATGCCTATATAATATTTTAGTTTAATTTTATTTTATTTGTTTTTATCTGCCTGTTTTAAAAAAAATCTCCCCCGAAACTGGGCCGGCCCAGCCAAAGCCAGGCCGCGGCCCAGCTCGCCCGCCGCCTCCTTCCTCGCGACGGACTCCCGTCCGAGCGCGCGCCGCCGCTGCCTCGGCGTCCGTGCCGTGGCCGCCACGCCTCTTCCTGCCCCCTTCTGCACGGCACACCCCTCTCCTCTCCTCCATAAATAGCGCCCGCCGCTGCTCCCCACGCATCGCGCCACCGCCGCCGCACCAAACCACCGCCGCTGCTGCTTGTTTCTGCCGCCGCCGCCGCGCACTTCTGCTGCTGCTGCTGCCCTCGCCGCCCCGCTCGTCCGCAACCGCGCCCGGAGCCGCCACCCTCTGCCCTCCCCTCGCCGGAGTTCGCGAAGACTCGTCGGAGCTCCGCACCAGTCCGACCCGATCCTCCGTCGAAGAAAAACCGCCCGACTAGCCGGTCTTTTTGGCTGAACCGGTAAACCCTCAGAAAACCGCCTGGTTTTCTCTCCAGATCGGTTTTTCCTTTTAGTTAGATATATCCAGTGAACGCTCACTAATTAGGTCTAGAAAACGAACGTTCGTTCGTTAAGTTTTTCTGTTCTGTTTAGTTTTCAGCCAGGGACCTCTCTATAAATCTTTTATTTACAGATTAGCCCTTAAACTTTAAAAGGCCATAACTTTTTACCAGTTAGTCCAAATCCAACAAAACCAACGCCCACGTCTTCGTTACAATCCCCTCTTTCCAGTAATACAACTTAAACATGTTTTTGAAAATTTTAAAATTTGAATTCAACTAGTTTTAGATTTGAACTTCGTTTGATCATAACTTGAGTTTCGTAACTCCGTTTTAGTTGATTCTTTTTGCAAATCGAAGCTCTTGACCTAAACTTTCTGATAAGGCCAAATTCACATAATTTAGGTACTGTTGGAAATTGTTTTATGTTTCAAGAGTCATTCGTTTTGTTTTCGAAGTTTTCCGAAGTGTTTATTCGTCCTGTCTGATCTTTCGGAGTGATTGCTTATGTGTGGTTACTATTGCTTGCTTACGATAGATTGACCGGAGTGTGACGAGTAGAGATATCAAGAGTTTTGAGTGTGAATCATCTTCATCAACATTGCAGGCAAGTTCACACTTTGATCATACTTTCCAATACCCAGTTTTCATTGCATTAGTTATATCCTCAAACGCATTGCATCAGTAGGGTCTTTTAACTTGTGGGACTGGGAAGTAGATTGAGGTAGAATCTATTACCTGCATTGTTTTCAAACCCCTGGGAGTTACTTCTACGTTTGCTTAGGTTGCCATGCTATGCTCGTAGACGTGGTTTGGGTTTGAGTGAAATCCATGACAGATGTGAGTTGTTAGTTAAGGATTCTACTTAAGGTGGCTACTTGAATACACATCTGGGTGGATTGGTTGGGGCACCCTGGGAGTGAACCAGTGGACTTGCCCGGACACCTAGTGATGCCAGTGTTGTCCTAGGAAATCCCGGGGTTCCGTGTGATTGTCCTATTGGAATGCCACCCAGGCTCAAAGGGATCATATAATATTTTCATGCCTAGAAACTTCCATGTGCAGCCACATGCCAATATAGGCTCTAGCATAGTTGAGTAAGTTGTGGGAAACCTTTCCATGATGGGCTAGCAGATGTAGGGGGATTGTAGGTGTACCGGCCTATCTATCTGGTTAAGGGGACCTCTTCGGAAAGACTGTGTCTCGGCCATCCGTTTCTCAAACATCATGCAGTGCGAGAAATCCAACGGAGGCGATCGAGTCTTGTGGGGAAAGTGCACAAACCTCTGCAGAGTGTACAAACTATTCATGAGTAGGTGTGTCCCCGGTTATGGACATCTTTGAGTATCTAGAAGTGGATTATTTGTTGATCTCATCACTCTATAATTTAATTTGTTGGGTTAATGATTACTTTAATTTGGGATTGAGATGGAGGAACCATTCTCAATTGTTCATGATTTAAATTTAACAAAGTAGTTAAAATGCATTCCTTTGTGGTAGGGAAAAATCAGCTTTATGCAAAAACAGCCTTACAGCCTCCACCCGCCAAATATGCATGTAGTTGTAGGACTTGTTCATTATCATTACAGTGTGAATTTGCCAGTACATTCAATGTACTGACCTACATGGCTGCAACGTCTCATGTTGCAGGAATTATTCGACGAGTAAGTGTTACGTTAGGGTTGCGCTATCTACACTCAACTTTGCCGTGGGTGTTGATGAGAATCCACAACCGTTGTAGCTTCCGCTATGATCGATTGAGGTAATAGTATTTATGTTACTTAATACATGTGATTTACCTCTATTATAAATCCTCGAGTACTGTGTGTGTCAGCATACCGATCCAGGGATGACACAGAACACAGAGAGTTCGGTCCATTCGGATCGTGGTCGCTACAGGCAGAGTACCGGAACATGCCTCTAGATGGGATCTCGCGTGAACAGAAGGTTACGGCGGCGGAAAAGTGGTTTCGATGGATGTTCGGTTGTTTCTGGAATATATTGGTATTTATAGACGGAAGAAGTTGGTCGGGGGAGGCACGAGGGTCCCACAAGGTAGGGGGCGCACCCTACCCCCTGGGGGCACCCCCACCCTTGTCGCCGCCTCGTGGATCCCCTGGAGTGTACTCCAAGTCCATCTGATGTCTTCTCGTCCAAGAAAAATCTCCGAAAAGTTTCATTCCATTTGGACTCCGTTTGATATTCCTTTTGTGCGAAACTCAAAAACAAGGAATAACAGAAACTGGCACTGGGCTCTCGGTTAATAAGTTAGTCTCAAAAATCATATAAAATAGCATATAAAACATCCAATATAGATAATATAATAGCATGGAACAGTCAAAAATTATAGATACGTTGGATACGTATCAATCCCTTCAACGTAACGAACAAGAGTTAGATTTGATAGAGATATATTTAAAACTAAAGTCAAAAGCTAAATAAAGTAAACACAAAATAATTGAAGCAAGGTATTTTTGGGTTTTTGGTTTCATAGATCTGAAAATAATAGATGGAAAATAGATCCCGGGCCATAGGTTTCACTAGAGGTTTCTCTCTTGAATAAAGCATACGGTGGGTAAGCAAATTACTATCGAGCAATTGATAGAAAAGCGCAAGGTTATGACGAGTTCTAAGGCAATGATCTTGAATATATGCATCACGTCCATGACAAGTAGACCGACTCCTGCATGGATCTACTACTATTACTCCACACATCGACCGCTATCCAGCATGCATATAGAGTATTAAGTTCATAAGAACAGAGTAACGTCTTAAGCAATATGACATGATGTAGAGGGATAAACTCAAGCAATATGATATAAACCCCGTCTTTTTATCCTTGATGGCAACAATACAATATGTGCCTCGCTACCCCTTCTGTCACTGGGTGAGGACACCACAAGATTGAACCCAAAACTAAGCACCTCTCCCATTGCAAGAACTACCAATCTAGTTGGCCAAACCAAACTAAGTTTTTGAAGAGAAATACAAAGATATCAAATCATGCATATAAGAATTCATAGAAGATTCAAATAATATTCATAGATAGTCTGACCATAAATCCACAATTCATCGGATCTTGAAAAACACACCGCAAAGGAGATTACATTGAATAGATCTCCAAGAACATCGATGAGAACAATGTATTGAAGATCAAAGAGAGAAAAAAGCCATCTAGCTACTAGCTATGGACCCATAGGTCTGTGGTAAACTACTGATGCATCATCGGATGGGAAGCAAGGTTGATATAGAAGCTCTTTGTGATCGAATCCCCCTCTAGCAGAGTACTGGAAAATGCCTCTAGATGGGATCTAATGAGGTCAGAGACCTACGGCGTTGGAAAAGTATTTTTGTGGACGCTTCTGGTCGTTTGGGGATATTTCTGAATTTATAGGCCAAGAATTAGAGTTGGAGGAGTCCCATGGGGCCCACAAGCCAGGGGAGCCCCCTAGGGTGCACCCTCAGGGCTTGTGGAGCCCTCGGGACTCTAATGACTTCATCTCCAAGTCCTATGTGTGTCTTCTAGTCCAAGAAAAATCATCGTGAAAGTTTTATTCCATTTGATGTTCCTTTTATGTGAAGCTCAAAAACTAGGAAAAACAGAAACTAGCACTAGGCTCTAGGTTAATAAGTCCCAAAAATAATATAAAATAGCATATTAATGCATGTAAAACATCCAAATTTGATAATATAATAGCGTGGAAGAATATAAAATTATTGATACATTGGAGACGTATCATGGAGTTATGTGAACGTCGACTACATGACACTTCACCATTATTTGGGCCTAGGGGAAGGCATTGGGATGTAATAAGTATATTATGGGTTGCTAGAGTGACAGAACCATAAACCCTAGTTTATGCGTTGCTTTGTAAGGGGCTGATTTGGATCCACATGTTTCATGCTATGGTTAGATTTATCTTAATTCTTCTTTTGTAGTTACAGATGCTTGCGAGAGGGGTTAATCATAAGTGGGAGGCTTGTCCAAGAAAGGACAGCACCCAAGCACCGGTCCACCCACATATCCAATTATCAAAGTAACAAATGCGGATCATTTGAGCATGATAAAAACTAACATGACAATAATTCCCATGTGTCCTCGGGAGCGCTTTGCTCTATATATGAGTTCGTCCATGCTTATCCTTTGTTATAAAAAGGATTGGGACACCTTGCTGCACCTTTGTTACACTTTTTACTTGTTACCCATTATGAATTATCTTATCACAAAACTATCTGTTACCGATAATTTCAGTTGTGCAGAAAATACCTTGTTGAAAATTGCTTGTCATTTCCTTCTGCTCCTCGTTGGGTTCTACAGTCTTACTTATCAAAAGGACTACGATAGATACCATACACTTTTGGGTCATTAAGACTTTTTTCTGGCGCCGTTGTTGGGGAGTGAAGTGCCTTTGGTGAGTGGAATTTGGTAAGGAAAAATTTATATTATGTGTTGGAAATTATTGTCACTTGTCACAATGGAAAACAATCCTTTGAGGTTTTTTTGTGGTATCTTCACGTCGACCGGAAGAACAAAGAGTTGCCCCTCAACCTAGTGAACATACTGAAAATATTTATTAAGAAATTCCTTCGGGTATGTTAGAGAAACTACTAGCTAATCCTTATGTAGGAGATGGAACACTACATAAGATATGCATCTATTCTATGTGGATGAAGTTTGTAGATTATTTAAGCTTGCAGGTTTGCCCGAGGATGAGGTCAAGAAGAAAGTATTCCATTTATATTTGAAGGGAAAGGCATTGACATGGTACAGGCTATGTGATGATATTGGAGCTTGGAATTACAACCGATTGTAATTGCAGTTTCATCAGAAATTTTATCCTATGCATCTAGTTCATCGTGATCGGAATTATATTTATGATTTTTGGCCTCATGAAGGAGCAAGTATCGCTCAAGCTTGGGGGAGGCCTAAGTCAATGTTATATTCATGCCCCAACCATGAGCTCCCAAGAGAAATTATTACCTGTTCTTTTATGAAGACTATCGAATTTTAATGGGAACTTTTAGAAAGAATTAAACGCAACTCTGAAGATTGGGAAATCGATGAAGGTAAGGAGTCAGGTATGAGCCTTGAATTTGATTGTGTTAAATCTTTTATGAATACCGATGCTTTTCGTGAATTTAGCACTAAGTATGAACTTGACTTTGAGATAGTAGCTTCTTTCTATGAATCATTTTCTACTCATGTTGATCTCCATAAGGAGAAATGGTTTTCATCCTCCCATTGACTAGGAAGGCAAAACAAGCATGACTTCAAAACTTTCCACACATAGAGAGGAAACTTGATATTATTGCAATACCTACAAGTATATGTTCCTCTCTCATTATAATTTTTAATAGCATCATGAATGAATCCGACAATATAGCTATCACATAAAGCATTCTTTTCATGATTCATAAGCATAGAAAATTTACTACTCTCCACATAAGCAAAATTCTTCTCATTCATAGTAGTGGGAGGAGCAAATTCAAAAAAATAACTATCATGAGATACCTGATTGACATAATCAAATTGAACATTAAAATCATGATGACAAGTTTCATGGTCTTTAGTATTCTTTATAGCATACATGTCATCGCAATAATCATCATAAATAGGAAGCATGCTTTCATCCTAATAAATTTGCTCATCAAAACTTGGGGGAATAAAAATACCATCTTCATCAAACATAGCATCCCCAAGATTATGGCTTTACATATCATTAGCATCATGGATATTCAGAGATTTCATACTAACAACATTGCAATCATGCTCATCATTCAAATATTTACTGCCAAACATTTTATTGACTTCTTGTTCTAACAACTGAGCACAATTTTCCTTTCCATCATTTTCCCGAAAGACATTATAGAGATGAATAATATGTGGCAACCTCAATTCCATTTTTTGTAGTTTTCTTTTATAAACCAAACTAGTGAGAAAACAAGAAACTAAAAGATTCAGTTGCAAAATCTAAATATATACCTTCAAGCACTCACCTCCCCAGCAACGGCGTCAGAAAAGAGCTTTATGTCTACTACGCAACCTTCTTTTTGTAGACTCGTGTTGGGCTTCCAAGCGTAGAGTTTTGTAGGATAGTAGCAAATTTCCCTCAAGTGGATGACCTAAGGTTTATCAATCGGTGGGAGGCTTAGGATGAAGATAGTCTCTCTCAAACAACCTTGCAACGAAATAACAAAGAGTCTCTTGTGTCCCCAACAGACCCAATACAATGGCAAATTGAATAGGTGCACTTGTTCGGCGAAGCAATGGTGATACAAGTGTAATATGGATAGTAGATATAGGTTTTTGTAATATGAAAATATAAAACAACAAGGTAGCAAGTAGTAAAACGGAGCACAAATGGTATTGCAATCCTTGAAAACAAGTCCTAGGGTCCATACTTTCACTAGCGCAAATCCTCACAACAATGATAACATAATTGGATCATATGACAATCCCTCAACATGCAACAAAGAATCACTCCAAAGTTCCTATCGCACAAAACATAAGATGAAATTGCTTGTAGGGTACGAAACCACCTCAAAATTATTCTTTCTGATCAATCTATTGTGATATTCCTATCAGTGTCACAAATAGCCCTAGAGTTCGTACTAGAATAACACCACGTGACACACATCAATAAACCCTAATGTCACCTAGGTACTTCAATGTCACCACAAGTACCCGTGGGCTAATTATACGATATGCATCACACAATTTCAGATTCATAATATTTAATCCAACACAAAGAACTCCAAGAGTACCCCAAGATTTCTATCAAAGAAAGGAATATTAAAATGTGTACCAACCCCTATGCATAGATTACCCCAATGTCACCACGGGAATCCGCAAGTTGATAACCAAAACATACATCAAGTCGATCAATAGGACATCCCATTGTCACCATGGATATCCCATCACAAGACATACATCAAGTGCTCTCACATCCAAAGACTCAATCCGACGTAACAAAACCTCAAAGGAAAAGACTCAATTCCTCACAAGGTAGACTAGGAAAGAAGACCATAAGATCCAACTATAATAGCAAAGCTCATGGTACATCAAGATCGTGCCAAATCAAGAACATGGGAGAGAGAGAGAGATAAAACACATAGCTACTAGTACAAACCCTCAGCCCTAAGAGTGGACTACTCCCTCCTCATCATGGTGGCTGTCGGGATGATGAAGATGGCCTCCAGGGATGATTTACCCCTCCGGGAGGGTGTCGAAACGGTGTCCCGAGAGGTTTTTCATGGCTATAGAGGCTTGCGGCCGCGGAACTTCTGATCTATGTTTCTTTCTGGAGGTTTCTGTATTTATAGGAGTTTTTGGCATCGGTCTCACGTCAGGGGGCTTCCCGAGGATCCACAAGCCAGGGGCGCGCCTTAGGGGGCGGCCCCTGGGCTTGTGGCCCCCGGGTGGCTCCCCTCTGGTATCTATTCACTCTCGTATTTTTTTTATATTTTCCAAAAATATTCTCCGTAAATTTTCACCCCATTCCGAGAACTTTTATTTCTGCACGAAAACGACACCATGGTAGTTTTGCTGAAAACAGCGTTAGTCCAAGTTAGTTCTAATAAAATCATACCAAAACCATATAAATTTTTTGTAAACATAGCATGAATACTTCATAAATTATAGATACGTTGGAGACGTATAAAGATACTATCACACCACTTGGGATTGTTAGAGATGTCGAAGTCTTGTGTGGGAAAATAAAATACCCTAGTGATTTTCTAGTTCTTGGTTCCACACAAGATGATTTTGGTCCCATTATATTTGGTAGACCTTTCTTGAACACTTTGAATGCTAAAATAGACTGTACTAAAGAAACAATCAGTGTTAATTTTGGTGAAGTGTCTCATGAGTTTAATTTCTCTAAATTTTGTAGACAACCTCGTGATAAAGAACCACTTACATTAAAAAAAGACACATCCGTGACATTTTGGGCTGAATGAAACTTCTTTTTGTTATGCTTATGACACTTCTATGGTGAGAATTGTGACAAAAACCCGTATCATCATAGATGTGGTGGGCTCCTACTTCTATGACAAAAAATCATGACAGAAAATGGGCTTTTCGTCCAGGGCGGGCCGGAGACGTAGCTGCATGACATTCTTTGGGCCGTCCATGACGGACAAAATCATGGTATAAGCGAGGGCGAGGAAAATTTCGGGGAGTTCCCGGTTATGGTGGGTGGTCAGGCTGGAGCGATGCATGGAGGTTTGCGCGTTTCTCTCGTACACGTTGTGTGTATGTGCGAGGCGTTGGGCTCTAACTGAACCCGAGCGAGCAGGCGTTCGCCTACTGAACCCGAGCGATTGCACTACGGGCTACGCGTTACTGAACCCGAGCGGTCGATCGATCTGGCTGTTAACTGAACCAGATCGAGCGATTCCTTCTCTGTGCTGCTAACTGAAGCCGATCAAACCTGCTGCCTCTTGATGAACAGTGAGCGTTTTTGTGGGTTGGATGAATAGTTCCCGGCGGGGGTTGGATGAATAGGACCCCGTGGTAGTAGCCAGAGGCCGTTGCCGCTGGATGAACAGGACCCCGTGGAGGGTTGGTTGAACAGTAGCCGGTGGTGGGCTAGGTGAACAGTGGCCGGTGGATGGGTGGTGGAGGCTGGATGAACAGGAGCCCGTTGAGGGCTGGTTGAACAGTACCTGGTGGAGGGTTCGGTGAACAGTAGCCAATGGAAGGGTTGTTGAACAGTAGGCGGCGGAGGGGTGGTGGAGGCTGGATGAACATGAGCCCGTGGAGGTAGGAGGGAGACATCATGGATGAACAGTCGTATGTGGAGGCTGGAGGAGGTCGACGGTGGATGAACAATAGCCCGTGGAGGTTGGAGCGAGGCAGTAGACGGTGGATGAATAGTAGCCCGTGTAGTCCCATTTTGCGCTACGCAACACCCCTCCCCATGAACAGGACCCCCGTTTCGACCGTAGGAGGTCGAAGAGAAGTTCGTTTCCTTCATTTTGCGGTACGCCACACCCCTCCCAATCAACAAGACCCCATTTCGACCGTAGGATGTCGAACACAAGTCTGTTTCCTCCGTTGTGGCGTACGCCAGACCCCTCCCGGTGAACATGATCCTGTTTTGACCGTAGGCGGTCGAACAGAAGACTATTTCCTCCGTTCTGCGGTACGCCAGGCCTCGTTTCGGCTATTCCATCCAAGCCGGTTTTGTCCCAATGAACACAACGTATTCCGTTGCCTCCCGATGAACACGCTGCAGTTTCTTCGTTCCGACCCGGCCGGTTGGCTCCTGAAGAACAGGACGTCGTCGCTGCTCTCCGTTGCCTCTCCATGGACACGAGCCCTGGTTGTACGTATGTGCGAGTAGGCATTTGAGACCCCGTCTGTATGTATGTACATGGCCGTATTTACAATCTTGCAACCTGGCTGTACATACGTGTACACGATATTGACTGGACTGCGTGACATGCTACGTCTGCGCCTCTACTATGACACGTGCCCTTCCTTACTCGGCCACGGTTCATCGCTGCAGCCTGCAGACAGACCGATCGACCAGTCTGTACGTACACGTTCGCGACCAGACAGACAACCCTATGTACGGTTCCACCGGGTGGGTCCGAGCTGGCAGTGAGGTAAGAAGGCACTTACTTGCGTGCGAAGATATAGATGGTGGATCCCAGCGGTTAGGGGGAGAATCATTTTTTCATAATATGGACGCACTTCCTTGCGTGCGAAGTTTTAGCTGGTGGGTCCCAGCAGTCAGGGGGGAACGTTTTTTTCATGAAATACGGTGGCCCGTCTGGTGGGTCCCTGCTGTCAGGTGGATGAATCATTATTTTGCGCGTAATAAGGAGGCTCTTCCTTGCTGTGGCCGTGGACCCGGCTGTCAGCCTCTTCACGTACAGTACTCTTCCGATAGAAGTCATTCCTTGACCACATTGACCACGCCGTGCGAGAGCACCAAGGTGGTGGACGACGGCGAGGCCTAGGAAGGGGACGACGCGGGGCCGTGGAAAATGTGGCAGTGGATGCCCACGTGGAGAGGAGTACGAGGGTTGACTGGTTCGGCTGCGGTGTGAGGTTGTCGTTGCCACAGAATAACAGGGGTTGTGGTGAGTAGAGGGATGGCCTGGCCAGAGGTTGGGGTGGTCAGGCCTGCGCGGCAGCAGAGCCGGCCACGAGAGGCAGGAGTAGGCGGCACGACCGGCACTGGCTTGGGCGGCTGGAGCAAGACAACTAGAGGTTGAAGAAGCACCACAACTGTTGGATGGACATCGTACCTTCGCTACTAATAGAATGATGTGTTGACTATAAGTTGACAAAGCCTTGCGTATGCGTCAACCTAGTAGACCCACAAGTCAGCCTCCAAATCTGTCCCAAACAGCATATAGCCCGAAATTTCTAGCCAGATGCAAATTAATTTTAAAAATAAACATATCTTAATTTAAATCCAATAAAAATTTACCCGCACAAAACCAATGAAATATAAAATATCAAAATGCGAAAGAAAAAATATTTTGGAACTAATTGCCTGTTTGATGTATTTTTTTTCATTTTACAGCCCATTTATTATTACTTATAGCCCATTTTCTGGGCAAGCCCGAATGCATCCCTCCTTGTATTGAAAGATTCCCGGCCCAGTAGGGTGTGGTAAAGCAAGTAGGCCTATGTTGGTTATTCTGCAAAAAAAACAAAATAGCTGGGTTGTTCATGTGGTAAACATATGAAATAAAAGCCTGGGCTAGATGGGCCACAGCTCCCACACAACCCAGTTGATACCTTTCAACCGAGAGGTCTTGGGTTCGAGTCCTAGGAACCCTCAATTTTGTCCTCCTTCCTTCCTCGCAAAAAAATAGAAAGAAAATTAAAGACTTGAGAAGGCGTACATAACAAGCTAGTGTACCAGTAAAGAGACGTTGTTGAGTTTTAGGAAAAAAGAGAGACATGCTCCTGTAGCTGGTTCGAATCAAACCTAGACTATGACTATATATGGTGCTATGCTACTCTGCCAGTAATGAAACTGACATATCCAACGCTCGTTTCTTCTCTTCTCTACTTACTCTGCCTAGCATCAGAAGCTCTAGCCGCATCAACCATGTCCGCTGGCGGCTCGTCCACCTACTCTTCAGTAGGCAACAACCAGATATGCGCCAGGTCGTCACCCTTAATATCACCTGTGGGTCTCATCACACCCCTGCCGATACACGCACCGTAGCCGATTGCTCATCGCAACCCGCCGCCATTGGTGTGGTGCCACTGCTGCAAATCACGCAGAGTCGTCTATCACGTCTCAACCACAAGCCTCAACCTTGGCCGAGTCTTCTACAATTGCCCGAATCATGGGGTAATAATATGTTGAAGTGTTGTTCCGCTGCTTTCAGTTGCTGATTTTTTTAATAGTTTGGTTGATATCTTCCAATTTGATTCGTGCAGAAAAGGGAAGATTTGTGTGATTTGTATTTCTGGGAAGTTGGTGATGTGGGGGAATGCAACTACATTGATTATTTGGTTAGCCAAGGAATCCCAATACCTGCAGGTTGGGGTGTTGGACTAGTAACTGAAGGAACGACAGAAGAGGAAGATGCAGAGCAGAAGGTTAAAGATGCAGTTCCTCTGATCATGGCCAAGCAACAGCTGCTGAACGGCCTTGATAGTAATGAGGAGATGAAAGAGCTTGTGAAGATAATGGGAAAAATCGATGTGCTCTGTAGGATGATTGTCTCTTTATTTGCAGTGTACGTAGCACTCATGATGTATTCAGTGGCTATGACATGAGCACTTTGCTGAAACTAGTAATGAATGAAACCTGTTTAGTAAGCTGTGGTAGTGTTGTGAACATCTAATGGTTTCTATAAACAGAAAATCAGGGGGTATCCCCTTTTGCTCATAAATAAATAAATAGCAGAGGCAGTTTTGCTAATAAATAAATTAGCAGAGGCCCTGTCGGGTCAGCGTTGTTCCCATTCAATTATGTTGAGCAAATTCCAGTCCAACAGCAAACTATGTCATCAAATACAAGTTTCACAGCCAACTATGAGTACAACTAAACAACAATGTCATCATGTTTTAGTCATCATACAATCACCACACAAATCAACATACATAATAAGTGATGTTCTCACAGCAAAATACTAAACAACAACTTCATAAGGTTTCAGATGTCATAGAAAACACAATTTTACATAGTAGATAAAAAACGTCTTCTGACAGGCAAATACAACAAAATCAATCTAATCATCATCCGCAACAGCAACATTAGCATCTTCACCATGTGTATCAGTCTGAATCGTAATTCCCCCTAGTGTCATCTTCTTCTTCATCCTCAATGTCCTCGAACGTTGGCTTCTTATTGATCAACTCTCGTATGTCCACAGCCCGATAGGCAATCTTTTCGTCAACGTCATTGACGTGATGGTTCTCAAAGATATTAGGAACATCTGTGGAATCTTCTACATCAGGTGCAGTGTAAGCATCATCTTGTTGTGCAACTTCATAAAAAAATCCTCTATTCAAACCTTTGCACTACTCTCCAGTCATATCTATGTGCAAATGTGTCTTCCAAGAAAAACATATGTGTTGCTTGATTTGCCAAAATAAATGGCTCGTCGGTCCTGTACGCCGCCTTGACATGGATGGATTTGAAATAATCATCAGCTCTGGGTTTTGCGATCCTCGAAAATAGGTTATACCAACGACAGCACAACAGAACCACACATCGATGAACCTCGAAACTGGAAGTATACTTGATAACCCACAAGTGTAGGGGATCGCAACAGTTCTCGAGGGTGAAGTATTAAACCCAAATTTGTTGATTCGACACAAGGGGATCCAAAGAATACTCTTAAGTATTAGCAACTGAGTTGTCAATTCAGCCACACCTGGAAACTTAGTATCTGCAGCAAGATAGTTTAGTAGTACAGTAATACGATAGTGGTGGTAGCAGCAATAAAAGTAAAGATAGTGCTTTTGTAGTTTTTGTGATAGTAGCAACGGAAAAGTAAATAGCAACTAGCAATATAGGTAAAGCTCGTAGGCTTTGGATCGGTGATGGGAAATTATGTTGGATGCAATTCATCATGTAGAAGTTATAACCTAGAGTGACACAGAACTAGCTCCAGTTCATCAATGCAATGTAGGCATGTATTCCGAATATAGTCATACGTGCTTATGGAAAAGAACTTGCATGACATCTTTTGTCCTACCCTCGCGTGGCAGCAGGGTCCTATTGGAAACTAAAGGATATTAAGGCCTCCTTTTAATAGAGTACCGGACCAAAGCATTAACACATAGTGAATACATGAACTCCTCAAACTATGGTCATCACCGGGAGTGGTCCCGATTATTGTCACTTCGGGGTTGCCGGATCATAACACATAGTAGGTGACTATAGACTTGCAAGATAGGATCAAGAACACACATATATTCATGAAAACATAATAGGTCCAGATCTGAAATCATGGCACCCGGGCCCTAGTGACAAGCATTAGGCATAGCAAAGTCATAGCAACATCAATCTCAGAACATAGTGGATACTAGGGATCAAACCCTAACAAAACTAACTCGATTAAATGATAGATCCCATCCAACCCATCACCGTCCAGCAAGCCTACGATGGAATTACTCACGCACGGCGGTGAGCATCATGGAATTGGTGATGGAGGAAGGTTGATGATGACGATGGCGACGATCTCCACTCTCCCGAGCCCCGAACGGACTCCAGATCAGCCCTCCCGAGAGAGATCAGGGCTTAGCAGCGGCTCCATCTCGTAAAACGTGATAATTCTTTCCCCTTGATTTTTTTCTCCACGAAACGGAATATATAGGACCTGGGGATACGTCGGTGGGGCATCAGGGTGCCCTCGAGGCAGGAGAGCGCCCCCC